>CM073519.1:42661928-43319928 GCA_037074615.1 Leucaena leucocephala
AAATTTTTTTATATTTATTTAATCAAATTAATTATATATATTATTTTTTATATAAATTTAAATTAAATAAGGATATATTTTGATATATAATAAAGTGAGTTTAAAAAATTTAACAAAACGAATGTAATGAAATTAATCTAAATTTTTTCCTAAATTTTGAAATATATTTATATTAAATTCTTTATATCTATTATGTTAAATTATCTAAATCTAATCTCATTTTGTCATGTATCCTATTTTTCAACGTCTTTATCTAACTTAAACTCAAATAAAAAGAACCAATATAAATGATAAAATATGATTGAAAAAAAATAAAGATATATACATAAAGAATTTGATATAAGATTCCATCTTCTATAAATATATTAAAAATTTAATCAAATATAATTTAATAATGACATTTATCAATAAAAAATAGCTGTAATTTAGAGGTGGAATAACTCTTCTAGTTGGCTCAATTTTTTTTCTTAAATAAAGTAATCCAGTACGGTGGTTGGTGAAAAGTATCTGAAATGAGTATTTTGACCATTCAAATGGAAGAAAGTTTTTTTAATACCCATATAATTCATTAAAATTTTATTTTAATTATATCTAGATTTAACCTACATTATATACTTAATTATAATAGATAAATTTTTTAATAATTTTTTTATATATATTAAAATTTAAATTTAAAATTTTATTTAAACTATATTAAACTAATTACTATTCACACCAAGCTACATTGCTAAATGGAAGAAAGTTGTTTGAACTCAAATTCTCTCGTTCTTTTACGTCATTTTCTTTCTTGTCGTAACAACCATACGCACTGAAAAGTCTAACCACTAATGTGTGAAGTTGGAAAATATCAATTTCAATGAATTCTGATATATATTCTTATAATTTGTTGGGCCCCAACATACTTTTATCACTTTAGAGATACTTATAATATTATAAAAAGAAATTAAAATATTATAAATAAATTTGTCTACTTTAATTTTATAATATCCACATTTTTTTATTAAACTAAAACAACATATCTAAGGAAAGTATTTTGAACACATTTTATTAACTTATTTATGTATTAATTTTTTTGAACATAATGGGCTAGTGGCAAGAAATTATTTCAAACACATATATACATTATTTAATGAATTGAAGAATAAATTGTTAAGCAATAACTTAGGTTATTATAATTTTAATCTTAATTAATATATATTAATTTTAAAGATTTAATGAATTAGAAATATCCCTAACTGTGTTATTTAGGTTTTTAAAATAGATGAGAAATCTTTGTAGTTAAGACAAATCAATAAGAAACTTGGTATTTTTCTCTATACCACAAGTGCTCTTTACAAGAATTAATCAAATATTGAGGGTTAATATAATCTTTAGTGACTTAAGTTTTGTCCTTATTTTATTTTTAGTCACTCAAGTTTTAAACTATAAATTTTAGTCCCTCAAATTCCTTTCCATGTAAAATATTGATCCCTATAATTTAATAAAACTCTAGATCATTTTATTCTTTGAGAGATTATAACCAATATTTGTACAAATTTAAAATATAAAAGATTGCATTAAGCCAAAAGTTTATAAATAATCTCTGGAAATGGCTTTATTTCTTTACAAGGCTGTTCCCTCCCCTAACCCAATGAGTCATTACCAATGAATAAAGAATAACTTTATTTAGAAAATTGTAAAAGTTTTAAATATTTAACTAATTTTTTAATTAAAAAAATTAGGTAACAGAGATTTATAGAAACTATATATTTTCTTTCTATACATAATATTAACAGTATCCTATTACTGGTATAATAGTTTTAGGGTTTGTGACTGTCACTCCTAATATAAGTGTTTTCTCTAAAAATTAATTTTTTAAGATATTTTTTCTAAAAAAAAGAAGAAGAAAAACAATGTTATATACGGAGAAGGATGTTTGAACGTGGAAGGTTGTGAGCAAGAAGAAACATGTGCTCAATATTCAATAAGAGAGAGGTGCAAGCAAAAGCAACGCATAGCATTTATATAAAATACTCAAACCTAATTAGGACCAATAAAATTAGTTACTTGTTTCTTTTGAGTTTACAATGTATACGTTTTTTTTCAAGCAAACCCCCCAACCCTTTCCTTTTCACTTGTTTCCCTTTTCCCCCATTTATTTGTTTTCTAATTGTTTTTGGCCCCTTCTTTATTATACCATCAATTCCTTCTTGTCTTCATTCATTTTGTATCCTTGTGCAATTATGATGAAACCATAGGCATAATCAATCATGCATTCATTTTAATTTGAAAATACCCCTAACAAATCTTTCTAATTTCATGAGTTAACTCATTTGAATATATCATTTTTGCGTTTATACTTTATAAAAATCATGTCAAATCAAATATAAATAATCTTCCTGTTTGTGGTACTTTAATTTCTTTGATCCATGAATCATTATCTCTAATATGCGTTGCACACATCTCTTATTCCACATTGTTTCTATCATTTTTTCTGTAATAGCATTTTGATTGACAAAAGTTATCTTATGTTGATGGATTTAATTTCAATTATTTGAATTTTAAATATCTTTAAATCAACCTGCTGTCATTTTTATATTTTAATTATTTAATTATATAATTTTAGTATCTATTTATTAATAGAAATAAGATCTTATGAGTTTAGATTCAAATTCATTATTCGAGTATATGCCTCTATGTGACAAATTTGATTAAAACAGTGAGTTTGATATTTGATTTGATTTAAAAGAATGTATTAAATTAGGAGTAGTATTTATTTAAAAAAAAAGATTAAATTTAAAGACAACAAACTCAAAAAACCAAACTGATTGTCTATCTACTTAAATTGTATTTTTTAAAGACATGGGGGGTTAGAAAAGCCTAATTAAGGGAAATTGGAAAATTAATCCTAACACAATTTTCGGAGATAGTGACAGAGTGAAACAATGGCGGCATATGACAAATTGATTCGGGTCTCCTTCATCGTCTTGTGAATTATGAGGGAGAAACTTAGAAAAGAAACTGTAGCATGTTATCTCAGGAATTAGCTTTCCACAGGTAAACCCCTAGCTAGTCTCAAGCGTTTCGTTCGAAAGATCAATTGGGGTTTTGACTCGGAAACTCAATAGGGAAGATACACTACTCGAAGGCGTCCGCGTGAAAGTGTCCGATTTTGAGGGGAGGATTTGGACTATGAAACGTCTTGAAACAAGGGAACACTCGTGTGTATTGAAGGGTCAGCTTCACAAATTATTCAAATTCTGGCTTCATCATAAGGTAAAGAACAGAAAGACTTTCTCCATCTGGGTTTTCAACAGTATGATAAAGGGTTTCACCATTACCTTTATCCTCTCATACTGAAAACTCTTTCCAGTTGGTCATCTGATTCATTAATTGATTTCTTACTCTCAAAGATTAACCTTCTTGAAGATGGCTCATTTCTTTATTATATATATATATATATATATATATATCATTTCTTATGTATTCTATAAGTTTCTAGCTGTGATTCGGTGTCTTTTTCCTTTTCTTTCTTACACATTGTAACTCTTTCATGCTTTATTTTCCCAATTCAAAAAAAGAAAAAGAGAAAGAAAGAAAAAGTTTAATTCCAAAACAATACAAAAAAGAAACGGATAATATCCACAATCAATCACTAGCAAGCACAAGTGTGTTGTTGGGCATTATTATTTTGAAGTGAACCCTCTTGGCTTGTTAGTCTCATGAGTCCTTCACAATATCATTCATGCAAACCCTCCATCTATAATCGCTCATCCTCCAAGGGTGCAATCTCAAGTTCTTCCAAGAATTTGCTCTGAATCTTCGTGCATGGCTTACAAAGTGTAAGTCCACTTTTTAGAATATCAATGTCATGCAAACCCTCCGTCAATTTATGCTCACATATGAACAGATTTCTATGGACAATCACATTCGCCTTCTTTAAATAATATTTCAGTAAAGAATCATATCCCTTTAAGAATTCTATCCATCTTTTTTTTTTTCTTTACCTCATATTTAACCTATTTTGATCAACTAAGCATTTTTAACTTTTATATTCATGGCAGACTTCAAACTACGGCGTACAGATTACAAAAGATAATTGTGTACTTGCTTTGACATCAGATTAGAGGACAAAAAGCCAATATCACATCTTGATATGTCTGTCATTAGAATAAATTAAAAAATTAACAGCTAGAGATCTGATTTAAGAAATCCGATTGGGGCTTTATTGAGGCAGTTTCCATGCTGCATCCAATTTTCACCATAAAAGTATTTATATATTTAAAATAACCTAAAATTCGAGAGAGAAATTTAATTATTATAAAATATAAAATACAAAAAATATCTAAAATAAAATAATCTAAAATTTAAAATGGAATTTAGACTAATTCATAAATAAAAGATAAAAATCCAAGTGGCATGACCTTTTGCTTGGTGGCACTAGCGCGCCGGTTGGATCCACCCCCCCCCCCCCAAACATTAGCTTGTACTCAAACAAAAAACAATTCAAAATCCTAATTCTAAATTTAAAATAAATTAATAAATTCAAAGAAAAATGATTGATAATGGATTAGCAAGTTACGAATTTTTAAAATTTGTAACTTTTGAATTTAAATAATAATAAAAAGGAGGACTAAATTTAAATAAAGAATAAAACCTTCTAAATCTAATATAAAAAATCCAATAATTCATCTAATAAAATCAAATAGAAATAGTATCATGGTTAATTAGGAAGTCACGGTTGGCTTTTTAAATTTTAAATTTAACTATACATGGAAAGTTAAGATAACTAATAAAATATACAACTGTCGACGTGGCTCACATAACTTATACAACTTTTTAGGTTTTCTAATTTAAAAATTAAAAATACATGGAAAGTTATAATAACAGGAGAGAGAGAGAGAGAAATTTGGAAAATAAGTAAATAAATCCAATTTATTTTTGCTTTAAGAAAATATATTTTAAAAGTATGAATATTATAATTAAGGAGAATTTATTAGGATTAAAACATATTTTTTTATTTTTACAACTATATAAATATTTAAAATATATACATAATGTTAAAATTATGTAAATAAAAAAAATTACATACATAATAGAAATTATGTTTTAATTAAACCAGTAAAAGACAGATATTTTATATTTTCAATTAAGTTTATTCAAATATTATAGAATATGCATCCTCTCTTTTGTTAGCATCGAAACTATCATATCAAATCGGAGATTACGTTTCAAAAAATAAATTAGACAGAAAAATTAATCATAAAAAAATAAAATTAGGGAAAATATAAACGAGAGAGCCACAGTATTACCTATCATGTTATTCTATCCAATTAGTTCTAAAAATATTTTTTTTCCATATTTTTTTTTCCATATTTTACACATTAGAAATAAGAATTGTTAAATATAGGATTTAATATCATGGCAGTATTTCTTAATTAGTTAAGGGGGGGAACGATTTTAATGGGATTCAATTTATTTAGTTGAATTAGCTTTTGTTTTTTTTTATCTATCCACAAAAGATCCTATAAATGTGCCTAATTTATTCAACAGATATGCATGTAATGTAACCCCTCACTATACATGAAGATCAAGTAATTAATTTATTCTTGATCATATAAACAAATTAATTACATTATCACTTGGGTGACAACAAGCATTAGAGATTAACTTCCCTTTGCTATAAAATAGAAACATGATATTAATTACGCAAAAATGCAACTTTGTCTTTTAAATTTTATACAAAAATTTGATTTAGTTCATTAATTTTATAAAATATCTTTTCATTCTCTCTAACCCTAACCCTTATACCATTAGTCTCAAATGTTGATATTTTTGACCAATTATTATCATTTTTAAAAAAAATTAAAATTAATATTTTAGAATTTAAAGATACTTTGTAGGATTTAAAATTTTAATTTTGACATTTTTTAATGAAATTTCAGATATTAAGATTAAAAGATTAAAAAGATACTCTCTAACATTAAGGAATAAAAAAATTGTTGTAAAGTTAAAGCACAAAGATGCACTTTTATTTATTAATTAATACTTCCTCTAATTTTATATATAAGATACAAATTTTAAAGTAAGTATGGTCTTATTTATAAGATACACTTAGGATATTTGAAATTTTAACCAATTCTTTTAACCCTATTGATTACTTATTATAATGTTGGCATTAATTATATATTGCACACTTTTTGCAGCCATTCTTTTTAATAAAATTTTTACATTGTTAGTGGGATTTTAAACTTATAATTGTATAAATTATGAGTCAATTTTTTATCAACTAAATTAATATTTATTGAGGTTTACATATTTAGATGATATATTCAAAAGTAGGCTTTTATTTCATTACAACATCTTTCTTTTCTCATTTTATTTTTTCTTTCTTCAGTAGCAAAATAACTTTTTTTAGAAGCATGTAAAAGTAGTTTTATTTTTAAAATTATTTATTATCTAAAAATCATGAAAAAAAAAAAGTTATGCCAAACATTCAACCCTAATCAAAAGTCACATTTTTTTCTTCTAAAAGTCAACTGCTGAAAAAAGTGATCCTAAATAGGCATATAGATGTGAGTATTTATGGTAAAAAAAAAGTTACAATTTTTTACATTTTTATTATCTTCAATTAATTTTAATTAATTTTCTAACAACATAATTCGGTGTATTGTTTCTTATATAAAAAAGAAGAAGGAAGATCTAAGCTAAAATGGGAAGGGGTAAAACTTCACAAAATATTAAATCAATTTGTACGCCACGTAATGAAATACCCAGAACAGTGTGTTTGCCATTTTGACCTATACAACAATCAATGCCTCAAAAGCTGCAAATTGTAAAACATAGGAATCAGTGTTTTGTGGGGTTCAAGGTAAAAACGGGGGTATTTTATGGGGTAACATGTTGGTAAAATTGAAAATCTTTTTTTTTTTAAACCATCATATTAAACTAATCACTAAAATTATAATTTATATAAAGATATTACTACATTATTTTAATTTCAGTGCAGTTTAAAGTTGTTTTGATATGGCGAGAATAAGGGGGGAAAGTAAAAGCAACGGGAGAAGAAAAGAGTGCCAAACAAAAACAAACAAGTACTTTTAATATTAATTAAATATTTATAAGCATCCTATCTGGTAGGTTTCTTTCCTTCTTGCCTCCCTCCCCACTCTCTCTCCTTCTTTTCTCTCTCTAAAAGACTGACTGTTAATTCAGTCCTTGACTATGCCCTGTGAGATGACTCATTTTGGATCGGTGAGCTTAGCCACAAGAGATTTTATTCTCCAATCCCTTTTTTTTTTCTACTAGTTAAGTTGCAAAACTTAATTAGTAGAAAATAGAGAGAACCCAGAAATTGTTCGATATGATAATTCATTTCAAAGATTCTCCATATTGTGGCAAAAATCTTGTGTATTTAATACAGGGTTTTAATCCGTCAATTTAGTAACATTCATAATCACCCTTGATCCTTCTTTTGGTTTGGTGTGCTGGCCAGCATTCCCACCTGAAGAAAAATATCAAAGCCGTTCACTTTCCAGCATTTAAATCATGAATTTATTGAATTAGTCATGACTGGGAGGGGTTTTTCTTCTTGCAATGGTGAGAAATGTGTTTGAGGGGTTTTTTGGCAGGTTTTGCATTACACAATGGGATAAAACAAAGAAGCTGATTGCATGCGTTGGAATTTCTGCAACCTCCTGCAGAATCTAGAAAGAGGTGGATTTGAGTCTTAAGTAATTTAGAATCTGTAGCATTTTGCAGATATTGCACATTCCATTGTTACCATTGCAGATATTACATACATGCATGCATGCATACATACATACATACATACATACATACATACATACATACATACATACATACATACATACATACATACATACATACATACATACATACATACATACATACATACATACATACATACAAACGTCCATGCATGCATGTCAAAAGCAAATGTAGAAAGCATACTGACATGTTTCTGTTTCTATAACAACCCTAATTTAGAGGCATGCGGCATTACCTAGCTTAAAGGAATAGAAACTCTAAGCTACATTGGCTACTTCATATGATCAACAAGGAAAATTTATCTAAGCTGTTATGTTATAATTGCTATTGATAGGCTTAGAAAAAGTTTTTCCCCTTCAATGTCATTCATTGCTGAATCAAATTTGTTGGAATGATTATAGTTTATAAATAATTATATATATAATACCACATAGCTCAGGGCTATAGGATTCCCCTTCAAATACATAGCTTCATCACTAGAGATTTGAGGGCAATTGGTATTCTTAGTTTAACTGTATTATGGGGCCCATCTCCTATTGAAGTTACATAATTATTAGATGCTTATGAATCACATGTATTAAATATAATATTCAGTTGCAGTGAGGATTCCTTGTCATTCTTTTGAACCCTTGTCTTGATTTGAAAAACCTATCAGTGAAAGAAACATTAAATTGTCATATTGTCTGTAATCTCCAGGATTCCAATGATGAACTTGGGAGGAAAACTCTTTTGTCTGGAAGAGGAACTAGTTCAGATGAATGGTTCTTATGGTTCTTGGGTACCTGTCACTCCTGAGAAGCCAGTTCAAATAAGACCCGATACAATATCAGCAGACCGGCAGGAAAACCGAATGGTAGGAGGGAATTTGAAAATGTTAACTGTTCCTGGAAGTGGCTACATGAAAGAGATGCTGCAGTGTAATGGTCTAGATCAAAATGTCCATCTAGTAGGACAAACTGAAGAGTGCAATTATTTTGAGGGAGGTTCTTCTGCGAGAGCCAGTGTCATCACTTGCGTTGATGTGGACTTTGACAGCAATAGATTGAATACTTTGGAACTTCTATTCATGAAAATGCAAGGAAAAATCGTTATGTTGACAGGAACTTGAGTGAAAGTATAAGCATGGCAGTAAGAACACCAGTGCTACCAAAATTTCATCCTCACACAAGAAGTAATGGGAGAGATTTCAATGCAGATGGTTTCACTGTCAACGAAAACAGGAACTATGCAGATTCAGATGCAGAGTACACAGATGCAAATCTTTTGGTCCCAAATAGGAATTCTGACTGTGACAGCAGAAACTTATATGATTTTTTGAACAACACTCACTGCTCATTCTCAAGCCTGCTGAATAGTAGCCTATCTGAGCCGGAGATACCCAATGGTAACTTCATCATTTTTTTTTTTAGTTTTTTCCTGCAATTTTGAATTTCAATAGAAAATATTGAGGGACGAGAAATCCTTTCAACTATTGGCGACAGTGCGTTTCTACTATTCTTCTAGTTTAAAGGAATTTATGTGATTGACAGCTGGAAATGTAGAAACTATCAATCTCATGTCATATCTATTCTAATAATGTTTTAAGAAAGATCTTCCCCTAAAGCATTGGGAATTTGACTATGAAGGGTATACCTGATCCATAATTTTCAATTTGCATAAAAGTATAAATTTGCATGCATCCTTTTCATATCGGTTCATTAAAGGCAAACCACATCTATACTTTAATTACAATAGTTGAAATGCCTGCTGAAATGCGAAGGAAAGAAAAAAGGACATGTGGTCAGCATCAGTTGGAATTAATGGAAACCCAGAAAAACACGTTCTTGTTTAAAAACACTGATCAAACCTTTCAGTTTAAATTATGACAAAACATTGAAAGCCTTGAACCAATAAATATTTAGAAGGAATGTAATTGAATTTTTACTTCCCCAATTTTTTCTGTGGATTGTAATTATGTGAAACTTATATCGGGCCCACAAGTTTAATAGTAAACTGCAATGAAAAACTGCCATGAAGATTTCAATGTTACAAAAACAAATCATTCCATTTCTTCTTGTTGTCCAAACAATGCCTTGCTGTGCCAATACAATCTTTTGCAACCGATTGATGAATGGCTAATACTACTTTCACAGGTGGTTTTTACGTACCTTGCAGACCCAACTATGATCAAAACTCTGCAGATGTCACAGAAGCTGATGATGTCTTTAGTTTCACAAACTCCTTCCAATCAGTAACGGGAACGATGGATCAGTTCAATAAGTTTACAGACAACCAATTTATGCAGTATGTAACAGCTGAAAGTCAAATTAAGGTGACTGACAGGCTAGACAACTTGGTTGCATCCACAGAAAATGATCACTATGAATATTGCGACGGACTTCTTCAGCATATCATCGATACATCTACAGCAATTTCTAAATCACACGACCAAAATGAGGGTTCTGAAAATAATCATTGTAGTGGAAATGGCCTGGATATTAATCTGAATAAGACACCTGAGCAGAAACCACCTAAACGAAGAAAACACAGGCCGAAGGTAGTTGTAGAAAACAAGCCCAAAAGAACTCCAAATCCTGAAACTAGAAAAAAGAGAGGATCTACGGAGAATCCTCACCAAAAGAGGAAGTATGTACGAAAGAATGGCCCAAAAGAAGGAGCAACACCGCGAGCTGATGTTTTAGAGACTTTAGGTTCTGCAACTGCAACTAGAAAATCTTGCAGGAAAGCTCTAAATTTTGATTTAGAAGAGAATAGATGTAAAGACCAGAACAAATCAGTCGATCAGCAGGAGATCCAGAGCAGAAACGGGTGGCTCAGTGCAGCGAGCGTTTGCTACAATACAAACTCAGCTTTGATTCTCGGCAAGCAGGATGGACTTACAGTTGAAAACCAACAACCCAGCAGCACAGATGATGGTGCCTGTTTATTGCATCAAAAGCTAAGTGACAGATACCTGCCGAAAGAGCAAGCAAATGGACCCTTGTCAGAAAATACAGAAATGCAGATTAGAAATTTCTTAGAGACTGAGAAAGGTCCAGCTCTAGACAATGCTAGCTTATGCAAGGAAAGAAACAAAGGATGCTTGGAGCTATGTATTCACACAGATGAAATTGATAATGTTCTCTTGCAATCAGAGACATGTCTAGAGTTCCCTCAAAGGACCCAAGTACCAATGCCCCAAAATATCCTTCATTTGGTGCCAAACATTTTGTCCAATTGCATTGAAGGAAACACTTTGAAGAGAAAATATTGCCATGCTGATGGGAAGCAATATGTCCCTGCCACAAATCCACTTGATTCTTCCTTATTGCACCAAGAGATTTTCCAAGTGGATGAAAATTTTAATGGTACACCTCTGGATAAAAGTGTTTTGAGAACTCAGAAAAGGCGGAAAACCCAAAATAAACTTGGTTCACAAAAAGCAAGAAGAAAAGGCAAAAATAAATCTCAAACACAATTCACTGATGAGAAATCAAGCTGCTATGCTGGTGATGGCCTTACTAAGTCAGATGATGTAAATTTCATGAAGTAATGGATTCTTCTGGAGGACTTTTTGCATACAAATAATGTTTTTTTCTTTATTTGTAGATGCACTACCAAAGATATGTCCTACACTAATTGATGAGATCATTGGTCAACTCAAAGATCTCAACCTTGGGGACAGCGATATATCAAGAATAGATGGACAAAGTGCAATTGTCCTATATAACGGAGAAAATTCAGTTGTCCCGTATGAGGGGTTTGACTTTGCAAAAAAAACGCAAACCAAGGCCCAAAGTGGATCTTGACCCAGAAACAGAGAGAACCTGGAAACTATTGATGGACAAGGGAGTAAGTGAAGGCCTTGAACGAAATGACAAGGAAAACGAGTAGTGGTGGGAAGAGGAAAGAGAAGTTTTTCGTGGAAGAGTCGATTCCTTCATTGCACGAATGCATCTTGTTCAAGGTACATCACATCATATCTTGAACCCAAACATAAAATATAAAAATAATAATTCACAATTTGTTGATACTTTGTCTCCATAAACAGCCATCTTTTACTTTCTATTCTGTTCACAGACACCTTTTCTTCTGCTAAGAGAAAGTGTCAAGTGAAGTTCATAATCTGTTAATTAAGGGCCGGCCACGAATAGTTTTAGTATAATCTCTAACAAGTTTGAGATTAAACTTGTCATTATAAAACCTTAAAATACATTAAAATAAATCATAAAGAAAGCTTATCTTTACCTGAAAAGAAGAAAACAAAATGCAAGGCCTAAGGCTATTAAAAGAGAAGAACATGGTACATACATGATTACATCAATGTCAACCCAAAGAAGGGAACCAATAGAAAGTAATTCCTTGACTGTCAAACAGCAATTCCCTTATAGAAGAATTTGTTTTTAGCTATTGAGGAACAATTGATCTGCCCTAACTCTCTGGAGCAATTTCTTATAATACATGTAACATTGTCACAATAATAAGGTCAGAATCTTGCTGTTCTTGTGATCCTTTGCCATATATGGTTGGAGAGAGATGCTTAGATATTCATGGGCTTCTTTGCTGAAAACATATACAGGAAGATTCTCAATAAAAGTTCTTCAATAACAGATATTGGTACTCAAATGAGATTAAGAGCAAAAGAAGTCAGCATTCTATTATTATTTTTCATTTGGTCATTAATTTATTTGCGTTCCTGAATATATCATCTATGAAATGTAACTTTGCAGGAGATAGATGCTTTTCACGGTGGAAGGGATCGGTAGTAGATTCAGTGATAGGAGTCTTCCTTACTCAGAATGTTTCTGATCATCTTTCAAGGTAAGTTAAAAATCTAAGACTCACACCAAAATTGTCCATGATAGTTGTAGACTTTCTAGGGCTTGAATAATGCCATGTTATTATCCATAGGAGCTACTGAATTTATAGAGTACAATTAGATAGAAAATAACAATAATATCCTATCCTAATCTTATCTGAATAATATTCTAATATCTCATCTATAATCTCCCCATATCTCTCATAATATCTTAACTGTTTATAATGATTAATTATTTCCATAATTACCACACTCCCCCTCAAGTTGGATCATAGATATTGATCATGTCCAACTTGCTTACAAAGCGTTCGAACCCATCTTCTGGTAGTCCTTTAGTAAGGATATCGGCTACTTGTAACTTGGTGGGAACATATGACAGACTGATGATCCCATCTTCAACTTTTTCTCTAATAAAATGTCTATCCACATCCACATGCTTGGTTCTGCTATGTTGAACAGGATTCAATGCCATACTTAATGCTGCTTTATTGTCACAGTAGAATTTCAGTGGAGAATCAAACTGAAAATGAGCTTCTTCTGCCACTCTTTTCAACCAGAGCCCTTCCATAATGCCTTGGGATAGGGCTCTTAACTCGGATTCTGCACTACTCTTGGCAACAACTCTCTGTTTCTGACTTTGCCAAGTCACTAGATTACCCCACACAAAGGTGCAGTATCCAGACGTAGACCTGCTGTTATCCTGATCTCCTGCATAATCTGCATCTGTAAAGGTTTCAATCTCTCTGACATTGTTCTTTTTAAAGAACAATCCCTTGCCAGGTGTACCTTTAAGATATCTTAGAATTTTATAAGCTGCATCTAGATGTTTCTTCTTCGGAGCATGCATGTGTTGACTGGCTACACTTACTGCAAAGGCAATATCTGGCCTAGTATGCGAAAGATAAATGAGCTTACCAACTAGTCTTTGATATTGACCTTTATCTGTTGCCGCTTCATTTGCCTCTTGCTTTGTTTCTCGAGCTGCTTCTTTTTCCTTTTTTTTTCTTGTTGGTTTCTTTTTTGTACAAACAGGTACTTTGCTCGGTCGACACCCAAGCATTCCTGTTTCTTTGAGAAGATCCAGTATATACTTCCTTTGAGAAACATAGATCCCCTTTTGAGACCTTGCTACTTCCATACCTAGGAAATACTTCAGTTTTCCAAGGTCTTTTACTTCAAACTGCTTATTGAGTGCCATTTTAACTCTTTCCATCTCCTTGATGTTATTTCCTGTGAGAATAATGTCATCCACATACACAATGAGGATAGTTATCAAATCACTCTCTTTTAACACAAACATGGTGTGATCTGACAAGCTTTGTTTGTAACCTTCAGCCTTGAGTACTGTAAAGAATCTGTCAAACCAAGCACGTGGTGATTGCTTTAAGCCATAAATCGATTTTTTTAATCTACATACCTGACCATTTTTCCCTTTATCAAATCCAGGTGGGATACTCATGTAAACCTCTTCCTTTAATTCACCATTAAGGAACGCATTTTTTATGTCAAGTTGTTGGAGGGGCCAATCGAGATTAGCAGCAATAGAGAGTAAGACCCGTATGGTATTTAACTTAGCAACAGGGGCAAATGTTTCATTGTAGTCAATTCCATAAGTCTGGGTAAATCCTTTGGCAACTAGCCTTGCCTTGTACTTATTTAATGAACCATCAGCATTAAATTTTGGTGTAAACACCCATTTGCATCCCACAGGTTTGGTTCCTTCTGGTAGTGTAGTAAGCTCCCATGTCTCATTCTTTTCTAGTGCTCTAATTTCTTCTATTACTGCATTTTTCCATTCTGGACTCTCAAGAGCTTCATATACGGTTCTAGGGACTTGAATCCGATCAAGATTAGTAACAAAGCTATAATGCTTCTCAGAGAGAGAGGAGTAAGAAACATACTTCTGAATAGGATGCTTGGTGCATGCTCGAGTTTTCTTTCTTAATGCAATAGGGAGTTCTTCCTCTCTTGTCTCTGTTGCTCTAATATCGGCATTCACAGGACCTTCTACCGGTGATGAGATTGGGACCTCTTCAGGTATGCTAGACTCAACTACCTGTTTATTTCTACGTGAGTAAATAAGATCAAATTGTTGATCTTGGACCTCCTGTCGTGGCATAACATTGGATTGGTCTGTAGAGAGTTGAATAGGGGCTGAAGGGGGTATGGGTTCTGGAAGACACTCACGCTGAAACTCACTCCAATTCTCCCCCTGAGTTGAAGGTTTGGTGAAATAGGGCTCCTGTTCTGCAAAGGTAACATCTCGGCTGACAAAGAGGTGTTTAGAAATAGGATCATAGCACCGATACCCTTTGTGGGAGTTGGAGTAGCCTAAAAATACACACTTGACAGATCGGGGATAAAATTTAGATGGTGGATGATGTTGATGGACGAAGGCAGAACAACCAAAGACTCGAAGCGGTAATGTGTAATCAAGGTGAGTAATAGTGTGAGTTTCACAGAGTTTATCTAAAAGAGCAACATAGGACAGAACTCGACTAGGGAGACGGTTAATTAAATGAGTAGCAGTGAGTATGGCATCCCCCCAGAAAAAGTTTGGGGTATGATGGGTATATAACAATGCGCGGGCAACTTCAAGGAGGTGTTTGTTTTTCCTTTCGGCAATTCCATTTTGTTGAGGACTATAAGGGCAACTGCTTTTGTGCACAATACCATGGGTTTTAAGAAAACTGTCAAGTGAGTGATTAAAATATTCTGACCCATGATCCGTGTAAAGGACTTGGATTGTGGAGTTAAACTGATTTTGGACATAATGGAAAAACTCAATAAACACGGAGGAAACAGCTGACTTGTCTTTTAACAGGTAGACCCAACACATGCGGGTGTGATCATCAATGAACGTAACAAAATACTTGGAACGAGTACGACTTGGGATACGAGAGGGACCCCAGACATCGCTGTGAATGATTGAAAATGGGCGAGTAGACTTATAGACAGAGGGCGAAAAAGTAGGCCGATGGTGTTTGGCTAACTCACACACATCACAATGTGGAATAGCACTTTTATTAGAAGGTAAATGTGGCAATAATTTTTGTAAGTAAGAAAAATTAGGATGACCCATCCTTTTATGCCACAATACGATATCATTGTCATCGGAAGTCGAGACTAAGCCACTTATTCTATATAAAGTACTCACAGTAGAAGCATCAAGGTAGTAGAGCCCGTCACATTCTTTAGCTGTGCCAATCGTCATCCCCGATAAGAGATCCTGAAAAACACAATAAGATGGAAAGAAATGAGCAAAGCAATTGAGTTGTTTAGTCAGCTTACTAATAGATAGTAAATTGCAAGCCAAGTGTGGGACATGTAAAATAGAGTCAAGATGTAATTTTTCTGACAGATGGACAGTCCCAGCGCCAGCTATAGGAGAAGAGGAACCTGTAGCTGTCTTAATTGATTTACTTCCAGTCATAGGAATATAGGAATCAAACATTTTGACGTCCGAGGTCATATGGTCGGAAGCTCCTGTATCAACAATCCATTTGGTAGGGACAAATGTATGTAAGGCAGTAGCATGAGTACCTCGGTGGGTGGCAGTAGTAGAAGATTGTTCAATATGAAGAGTTTTGAAATACCCAAATAATTGATTCATTTGCTCTTTACTTATAGCGGGGACAGATGAATGATCCATTTTTGAAGCCCCATGGAGTGAATTTTCCATTACTTTTTAAAAAAAACTTGCTGGCACACTGGGCTTGTCACTGGAGCCTGCTACGTACTGGGCTCTTCGACTTAGGCTTGCTGGACACTTCACGAGACGAAGACTGTTGGAACTGAGGAGCAGCGGCTTCACGGGAGTGCTGGACTCGTCGACTTAGGCTTGCTGGACGCTTCACGAGACGACGACTATTGGAACTGAGGAGCAGCTGCTTCACGGGAGTGCTGGACTCGTCGACTTAGGCTTGCTGGACTCTTCACGAGACGACGACTGTTGGAACTGATGAACAGAGGCTTCACAGGACGATGACCGCTGGGACTGAGGAACAAAGGCTTCACGGGACGATGAATCAGAGATCGCCGCACGTCTCGCTCTACAGGAACAGAGGGCGCTATCGGACGGGAACAGGGAACACCGACGCTTACACACGATGACTGTTGGCGCTCGTTGTCTGGCACTTGTGGACGAAACAGAGGACGCTTGGTGTTGAAGGTGGGTTGTCGCCGTCGAGACTCGTCTGTCACTGTCTGCTCGTTGGTCGTCGGACTATCAATACTGCGATCACTGGACAGAGCAGAGTCGACGATATGGGGGGACGGTGATGGCACTGGCTTTGATACTATGTAGACTTTCTAGGGCTTGAATAATGCCATGTTATTATCCATAGGAGCTACTGAATTTATAGAGTACAATTATATAGAAAATAACAATAATATTCTATCCTAATCTTATCTGAATAATATCCTAATATCTCATCTATAATCTCCCCATATCTCTCATAATATCTTAACTGTTTATAATGATTAATTATTTCTATAATTACCACAATAGTAAAGGAATTTGGACAAAAACCTTATGCTTTCTTTTGCTTCGTTTTTCAGCTCAGCCTTCATGTCTCTAGTAGCAAGGTTTCTTCTTAAGTCAGAAAGTGACAATAGATCATGCTGTATTGTTGGTACGGAAAAATTGGTTCAAAAACCAAAGTCAGCATAGTAAAGCGAGATGACATCATGCTATCATCTGACAAAAGATTAAGTCACCCAACCTACCATCAAGGTTTTGTGCCTCCCCATGATACAAGTGAGCTCTGGAGAGACTGCGAGATCTCAAGAATAAAAAGAAGTCTAGAAGGTCCATATAAACAGAGCTCAAAGGATGAAATCATATTCTCACAAGATTCCCTTGACCTCTTAATTGCTGAAGCCACTAGAGGGATAAGATCCTGCTCAGGTTCCAACTCAGAAGCAGAAAGCACTACAACTGGGTGTGAACCCTGGAAGACTCAACTTTTAAATTCAACAAATTCTGTACAGGCAGGAAAGACCACAGCGTTCCAAGAATTTTACAGTAGTGTAAATGGAGTGTCACTGTTTGATGAGAGAACCAAAGATGGACCGGTTCTACATGCGAAATATCCCAAACAAAACTCAAGATCAGGTGAAACTGATGATCTCATTTTGCGTTCAGCATTTAATCATTTGATCAATTTGGGAAATTCACAAAAGCGAGTGCCTTCAACAGACTATGAGTTACATGAATTAGAGGCACCTGGGATGTTGAAAACTTCTCAAATGAATGGTAAGGAGTCTTCAGGGCCAGAAACTATTTCCCTCGTCAATAAGTTACAAGATACTGGCTGTGGGAGAGTCAGCATCCAGGATGTAGGAGGAAATGTAGATAAATTGACTGAGAAGCAATATGGGCCAATTAAGTCCCAGGAGTTACCAACAATTAACCCATATGAACCGTTAAGTGTTGATGTTGTCCAACTGCAAGATAACTCTCCATGAGGATCTGAGACAAATCATCATCAACCTTTATCTGGCCATCATATTGCAGGTGAAATTTTTTTAAAACCCAATGGCATGCCATTAATAGAATCAGTAAGTACTACTCAGAAATTGAGCACAGGGCAGTATGATTCAGCGAAGAATTCTCCGAACATTTGTAATCACATGGAAGGTTTTCATGCTGAAAAGAGAATATCTGAGGTAAATGGACAAGCCTACTCGAATGATGGAATTGCTGAACCGAAGCCTCAGGAGCAACTTCGCACTTCTGGCACCACGAATATAGAGAGCAAACAGAAAGTTTCAAAATCCAGGAAAATAAAGCTTGAGACAGAGAAGATGAACAAAGTTAATTGGGATGATTTAAGAAAGCAAGCTCAGGCCAATGGGACAAAAAAAGAAAGGAGCAAAGAAGCAATGGATTCGCTAGACTATGAAGCACTGAGACGTGCCTCAGTTAAAGAAATCTCTGATACCATTAAAAAACGAGGAATGAACAATATGCTAACGAATCAAGGTATGTTCATCATGGGACGTTAATTGAAAGCCATTGCTTTTTCGTGCCTCAAGATATTTCTTAAAAAAGCATGTTTATTGTACTGCAGGAATTTTTGGACAGACTGGTTAGAGAACATGGAAGCATTGATTTGGAGTGGTTAAGAGATGTTCCTCCTGATAAAACAAAGTATGTAAATTCCAAAGCCATAATTTCTTCAATCAATAGAGTTTGTCTCGAAAACATTTAACCACATCAAGACCTGAGAAAAACTTTTAGGCAGCATATAGTATACATTTATCATGTCCTTTCTATTTGATTTCCATAAAAATCTTCAACTGCAGAGATTATTTGCTGAGCATACGTGGATTGGGGCTGAAGAGTGTGGAGTGTGTACGGCTTCTAACGCTTCATCATCTTGCTTTCCCAGTAAGATTTACTTGAAATCCATTTGCCACTTCCCAGCTAACCCAAATCATCAGGAAGTTTGTGACCGATTTGGTTACAATGACATATCTCTGTAGGTTGACACAAATGTTGGCAGGATAGCAGTTAGACTTGGATGGGTCCCTCTTCAACCACTTCCTGAATCCCTTCAGTTACACCTCCTGGAATTGTAAGTCTATTTTGCTAATCACTAACCATATGTATTTCCCAAATGAAAATTGCTAATTACTGTGCTTGTAGGTATCCAGTGTTGGAAACAATCCAGAAGTATCTCGGGCCAAGATTGTGCAAACTTGATCAGAGAACGTTTTAATAATATTACTCCCCCCAAAAATCTACATTTATCACAATTCATTCATGAGTCATGTGTTACAGGCATTACTACTCTAATAGCATTACTACATCTGTAACTAACGCATACATTACACAATGTAGGTATGAGCTGCACTACCAGATGATTACCTTTGGAAAGGTATGATTATAATTTATTTTCAATGTAGTACTAAATTGAGAAGAGAAAGGCAGAACCAATGTTGCCATGACTGTGTTTTATGGGTAGAGAAGGAGAACTTTAAATTGACTCATGCTCCAAATATGCAGGTTTTTTTTGTACAAAGAGTAAACCAAATTGCAATGCATGTCCCATGCGTGCAGAGTGCAGACACTTTGCAAGTGCTTTTGCAAGGTCAGCTACTTAAAATATTTTGGTTTCATTATATACTCCGTCCATCTTAAGGAATTTACATGAATGGAAGCATAGAATAATGAAACTTTTTGGTTGCTTGAGTGTTGAGATACATTTGTTAAGCCAGAAACGTGCAATTTCCAAATCTCTAGCATATTAGATTTAAAGACAATTTAATTCAGAAAATTCCCATAGTTAAAATAAATTAGTTATCATGTGAGCTACAAGAAATCAAAGGTCAAAGATATAGATGGACAAAAACGTTATAAAGTTTTATTCTAGCTTGGTCATAACCATAAAGTAAGCCCATAAGCCCATGCTTTGCATAGAGTTTGAGAAGAGTTGTACTATTTTGGGCTTACGAATAATGTGGCTTCCTATACATTTTATATCATGTAGAGATTTATATTTCTGAGTGGAGATTCAACTATGCTCTGATTTCATTGATACGAGAATATTACAATATATACAGCATGTACATTAATGCGCTCTCATTGGAAATCAGAGACGAAATAATAAAATCCTAAATGTGGCTATTTATATAGGGAAAGAAAAGGAAGTAAATCAAGACATGTAATTTCTAATTAATACAGCGATTTCCACAATATTATACATGGATACAGATAACAGTTAACAATTAAAAAAGTCAGCTGCTCCAAATGAAGAAATAAAAGCAATATGTGCAGACTACATGCAGTTGAACTTGTAAACATCTTAAACTTCTCTAGAACTTAATTTTTCTTTTAGAAACAAATATTTCATTAGGAAGAAACTAAACCCCCTCCCCTCTCAGTTCTCTATCCTCACACTCTACTATAGATTCCAAACTTTCTTCCCTTCTTCAGTTTTTCTGTCCTTTTCCTAGCCCATTGTATGTTTTTTAGTCCCTCTATCTCCTTTTTCTTTTCAATGAGGTATTCAGTTCTGCTTGCTTTAATTATCAAATCACTATCCCAATTTTTTTGATTCATTATTCCAGATTATTGGATTACTGCTGCAGCCAGTACAGTTAAATGATTGTTAACCTTTATGGTGCTTTCCATTATAGTGTCTTTGTTCTGGCATGTTAATGCAATTAATATTAAATATAAGGGTAAGAAGGGAGAAGCAATGGAAACTAAATTATTATCCCAAAATGCATGACTACTTAAATCATTGACAGAACAACAATCTGCCAGTTCCTGACACTTCCTGTCTCCTTTGGCCTAAGAGAGATCCGATGGGCCACATGTGAAATCTGAATCATATAAATTTGGGAGTTTGATGAGTAAAGTAAAAGATAACACATTCTTCCTAAGCCATCCAGTGAGCCAAGAAGTCGATAGGACAGATAATTAAGAAGCTGATAGGAAATGTGCAGTATGGGATGTCTGTCTTACATCTACTGGTAAAGGATGCTTGGTGTGGTATTTACAGATGGCGGTTCTTACCCTTTTGCAAAGTGCTTTTAAAGGCGTTCTACGTTGCTCTAGCCACCATATATGAGCAGCTTCAATGATTTTTTTTCTAAGCTGAAACTAACCATTTGTTACAGTGCCCGGCTTGCATTGCCTGGACCAGAAGAGAAAGGAATGGAGTGTAATCCCGTTCCCATTGCAACTCAGAGAAATCCTACTCTCAATATGAAAGCTGGGGCACTACCTCTCCCTGCCAACCATTTTCTTAGAGAAGCAACTTCTGAAATTCGTGGGTGTGAGCCAATCATTGAAGAACCGGCAACACCAGAACAAGAATGCCTAGATACACAGGCATTGGAAAGTGACATTGAGGACTCGTTCTGGGAGGATCCTGATGATTTTCCTGCTATCAAGCTCAATACCGAAGAGTTTGCAATGAATATACAAGACATGTTACAAGAAAACATGGATCTTGTGGAAGGTGACTTGTCTAAGGCACTCATTGCTTTAAATCCAGCTACAGCTTCTATTCCTACGCCAAAACTGAAGAATGTCAGTCGGCTACGGACAGAACACCATGTGTAAGTAAAGCTTGGTTTTATTCATAACAGAAAAAGTAATGCCAAAATGAAAATTTGAAATATTTGTTAAAAACATCCTTCATCACATGGAATGTGTGCAACTTCAAATAGTTCTTTTTGCACCTATGCCACACCTGAATCACCCATAGGAAAGTGTAGGGCTGAGCTATTAGTTATTAGTAAATGAAGCATAACTTTCTTTATGCCCTTGTAAAAAGATGTCTAACATCTCCATTTTTTACCGGTAGAAATTGCAATACTGTAGCTATAGTCATAAGGATATTAAGCATAAGCATTCATTATCTGAGTATTTGACAAGTCCCTTATTTTGTTTCAATGAAACTACAAATGATTGTTTTACAACTTGCTTGATGCAGATATGAGCTTCCGGATTCTCATCCTCTCTTGGAAAAGGTCAGTTAACTTTGTACTGCAAAATTGAGTAATAAGCTTCATCTCAGATTCAGTTTTATTTTGTCTTGCTTGCTAAAATTTGCAGATGGATATGCGTGAACCTGATGACCCAAGCCCATATCTTCTTGCAATTTGGACACCAGGTAAGCAAAAGACGTGTAAAATAATCTCTATTAGTGAACAGAAGATGTTTTCCTAGACTTCCCCTTTCATTTGTATGTAAACCAGAAAACCTGCAATAGAGTATCAAGAAGTTTAACTTCCCTTATTTAAATTAAAACCTTAAAATGACGAAGTTCATGCTTACAAGTGATTATGTGAGATCATAGAAATATTATCAAATGCACAAAAATATTAACGAAAGCCAGAGAGGAATGTATAAGTGAACCAAAGGATTATATTGCTATTCCTGCAGCACTTTAAGGACTCAGATAACTTTGAATCATCAAAATCTACTTATAACCACTTCTGCAACACTGAACATTAGGTGAAACTGCAAATTCGATTGAGCAACCAGAGAGAAGATGCAAATCCCAAGCCTCAAACAGCCTATGTAATGACAACACATGCTTTTCATGCAATAGCGTTAGAGAAGCTAATTCGCAAACAGTCAGAGGAACTCTCCTTGTAAGACTAACTTGTAATGGTAGGAGAATGAAACAATTGTTTTCTTGCCTTTCTCCCCCTAACTACTTAAAATTAATCCAAATGCAGATACCTTGTAGAACAGCAACAAGAGGGAGCTTTCCACTTGATGGTACTTACTTTCAAGTTAACGAGGCAAGTGTAATATTAGTTTTGTCGCCATTCAATCCCCTCAACAAAAGTCTACTCTCATTTAAATTCATTACTCACCCAAAACATCCATAAACCTTTTGTAAACATGCAGGTATTTGCAGACCATGCATCCAGCATTCAACCCATTGATGTCCCTAGGGAATGGCTGTGGAAGTTGCCAAGGAGGACTGTGTACTTTGGAACGTCTGTAACGTCCATTTTCAGAGGTAAAAGAATTTCTACATGTTTATCTGCTACTTATCTCTTCCTATACAATATAAATCATTACTCACCAGAAATACCTATGTCTACTAGGTCTCACAACTCAAGGGATTCAACAGTGCTTTTCGAGAGGTACGCAGATCTCCTTCAATTATCAGTGTTATATTATCTGGTTACCATGCTAGGCACATTGATGCTAGATAGAAGATGGAAATTTTCAACTCATGAAAAACTAAAGGTGGAATTACTATAAGGTTTTAAGGAAGAGATTTAATTATTTAAAAGTTCAATAATAACTAAAGAGTATGTAATGATAAGTTCTAGTGTAAGAAATGACAAGTTTATGCTTGTCATTGGTCATTGAGATTTTTTAGTAATTTCCCAAAACTAAAACTGTTTTCTGATTAATCCATGGAGCGAAACTACAAAATTGTACGTAAGAGGAAGCCATTTGATTCCCTCACGCATACTTCTAAGATGCTAGATAGGGAAATATTTAACTACTCAAGCATGTTTGCATGTTCACTATGCATGGGTATGCTAAAAAAGCAACACAACAATGGCCTCTTCTAACTGATACCAATTATTCAAATGGCCTGTTTGGTACCATGGTTTCAAAATCAATTTTGGACAAAACTTCGATTTAGGAAAATTTCACACAAACAGCCATTTTTGTCCAGAATTGATTTTGGCCAAAACTATGGTTTTGAATAAGCTACTGAAAATAGCTTTTAGAACAGTAAAAGAGCTTATGGACTATCCAATTACTATTTTACCCTTACTTTTTCTTATACCCTCTCTCCTCTCTCATCTCTCTTCTTCATCCTATCTCCTCTTTCTCCTCTCTTCTCTACACTCTCTCCTCTCTCCTATTTATTCTCTTCCCTCTCCCCTCTCTCGTACTTTAATCAAATCATACCCTTTTTAGTAATTTATCAATATAAAAAGTAATTCTACTACTAATCATCCAAACATCTCTATTCTCAAAATCTATTCTCCAAAAGTTAATCCAAACAGACCAAATTACTTCACATATGATTCTATACAGCTTATCTTTTACCAAGTTGATCCTTCATTTTCAGGGTTTGTTTACGTCAGAGGGTTTGACCAAAAAACGCGCGGGCCTCGCCCTCTTATGGCCAGATTGCATTTTCCAGCTAGTAGATTATATGGAGGAGAAAAAGCGAAAACAAGAGATTAATAAGACATGATGATGGGAAATTTACCAGCAAGTACTAGTATTGCTGACTGATTGATAGAAGATTGTTGGCTAACATACTTTGCTCCTTATATGTTGTTTCTTCGGTTGAGGCTGACATGAAAGCAGCCATCAAGTCAGCAAGGAAATAGAAGAAATTTTAATTTAAGATTCAGAACCTCAAGGCCAGTGGGATTGAACTGTAAATCATCTTCATTGAAGCCCAAAGCAGCAATTCTTTGAAAAATAGTTGACATTATAGCAAAAGCAATTGTAGTTACTTGCATTATCCTTCATAAAATGTCTCGTTCAAAAGTAGAAACTGATCATGTACTGTGTTATTGAATGAAATAATTAGAGAGGTTTATTCTTTATCATAGCTACTCTGTTACTTTGAAATTCAGTATACTTGATATTTCATAGGGAATTATGGATATAATACTAAGAGGTATGAGTATAAGAGCAAAGAGAAGAAATAGCCATAGAGCTTTTAGTTTACATATGGAAGGAGCAAACTTGTTTCATCTTAGAGGTTGGGGAAACATTGAAATCTTTCAGAAATCAAAAGTCGGCACAGATAAAATATTTAACAAAAAAAATTGAAATTTATTCAAAATTTATGGCAGTCGATTATAAAATTTATTAAACATAACTAACCCGTTTATTATTGATAAATGTATCGAATTATAATTCTTTTATCAATCGATAAAAGTCATTCATATAGAGAAATTGATAAAAGAAATAAAAGTACAGAGAATTTGATTACTCTAATTAAACTGAGAAATCAGGCCAACTGTATCCTAACCTAAGACAGGATGTTCCCACTATACTTGATGAAAACCATTCATATAGGCTTCTTCTTCCATTTAAATTTTTCTTGACATCTAAGCACTCTAACGAGGATTAACAAAAAAGAGAAGAAAATTTGAAGAGAATAGTATTTGGGAGAAGGAAGGAAGAGCGGGAAAACAGAAGGTTGAATTGAATTGGAAGTAAATAAGGTAAAATCGTAAAAGTGAGAGGAGGAGGAAACTATGCCCCGATTTATTCGCCACTTTGTGCATGGATGTATGTCACGTTAGCCTTGGAGCCACGTTGCCATTGTTTTAGGTTTTATAATTGATGATCATCGCTAACTAGTACAGACGGGCATGGTACGGAATTTAAGAAATTAATTATTCGAGTGGGGGTGGGGGTTAATTTTTCTATTATCTTACATTATTTTCTTCTTTTTATATGCTTATTTAACTAGTTTAGATTCTATTATCATCTGACTTTATTAAAGTAACTCTTTTAAAAGTATTTTTTTTGTATTTATATAAATTTAAATTTAAAATATCATATTTAAATATCTAAAATTCCTTTCATATATCAATCTCTTATTAAATATCTAATTTTAAAATTTATTACTGCTCCTTCTTATATAAATATTTTATTTAAAGAATTAAACTTGAGACTGAAATAGATTGATATGGCCCTATACTACTAATTATTTATCAGTTCTTATCTTACATCTTTTTATTAAAGGTTTATAACTCTACTTCTCCAACTTTCTTATCATTTGAATTTTACAACAAAATTAAATACTTATAATCAATTTTATTAATATATATGAACTAATTAGAAATATTTTATAAAATAAATAGGAAAGAATATATATTCTTTTTATTTTTAAATATAAGAATTCATTGATTTTTATAATTTGGATTATAATATTAATTGAAAGAAGCGTTATTGGGTACTATTTTTTTTTTAAAAACCAAGAGGTCCGATGTTGTTTCCCTATATTTTATTTTCACAGCATCATAATTTATTTTCTATTTCTATTTCTATTTCTATTTCATGATCACTCCTCCCAGAAATAGAAACTGGGGAATTGGGAGCAAAAATGCAGGCAAGTGCAAGTGCAGCAATTGAATACTCATATTTCATTAAAAAAGGTAAATGAATAATGGTAATGCTTGAGAATGAATTAACGGCCATTCATCCACGTGAAAGTGAGAAACTTAGGGTTGACATTCAATGTATCAGTCCAATTACAAGCGTGCATCAAAGCACACAAAAGCAAAGCGATCAATTTGTGCGTTCGTTCTCTCTCACAGCACGAACCAACCCCACCACTTCCAAGGCATCCTTGTTAGCCCCACATCTCTCTCCCGAAATCTCCATTTTTCTCCCCGCAATTAAGCAATAATGGCGTACACCGAAGCTAGTACTATGAACTCTTGCCGCTCCTGTTAGAGGAATTTGGGCTCTCATATTCATTCCAGAGGCTGTGACTTGTTCACGAGGTGCTACTGAATAGGTGCTTTTACTTTTCTTTTTTTGGCTGAATCGCTGTCCGTGCAAAATGGAAATGGATGGTGCTTTATCTGATAGCAGCTGTAATCGATTTCAGAGAACTGCTCCGGTGAGGGAATCGTCGTCTCCGGCAGCTGTGGAAGGTGATAATTTGCGACCCATGAATGTGGTTGACGAGTTTGATCACTGGAAGGGACAGGCATCTTTCAAGAGCTGGGCCAAGCAAACTGAGGAGAGCTACCAGTTGCAGCAGGCTCTGGCGCTTCGTCTTTCATCGCAGGCTGCTTGTGCGGATGATCCCAATTTCCTGGACTTGGAATCCGGCTCTTCCTCCAATTCGGCCGAGGCAGTGTCTCATCGATTTTGGGTATGCAATTTTCCCCGAGAAAATGTTGATCTTATCTAAACTATTGAAATTTGGAAATTAATTATCTTTTCATTCTCTTGCTGATATTACGGAAGATTCTCGTGGGAATTCCTTTTTTTATTTGTTTTTTAAAATCATGGTTGGGAGGTTCAATATTGGGACATGAGGGGAGGGGAGGGAGTTGCTATATAATTGTCTGTAAATACTTAGAGTTATATTTTTAATTTTAGTTATTTCAAATGAATTGATTCGTTGTGAAGATAAAATGAATAACAGAAGGTGATGAGCTCATGCTTCTTTCTGGGTTTCAAAGGAAATCTCATCTTGATTTGCTTACGTGTCAATCATATGGTTTCCATTTGCAATTTTGCTTAGCATTTGACAGCAAGTTTGATTGAGTAATGTCATATCCATAGCATAACGCCAAGTAAATTTTCAACCGTTTGCTTAAACTTTAATTTTTTTTTTTTAATAACGGGGACCACATCAAGTAAGTTTGCTTGAGTAATATAATCTAATATGCCGCTTAGCCGTGAACACCAAGTAAATTTTGAACTGTTCGTTTAAAATTTAAATGCTTTCTCCTTTACTGTACCAGGTAAATGTTGCACATGCACATGACATGGCATACACAATTGCGGGTGCACAGATTTACTCATGCACACACCCAAACATGTGGGGATAGTCTTGTTCTTAAAAATGTGATTTAAATGCGTTTTACTTTTACATTGATCAGGTCAATGGTTGTTTGCAATACTCGGACAAAATTCCAGATGGATTTTATCTTATCCATGGGATGGATGCATACTCATGGACTATAAGTGCTGATCTGCAGAACGTTGGCCTGATTCCATCATTTGAATCACTGATGTCAGTTGAACCATGTGATGATTTGTCAGTTGTAGTGATTGCAATTGACAAATCAAGAGATCCTGGTTTGAGAGAACTGCTAAATGGCATAATTAGTCTTTCTAATAACTGGATTACCAAAAAGGATGTAATCGATCATCTTGCAAATCTGGTTTGCAGTAGATTGGGGTGAGTGTGCCCATATTTAATATTGAAAAAGTAAAGAAAAAACAATGTCTTAGAACTCACTTTTTTATTGACCTCTTCTTGACAATCTTTCGTTGTTTTTGAAAGGGGTGAAACCTGGACTGAAGAAAACTTAGCTTCACGCTGGAAGGAGTGCACTCAAATTCTAAAAGACATCCTTCATTCTGTCATTCTTCCAATTGGAAGCTTAACTGTTGGCTTATGTGTCCACCGAGCATTGCTCTTTAAAGTATTCTTTTTGATCTAATCTATAATTTAGCACATTATATTTTTATAAATTATAATAAAACTATTCAATGATTCAATGAACATTCACTTAACATAATGCTTTTGAGTTGAAGCTTTTTTGACATGTTTTCATAGCCACTTTGACCAAGGGTCATAAGTTCAATCCTTGCCACCATTCCCTCAATTAAAATTAAATTTCAGCATAAGTTTTCATATGCTGGTATGTTATCCACACTAATAAGAACATTTTTCTGATGAGAGAGATTTTGTATAATATCATTTCCAATGGAATAACCATCAATTTCCCAACCAAAAATATATCTTCCATTTACTGTAGCATTTTTCCCTTATAATTTGGCGTCTGAGTGCCTACTATTAACGTTTGACATTGCAGGCATTAGCTGACTCAGTGAAGCTTCCATGCCGAATTGTCAAGGGCTGCAAGTATTGTAAAAAGGATGCAGGTGCCTCATGTTTAGTGCAAATTGGCCCTGACAGGTTTGTTGCGTTGGTTAATTAATTAAATCAACGGCAAACTTCAAATGATTATTTTGAACTAAATGCAATGCTATTTTAAGTAAGAAGTAATTAAAATGGGTAAAAATTGGTGTATAAGCATTTATATAACCAAACTGAAAATTCACATGGCAAAGAAAAAAAAGAAATATGTATAATAATAAATCCAAATAGGGGGAAGGCATGTATATTTGTGTGTATATTATATTCATGTTTACACTTGACATTATTTATATAGAACTTTGAAAATTGTAAGCTACAAAGGTTTATGAAAGGAATATCTATATAAATAATGTCGGGTTTAAATATGAATATAAATGCCGTTTTTCTGAAGAAATCAGAAGAAAATAATATCGTATGCACTTTTGCAGGGATTATTTGATTGATTTGGTTGGAAGGCCAGGGGCTATGAGTCAGCCTGATTCTTCGCTGAATTCTGCATCTTCATTATTAATTGCTTCATCACTATGTCATCCAAAGTTCAAGCCAGTTGAAAATGCTGAATATTCAAAGACATTAGCCCAATTGTATTTCTTGGACTGTCAAGGCCTGCAACTTGTATTTGACTCCAAGTCAGGTTATTTTCTCTGATTCTCTGTACGTACGCTATTCGTATGTCTTATATTTGGAGAGTGGGGGTGTGAATGAAGTGGCATGGTGGAACTAGATAGCTTCATGGAAGGCTGGAGTAGATTTGAGGGAATGTGGAATGAGGGAAGTTTCTAAATTTGATGCTATAGATAAATACTAGGGCATTCTAGTTTGTTCAGTTAGGTGGACCTTATTTCTGATTAACCTGCTGTATTTCATTCAAAATAAGCTTGCTTTTTAATGGCTCAGTTGAGAGTCTTATATGCAGGGCTGATAGAGAGCCTAGGAAAAAAAAAACATTAATACAGCAAATGGGATCAACCAAAATCATAGGGAAGAGCTGAACGAATTAAGGATGGTTGATGCTCCAAAAGGGGGTTTAGCCATTGGGTATCAATGCTGATCACCCAACAGCTCATTCAGAAAAGGAGGGGTTCTTGTCGTAAAAATAGGGACTGGAATCAGGCTTGGATTCTCTGGTCAGATTTTAGACATTTTAAAATATTTCAACTGGACATTGCATCGCGATTCCTGCTTGTTAACATGTGGTATGGAATTTGCTTGAATGCAATGGTTTCAGTCTTAGTTTCTTCTGCAGTGTCACAATATTAACATTTGCCAGTGGAATGTTCATGTAGTGTTCTTATTTTTAATTTGCTAAATGGTTGTAAATCTGTTTTATTTTCTCATGGCAATAAAGACAACAATGAAATGATTTCCAGGGTTTTCTTTTTTATTTAAAAAAAGCTGTTATTAAGTGATATATCTACTGACTAGTGGTTTGTCTCCTATAATATCGTAACCTAAGAAATCTTAACATTTTTATAAATATTGTTAATGGTGAATGGCGAAATGATACTGTAAGTACTGATTTTCTACCATGACAGGTGGTGCAGTTGATCATAACGATGGAATCAATAAAAATCCTACTGAAGCTTTTAATGCAAACCATGAAGGTGGGATAATTCATCAAACTGCTTTGATAAGAATGAATCACCTCTATGTTAAAGAGCAGATCACCCAATCATTAAAAATGATTAGTGTTTAATGGACGAAATAATGTCATAATTAATAAACTCAATAATCAATATACTTTGCCTGGAGGTTCTGTTGCTTTGTACTCTGTTGGCATCATATAGCGTCCATTTGATAAATTTCTTTTTACAGAAGAGTATGCGTTATTCAGAAACGCAAACCAGTCAGTATTGAATAGTCTGAGTCACCGAGTTGATCCTGATGAGGATGATCTGGAAATTTTATGGAGTGAACTTATTTTGAAAGATAAAATTGGAACAGGTATATTATTTGACACCTCATGATTTTCATACCGAAAAGTTTCCATATACTCTACACATTTATATATATCAGTGAAATGTATCATGAAAGAATGGAAATAAGTTTGAATGGCAACTGCATTTCAGGTTCATTTGGAACTGTCCTCCGTGCAGATTGGCGTGGTTGTGTAAGGATTTATTTTCCTAAACTTGTTTTTTTTGTGATATTTTCCAAAACTTCTTGTTAAATTAAAGATGCTTATCCATCCTTTTGCATCATAAGCATATTCATATTTACATCGTGGTTCTGGGGGACCATAAATGATGATTCCTCACACTGATGTGCTGTTGTGCTAGATAAACAAGCGACGGCCCTATAATTTTTTTAGTAAAACAGTCAAAAAAATTACAGCAGGTTTAGCCTAAATCAGAATCAAGCTGCTTATTACTGCAAGTATCAAACTCTATAACACAAGACAACTCTAAGGTAGGATCATAGGTAGGTTTGGTACTCAGGAACCACAGCAAGAGAGTTCTTTGCCAACCAGTCAGCAGCTTCGTTGGCCCTGCAAAGAACAAATTTAATTCTTAACTCCCCAATTACTAAACATAACATCCTTGATTTGCTGCAGAACTTCCCTATCTGAATGCAAACTGACATCTTACGGTTCAGAAGTTTTACTGCATCAACTGAGTCCGTTTCTAAGAGAACCCTTCTAAAACTGTGATCCCATGCCAACTTCAGCCCAAGCATGCAACCTCACAGTTCAGCCAAGAGAGGGTTGCCTCCACCAAAGTTATAAATGAAGGCATACAAAAAGCTACTTTCATTTCTACGGATACCTCCATATCTGGCTTAACCATTCAACTCGGAAATGGTAACATTGATGTTAACTACTTAACTTTGAACCATCCCTGTTCAGATGACCTCCAGCTGTTGGGGGTCCACGCTAGCAAAACCACCTATAGCTAAGATACTGTGATTCGCCTCTTGGAGTTAAGATTACTTCTCGCTTGTGCAAGAATAATATCATTCTGCACTCGTAAAAGATTCTTTCGTTTCTTCATCACTTGATTAGCCAACAAATAATAGCAAATCATGAATCCAAATCCACACCCTGCCCTTTTGGCTTCTGGATAGGCAAACCATGAAGGTAGGGTGACTCTCCATGTGTAATCCTGCTCTACTGGTGAGTGGTGACATGGACCATATTGGACCAATTTACTGAGCGTTGCTGAATTGCAACCCTGTTGTGTTGACATGGAAGTACAGGGACGCTATAATTGAAGAGATATTTTGGTGAAGGTTTCATGATTGGGTTTTCCTTGTTCTCATTTTGTTATTTTTAATTAATAAAAACCTATTTGGGCCTATGATCAACAGCTCAAAAGCTAAAATTTTATATCTACTGATTGAGTGTTAAAAGTCATACATTGGCATAGCTGGGCTCTTGCTTTGTGGTTCAAGCTTATCAATTAAGTAGTCTATGACTGGACTTTTTTCAAGTAGGAAACCATACAGAGGAAGTTTAAAAGAAAAATGTTGACTAAAGTAGTCCAAAAGTATAACTACTTACCAACATAATTATTTTTTCCCAAGGATGTCATTATTTATGTGTTGGTTGTGTAGCCACTATTCCGTTCTTTCTATTTTTTGGGAGGGGTGATGGCATCTAATATTGTTACTTAATCCAGAACATGTAATTTTTTAGGATGTTGCTGTGAAAATTCTCAAGGTTCAAGGTTTTGATGCAGAACGATATGATGAATTTAGAAAGGAGGTATGCTTTGCAGTAGGTTTTGTATATACGTATTTATTATTCCACTCGACTACCCTTCAGTATACCAGTTTGTTTATCAGGTATCACTCATGAAACGTCTGCGGCATCCAAACATAGTTCTCTTCATGGGTGCAGTTTTTGAACAACCCAACTTGTCAATAGTGACAGAATATTTATCAAGGTGCAAAGGTTTTCTGGAATGATCATCTTTGAAGTGCTACTCACTTTTGTGCTTACTTGAAATTAAAATTAGAGTGTCACCAAGTAACAGTCTGATTTGAATTGCAGAGGAAGCTTGTTTGAACTTCTGCGCATGCGAGATGCTAGATCAATTCTCAGTGGGAAACGTCGGTTAAGTATGGCTTATGATGTGGTATACATTCATTGGGAAAAAGCTGCTAGTCTTGCTGTTTCCATGTCTTTATTTATCAAACGCAAAATAATACTTTTGAGTTGTTGTCCAGGCAAGTGGAATGAATTATCTTCACCAAATGAGACCTCCCATTGTTCATAGAGATCTCAAGTCTCCAAATCTTTTGGTGGACGATACTTATACGGTCAAGGTAACTTCAGACAACAACCTTTGCTTTGTGCTACATTGCATTTTTTCTTGGTAAGTTTTGGCTTTGACTTGGATTAAAACTCAGATCCTTCGGGCTTTGAGATGTGACTCCTATACCACTGATCTAAAGCTAAATGGTGCCTCATGCATCTTTTTTGCCTTCCACTTGGATTCAAACTCAGATCCTACAGAGATGGAGATGAATTCAGTGTTAGGAATCTATACCTTATTGGAGCTTACTGCATTATTTGATTTAATACTCAAGTGCTCAGAAACTAAACTAAGAATGCTTTTTTTTATTTTTGGCCAAACTGAAGTCATTTGGGGGTGCAAATGGCACTTCTTCTAAGGGGATGGGATAGGATAGATAATTCATTCACGAAAAACAGAAAGCAGGAGGTACAGCCATTATATCCTCTCCCTTTGGACACCTCACAGTCCTATTCTCTCTCTTCTAACTAACTTCCTAATATTATTTACCATAATATCCCTCTTACTCTATAATAGCAGATAACAATAGGAGAAACAGTAGAGTTCACCCTGTTCTATTCTCTCTCTCTGTTCATTCCACCTTTAAGGATTCATTCTAAAATTCGAAGATACCTTACTATGATATGAAGGCTGAAAGGATCAGCTGACGGCTAGTAAATTTACCATTTGCTAACATTGTCATTACCAAATCTTAACAATGCCTAGGTTGTCATTTAGGAGTCCTAGATGGAGATGCTTTGTCGCTTGTCTTTCTTATATATATTAAGTAGGTCCCATGTGTTGCATAGAGTTTGAAAAATAAACTATAATGTTTATAATTTATGAATAGTATGGCTTATTAGAATTATTATATTATATATAGATTTATAGATGTCTTGGAATGAGTGCTCAAATGCGTAGACTCCTTTATTCATAGTTCATATATTAAGAGGCATGCTAGAATTTTAAACTGTCAGGTCTAATGTACTCATTCGTGCAACTCTGGCCTTTCAGCATTACCATTATGATTGACAAATGTGTAGCTTTATCATTTCTGTGTCTTATATTTATGGATAAAAATATTTATGGTGAGAATATCGGCAACAATTTGTTTTAACATTATCTATAAGGTATGCGATTTTGGCCTCTCACGTACCAAGGCAAACACGTTTCTTTCATCTAAAACAGCTGCAGGGACGGTAAGTTCTATTTCATTCTTTTAGACATTTTCTTATTTACATGCCCATTTGGCCATTTCACAATCTAAACACGTCTCTGTTATGAACGTGAACAGCCTGAGTGGATGGCACCGGAAGTCATTCGTGGTGAACTATCAAATGAAAAATGTGACATTTTCAGCTTTGGTATAATCCTGTGGGAACTAGTGACCCTGCAACAACCATGGAGAAATTTAAATCCATCTCAGGTTGTTTTCTTGTCAATGCGCTTTAGATTGTTAGTTAAGCTGTAAATACTATGGACAGAAGAAAATACAAGTGTTCCTATCTATTATGAACATGGTCATTGCTTTGCTGTTCTTCTACCTATATATGTGTACTCAAGACTTGCGAAAGACCATTTGGTCCAGTGGCACCAGATGTGCTCTTTGTGGCATCGGGTATGGGGTTTGATCCCCACAGCTCTTCATGACGCTCTATGCCTGCGTTCAAAATCCAAAATATATATATATATATATATATATATATATATAGTTAAGACTTGGTCTCATTTTCTTGAAAAGATTTGACAAAATATTGGATTGAAGTTTCAAAATCCACTTGTTTGGCTTGCTATTTTCTTGACAAGCAGTATTCCGTTACTGTAGGTTGTTGCAGCTGTCGGTTTCATGGGCAAAAGACTAGAAATTCCGAGCTATGTGAATCCCGAAGTGGCTGCATTGATTCAACTCTGCTGGGCCCTGTAAGTAGAATAAAAAATAGAAAAAGAAAAAGAAAATTTTGGGGCAACAGATTCTTGTACTGTTTGTATACAAGGTATTCTAAGGAATATTCTGGTTTCAAAAGATAGATTGATCAAGCAAAATAATGGGAAAACTTTGAAAGTATGTCAAAATAGTGAATTGCATTGAAAAGTGATCGGCTTTGCTCGCATGATTCTTGGTTTATTTATCGTTTAGATTGGTGTGCCTAAGAATTTTGTCCTTTTTGTTTTCTTTTGTTAATTCCATGTTTAATTCACTTCTTTATCTCTACTTCCATTGTCATCCTGATAACGATCTGGTTATGTTGTAGTGAACCCTCGAGCCGCCCCTCTTTCTCCTATATTATGAACTGTCTGCAGCAAATGATTGCCGATACTCAAGGGTGAACAAATTCATGCAGATTATACAGAAGTAGAACATTTTTTTTTCAAAAGAAATGTGTGTGTATAATATCATAGTTTGGTGATGTCATTTTGATGCTCATGGGTTACCTTGATTATTCAAGAGCAAAATTATTTTTGACGATAATGTATATTTAATGTAAATACACCGAGCTGTTAGCCAGCTACTTTATTCTTTGACTGACATTGATATCACATTTTACGCACTCGTAGTTCTCTCATCAGGTGCTTTCTTGTTCATCTCCATCTCTAATTTAGTTTGTTTAGGGGCAAAAATTCATGGAATTGAAAGTATTGAAAGAACAAACTATACTGTGAATCGTGAGACTCCCCGTACTTTTTTTTATCTAAATTTACAGGGGAAGAAAACTAAAAAGTCGTTGCTGAATCTCACGTTTGAAGATGACAAAGCAAGGGTATATGCAGAATGCAGATTAAGAATTCATAGCTTTTACAATCAGCTCCATTAAAGTTTGCTATGAACAAGTTAGCAAGTGTTCAGATGACTTTCAGCCATTCAAGTCCAATAATGATGATAATGATTCGTTACGAAGGGAAATTCCAGACTTGCAATATCCTTTGTAGTTGTCACATACCAAACAAAATTTTACTCTTTTAATCTTATTTATAAATTATTTTTAATATGTTTTATCAGAATCAAGAGAAACCTTGAATTCTATATAACTTTATTTTAAAATTTAATAATTTCTCAACTTTAAACATATTTAATATGTAGAATACCTTACAAGATAAAATTTACACAATAATAAAAATTTACACAATAATAATTGAAAGATAAAATTACATATTCATATAAAAAAAATAATGATATAACTAATAAATAGGGGGGAAAACCTCTTTCTCTGCTTTATAAATAGGATAAAATTGACCTTTACTTGTTCGTACATCACATCTATGTCAATTCTTGCATCATCCTACAAAGCCCATTGTTTCCTTTTTTGGAAGCGTTTTTAGCTACAAGTCTAGTTTTGAACAATCTCATCTGCATTATGCTTAATCTTGAATAGCCATTTGCAATTAATGGGTAAATTTGTCTGGTGGTAAGGGAACTACCATGCTTCAATTCTTTGTAGAGTCGAAAATTCTTCCTCCTGAGTAGTTTTCTAGTGCTTGTTGGAGAGGGCTGCTGAAACTGATTCTGGTTTGTTGATGATAAGATCGAACCGTAAAGAGGAGACATGGGTTTGTAGATAACAGACTTGGCTAGAGAACATTGGATTAAGAAACATTTGTGTTTGAGGATGTACTTTAAACTAAAGAGGCATCATGCTGAGTTGCTTCACCTGTGGCTATGGCAAATGAAACTTGAAGAAACAAATATTCTTGATTCTCAATTTTTACAAGAATAGCTTCTGAACCTGCTATGTATACTTGCAGCCTGTGAACATTTATGGCTCCTAGGATTTGTTGTCTCCATTAGACGAAAGGATTTCTTTCATTGAGCTTGGTAAATGTTGTGTGATTGAAGATTACTCCTTTCATTTTAAGAAGTGAACTAGGGCAGATGTTAATCATTCTAGGGCGTTCCATTGAAAGCTCTGATTCCATAAAGCATTAAAAGAAACAAAGACAAACGGGAAAAAACAAGCACAAAGAAGAGAATATGAAATAGAATGGAAAGCTTTTCTTATCTTAATTGAATGCTCAGTACATGTATACATAGGTACCTAAATTATGGAACAACTGCCTAACTTGTAAATGTGGCTAACAGACTTCATATCTCTCAACATTAGGTAATAATGCCATTTTAAATAAAAACAGATGGCAACGAAAAAGAGAAAAAACTAACCAAATAAAAGTTATAACTTTTCAAAAAGAAGGTGGGGGGGGGGGGGGGAGTTAACAAAATTGCTTCGAGTTATACCCTCCTAAAAAGTAACCTGATAAGTGAAAAATGGTACAAACGCAGCTTCTTCATTCCATTCTTTTTGGAAATTAAAACAAAGAAGCAATTTCACTAAATTTAAGGTATTAATTAAAATGAGAGGTGCTCAATCCATTCACATGTTGTCCCCCATTCTCAATTTGAAAGCCATTTATACAGGTTCACATCTTAGTTCTCATAGAAAGAAAAAAGAATGAAGAGAACTGTACACAAGTTGATTCTATAATAAATCTGAACTTGAAATTCGCTCAAACCGATTGGTAATTCATCCAGGGAAGATTTACAATATAGGAAAAGCGATGATAATGATCTAAAGAAGGGTGATGAGAATGAAAACAAGAAGTGCGGCAATGAAAGAATACTTGAGAGCGGCAAGAACAATAGCTAATGAGATAAAACAGAGTTGCCAGAGAACTTGAACACTTGCCCATGTAAGCAGCCCCGTCAAACAAAGGGCCAACACATTGTCAGGATCAGGATCAAGGAGACTCCTCCAATTGAAATTCAAGAAGGGCAGTGGATCTTTGCTCGAATTATCCTTGTCCCCATTTGAAGAAACGCCGTCTTGTTGTGGTTTGTCTTCTCCCTTCAGTTCGTTCGGCCCATTATTTTTCTCTGCAAATACCACAAATTTAATGGGTTTTCTGGGGATCAAAGGTTGGGTTTTCAGGATCGAAGAAGACGTCAAGGAAAGGAAGTAAGAACAACAAGAAGGGCTTTGCGTTGAAGCTGGAAAAATTGAAGTTGCGATTGGGGAATGGGAGAGAGAAGTGCACCCTAGCATGGCTTTTCTCATCCAAATGAGGATGGCTGAGAAAAATCAGAAGGATTTGATCAGAAAACCCGGTTCAGGTTTGGAATATCGGCATTTACCGGTGCGAGAGAAGAAAAGAAAAAACAAAGAACTGCAAGCGACCACAGTGGGAGTCGAACCCACGACCTTTTGATCCGAAGTCAAACGCGCTAATCCACTGCGCTATGCGGTCCTTGAGAACTAATCGCTGATCAATAAAATATGTAACAACGTTTTTTCTCCAAAACCAAATGGAACTTGATGGTTAGGCTTTAGGTTAGGGTAAGCTGTTGAGGGTTAGGTTCCGATTTTTTGCTCATCAAACATCATCTGCATGTTTCTGTTAAATGATGCTTTGGTCTTCTTGAAGAAGAGACTTTAGAATATCTATTTATTTCATGTCCATCCCATATGCTGTATCAATCTGATTTGGTCGTCTTTCTAAAAAGTTTATATGTCACAATTTTCAAAGCTTCCAGTAATGGTTGAAGATAGCTCTGTTGAAACTTTATAAAGATAAACAATTTCAACTTTTTACATAGTATTAAGGTCTGAGTTACTATAGATGCTGCAGGCGCAGAGATGAATGCTAAGTTTAAGTTTAGGAAGAATGAAGAAAAGAAGTAGAAATATAAAATATATATATATATATATAATTATATAGGCGGGTATGGGCAGCTCAAGGGTATTCCCCTAGCTTTCCTATTTAATATAGAAGTCCAATCCATTTACACTCGCCCATTTAATATATAAACCCGACCCATTTACGCCTGCCCATTATCGGTCTTTTTCAGGCAGGCTCATGGGGTTGCGGACCAACCCGTTGGACTAACCTACATGACATTATTGTTCTCATTGATATATCATGTGGATGAGAATGAATATTGCATGGCATCAAGGTAAAACTGTTTCTCCTGATTTGGTCAACAGCTTTCGCTAGTCTTTCTTTTCCCTCAGATTCATTGCACAACGTATCCTCAGAGTCTTTGTCCTCATTAGCTCACCTTATACAGCTGTGTCGAAATGGTTGGACTCTTATAATTAGGAAATATAAGGCAAATAAGTCTTCTAACTCTTGCCCCTCTCACTGCAGTAATTCCGTTGGAAGAAGCAGCTTACTGGCAATATTCCCTTTTGCTAAAATATCTTCGTACTATTCTTTTTTTTTTCTATTTAATTTATTATAATTTTATCTCAATTATATTTAGATCTGATCTGTATCGCACATCTAACTATAATTGATGAATCTCTTAATAAAAATTTTATACGTTAAAATTTAAACTCAATATATTATTTAAATAATATTAAATTATTTATTATTTAGATTAACTCTGGTTAATTCTTCGTGTTACTATAAGTTGAGTCATTAACTCCGAATCATTTGGTACTGCCATGTGCGAGCCTAGGCCTAAGAATTGAGAAACATGTGGGCCATTTGCATTTGTACGGTGACTTCCCAGCTAGGCCAAATATGAATAATATTGAGAAATACATTCAATATACGATTATATTTAAAATATATTTAATTTTTAAAAATATTATTTTATTATTATTTTAATTAAAATATTTAGAGAGATATTCTAACTCTTAAATATATAAATTTATATTTAAAGATAATAAATAACTTATCATGCCTGACAATAATATTATTTAAAAGGAAGAAATATTTAGTTTTATTTTTTTAAAAATTAATTTATATAAAAAAGATATAAATAATATTTTTGATTTTATAATTTTGTCGGTAAATAATGAGTCAAATAGAAAGGCAATGTGAAACCTACAGGCATTGCCCACTTGTTTGGCTTGCCTTCCTACAGGCATTCCTCGGATTATAAGATATGATATCTCTCCGTCCCGTCAATCAATATACATTAAATGTCTGGCCGACTTTGTTGGTCCTTTCACAATTCCGCCCCAACGCCACAATCTCATGCTTTAAATGTGGATTAATCAAGGGTATAATTGTCCATATGTTAAGTGATAGATTGGTAGTTTGAATGTAAATTATCAAAATGGGATCTTAATAAAATCCACGCTCATTTTCTTTACACAAAACTAAATTAATTTTTTAATATTTATAAATTAATTATTAATTTTTTACATTTAAAATAAAAATAATATTATTATAATACTATCAATTATTGATCAATCGATTATTCTATTAAAATTTTATAATATTAATTTTAGTTAAAAACATGTATATATCAATCTAACTTAATATTTTAATTCCTTTGTTTATAAGCAGTAAACAATAATCTTAATCAATAATCCTATTTTGATTTTTGAAAATTTTTAAACCTTATTATAAGATTAATTAGTAACTCCATTAATTGATTCTAATTTTTAACTATAATTATTATTATTATTTTTATTCTTGAGAGATTTGGAGCCCATGCAGAACCCTCTGTGCAATACATCGAGGGAAGAAATCTCGCGTTTTTATTTATATCTAAACAAAAAAAATGTGAAATAGGTTTTGGATTTTTTTTTTTAATAAAAATTAGGCTTTGGAAGTTATATAGACAAAAGTATGCTTCGTGGCTCAAACATGTTCACAAAAGTGTTTATATACCACAAATTAGCAAAGATTCTTACATCAATAACAAAATTCAAACCTATAGTCACGTTCCTATTACGCGTGTGTTTAGCAATCAATGTGGTGTAAACTAAAGAAATGTGAAAGTAATTATGCCTCAAAATTACGAAAATGACCTTCTTTTTTTAATTTGTTACAGAACAAGCCCCAACTTTTTTAACTTTATGAACGAGCACCAACTGAATTCACACTTATTATGTTATTGCTGTGTTGATTTGGGTTGAAAAAGCTTCTTGCGGCATTTAATTACACTTTATTTTGATAAAGATAGATACAAACAAAATAATATCTCTCTCCCTCCTGCATAAAAGATCCAGTTATGGGTTACCAGATATACACTGTCCAGATCTAATCTAGGCAGTTAAAATTTAAGTTTCTTTTTATTTTTTTTAAATACTATTTTAATAGGCACATGATTTAAAATAAAGATGATATCTGTATGCCAAAGAAATAAAAGATAATATCTTAATTGCAAGTTTTTCGAAAAGTAATTTTTTAGTTAAAATTTATTAGTTGAAAATTTTAAATCTAAAACATTAAAACTGTATTTGAACAATATATTTGAACAAGTTTCCTAAGTTCCCATAATAATAAAGGAAAGACAGAGTCCTGTGCTAACAATTTCACATTGCTTTAAATGAGGGAGGGGACAATCCAGCACACAGTATTACATAGGAGTATTTGAAGCTGTGGGAGGGAAGCCCTTAAAATGCATGGCAAAACAGGTCAGTTCTGGTTTTGGATTTTCCACTGTGTGCATCAAGCGAGAGACTACATGATAAATATAAATAGAAGTTACAATAATTTCCTGTAACGTGTTGACCTTGAGCACACATAATAAAGGACAAAGCAATTACTCGTTCCTGCTCAAGGGGTTTCAGTCATAATTCAAAATTGACTTACAAAGCGTGTTGTGTGAGGACTGAGGAGCCATTCCTTTTCCTTTCCCTTCCCTTCCGTCGTTGAGACTCCTAAATCTGTGAGCCCCTGCGCCGCATCATTTGTTCTCATCTCATAATTTCCCCTTCAACTAAAAGTAGTTGGCAGCATTCAATTTCGTCCCCATCCATCCCCCTCCATTTTGGTCATCCTCATACTTTCTCCAATCCAAATTATACACTTATTGTTTGCTCCTCTAACAAGATATATTTAAAAACAAAAATAAATGGACACCCAAAAAATACTATCAACTTCATACACATTTACAGAATAATAATTTTAAACTTACTGTGATAACCTGTTTCACCACCCTCTTCAACTGACGTTTGACTATGATCTTCAACTACCTTCATAATTTTAGACGACACAGAAATGTTTTCAAACGAGACACCAGACTAGAAGTAAAAACGCCAATAAAAGTTAGTCCTATTGGCAAATATCCCACAAAGATGTCTCAAAAATGTGGGTTTGGAACTCTAAGGATTGGCTCTAGATTCATCTAAATTTTTTTTTTAGAAAAAGAAATAACAAATTCATATATAAAATAAAAAAAAATATCAGAACTCCCTATTAATGAAACAAACTTCTAGAAAAAACGAGATAAAAGAAATTGTCTCCATCCTATAATGCAATTATTTCTGCCAACAATTATATTTTCATATTATCTTCTCAAATATATTAAATGATAGTGAAGAGCATTCAATTTACCAACATCGATGCCCCTTTAACCCCAACTCTTTATCACACCCCCGCAGCACAATTTCCTGCCTTCACGTTTGCAGTGAGAAACAGTTAGACTGTACTTGGCTTCACAACCATCACTGTCTATTCCGGTGGCACACTTTCAAAGTGGCTTTAATTAATCTCACCAGCAATTTCAAGCTCCTTCCATTTTTATACCCTCCCCTTTACTTAATCCTCCATCTTTTCCTCCACTTTCTTCCTCATCCCCTTTTCAAATATGGCACTCCTCTCTTTTTTAACCTCTTCTCCTCCTCTTTCTTCCTCCTCCTACCACCTCATCTTCACCCTCTTGGCTTTCCTCTTCTCTGGCCTCATTTTCTTGCTCACCCACAAATCCAAATCCAAAAAGATCAATCTTCCTCCAGGTCCCCCTGGATGGCCTATTGTTGGGAATCTTTTTCAAGTGGCTCGTTCTGGGAAGCCCTTCTTTGAATATATTGATGAACTCAGACCAAAGTATGGGCCAATCTTCACTCTCAAGATGGGTACAAGAACGATGATCATCCTCACTGATGCAAAGTTGGCTCATCAAGCTCTGATTGAAAAGGGTCAAGTTTATGCCACTAGGCCTCCCGAGAACCCTACAAGGAACATCTTCAGTGCCAACAAGCTCACCGTGAATGCAGCAGTTTATGGCCCAGTCTGGAGGTCACTCAGAAAAAACATGGTGCAGAACATGCTTAGCTCAAGCAGGATTCGAGAGTTTCGAGGATTGAGAGATAACGCAATGGACAGATTCATCAGTAGGCTCAAAGCAGAAGCAGAGGCCAATGATGGCGTTGTTTGGGTTCTCAAAAATGCAAGGTTCGCTGTGTTTTGCATACTCGTAGTTATGTGTTTCGGACTCGAAATGGATGAAGAAACAATAGAGAATATAGATCAAGTCATGAAATCCGTTCTCATTACCTTGGACCCCAGAATCGATGATTTCTTCCCAATTCTGAGCCCCTTCTTCTCAAAACAGAGGAAAAAGGCTTTGAGTGTTCGTAAGGAGCAGGTTGAGTTCTTAGTCCCAATCATTGAACAACGAAGAAGAGCAATCCAAAATCCAGGTTCGGACCACACAGCGACGTCGTTTTCCTACTTAGACACCCTCTTCGATCTCAAAGTTGAAGGAAGGAAATCCGGGCCTAATGACGAAGAATTGGTATCACTCTGCTCGGAGTTCCTCAACGGTGGCACAGACACCACAGCAACCGCCGTTGAATGGGGGATCGCACAGCTCATAGCGAACCCACCAATTCAACAAAAACTGTTCGACGAAATTACACACACAGTAGGATCAAAGAAGGTAGATGAAAAAGACGTCGAGAAAATGCCATACCTGCAAGCTGTAGTGAAAGAAATCCTACGCAAGCATCCTCCTACGTTCTTCACCCTCACTCACGCAGTGACAGAGTCAACTACACTCGCAGGATACGACATCCCTACCGACGCAAACATCGAGATCTTCACTCCAGCCATCGGAGAGGATCCGAAGTTATGGTATAACCCGGAGAAATTCGACCCGGACAGGTTCATCAACGGCGGCGAAGACGCCGACATAACAGGGGTAACAGGAGTGAAAATGATGCCGTTCGGCGTGGGAAGAAGGATATGCCCTGGATTGGGGATGGGGACGTTGCATATTAACTTGATGATGGCGAGAATGGTGCAGGAGTTTGAGTGGGAAGCGTATCCACCGGATAAGAAGGTGGATTTCACCGGGAAATTGGAATTCACGGTGGTGATGAAGGAGAGCCTCCGAGCTAAGATCAGGCCCAGAAGCTGAAAAAATGTTATTTTACTTGTGCTATGATTTATATCTTGTTTGTGGGTTTTCTTTTGAAAAAAAAAAAATACAATTTCAGATCAATATTGCATCTAATATTTTATACATATATTGTTTATTGCTTCATATTCATAAATCATAAAAACTTTTTTTTTGGGTGCTTCGTATTCATATTAATTAATTCTAAGGGCATGGGCATTTTACATAAATTTAGTATATCACTCTAAATAATTTATTATTTTAATTAATGTCTCTCCCTTATCTCTAGAGAAGAAATATGTATAGTGTTCATGGAATATGTAAATTAGATATTAACAGACCAGTTTTATATAATTATATATGATATTTTAAATTTAAATTAAATTTTAAAAATAATATTTTTTTTAACTATCAGCAGTAGCCACCCTACCAAAAGAATATGTAGACATGCATGGCAAAATTAATCAATTTTAGTTAGTCAAAATTTCCCCTTTGGTTCATTGATGTATTTTTTGGGGGCCAAATTGGTTCATTGGTGTTGAGGTGATTAGTGGATAACATTATCTCTTTCTTTTTCTTTTTTTTTTTTTTGGCATAAATTGGATGGCATTAACTTAAACGTGGAAGGAATATATGCCACTCATTAATTAATATGAATACTGTGCATTTACATGAAATGTTATTATTGGTTTGTACTTTGTAGAATAATTGTATGGGGAATACAAGGCACTTTATTGACTTGTCAATTGGTTCAAAACATTTTTGTTTGATTGCACAATAAGATTTTTATTATAAAAGTAGACAAAGCTTGAATCCATTTTTTTATATCTATTTCAATTAATTTTTTTAGTTACATTTTAATACTTAGATTTTATTATAAGTATAATTATAACACATTATATTTAAATTAGTTAATATAATATTTTTTTTTTAAAATATATTAATTATCTTTTTTAATTCTCTCTATATTTAATTATTATTAAAAATATTAATAAAAATAATTTTAAAAAATAGATAAATAAATATAAAAAATAGATATTTTATTTAAGATAAAGATCAAATATTTAATTAGATAATATATTTAGAATAAGACAAATGGTTTACAATTCCTCTAATTTTAGTGGCTTTTATATGTGCTCTATTTTATTGTTCAGAACTAAATTTCAAATGCTTATTGTTTTATTCTCAAAGTTATCTTTTGGGAATCGTGTTCGAGTTTCTTCATATACTCACTGTGATTGTGAAATATAAGAGTGTGGTATCTTTGGTGTGCTTATTTTCTTTATTGTTTTATACTCAAAATCGTTTTTTGGAGATATAGATTAAAGTAGTTGTAACAATTTTATTTAAAATTCGATTTGATGAGACTCTTGTATTTATAACTATTTACATCAATATTTGTAACTAATTTCTGAACCAATTTTTTTTAAAACAATTATAAAAAAATTGATCTTAAGTAATGCTCATTCTATTCTAATATATTATCAAGTTAATTAATTTTAATTCTAAATATAAGCCATCAATACATTTTAGTTTATATATTTATTATTTTTTCTAAACTAATATAAAATCTAATGTTATATAGAAATATTTTTTAAAAAAATTAAGGTTATATAGCACCTAATATATTGATCTTACTTCTCATATACGTTCCGTATCATAATATTCTTTATGGTACAATTTTACCCATAATCTTTTTAATTTAATATAATTTTACATATAATTTTATTTCTCAAGTATTAAGAATTGCATCAAATATAAGATATAGTTAATTTTACTCCTAAATATAAAATATCAATACAATTTATCTTATATATTTATTTGTTTAAAAAATTAATTTATCTAACTTATAAATTAATATATAATCTAACTTTATAACATAAATATATTTTAAAAAAATCATGTTATCTAACTTTTTTTAATTTATTTAAATTATTTAATTAGCTACTATTATGTGGGTAGAGGGATCAAATTGTAAGCCTAGTCTAAATCAGAAGAAATATTCAAGTACTCTATAAGTGTCATATAATATAATGACTCATCATATTGTAATCTCGATTAACAATTTATATTATATTTTATTTTTTAAAAAAATAAACTTTTTAATTTAGTTGAAATGAGCTTTTATTTTTTAAAAAATATAATAAATCATAAATTTTTTAGATGATTCATCAGTTAAGTGGCTAAATTTTAATTAGATAAGGTTTAAATAATATAATATTCTTAAAATATATAAGTAGATTTTTTTAATATAAAAAAGTATATGTGAATTTGATACTGATATCCCACTAAAATTAAAATACAATTTAAAAATTAAAAAAATATTTATATAATCATAAAATTATTTATTAAAAAAATATTTATAACTGAAATTAAATTTATATTCTTATAAAATATAAATTTATTTCTCTTATTAACTCTCATCTACCAAAATATAAGTGGGCATTAAATGTGTGGGAATAGCTTGTGAGATTACTTATGGACCGTAATCGCCGCCTCCCCTAGAAACTCATTCATTCCTACCACTTCTTCTCTTCGTAATTCCATGAAAACTCACCACGTCACCATTTGATTTCTCTTGCCCTCTCCACAATGCACATGCAATGCATGCAATGAAATATACTTTCCCTTATTTTTAATATAAAAGTAAAGTTAATTTTTTAAATAAATTAAATAAATTAATTATTTATAACTAATATAATAATTAATTAATAATTTAGATAGATTAAGGAATATATAAATATAGATTTTTTTAAGAGGTTAAATTTAATCTATTTAAAAAAATTAATTAATTTTTATATTAAAGACAATGGAGAGAAAAAAAAATGACAAGTTTGATATCTTTCTTCTTGTATTTTTTATATTTCTTCTATGTTCAGATAACAAAAAACTCTAAACTTATTAATTTTATATTAAAATTTATTAAAATTTTAATTATATTTCTATTTAATTTAATGTATAATACGGAAGGATTGAGCTTGTCTCCGGGTAATCTGATCTACAGCATACTATGGTGAAGTGAAAATATAAAAATTAGATTTCATCCCAATCTTCAAGTGAATTGAATCTTATAAAAACTAAAATTCACAGATTTTTCTCCTTCTCTCTTCATCTAAATAATAATGTACTCAAGAACATTTGTTTCACTCACATCCTTAAACTCAATCCCCAAAATTCAGCTCAGTTCAACTCATTAACACATGTGATATATATACCCCCCATATGGACCACTTAATGGCCTTGAAGAGAAGTTAGATGAATGGCAGTGAAGTGACAGAGGAAGTACCTGTTCAATACAAATCTTTAATTAAATTTGGGTATATTAAAAAAAATTTAGATAAAAAATAAATTACAACAAATATAATATAATGTCACTAAAACGTATATCTATAATATTATATCATATATCAATTTATAAATTAAAAAAATTAGATTAAAAAAATGTTAAATAATAGAGATAAAATTGATTGAATCGATAAACTGTTGATTGAGTTAATAAATGGTTTTACTATTGTAAAGAGTTGAACATAAATTTAAATATTGAGAACAGTATTTATTCCAAGCAGTAAGAACACTTTTTATTCTAAATATATAAAGGGTAAAGATGACCTTAACTAAATAAAAAAAATAGAGAAAGAGATAAAATAGATTAAAATATTATATTTAAAAACAAGTTTGAGGAGTAACATAGATCATATAGAAGGAAAGATCTAGAAAGAAGAGAGTGAGACAACAAAAGATCTTTACTATATATAGAGTAAATTAATTAAAATTAAGAACAAGCAGCAGCTCCCAGCATAGTACAGTTGCATTTTACAACAATTATAAGAAGCATATAGAATAACTCTAGCTCAATTTTGTTGTGTTCAGACCATATTAGCTTAAGGGGATTGATGGGCTCTCTATATGCTTCTTCCCTGCATCTTTCATGGACTGATCATCACCATCACTTAAATTGGTCACATTACCTATAGCAACCGTTCCACCACCTTCGGCTGCATAACGATCCTCTTGAATCGGGTTTGCGCCATGTATGTCGTCAGGGTTTCTTGGTGATAACTCATTATTAGCCATCATACGGTGATAAGGATGAGCCTCAATAGATTCCATGCCATAATTAGATTGAACAGCAGCACTGAACAACGGTTGCATTATGTGTTTTCTCCCGGATGATTTACGTAATGAGATTCGACATACAGGGCATGTGGAATGTTGCTGCAGCCATATGTCTATGCAGGTTGCATGGAAGAAGTGTCCACAATAGGGGAGGATGCGCAGTACATCCTCACCTTGGTATTCTGAAAGACAAACTGTGCATCTACACACAAACAACAAATACAAATGTTCATAAGAAAGCCATAATCCTCTGAAAGGACAACAGATATATATATATATCAGTATTATCCCAATAATGCCCAAATCTACAAAACTGCAACTTCACATAGAAGCAGAAAGTGCAGGGAGAATCAAATATAGATCATCAGTCTTTCCCTGGCAGGGAACTTTCTCAATAAACCCAGGCAGCGCATTTCATTCACTCAACAAGTCCTTCATCAGTTCATTGAACACTGTTCCTGGCAATGTTCAGAGTTGACTTCATTACCAAATCCAGTCTCAGTCTTTCTTATAGTAATTTTTATTTTTCAAATTAAATGACCAATGGAAACGTAGATTCTAAGTCTGAAATCAAATTTGTTCCTGATTTTGAAACAAACTAATAGGCATAAATCTAATCTTCAAGCACCAAACAATACTTTCCAAGTTAATATACAATTGTCCACTATACTCGCCGCTTCCTATACTAAAGAGGATGATGATATTATTTCAAAATCAGAGAAATGAACTTACTGAGAATTTTCTGCAGCAGCAAAGCATCCATCACTGTACTTCGTCGTCGGGAAGTTCGCTACCGCTACGGGTTCAAGACCAAGATATCCCCGCTCCAGCTGAACATGGGAAGATGTTCAATGGGTAAATCCTCAGAGCAAATGAAAATCACTAAATGGAAATAAAGCACTGTTACGAAAGGGAAAATTACATGATTTTATCAAACAATTGAACAACTCAACGCAAGAAAAATAAGCAAATTACAAACAAAGAAAAAAGAGGTTGAAACAAGGAAAATCGATGATGCTTACCAGACTGAGATTGGATCTGGAAGCAACAAGGAGGGATCGGCGAGAAGCATTCAAGTGAATTCGAGCATAGATGAGTCTAGTGCAAACGAAAACGATGAACATAGTGCTCACCGCAAATCCAATCACAGTCATCACCAAGTTAACCCCAGAAGATATCATGACTCCCAAAGCCAAAATCTCCCACTCGAACACTCCGAATTCAAAAATGGAAACGAGAAACCAACGAAACCAAAACTAACACATAAGAGCGGTGACGCCCACCATTGTCTCAAGAAATCAGACAACTAATTCCAAGTAAACGCCGAAAAAGGTCTTGCAGTAGCCCAGGTGTCATCTTCTAGTGACACCCAGTGGCGAAATCAGTCGAGAAGGGGTTGTTTGTCAATCAGAGAGAATATTAAGAATTGAAAGGGAACAAAGGAGGAAGGAACTGTTGCATTGAAGAAGGAGGGGGGAGGCCTAGAAAGGGGAAGAAGAAGAGCCATGGAGGGGAGAAAGTGAGGTGGATGGGACTGAGAAAGGACAGCGCTGGATTGCGAAGATGGAGAAAGGTGTCATTTTGAGGGACGTAGATTTGAGATCTGTTCCCATATAAATGGATGGTGTAAAATGCGGATTCGGCTCCGCCGATTTATATCTTTTAGAGAACTTATTATTGACGCCGTAGAAATATCTCTCGCTAAGATAGATAGAGAAGCGAGTTTCCCTTCCATGGTGGCCATACATGTGATATTTATGATACGAAACATTTTATATTTCATTATCTATTTTGTTTAATAATAAAAAAAATAAGTGAATTGTGATTGATATTAAAAATATCTTCGAATTATTTATGATATTTTAATTAAATAGTAATATATTTTGACATTTTAAAGAAGCCTTCTTATTTAGGTACAACTAACATAACTTATCAGGGAGGGATCTAAATCCAATGAGATCTTAGTCATATACTCCTCTTATTAAAATATAAATCAGTTTATTTAATATTTTTTTAAATTTATATTTATTTAATATATATTATTCTCTTTATAAAATATATTTAATTATATTAAAAAATTAATTAAATTAATTAACATAATATATATTTTTTAAAATAGTATAATTGTCTTTTTTAACTCACTTCATTACTTTTACTTAATTATTGTTTAAATGGTATAATTTAAATAAATTAATAAATATAATAGATAAATTATATTTAAATTAAAATTAAATTTTAAATTAAATTTTATATTAAGAATTAAATGAGTATTTCATTAGAACAAAATCTATATAATGGACTAAGAAATAGATGATAAAATTATATATGATATGAAAAAATTAATTATATGATCTATAAATAACATAAAAAAATTATTTTTATCTTATAAATGTGATCAAATGAGAGTACTCATGCACTCTAATTACTATGTATTTCTTCCATCCTAATATATAAGAAGTTATTAATTAATTCATATGAATTAAAGAATATTAGTTAAATTATTTAATATATATTAAATTAATAAAATTAATATACATATTTAGATTAATTTATTTTAAATGGTTTTAGCCAATGCCAGAGAAGTATACAAGAGTAGGGACAACGTGAGAGGAGTTTTTTGCCTAATAGCCTAAAAATCAGTTTTTTTTTTTTTTAACTGTCTTTGAATTTCCAATCAAGCCCTTCGAAAAAGCTGGATTTGTAGGGCAGAATACACATGTCTTATCTGTATCCCACGTGTAAAGCTTTCCACATTTTCATTATTGGGAAACTGCACCGAAGAGTTAGCAAACATTATTGGAGTTGATGCCAAAGAAAAGTGTCAGAAGAAAAGTAAACGGAAGTAATTTGCATGGTACTTCAAACCAACCAGTTCCTCGGTCCTATCTAGCGGTACATTTGGTGAACTTGCCTAATTCAGTTGAATCAGCCAGTCGTAGATTTTCTTATCAATGCCGTCATTTTAAATAAAAATAAAATAAATTATCAAACAAAACAATAATAAAAATAAAATAAACGTTTTCCAAATTTTTATTTTAATAACTATTTAATTAGATTTTATGTAATTTATATATAAATATTTTATTTACTTATAAATTAATATCTTTTTATTTAAATGTTAGATTAATATATGAATATTATTTATATATTTTTTAATTTAATTATATTATTTTAGTCATAATTAAATTTACCATTGCTTTTAAACCCTTGTCTCAACTAGTAGCCTAATACTTCCTATTCCTTCAATTTTTGATTTGTGAATCTAAGTATTTATACTTCCTTTAATATATTATTTAATTATAGTATTGATATCAATTATAAATATAAGATATATTTATTATATTTATTAATTTTTTAAAATTATTTTTATTAATACTCCTCAATAATAATCTCATTATAATAAATCTATGTAATTAGATTTGCTCAATAACCATATATTTCTACTATATCTACTTAAATAACTCCCCAACAGGCAATTTCTAGAATATGGGAACTGAATGAGATTTATTTTTAACTTTTAAATTATATAATAGCAATTTTATTATTATTTTTTATTTTACCTTCTATCATTGATATGACATCTTTTTAAAAAAAATCGAAAGGTGAAGGTAATTAAGGAATATAAAAATCAGATTGTTTATTGAATCCACCTCCTTGTTTACAAAAGTAATGTGTATATATATGATATATTAAAAAAGTTAAAAAAAATGAATAAAATAAGGAAATGTTGAGCACCCACAATGCTATACATATATGTATCTTGTGTTCCTCCTCCTCTCTCAAGCATCAACGTAGCGATGCAATTTAGTTGCATTTGAATATGTTGCTTCATCTCCCTTTAACATCCTTACCCCCCGCCGCTAGTATTATTACCTTCGTCACCAACGTGGTCATCATCGACACGAACTGTTCTCACCTTAAACCGATCCAACTTCAAATCAGAACCGCCGGCAAGTGACCGTTGGCCAACGCTCAAACTTCTCTGAATCGTGTTCACTTTCTGCTTCGATTTGATCCCAGAGAACAAGGCTCCGATTTTGTCAAACAGTTCCACAAATTCGTCTTGAAGCCCAGAAGGAACAATCTTCTGAAACGTCTCTGCTCTTCGGTAATACAGATGCCTGAAGAATTCCAACAACCTCAGAATCCTCGCATCAGCAGATTTTCCTGCCTCTGTCTGAAACCCATTGTACTGATCGCACATGTCCTCGAAATCATTCTTGAGCATGCCACTTTCTGAAAGTGGAATTTTTCTCATAGGACCTTTGTCGAACACTTTGGCTCCAATAGATGTCATCGCTTGTTTCTGAGATTTTCTTGCTTCTTTCAATCCTTCCACGGACAGAAAATTGGGATTTTAGAGTTTTGCAAATTTGAGACAAGTTTCGGTCTTGGTATGTTGATCCTTTGTGCAAAGATTTAACCTTTGAGCTGTATATATATAGGGAGCTATAGAGGGTACCGTGGTGTGCAAGCTTGGGAAAAGAATTGAAGAATAAAATTGACATGAATTTCTAGCCATTTTCTTTTATGCTGACTACTCAGATTTTCATTTTCTAGATGATCGGAAAAGACCAAGTGGTTTTGAAATTTAATTTGACTTGTCGTAGATTAAGGAGACAAGTAAACTCTTATTAAGATTTGTAATTGTTACTTAGAGGATGTGGGTTACTTGCAGATTTAGGAATTTTGTCATTGGAAGCTTCAACATCAACATGACATAATATTTATGTCATATATTTATTTAAAAAATGCCTAAAAGAATAAAGGAAAAATTGCTAAAAATTTCCATTACAAAAATTTATTATTTAAATATATTTGAAATTTGTCAAACAACTCGCCCCAAGTACAACCTATCTAAAATAGAAATGCTTTTTTTTTTTTAATGGATAAAGACTATCCTTCACCAACAGTGTATTGAGAGTTAAAAATAGAATCATCTGAACTAATTTTTTGCTCTATATACAAAGAGTTATAGATCAATTTCTCGGCCATAGATTTAAAGTGTAAATCTCGTAATTAAGTCAATAAAATGCTTTCTATTTAGATTAACATTTGTTAGTAGTTTCGTATAATTTTTAAACTTTTATGTTCATATTAAATTAATGTCAAACTGTAAATACTAAATAATATTCTTGTCATTAATACATGATTTAATTACGGAGTTGATTTTGAATATAATATAAGATATATTTTTTATATTTATAAATATTTTCTTAAATTATCCCTGTTAATACTCATTCAAGAATAATTAAAATATATTTAGATTATTTTTTATTGAATAGATTTTAGAGAATATATTTTATGAAAAAAATTATATAAAATATTGGAGATCTATGGATTATTGTTATCATAGTCACTTTTTGATAAATAAATTATTAAAAATGATAAACTAATATGATAATTATATAAAGTATATATTTTAATTTAGATTTTTTCATATAACAAATAAAATTAAATAATATATAGATTATTATTTATATAATTATTTGATATATAAATTATATATAAATATAATTTCACTTCGTTGTATGACAAAATAAGAACAACGCTTGCTCTCTTCAAGGAAAGAAAAAAAGCGTGTTTAAAGGGTAGTTTGGTATTTAGACTTCTAACAGGATCAATAATGACTCCAATACCCAAAAAATTGCAAACTAAAAGCTGAACTGGGTAGCTTTGTGGAGACCATAATTTTGGGCTTGATAATCGGTTTTAAAATTTTTAAGACGTTTGGATTCTTATATCAAAAACCATGGTTTCAGTACAAAAATTTGCTTTTTTTAGCCTATTCAAACAAAGTAAAAGGGGAAAGAATTGAGTTAAAGAAAATAGTAGAATGTTTTAAAAAAATATAATATATTAACTAATTTAATTAATTTGTTTAATCTAATTAAATTAATTAAATATGTCCCATAATAAAAATTAAGAGTATTAAAAGCAAAATGATAGCTAGAACTAATCATAATTAGAACTTTGTGTGTGGCGACTTTGCTAATAGCAAAACACGCTTGAGTTTTGGTCCCCCGAACATGCTTAGAAATTGTTTGGTAAGATGCAAAAATGGATGGCAATATAATGTAGTGCAGCGTAATGCAACGCGATGCATTCTTTAATAATATGAACAAGTCACAAGCCCCTGTAGAGATAAAACTGGGAAATGAAGACAGGCCACCATAAATGAAAATAAGTAATCCACCAGAGAGAACAAATAGGGTCTTTTGTCATACAAGTTTTTCCTCTTCCCAAGCAACTATAGAGAATACAGAGATATTCATTCATCTTATTAACAATACAACCATTAATTCAACAACGTGAGTGAAGTGGAAGTTAGCAACCTACTAGAGGAATTGCAGACCTTCTAAATACTATCTATACATGTTTTGTCTTGCATGATGATCATTATATAAAGGGAAGTGATCTGCAGGACCAGGAGGATTCCCAACTGGTCTGCTCGGATAAGGTCTTGAAAGTTCTCCATCACTGATGGGCATCTGAGGTGTCAAATTCTGATAGGATGGATAGATGGGATATGTGGGATACATATTATTATTACTACTGGAAGCCAGTAGGCCTGCATCCAAAAAAGGATCAAAAGGAGGCTTCTTTGTTTCAAATCTCAACCCGCTTTCCAGGGACTGGGTGGTGAGAGATTGATGGTGATCTGGAGAGAAGCCCAAGCTGCTACCCAAGTAAGGACTCAGGCTGCTACTGAAGTAAGGGGCCATGCCGAGTTGGTTAACAGAAGTTCTGAAAATTTCTTTATCAGGATAAAAGTTTGAGCTCAAGTGAGAAGCTGAATCAATAGCAGTGGATCTGGCAGGAGCTTCATCAGAGAAATCTGTCGGTAGGCTGAAAAACCCATAACATCCAATGGGAATATCCAATCTCTCCTCAGTTTTACTTAAAGAACCTAACGTTTTAATGGCTTTACCAGTGTAATCATTATCTACTAGTGGCAAACTATTGAGTTCCTTTTGTAGTGATAACTTGGCTTGTCTAAGTGAGTCAAGTACGCCACTTAACTCCTGAGGTTTATGAGGAACTAACGCGTAGAGGTCCTGTTTGTTCCTTGAACTGCTAGAAGCATCTTTATGGGCCAGGCCATTACAGACATCAGTGGAAAAAGAATTAGTCAGCTTGGAATCATTAGGCCTGAGACTATGTGGGCCTTGATGCCATCTATCTGACAACGGCTGACGATAGTTTATTTCTGAGCTCCTATGACTTTTGTTCCCCATCACCGTGTAATCTAAATTATCTTGAGCAATCAAGCCAGAACTGCTGACTGTCGCGCTATTTTGGTTGTGGTGATTGCCAGTATCATTTGATTTTGGCACATTGTCTCTGGTTTCAGATTTAAACAATTCTTGGGATGTAGAAGCACAACCACCTTCCGATTTTGGCTCCTGAGCTTCTTCTGTGGTACCCACCCTAGCAGAGGATGGAGTCTGGGCCTTGCTCTCTTCTCTTTCCTCAGTGATATCTGAGTAGTTTCCAGGATCACACGAGTCCTACATAATTTAAAATCAAAAAGTTTAAGTCAGGATTTCAAATATAGCAGAACTAATACAATACTGAAAAAGTAACAAGACATATCTACATTCAAGATCCTGATAAATTTTCTTGGCTAATATGCCTTATGGAAAAGCAATTTCTTGAAAATTCAAATCAAACAAAACGTGTCCATAAAACGACTTTTAGGCCTACCTCCCAAAGCCATAGATGCACAACCAAACAGCAAGAAGGTTTATACTAATAACATATAGAAAGCATATGGCTCAAATAGGTTATAGTGTAGCATACCGGTGTACTGTTGTTATTCTCTGTAAATTTCTCTTCCCACTCTCTTTGAGCCTTTTCCATTGCTTCATATTGGCCAATGAGTTGGGCCTGCTGTTCAAGTGCCTTTTCCATGTCCCTCTCTCCATCATATGCATCTACATTATAATCATCATTGGCTAGCTTCATCTCTGATTTACCCTTTTCCTGAATTGTAGATTCTGTTCTCAGAATGTCAGAACCACTGTCTGAACAATTTGGACCTCCCTCAGAAGAGTGGACAACTTCATTTTTGCGGCCATTAACTTTGACAGGCCCATCTCTAGATTCCTCTACTACTGACCTGAGGGGGAAAATTTTATTAATTAAAAAAAAAACAAAGCAAACTGGCAGATAAAAGTAACCCACTTAAAGAAGTTTATTCATGTTGATCTGGGAGCATAATCTGACTAGAGCATATGAAGTGATATCATAAAGCAATCCCCCGGAAGCAGAAATATTCAATTCATTTTAATACTTCTTATTTTTTTGGAAGAGATTTTAGTATTTTATTAGTTACTTTCTATCAGGTAATAATATTTTCCAAATCCAAAAGCTCTATTTAGAGGTAGTGGGCTAGGATCATGTTTGGGGCCTCTTTGTTTTGTCCGGGGGGGGGGGGGGGGTTTAATTCTAAAAGTAGTGTTGTGATAGGAATGTAAAGAGAGGAAGTTAGAGTTAGTTGTGTGTGTTTAAGATCCTTACTCATATTCTAATAGAGATTTTCTTTCATCTTCATTGATTTATGAAGTTAGATTCTTATTTCATATTATAATACTTCCTCTCTACCTATCTTATATCCTATCAGTAAATCAAGCACAACTCTCATAATTCAATCACAAGATACATTGCTCAAAAGAATGATAAGCTGACTAGAAGATGGTAATTGAAAATGACAAAGTAAAAACCTAATTATTAAAAATATACCAACTTGCCTGGTTTCTCTACATTTAATCTGGTGACATGATCTTCCAAGGCGATGCTTTGTAGAACCTACAGATGAAAAACTACTCCGTCGTCTCACATTATAATTCTTGTACTTTTCAGAAGAATGAGGAGAATTGCTGCGACCTTTCCAATATAAGCTTCTACCAGCTACTGGTGAAGAATCTGGATCAGAACCGGACAGCTCATTTGAATCATGTCTTCTTCCTTTAGAGCTCATAGACCTCTCTACCCCTTTTGAGGAATCATTTCCAGCACCAGATTCAGAACGCATTTCCTCATCTGAGCCCTCATCAAATTCCTCAGAAAAATCAGTTATCCCTTGATTCTCCAAAATAGCAAGAACATCTGCTGTTGCCTTCTCAGCCTTCTTTCTCTGAAGAGTCACCAACTTTAGCTGTTCCTCCAATTCCTTGACCTGATTGACATATTTAACAACAATTCAAAGAGCTACAGAAAGGGTCTAGTGAAATATCAAACAAGGTTAATTACATGAGACCATGAACTATCTTAGAAAAGCAGTACCCTTTTTGCTAATTCATCAGCTCTTTGTCTTGCACTTCTTGAGACAGATCTTTCAGAAAGCAACCTTGCTCGGAGGAATTCAATAGTCATTGCATTGGAATCCTCCATGTTGAAAGTTTACCTTAGTTGTGATCCGCCCACCTAACTAATATGGTTCAAAAGAAAATCTGGCATCTGAAAAAAAACATACTCAAGATTATTATTAACTTAGATATCAAAATCAAAATATCTTAAATAAGACCCAAAAAACCAATACAGATGAGTTCTCTATTGTGTAGAGCTAAGCATGCATCGAAATGCAATGATTTTCTTTGTTGCTTTTTCCACAATTCACTGTTATACACTAATTATTGCAGGGCAATCTATGGATCTGCTTAAAGTAACTATTAGACCTTCTGATGAATGCTTCCATGACATTACAAAAAGAATTAATCAGACATGCATCTTAATTTTCCAAATTAGCAAAAATGGCCTTCACTTTCCTCAGATCTGTTATATTACCCAGCAATTTCTTCACGTCACATCCTATCATAACTAGCATACATATTGAAAAGCATAACCATGTAAAAGCTATTAGCTGATCCACTCTCAAAGAGCCAATAAGCTACAATTTTAGTCAGCTCAGAGTTATCAAACAGCCATGTAATCCATGGACAATGCTTAGCAAGCTAGAATCTGAAACACTTGAAAGCAACCCAAATATTGTATATCCATCTAGCTTATTCCTAGCACATCATATTGCATTAAGTATTTGCATCCCTCCATCACAGAAACCAGATTAACCATAACCATAATCAATGAATTCCACAAAACCAAATCCTGTTCCCATTGAACAGTTCACTAGCTCCATTAACAAGACCTAATTTTGAATAAGCTATCACAAGTACAGTACAATACAGAGAGTCTAATCCTAACCCAGAGAGGCTACAGTCCTCTCACGAACAAGTCTCAGTCTAGATAAAACAAAATTCTCAAAGCATGAACACACAATACAAGAAAAAGTGAAATTAACAGGTCTTGTGTCAGTTGTGAGCATGTTATCAAGGAGAGAAAATGCTTTGCCAAATCTCTGGGCTTGAGTGGAAGTTTTGTCAAATGCATTGTGGGCAGAGTTCACATTGTCATTAGCTGCTTACAGCCTAATAATTTGAGTGGTGTAAAATGAGCCTTCTAATATATTGGGGTTCAGATTGGAATAAATAAAGAATGAAACAACGATCCTGGACATATAATCAGTACCAGCGATAAGTTTATGAACAAGTTGATTTTATTGCTTTATAAAGGATCAGACTCATTTCAATGGAAAAATCACCATACCCAATCAGTCATCAAGGATTTATTCCATAGTTTAATACCTTCCACAAGGTTATTTCTCCAGTTGCAGACAATACCCAAGTCTCATTGATTGAGTTATTTAAGGAATTCTAGCTTTATACTCTGGAAGATTCCTCAGAGACCACCACAGTGGAGCACAAATTTAAAAAAAAAAAAACAAAGAAAGCCTGAAACACAAATGCTTTTCATACTAATAACAAGCATTATTCACCAACCACATTAGTGAAACCACTAAACATCTCTATGTTCCTCTTGGTTTCTTTCTTTATGTTTATCACAAACAGAAAAAGAAAGGAAACAAATCATATAATAGCCCTCAAATCTGGAAATTCTTGTCAAAAGTGAGATCAAACCTGGATAATTCGGATGGATGAATTCATAAATTTATCTAGTATTGATTAGAGCAATTGGTCCCTCCCTACCCCAGGCTCCTCTTCTCAGCCGGCGAATAGTAATTTATTTGACTGGTAAGCAAGAGCCAACAAGAGCAGCAATCCTACCAGGTCTTGGACAAACCAAAAAAAAAAATCATAGAATCATAACTTTTCAAATTTAAAACGGATGTCAGGAGAGGCACAAAAATTAGATTCGAGAATCTCCAATTGATCGTTGACTCTCATATGGCATATCTTATAATTTCCCTTCATTCTCTCAAAAACCAGGCAGAGTTGGATCAATGCTATCAAGTACCATAACTCAGGCGCTCCCAATATATGATATTATAAACACAAACCGATAAAAGCTATAAAATTAAATACGGAAACGTGTAATCATTAAAATTAAATCTTTTATGGGTCTCATCTCGGCAAGCAAACAAGGAGTAAACTAAATAATACTGTGGCAATCGTACAGCGACATCAGATATCTCGGTTAGTCAACATTCCAGAAAGTACAACAACGAATCACCAGAAAGAAAAGCTAAATATCCATGGGCAACACTTGCTAAAACCAGAAATTAAAAGATGGGAGGAAATTAAAACCACACAGAATAACCGATACCTCTCTGATCTTGCTGATCCAGCTCAAAGTTGTGCATTCTCACAGATAAACTCCAATCCCGACTTGAAATTCAGGTGCTCCAGCAATTAAAAAGAATGAATTCCAATCATACGCATAAAAAGTGTAGAAAACGCAGGTCTAAGATTGGGTTTACTTCAAAGGGGAAGGTGCATGAACCCTAAAGAGAAGAACTTTGTACTTTCAGGTCGGGTCCTATAGGAATGAACAAAGGAAGTTTCTTTTGATCTTTTCGTCGCGAAACTGCTATGGCCCGCAGGCACCTCACCCGCGGGACCGAATGAGAGGGCTGCCCCACACCTTTTTGTTGTCTTTTTTCTTTCTTCCATTTAATTCATCTTACAATAATTTATACCAGGAAAGTAATTAAAACACAAAAAAATTTCAGAAAATAATATAATTAATGTGAAATCTTATAGAATTTCAGATAATTTTTTTCTAATTATAAAAAAATATAACTATCCTTATGAAATAAAAAATAATAAAGAGCAAATAGGACTTTGTGCACTCAGTGGAAAGAATAAGAGAAATTGGAATGCGGAAGACAGCGTATGATAGCTCGCATAGTATGTTCGCTGCTGGGTTTTCTCATCATAATGCCTAAGGGCTTCATGCTCTTCTTTTTTAGCTTTTTAGGTTTAAAGTTTTTGTAGGTACAATGACTGATTAAGAAAGAAAGGGGAGAGAGATGTTGGAAGATAAAATGCTTAGAGTGTTATTCATCAGTATCTGTGTTCTGGGTTTAACCCCTATTGGCATCAATAGTGACACAAATTCAAATGCTTGTTAGTATCTTCATTTGCTTTACTCGCTAGTTTGCTCTGTTCATAAGTTTCTGAATTCCTTGTGCTTTAATGTATCACTGTGGTAAAATTTTTGTCACTAGTGATTTTTCATTAACTCTTTCATTTACATACTTTTCTTCTTGGTTTTCAAATTGTGAATGACATATCATGATATGATATATAAGACAATATGCGTTGTTATTATAATACGCGATAGTTATTAATATAAATACTAGAGTTGTTAATATTGTGTCAGGTGTATGTTATCATTACTGATAGCAAATTTGTCTGCAAAACATATATTCTATTAAGTTCATATGGGGGATAGTTTGAAAATGATGGAAAATATCATACATATGTTAGTAGTCAAGTAATAATAATATCTATAAAGGAAGGCATAACATATGATGAGTTCAAAATATTAGTATCATCACTTGTTGGGAAATGAAGTGATAAAATTGCAATAAAATTCACTATTAGATTTGACCGATACACATTTGTTGACATGTTTTATGAAAAAAGAGTTGAACATTTTATAGTATTCAATGGAGAAAGTGGTAATGTGTAAATACATAACACACTGATTTTTGCTTTATAAATATATGTATAAAATGATGAAAGTAATTTTTTGTAACCTTAATCAATATCCATATGTCTGAAAGGTAAGGTATATCTTGATGAAAGTGACTATATTTGATGTACTACATTTACTCTTGTTGCCAAGAAGTGATATAATTGTAAATTGCATATATATGAAGTTATATTATGACTATAATGATTATGCGAAGAAACCTTCTGAAGTTGTTATTTTGTCAATATGAAGTTGCTATGTGTTATTGGTGGCGTTGTTATGTTCAATCCCACAATTTGTTTTTTCTGCTTCAATCAATGTGTTATGTTGGTAGGCCATTTTACTTTCTGTCTACAGAATTCCTGCGAAGAGTTATGAAGTAGTTGTTATTCCTATGAGGTTGCTATTTTGTAGTGAAGAGTTATTATTTTTTCAATTGTTTGTTTTCCCTTCTAGACTTGTTACTTTTTCCAGTTGTAGGGTTGTTCTATTTTCATTGGAAGTTGTTAATCTTTCTAGGCTTGTTATTTTTCTAATTCTTTATTTTCCCTTCTAATCTTGTTACTTTTACAGTTATGGGGTTATTCTATTTTCATTGGTTAAGTTTTTTTATTTTTCCTTCTGGTGTTGTAACTTTTGCAATTGTGGGACTGTTCTATTTTTATTGATTAAATTGTTATTCATTCCCTATGGGGTTATTATTTATAAGTGCTAAAGTTGTTATTTTTGTTGTCGTGGATAAGTTATTCCTCAGTTGTCAAGTTTTTATTCATTCACTATGGTGTTTGTATTTACTAATGATAAAATTATTATTTTTATTGTCATTAGGTAGTTGTTATTTACAAGTGGTTATTATGTCTTCACTAAAGGGTCATTATTTCCTACTGATAGAGTTGTTATTCCTTCAATATAGTATTGTTATTTTTAAGTGTTAGAGTTATTATTTTTGTTGTCGTGAATAGTTGTTATTTACAGTGGTTCAGTTATCATTCCTTTACCATGGGGTTGTTATTCTTTCACCATGGAGTTGTTATTTTTAAGTATTAAAGTTGTTATTTTTGTTGCCGTGGTTAAGTTATTTTTCAATGGTTAAGTTGTTATGCCTTCACTACTATAGGGTTATTATTTTTTCAATATGGGCAAAAATGTTCAACAATTTAAGGATGTTAACCATACAAAGCGATGGTGCAAAGCTAATAATTAACCATATAATAACATATTTAATCATTAGTTAGTTTAATATTCCAGAAGCAGAAGATTTTTTACTGGAACTTACTATTATGTTTGACATATGACTTTATTATATATAGATATACTTTAAAATCAATTAAACTCACAAATATATCTTCTGTCATTTAGAACTAAATTATTGTGACATTGATTGTCATTTTTTTAGTTGTCCTACTCCTTTTGTTAGTTGATCTAGAATGAGCAAAAAAAGGACTTTATATAGGAAAATAACAATCCAACAATAACAAATGACAACTCTCTAGGGAAAAAATAACAACTTGTACATATTTATTCCTAACACCATTAAAATGAAAATATAACTTCATATATATGTACTTTACAATTCACAAATAAAAAAAAGAGTGAGCAATGCACTTACACAAGTATGATTGTATTGTGTATGATATTGTATACATGATTGTGAGATACATGTATGATTGTATGGTGTATGATATTGTATACATGATTGTGATATACAAGTATGATTACATTGGACTAAAATTTTTGTCTTTCTATTTCCCCTTTGCATAAGGCACCAGTATGACAACAACTAAAATAGGCTTTAAGATCACAAGTTTTCTAGATGATTATGCCATTAGTAATGACAATATGCACCAGACACAAATTATTAACAACTTAACCATTCATATTAACAACTATCGCGTATTATAGTAATAACTCATATTCCCCTCTCATATTAGACCATGTTCTGTCATTCACATTTTATAGTAACCTTTCTAAGTTCATTCTTTCTTTATACACTCAAGTAAAACAACTCCAACCAAATATAGGTTCTAATAAAACAACTCCTAAAGCATAAACATCAATTTTATCAGATACTTTTTCATTTTGGAAATTTTTTTATCCTACAATAACAATCACTTTTATCAACAAAAGGAATTATTACTCAATTTTTAAATCAATATGAAAACATATGAATTATCATATTGTGTGCAATTATATACATTGCCCACAATTGTAAATTGCAGTCAAGTTAGAATTTATATTACAACTCAAAGCTACATTTTTAGAAGAAAAATCCTCCCTTAAAAGTTTGCTATTGAGGTAGGAAGTAATAAGCACACTAATAGGCCAAAAACTCAATAGAAACTAGACATAAAAAAATATTACCTATGTGACATTCCATTTTACCATTCCCAAGAAAATATGTTAAAATAACTCAAACTGATTATTAAAAATGAAATAGTCAAACTAATGAAAGTACTTGTCAGTCTCATTTCATCTATTTAATAAGTTAATAAAATTTCCAATTCCATACATGAAGAAAAGAAAAAGGTAAGAAATACATCCATAAATAATTTAAACCTTAACAAATGATACAAATACTGGTCAAATATGATAAGATTTCTTGGATGGATACCAAAATCTTATAAATTACAAAAACAAATAATCAATGATCCATCCAAATTGAAAAAGTAAAATCAATGCTTTGGTGCTTATAGTAATGATAACATGCACAAGACATATAATATTAACAACTCTAATACTTATATTAATAACTATCGCGTACTATAATAACAACTCATATTACCTCACATATCATATTATGATATATCATTCACACTTTGAAAACCAAGAAGAAAAGTAGGTAAATAGAAGAGTTATTGAAGAATTACTAGTTACAAAAATTTTACCATAATGAAACATCGAAGCACAAGGAACTTAGAAACTTATGAATAGAGTGGACTAGCGAGTAAAGTAAATAAAGATATTAATCATTATTTGGATCTGTGTCACCATTGATGGCAATGAGGATTAAATCCAGAACACAAATGCTGATGAAAAGCACTACAAGTCTTTTATCATCCAATATCTCTCTCTCCCCTTTTCTCTCTGAATTGGTCAATGTACCTACAAAACTTTTAAACCCAGAAAGCCAAAAGGGAAGGACATGAAGCCCTTTTAGTCATGATGACGAGAAAACTCAGTTGCGAATACACTATGTCGCCCATTGTACGCTGTCTTCCTCATCCCACTTTCTCCTCTTCTTTCTACACCAGAGCGCGCAAAGTCTCATTTACTCTTTACTATTTTTTTATTTTACAAGGACAGTTATGTCTTTTCATAATTAGAAAAAATTCATCTAAGGTCTCATGAAACTTGAAATTAATTATGCCATTTTTTAGGATTTTTTTGTCATTTAATTACTTCTATGGGACACATGTCATTTTTCTTAATTTATGTAGCTTGATCTGTAATAAATATTTGGTCTTTTAATTTTATAAACTATATTTTTAGTCTTTAAACTCTAATATAATTATTTTCATTAACCAAAAAAATACCAACATAAAAAATTTAAATGTTAGTAGAATATTATTAAATACGGATATACTTCTTTAGTCCTTAATATATAATATATTTAATTAATTTGATTAGATTAAAAAAATTAGTTAATATGATATATTTTTTATTAAAATACTCTAATCATCTTTCGTAACTACCACCTTCCCTTTTTTACTTAATTATTATTGAGAGGATATTAATAAGGTAATTTAAAATAAAATTGATAAATATAAGAAATATGTCTTATATTTAAAAATAAAATTAACTCTTTAATTAAGTTATATATATTAAGTAGCGGAGGAGTGTTAAGTTTAATTTCTCAAGATAATAATGACTGGTATAAGCAACAAAGAAATATCATTTGAAACTAATGATTCTAGAATTAGATTAGATGATTGAAAATATCATTTATAAAATAAAAGGATGAAACTAAAATTTTATATAAATATCTTCCTTAACATACTTCATTCTTCTCTCATTTGATTATTATTAAAAAAATATTAATAGGGATAATTTAAGAAAAATTGATAAATATAAAAAAATTATCTCATATTTAGAATCAAAATTAACTATCTAATTAAATCTTATATTAAAGATCAAATGAGCCTATGTATATAAGGGTTGAGGCATTATCATATTCTCCTCTTTTCTTATCCTTTGGTCGCTGGTATTGCCTTCTCCATTCATCCCTTCCTTCTTTACAAGGGAAAAATGAAGTCAAAGAAGAAAAAATACTAGCTTGTCAAAATAAACTAATGCTCTTTAATATAAAATTTAGTTTATAATATAAATTTATACTATAAATTATATCTTATATTAAAAATAGAGGGGAGTAGTGTTAATATTAATATTAAAGGAGAATTATTATGATGCTATTTATAAATAATTTAATTATTAAAAAATCTCACAAGAACAATATATAATATATTATTATTTTTTATATTAAATTTTATTATTACCTTGTTGCTGTGAGACATGATTAAATTACTTATTTAGTACTGTACAATAATTCTTCCTAATATTAATCTCTTTGTTATTACCTACAACGACTTACAAATCAAGTCGTTAGGCACAATAATATTTATAAAACATTATGTAAACTTTTATGTTATTAAAATATTTTATTGATCAAATTAGAGTAAATGAATTTTAAATTTAAAAATATATAATTTAAAAGCACTGTAAATAACAATTATAGGGCCCATTTGGATAGGATTTTAGAAACAAGTTTATAAAAAAATGGCTTTTAAATAGCTTATAGAAAAGGGCTTTTGGAGAAGAGATTATGGGCCCGTTTGGATAGGATTTTAAAAACGGGCTTATGAAAAAAAAGGGCTTTTGAACAGATTATAGAAAAGGGCTTTTGGAGAAGAGATTATGAAAAAAAAGTGGTTTTGAATAAATGAGTGTTTGGATAGTTATTTATAGAAGGGATTTTATTATTGGTAAATTACGAAAAAGGGTATGAGTATTAAATGAGGAGAGATAAGAGATAGGAGGAGAGAGGAGAGAGGGTGTAAGAAAGAAAATAGAGAAAAAGTAGGAGAGAGGAGAGAGGGTGTAAGAAAAAATAGGAGAGAGGGTGTAAGAAAAAGTAGGGGTAATATAGTAATTAGTTAGTTCAAACGTGGTTTACTGTTCCAAAAGCTACTCTGACCAGCTTTTCTGAAACCTTGGTTTTAAACCAGAGTTTAGTCCAAAAGCCCATTTGAACAAATATGACTGTTTGTTTTAAAATTTCTCCAAACCTAGGTTTTGAGCCAAACCTTGGTTTAAAACCAAGGTTTGGATTTTTCCAAACAGGCACTATGAAAAAAAAAATAGTTTTGAATAAATGAGTGTTTGGATAGTTATTTTCAAAAGTACTTTTGTTATTGGTAAATTACGAAAAAATGTATGAGTATTAAATGAAGAGAGATAAGAGATGAGATGAGAGATGAGAGAGGGTGTAAGAAAGAAAAGAGAAAAAGTAGGAAAGAGAGTGTAAGAAAAAGTAGGGGTAATATAGTAATTGGTTAGTTCATAAGTGGTTTACTGTTCCATAAGCTACTCTGACTAATTTATCTGAAACCTTGGTTTTAAACTATAGTTTAGTTCAAAAGCTCATTTGAATAAATATGGTTGTTTATTTTAAAATTTTTTCAAACTAAAATTTTGCCCTAGAAGAGCTTTTAAAACCTTAGTTTAAGAAAAACTAAACAGTCACGTAGTAGTTAGTGACATTGGCTTTTTTTATGAGAAGACAATTATATTATATGAAAGATTAGTACAAACAAATAATCATACATAAAACAACAGCGCAAAGCAAACATCGACTTATAAAAATGTCCATCAGATAGATAGAACATAATAACTTCGGACATAACTACTATAACCACAATCAGTGACGTTGTTTAGTTATACATTAAATAAAGTAAAATAATTTCATTTAATTAAGAATCCATTTGTTTAAAATCAACAAAAATTTGATTTTAATTAAATTACAAGAGAGATAATTACTGAGATAATTTTAAGTTAAACAGGAAGAGTTGTTAAAAAAGTTTTTTTCAGCTTAAAGTAAATCTTCTTCCAACAACTCTTTATGTTTAGCTTAAAATTTTCTTGGAAAAAAAAAAAACTCTTTTATACAACTCATTTCACTCTTTTGTATTGCACTTTTGAACTTTTATATATAGAATTGTAAAATACCCCATATTGAAAGAAAACGACGTGTCGGATCATGTCGAATTGTACTAAAATCGTACTGAAGATTTTCAAACACACCCGACTTGCCGTTTATATCTCCAGGTATGTATAGGTCGATTGTAATGAATAAATTATCTAATTAATCTAATCTAAATATAATGAAAATATGATTATTTATTTGGCAATGATCGTCCTAGAAAAATAACCATGATTAAATGCATGCCTGATCCCTTTTGAATAATAATAATAATAATAACTAAAAGGGATGAATTGAAATGAAGATGATGTAGGAAAATAAACCTCAAAATAAACTATATATTAGTCATATGGAGTCGCCTAATCGTGCAAATATAATATTAATTATTCTAGTGAAATTACATATGAAGTGAAGAGCAAGTCGTCATTTTGCATTATACTCCTACCTCCTTTATTATTCAGTTAATCTTTTAAGATAGTATTAGAGGATTGAATTACTTATATGATGAGTGCTAATCACTTAATCATTAGATGACCTTAGTGTCCTATATAAAGTGTTCTAATATATAGGTTGGACGTGTGAGATAGGAATATCCTCATTATAATAAGAAAGATGGTAAACTGAGTTTTTTCCTACAAATCCCATAGATTATGATATTAGTTCATTCCCTCAAGTAAAGGTAGATTAATATGTAAACATATATGGGTTATATTAGTTGTATAAGAATATTGCTCTTGAATAATACATATAATTTTTTTATATTTTTTTTCTATTATTTATCTCTAATAAAGTTAATAGATAGATTAAAGAAGTTAAATAAATAAATTAATTATAATTAAATCTAATTCTTTAAAACTAATTTTATATTATATACTTTTTAATCAATCCAAATTAGTCTATTAACTCTTATATTACTTATGATCTTAATTATAAAAGTTAGTTAACTTTTTTAGATAGATTTAAAAAATTAAATAAATCAATTAATAATAATTTATGTAAGAGTTAGTTGATTAATTTGAGTAGATTAATGAATATGTAATATGAATTTAACTTAAGAAGTTAGAATTAGTTATAATTAACTTATTTAGTTGACATCATTAATTTATTTTAAAAAAATTAAATAACTCTTATAATTAGAACTAACTGATTTATTTAATTTATTAATTTATTTAAAAAAATTAACTAATTTTAATATATATTATATTAAAGGAATGGATATAATATAACTGAAAACTGAATTGTTCAGAACATGACATGCATCCTAAGGACGACCCAAGTCAGTTGCGGGCAGCTTCGTTATATGAAGAAATATATTTGTTTAATATTTTTCTTAGTACGATACTAATATATTTTTCTGTACGAAAGTTAGTAAGAGTGGACGGTATGTATAGTCCAATGATGTTAATTACACGTGGCAAAGTTCTTCTCATTCATTCAAAAATTAGGGTTTGTTTTATTTTAAGGCACTGCTGATGCTGGGTTGTTACGTTACGTTCACATAGTAATTAGAATCAATCATGTGTTGCGCAGCCCATGGGGACATATTGTTATATGAAATATTGTTTGATTATTTTCTGTTTAAATACTTGACGACATGGCTAGCCATAGGTTTGATGAGTTTATCACTGACATTGTTTGATATAGATAATACGGATGATTTAATTTGTCAAATTATTTATGATGCAATGACTGAAGAACTTGATGAGAAAACACTATGAGAGCTACTTGTTAGAATTTTGGTTAGTGAATTATCTATAGAAAAGTGATTCTACTACTAATCATCCAAATATCTCTAATTTTTAAAATTATATTTTTCCCAAAATCTATTCTTCCCAAAATCTATTCTCCAGAATCCATTCTTCCCAAAATCTATTCTTCAAAAGCTAATCCAAACACACCCTAACTCTTTTGGACAATAAATATAAGATATAGTTAATCAATTTAAATAAATTTAAAAAAATTAAAAAATAATTAGTTATAATAAATATAATATAATTTTATAAAATATTAATGTAAAATATTATATTATATATAAGTTTATAAAATAGATAAATTAATTTTTTTTAAAAAATATATTTTAAATATATATATAATTTTAGCATATAATAACTCATAAAAAAAATAAAAAAATTAGTTTCATGGAAAACCATGATTTTAACATAAATAATTTAATGAGATGTTGGGATAGTTTTCTCAAAACTATAATTTTTTTTTAGAAACATGATTCTAAGAAGTATCAAATACACTCCGATTATATAAAAAGCCATATAGTTGGAAAAATATTTTATTAGAGAGATAAAATCTATTTCAATAATATCTACATATTAGGAGAATGAGTCTTTAAATTATTAGTTGAGAAATACTATTTAAATTAATTATAATTTTCATAATTCATTTAGTTTGCGTAAACCAGAGAGAGACATGGTAGTGGGAATGATTGAGCCATCTAAACCCATCATTATGTCAATCTATTTTAAGTTTTACATATTGTACAGTTAAAAAGGACTGATGATATGAAATAATTATAAATTAAAAAAAAAATAAGAGAGGGTGTATTTATCTATCTATGTTGAGTTTTTGAGACTATTAAAAGTTAAAGGAGGATCCAAGCTTGGCCTCCGTCCATGTTGAACTTCTTAAGCCTTCCAAAAAGCATAACCACTATGAGAATGCTCTTTCCTTCTGGGCTCCATCTCCCTACGAAACCAGTTGATTTGTCCTCACAATACCCCTCCATCTTTATCCTCCTTTTACAACTGTACCCCATCGAAAACCCCACATTCCCATATGCACTGCACATTCATTTCAATTCAATTCATATATATACACACATTCACGAATTTGAATACATGTACAGAACTTGAGTACTTCTCTGGTCTTTAATGGACACATATTTAATTTCCTTAATATTATATATTTTTTATAATATTCTAATTATTTTTTTAACTATATATCTTTTTATTAATTATTGTTAAAATAATATTAATAATTTAAAAAAATTATAAATATAAAAAATAAATCTTATATTCCCATATGCACTGCACATTGGTAATTTCATTTCAACTTAATTCATATATACATATATACACTACATCAATTATATATACACATATTTATGGATTTCAGCAGACATAATCCACCTCCAACTACTTCACCAAAATTCAAGTATATATAGAGAAAAATATTAACCAACGTTAGAAAGCGAGACCTACAATTAAGGTCCACGACCCTAATTAATATATAGGGTTGTTACCTCTAATCTTTAATATAGGTAAGAGTTATCAACTAATTTAGATAGATTAATTATATTAGATAAATTATTTAATTATAATAAATATGACATAATTTCTTTAAAATATTTATATATAATATTATATTATATATCAGTTTATAAGTTAAATAAATTAATTTGATAAAAAATAATAAATATGAAAGATAAAATATATTAATATTTTATATTTAAAATTAAAATTATTTTACTAATTAGTTCTATGTTTTATATTAGAGGAGTATTAATTACCTGACTACTTCAAAGACTATGTTGAGGACGTTGAAGTTGAGAGGATCTTGGGTGAGTTCTTTGGTCTCAGTGATGCAGATCATGAAGATAAAGATTACCAGATAAGAGAGTTGGGACATTATAATATTCTCAACTAATATTCCTCTTCTCTTTCTTCTCCTTTGATCACTATTGCCTTCTCCATTCTCACCTTCCTTCTTCACTGGTAAAAATGATGTGTACGGAGGAAGGTACCTATCCACACAAATATATGTCATTTAATTAATTTAATTATATTAAAAAAATTAGTTAATATAATATATATTTTTTTAAATACTGTAATCACCTTCTTTAACTCCCTTTCTTCATCTCTTACTTGATTATTTTTTAAGAAATATTAATAGAAAAAATTTAGAAAAAAAATTTAACAAATATAAAAAATATATATCTTATATTTAGGGTTAAAATTAACTCATAAATTAGATCATATATTAAGGGTAAATTAGTAAATAAAATTTATTTTTATATAATTTTTAATTTTAATTTTTTTAAAATATATATTTTAAAATAGAGAGGAGATTCATGTATATAATTAAAGCAAAACGTAAGGAATGTTGGAGTATTTTACTCTAATATTAATAATTAATAACAGGAATGAACTCAAATGAAAACCTAGGAAAGACCTGTGTACAATTAATAAGCAAAGGGACCTCAAAATAAATGATATATTTTCACATATTTATATATAGACTCCTAATCATGCGAATAAAATATTGTTGTAGTGAAATTATATACGAAGCTCTAATTCATTGCACATGTAGTCGTTGGGCACACCATTATATCTAATATTTAGATACATTGATAAAGTATAATTGAGAACTGAATTATTCAGAACATGACATGCATGCGTCCTAAGAAAAATGCGGCTGTGATAGCTTTGACAGACGTAATTAAATTTATATTATTTAAGCAATCACGAGAGAAATCAAGTATATATACTACAAAGAACAATACTTTTATGCAGTTTTCTTCAATGATACCCCCCGATCTGTAAAATTACAATTAATTAACAACAAGTTTTTTTATCAATAAAATATTTTTCTATATAAATAATAAAATAAATATTTTAAAAAAGTTAACATATTTTTTAATAAATAACTGATTTAACTAATTTTTATAATTTTTTTAAATTAATTATCAAACTCCTGAGTTTAACAGAGAATTGGAATCTTGAGTGGGTTACATTTCCTACCTCTTTCCTTGTTCCAACAATTTAGCAAACTTATTACTTATAACAATTGACAATTGTGTTTAAGAGAGATTGAGTGTTTAGTGTGTGTGTGTGTGTATAGAGAGAGAGAGAGACTTACATCATGACCACAAAGAGCACCAAGATGGCAGGTGATAAGACGGAGATATCCACGATGGACTCGCCTGTATGTCTGGAATTAACACTTTGGAAGATTATTCCGACCAGTTTCTCGTACCCACTCAATCCCTCCAATGCTGCAGAATCCCAATCCAACGAACGCAACACTATCACCTGTACAACTATAAATCCAACCACCGTAACTAACAGAAACTTCGTGTGCTCCCTCGCAAGCAAATGTTTGTACCCAACCTCCTGCGAATTATTCGCAAGATACTCACTTTCTTCTTTTTTCACAAATTTCCCCAAAACCCAGATTGAGAATCTCAAGCAACATGGATACAATGTGTTCCCAAGTAACACCTGAGGAATCAGCATCATTAACAGACCAGAATTCTTTGCAAAAACAACCATGTTTTCGTTCGTGGGCATGAATCCACAGCCTGCGAATGTAGAAACTACAGTGAAGAGAGAGAATGTGAACAGTTCTAATCCCTTCTTCTTCAAAACTTTTTTAGCACTCGAAACAACTGACAGGTAAACAGACACCATTGTTACGCCAATGACTTGGACAACTATTTGATAACCTAGGACGACAAAACCTAGGTATTTCATAGAGTTGTAGCCTAAGTATCCTGATCCACTACTTACTCCAGATAATGACTCATCATTATTCTCAGGTTCCTTCTGTGTTTCAGATCTTGCTTCCACCATCTCCAACTCAAATGGATCAAGAATAGAAGTGACGGTTGGGATACTAACAGAAGATGTAGCTAACTTGTCTTGGTGGGTTTTGAGTTTCAATCTGATAAAGAAGAGACCAATCATGGAGGTGAAAACTTCCCCTCCAAGTAACATTAATATGGTGATGACAATAAGTTGGGGGTGAGAGAAAACCTCCATTTCAACGGTCGACATGCTTGACACTGTGGAGGCAGACACAGAGGTGAACAACAAGTCCAAGTTACTTGGCTCATCAGAAGAGACATCATCATGGGTCCTAGGTTCTATTAGTTTCAGGAGACAGAAACCCAGAAAAGAAAGGAACATGAAATAGGCTATTTGAATCCATAATGGGTGAACTCTCAGAAGGATATGGCGATACACACATGTAACTAGAAAGAAGAATGATTTGGTGAGACAAGACACATGGTGACAGAAACTAAACCAAAAACGTTGTAACTTGATGTTGTTCATCATCATCTCCATATTTCACCTTAAACTATTATAGTTGTAGTGAGTATTCATGTGGATGTGTCGGCATTTATAGCAAAGCAGAGAAGGTTCGTGTATATTTGACGTAGGCCACCCTCAGTTAATCATATAATTTTGAATCGCCACCATAGTTTAACCAATTATGGTATGAATTTTACATATTAATACTTTCTGTAGAGATTAACAAAGTTGATCCTAGTGGAAGGCATTTTAGCCGCTTAAATATAAGGTTTTGTGTCAGAGTTTATATAAATATTAAAAAATACCTTTAAAATGGTTATCCCCAATTGGACCATATAGTACTCAAATATAACTCAGCTAATTATATAAAAAAGATTAAAAAATTAATTAAATTAGTTATTTATAAAAATATTTGTTGATTTTTCTAAACTATTGTATTTAATCTCATCATTTGCAATTGAATGAACTTTTAATATAAATCTCTTAAAATATGTAATTAATAAGGATAATTTTAAATAAAATTATAAGTTTGAGCTAGAGATAGAATGGATGAGAGTCTTATACAATTAAAACCAAATTAAATTCTATAATTGATTTCTATATTTAATAAAGGAGGATTATTAAATAATAATATAATTTCTTTTCTTTAACTTTTTGTATATTAAAGTAAGGGGAAATAATTGGAAATTAAGTTGTTAATCAATTAAAAGCTTTCAATTTAGTCGGTTTGATGTGAACTTCAACCCAATACTAGAATGCCATGCCACTACCCTAACCCCTGTTAATAGCCGCTATGCAGCTTGTGGTCACCAATTAACGTCTGTTTAGTTATTTAATCAAATTTATAATTTATGTTAAAGTGAGAAAATAATTCTACTATTATTTCGTTGACTAAAACTCTATTTTTTTTCTGGCCAACACAAAAAAAAGTCATTATAAACTCTCTGTTAAAAAATTAATATGGAGTTCTAGTTAGCTGCCTACAGATTGAATTGTTTGCCTGTGCTCATATGGATTATTTTGTCCTTTACCTCTAATTACACGTGGGTTCAAATTTTTTTCTTTGTATATTGTTGGAAATTTTAGTTAATGCTCATCAATAAAATTATTAAGCATAATTTTTAATTAATAATTTATCTAAATATTTAGTTATTAATAAAGTGCAATGATAAAATGATAAACCAATTAACAACCTTAATTACAAGGAAAATTCATCACAGGAAATGAAAACTCAAGGAGACAACAATATTAACTTTTAGCTGATAATTATATATTAATTTTTTCAAAGCATATAGATCATCGGAAGCAGTTTATTTGTCTCTCTTAACAAATTTTTTTCTATATACTTAAGACATCATGTTTAAGAGACTAATTATCTATAAACTATACCAGACTTTATTAATAAATATTTTTTAATATCGATTTGTATTATAATTAGTGTAAAAAGTCCATTAGTTAAGCAACTTATTTATAAAATTGCTAATATCTTATACGCCTGCTTCACTATAACCAGTGTAAGAAGCAAACAGTTTTTTTTACTAGTGCATGACTTATAAATAGTGGGATTCTTTTTTTAAAAAGATTTATAATATATTGATTTTAAAGGGTAATTATACTTATAATTCACATCTCCAAATTATCAATGATACTATGATTATTTCGATCTTAGAATTGGTGTAATAGAATTCAATATATATGGCTTATTGTATTATATTAATACTAATAATAATTGTTTCTGGATCACGGCTTGTGGAGGTTAATTGGATTAACTACCATACACAATACTAATTAATAATTAATTATTTGTTTTCAATCATGATTACTTACAAGTGCCACATGTCAATCACGAAATGATAATCAGCATAAACAAAGGGAGGGGCATGTTCTTGCACCAACACCAGCATGACAACGCTAGTATGGCCAATCTGACGGTTGTTAATTAATTAATTAAAAACAATAGTGTGACATTTTTTTAATATAAAACACAGAAATAACATTTTAATATATTAATGGATATATATATATCTCCTGGAAAATGGATTCCATTGTTTATAATATTAAATGATACTTCCATTTTATGTCCACCTTCTATTAATTTTGAATTTCCCTAACTTATAAAAGAGCACTGCTTTTAGCATTGCAAGATTCAGAGCCTTGTCTTTGTAAATCATATTAAGGTCTATTAACCTGCAAGTATTTTTCTTGGTTCTCCTGATTCGTTTGTCTAACCTTTTTATTTGCCCGGAAATTTTAAATACTTTTTAAATAAATATATTATTTTTAATGTTAAAGACATGATTACGTTTATTAATTATAAATTAAGAGGTTCCATAATTCAGTTTGAAAAATGACAAAAAAAACTAAGAAATTACTTATTAATTAGAAACAAAACTTTTTGAAAAGTTATATATTTCTTAATAAATCAAGAGGTAACAATTCATTATTTTTCAAAATATTTAACTTCCACTTCTTACTTGCTTCTCAATAAAAAACAATCCTCTTATAATATCCGTGGATAAATAAAAAAAATTCTCAATGCAATTAATTTTTTTTCCAAATAGAATCCTTATATATTTTATAGAGAAAATTTATATTAAGTTCCTTGCATCTATTTTGTTAAATTTTTTAATCTCAATTTTTTATATGTCTTATTTTTTTAATACATATAAATACTAAATGATTGTATATGGGTTCATATTAATTTATTCTTTTCATACAAAAATAAGGAGAGATCAGAGCATGATTGAGGTTGGATTATATTATATACACAATAATTGTTTTGAATCCATATCGCGTAAAAGCCGTGTGCACCTCCCAAAATCATAAGGGAGTGGCAAATGGATGGTTATGGCCATTTCATTTTTATTCTATATGGCTAATTATTAGCATTTTTGACCAAAGAAAACCAATTATTATCACTGACATAATCTAATTAGTTTGTTTAATGTTATTTTTCTTAGTACAATATACATAAATTTTGTCCAAGATAGAGATTGTTGCTGTGGTACATTTTAGTACAATAGTTAGAGTACGTGGACTGTATGGTCCAATGATGTTACTTACACGTGGCAAAGTTCTTCTCATTCCTTTAAAAAAAACTGGTTTTCCCCCATTTAAATAAAGCACTACTCATGTTGGGTTGTTACTTTATTAGTTCGCATAATAATTAGAATCAGCACTCATGTGTTGTACAGCACATGCTAATGTAGTGGATAACTTGTAGATAAGCTTTGTCAAGGGAGGGATCAACAATAAAACAATAACCTTTAAAAGAAAATCCTATAAATTACACGATATTATTGTATTATATCAACAATTAAATTTTTAGATAAATTATTAACTAAAAGATCTAACTCAATAATTTTTTAGGTAAACTTAAAGTATCTATCGTAGAAGTAGTGATTAATCTCCCCGCATTATAAACTTTTTAAAGGAGTTTTATTGACCATAAGAAATTGAGTATTTTCTTTTATTTTTTTCTATCTATTTTTAGAGAACTCCATATTATCTGATCTATTATTTTTACTAGCAACTCTAAAGCTTTTTTTATACATGTCTGAACCATCACAATTAAATAATTTTTTTACTATTTTTCCTTTAATAAATATCAATTCAATTTTTTCTTGTATATATGCTTATTATCAATATTATTTTTTTCTATATAACCACACATAATATATATATATATATATATATATATCTCAACTACCCGATAGTTGCTCTTGTTCTCAAGAGAGGGATCGACAAGATAAAATCATATTGAAGCATACTTTTATTTAAACTCAACAATAATCAAATTTAGATGAGTTGATATGATATTCTTCATTCAATACCAGGAAGGGGTGGCATGGAGTGATCTCATAAAATGTTAGGTTACAGTATTGTATGGTCACAAGATGGCTATAAATTCCTCATAGCAAACATTATAAAGTGGACAATCGCAGTATCAATTCCAATACCAACCCCCAAAAGCTCATATACCAAACAGGGCCTAGGATTTGCAATCAGCATAGAAGTGTGGTGATGGCGCTGTAGTGAGTTCAAAGAGGAGATCATGGAGGCAAGGGAAAGAGATATATGAAGAAGAACTAAAGAAGAATTAAGAATAAACTAAAATTAAATTAGGCAATTGAGTGTACTGTTACCCATTACGTCAAACAGTAAATCCCATCATTTTTAGGATATCATTGCAGCTGGTTTATTGTAATTCCAATTCTATAATTATATTTTCTTCATCAAAGTCACCGAGAGGCAAATTCAAAACCTGCATCATTATATTAACTGCTCATCATATATATATATATATATATATATATATATATATATATTCACGCTGAGACTAGATTATTTAAGGACACATCACACCATTATATTAAAGGAATTTCTATTCTCTTTTTTATCAATCAAATTAGTGGTAGTTGCTTGATTGGCACCGAAAAAAATTGAACTTAAATCTTTCTAAATTAATTTTGTTAATATGCTATAGATAAATAAAATATAATGGATATTAATTAAAATAAGGTTAGATTACACAAAACTTTCTTTGATAACTCCCCTAACATTTAAACTTATAATAAACCACCCTAAATTTTTAAATTTGTGGGGATAACCCCCAATTATCAATTGTATACCCCTTAACATTTATTTTTATGTCCATTATATTAGTACATATAAACCCCACAAATTTTGAGATATATATATATATATATATATATAACTGCTTCAACTTTAAGTTATGGCCAGATAAATAATTAATAAAATTAATGACAAACAAGTTATGTATCTACATAAATATATTCAAGAGTTTGTTGGGGGTGTTTATGGCAAAGTTTTAGGGTATGTTTGGTATGAGAGATTTAGAAGGGAGGGGATGAGTGTGTTCTTAGGATATATTTGATATAAGAGATTTGGAAGGGATGGGAGGGAAATGGAGGAATTTTGCCTATTTCCCCTTGTTTCACACCACAAAATTTTTAAGATGGTAAGGAAAAATTTTTAGATTTCCCATGCCCCTATAAAGTTGTGGGATTTGGGATAAAATTTTTATCTCATTTTAACCATTATATTCATAATATATTTTTAACATTTCTAAAATACCTCTTCTGCATATCACATTTATCTGTATCAAAAATAATTTCTTGCATACCCTCCTGAATTAAACAATATAATATTAAAATCTCTCCCCTCCCTCTTTTTTCATCAATTCAAATAAAATAATATTAAAATCCTTTTTTTTCTATCCCCTTTCTTCTGGGCCAAACACACCAAGACAAAGGAAGTTATCTGTAGATGATATAAAATTCCCGGAAATTATGTATAATTTAATTTGACTTAAAGTAAAAGCTCATATGGCATAAAAAACGAAAATAAGATTATGTGTTATTGGAAACATCTCAACTGACTAGTCTATTGCAGCACAAGAATAGAGGAATCTTAATTTCCGATAGATAGCAAAGAAAATGCCACTAATTATTAAAAAAATAAAATATAATGGATTCAATCATGGTTTTTTTTTGTCAATACGTGATATGTTTGTATATGTTAATTTGTTTTGTAAACGATAAATCAGGTTCATCATCAGTTGCGGGACGACATCAATCAATACAGAAGGACAAATTTGAGTAATTTATTACAATGATTACCCTCACTGACTGATGAAGAAGTTTCAAACATGTTGTTAATTAATTATGACCACAATTAATAAAAACCCGTGAATGAATTTTAATGATCTCAAAAATGTATGTGTAGAATATAAAGAACAATGATGATCAATATAATCCAGAGAATCCTATTTATAAAGTAGAGAAAGAATAATTTTTTTTATTTTATCTATAAGTTATATTATTAAATTTTTTCTATGAATACACCATTTTACCATTTATTTATTATTATATTAACTTTATTCTCATGTGATATAATGTATTTTAAATAATGATAACATTAAAAAATTATTGAATTTTAAAATAGAGTTAATAAAATTTAAGGTTTTTTCTTGTTCTGTATAAAACATATTATGAACGATCTATAAATAGGATTAAAGGAATATTTAATTAGTTGGATATATCCTTAATATAATAAAGACAAAGTGATAATTAATTTCAACGGGGACATACCTTGGTGGAAGGTAGAGGTAGCCATGCTAGCTTGTCTGGCATTAATCAATAATCATCCTTTGTATATCAACTAACAATAAGCTAAAACCGCTCTAATTCTACATCTTATGATATTTTATCAGCTTTTGAAACCACTTGAAAGTTAGCTGATCAGATGATCAATGTAAGATAAGATGTTGATACTATTTAAGATTCGAACTCTCTTTTGTATCCATTTAAAGTTTCCTATACTTGCAGACACATAGATATTAATTGGAAGAGAATCTCAGTTGTAGAGTGGAAGAAGATGACTGCAAAAACCTCATCAACTTGGATAATGTAATTGAAGAGAAGTTGACTTTGGGGTGTGGTGGGGGGGGGGGAGAGAGAGAGAAGGGCCCCATGAGTATGAGTTTTTGTCTTGTGGTGATAGATATATAGGTAAGGCCACAACAAAGCATCTTTTACCACACATATATGTACATTATATGTACTAGGGCTCCCCACAGAGAATCTGTATTAATACACCAACTCTTGTTCATGCATTTTCCTCTTTCTTTCCCCTGATAATGGCGTCATGCATTTTCCTTGATTGATAACTCAGGTAACTTTGTAATTAAGATTTTTCGTATGCAGTACTATTAAAGAATCTACATGATGAGCACTTATTTTTTGCCTGCCATAGGTTATCATCATATATATGGGAGTCTCATATGCATGTGTAACTTTGAAGATATGTAAGCGTTTTTGCTCATGAGCTCTTCCGTAAGTTACCATAGGTTCTTTGAGTTTTTTTCAAGTTAGAAGCACTCTCATTATGTTATCTATCATATCAGGAATTGAGTTTCGATAATAAGCACTAAATCTGTAATGTTAAAACTGTATTTATTCAGTGTAGATCTCACCACAACGATGATGAGCATAAAAATTGGTCCTTATATTCAAATTGCTTCTAGAGAGAGAGAGAGTGCACACACACAAACATGTATATAATTCGGGAATCAAATAGTGTAACTCATCACTCCTTGCAATCGATATAAAAAATTGTTTAGCTATTTATGGTTGTTGAGAAAGTTCATCTAATGCTGTGTTTTGTAATATTTGTTCCGTTGACATTATCAAATTGAGGGGTATAATTGTAATTATCTTTAAAAAAATTTTATATAAAAAAGCTTAAGTGAATTGGGTATTGTGGATTCACTATAATCATAGCATATATCTAAATTTAAAGAATATTTACAGATATACAGACAATCATTTACTATTAAGATTCTCACATTAGTAGTAAGATTTAAACTCAATATCTTGTGGATTATGAATCAATTTTTTATTAACTAGATTAACCTTTGTTAGCACTAAATTTCATTAAAAACTTCACAATTAAGTGTGGAACTCATCACTTAAGAACGTTCCAATTATATTAACCCTTAATTTTGTAAGTGATTATTTCAATAAGATTGAATTTATTTTATTGCAGGCTTAATTAATGTAGTCACTCTACAGGTATAGAAGATAGATGTATTCCTTCAAAGTCATAAAATGAATCCTTGGTTCTCTGCAACTCAGGTGATCGAAGTTCTGATCTACATTCCTTATTCAAAGACTTTATTGTATTGGGTCATACGAGTTAGACCCAATTTGACACTTAATAGATTTTTTAATTATTTGTTGGCAATTTTTTTGGGCCTAATGAAATACTTACAATCCTAAGGGTGTGTTTGGATTAGCTTTTGGAGAATAGATTCTGGAAGAATAGATTCTGGAGAATAGATTTTGGAAAAAATAGATTTTGGGAAGAATAGATTCTGGAGAATAGATTTTGGGAATAATAGATTATGGGAAGAATAGATTTTGAAAATAGAGATGTTTGGATGATTAATAGTAAAATTATTTTTTATATTAATAAATTACCAAAAAGGGTATGATTTAATTAAAGTATGAGAGAGGAGAGAGGGTAGAGAATAAATATGAGAGAGGAGAGAGGAGAGAGGGGAGAGAAGAAATATGAGAGATGAGAGAGCGTAGAGAAGAGAGAGGAAATAGGAGATAGTGTGAAGAAGAGAGAAGAGAGAGAAGAGAGAGAGTATAAGAAAAAAGTAGGGGTAAAATAGTAATTGAATAATCTATAAGCTCTTTTACAGTTCCAAAATATATTTTCAGTAGCTTATTCAAAACCATAGTTTCAAACCGAGGTTTTGGCCAAAATCAATTCTGAACACAAAATTGATGTTTGGGTGAAATTTTCCCAAACTGAAATTTTGCCTAAAATTGATTCTCAAACCATGGGTGTCAAACACGCACTAAGTTTCTAAGGCCCCAACTTTTGTTTGTTTAGAAACAACACAGTATCCTTAATCAATAACTTAAAAACTAATCCTCTTAGCTATCTATTAATCATGCTAAATTTTATTGGTCAAATTCTTTTCTTTTAAGCTAGTCTTGATTCTTGAATAAGATTTGATGTCAATGATAATATTAGTTTAAAATCTCTACTGCTTAGAGATTAATCTCTAGTTATCGGCAAAGTAATACTTTTTGAACTTTACAAAAAAAAAACTAGATAAAGATAACATAATACTATCAAGCCAATAAATGTTAGTTTAGTTGATTCATAACTTATTATTAGGAGTGCTCATGCTTGTCCCGTCCCGGTCCCGGAGATTTCGGGATGGATTTGTCCCGTCCCAAAATGGACCGGTACGGGTCTCTTTCGGGACGGGACAATATTAGTATCGGGACGGGACGGTTCTCGGCACGACCCTCGGGTCGTCCCGTCCCGTCCCGACTTTTTTTTTTTTTTATTTTTCTTTTTATAAATTATACCTAATAAAGAGTAAGCTTCCTTATTTTTTTTCTTTTTGTAAATCATATCAAGGAGTAATAGTAATATTTGGAGGAAGTTGTTATAATTTTTTATATAGAATAATTTATAAAATAATATTTTTATATATTTTTTTTAAAAAAAAGGGTTCGGGAATTTCCGAACCCGTCCTGACCCGTCCCGGTCCCGAAGGGGACCGGGACATATACGGGACGGGACGGGACACGGGACAGAAAATGTGTCCCGTGTCCTGTATCGGGATGGGACACGGGACGGGGTTGTCCCGGTCCCGTCCTGACCCGTGCACACCCCTACTTATTATATTGTGAATTCAAATTCTATTATTAATATAAGAATTAGTGTACAATTTATTTATACTTTTATAAATACTTTTAAATATGTCTCCACCTTAGTAACCCTATACACCAGTTCGTCTAAACTGTATATATATATATATATATAAAATGATAACATAACACCATTAGCCTTGAATTTGGTGGAAGAGATTTGATACAAACTTCAACATTGAAAATTTGAATATTATATTAATAGATTAACATATACTATTTAATATTATTGTTAATTTGACATCAATTCAACAAAATACTTTTTTTAAAAATTTATTATGGATGAAAAGATGTGACAGATAAATAAGAGTAATTATAATAGTATTGTCAAGACACACATTCCTGGGAACTAAAGTGAAAAAGGAAAAAAAAAAAAGGAAAAATTGGAGAGGCAAAGCAAATATTACTTGAAACTTCCTGCACTCAGACCGTGTGATGGGAAGAGGGAGAGAATCGAGCTACCTGGGAAGATGCACTACTGCAATAATTGAGAGCTATTACACCATCATGATTAGTAATCATCGTAACCTTATAAACAAGCATGTCTTAGCTTCCTCAGTTGTTCCTTGTCTCAACTATTAAGTTATCTATTTATTTGTTCTCTCTTGTGTGATATTATGTATCATTTAGGTTTAGATTCTAGTAGCCTAAACCCTATGTGAGCTACAGTGGTACAACTCACAACTTTGAAAGTTTGATTCGGACCTGAATATAGATATAAACTGATATATTTTATTTCTCCAGTTTATTTTCTTACACTTATCTACTTAAATCCTTCTTTCACATTTGTGCAGTAAAATGCCCCTATACAACTATTAATTTGCATAATTAGAGGTAATCTGCTATGGGATTACAAGAGCTTCTACTTAAAACATTATTTCTTCTTTCCACTATAAGTTAGCTGGAATCAAATATAACCATAAGATCTGAACAAGGCAAAGATTGTGAGGCACTCAGATCCACAGTGATATCATCTTCTTGTAAAAGTAGAGCTCTTCTTGGAAGGAGAAAAAAAAAAGGAGGAACAAAGTGCGCTTTATTAGGGCATATAAGAAATTTTGAGAAAGAAGATTAGCAGGAAGGAGATAGAAAAGCTAAGGAGAATGGAAAAATGCTTATAATTTTATAGGTGAAACAAATAAACACAGGAAATATTTTAAGGGTGTGCTTGACTTAACCGAAGGAAGGGGAGGGGAAGAATTTTAATAGAGGAAAATGAAAGGAAATGAAGATAAAAGATTTTATTATTATTTTATTTGGATTAACATTAAAGGAAGGGAGGAAAAATTTTCATATTACCTTATTTGGTTCAAGAAAGAAAATGAGAGAAAATATTTTTATATAAATAAATTTATTTTATATTATTGTATAGAATATTTTAATAAAATATAATATGTGTAACATTAATATATTAAAAAATTATGAATATATTAATAGAATAAAATAAAAATATTACTCCTCATTTTAAATTTTTCTAATTTTGGAGGGGAGTTAAACCTTGAGAGAGTTGGATTTTTTTTTTAATTTTTTCTCCCTTCCTAAAAAAACTACATACCTAAATAAGGGGAGGAGAGCTAAATCTCTCCCCTCCTGTCTCTCCTCCCCTCAAATCATTCATAGTATAAAATGTTATCTTATTTACTGCAATAAAACCTTTGAATTTTGAATCATGTATGAATGCATATCTTGTTGCCTTCAACCATGACATTCCTCCCATTTATGGCATTCTTCTTAACCTTCTTTTCCCTTCTTGATTCTCCTTTTAATTGAAAAACTCAAAAAGGGAAAAAAAAACTATAAGCACATATATATGCGTTATTGAAGGGTACTTAATCATTTATCATGTTCTTCCTTTTCGATAAGTCCACGACTATAATATAATGATAGTAATAGGAAATAAAATAGATTCAAAATTACAATATTTACTATTTTCATCATCTCCATTTGTTTGAAATTACAGTTATAATATTAAAATTGGCTTCTCCACGGCAAAAGCTAATTTTTAGCTTAAGTTTATGTTTTTATTTTTTATGATATAAATGAGTTTTTGATCGACTTTTGAACTAAAAACTAATAATAACTTATAGTTTCTTATAACTCTTCACTATTTCTTTGAGTCTTCGTTCAAACAAAATTTTATTCAACTAATTTTTTTATAAAAGTTAATCTAAATATAAATTTTATTATACTATTTGACTTCTATAAAAATTGGATTGAAGAAAAGTTAATTCGACCGCCACTAATCTAAACACATCCTTCGCAACCTATGCCTTGTTCTAGGGATTGCTTTGCAAAAATATTATAGTTGAAAGGAAAAATTTTAAACAAGTGCAAATTGTTCGGGTCAGAAAGAGTTAATTTCCCTAAAATAAGCAAACAGTCAAACACAAGTCGTTTGCATAGCTCACGAGATAGGATGACACCGGGGAGTCATTCAACTAAAATAAACCAGTAAGTCATCTTTTACTTGCGCGAAATAATTTATTGGAAACACACAAACGATCAATCGGGTTGGTTGGGATGATATGAAGTAAGAAGAAACACTGAATCCTATGCCACTTTTCAGTTCGCTTCAGCAAAGATCTTTCATCGTGGGCGACACTCTCTCACTATTCTCTTGATTCGCCCAACACCGTTTCCTTGCTCGATTTAACTCTCTGAATTATTCATCTTTTTCTTCTATCGCCATGTGGAACCTCATCGCTTCTTCCAAAAAGGTTTGAGAAATCTTGTCGATAGCTCTCACTCTTTCCTCTTTTTCCATGATGCATCACTTCCCTTGAATTTTCATTGATCTGTGTTTGCAAACGGATCCTTCAAGACCTTGCTAGGGTTAGGGTTCTGGGATTGGGGCTGACCTGGTAATTCGGTTGCGGTGGTTGAAAATTTTGAATCGTTTCGATTGATGGGACTTTTGTAATCTCTGTTGGATTTTAGAAATTGGAAAAAAATAAAAAAAAAATAGGGTCTTTAAGGTTTAACCTTTGTGTAGTGAACTCAGGATGCAATCTAGACGGCGTCAAGATCATGTTACAGTATCTCCAACATCGCGTGCTCAGCCCCGACTTGAACTGGGTTCTCACTCATATCGAAGAACTCGCCATGATGGGTTGGATCGGGAGATCGGACATGATAAGAACTTGAGTCCTCATAAGATAGATGGGCTGCGAAGGGGTGCGAGTGCAAACAAAGGGGGTGATGATTTTGAGAGGAGGGATCATGATTTGCATTTGGGAGATCGTAGGAGCAGTCAGGTCAACTCCAGATCACCTATTGAACAAGCGAGAAAAAGGGAACTTTTTGATGATGGGGTTAGGCGTAGAAGTGGTTCCCCATCTCTGGGGATGAGACCAAGATATGAAATGGCCAAAACCACGGAATACTATGTTGATGGTGAAAATTTGGATACAAAGCATGCATATGGATATGACCATCATAACTCTATGGTTAATAGAGAGAAGGATTTAACTGATAGCAGATTGGGTGGTGGACCAGGCACGCTGGACCATAAGTTGATGGTTCATGGAAGTGTAGCACGAGGACCTTATGGGCTAGTTCCTGATACAGGTCTAACATCTCAATATAAAGAAACCGATGGGCACTTGCCTCAGTTGTCAAGAGATGGAGACATGCGGAGATTTGATCATGAGCGACTACAGCATCGTGACTCTCTATCTGAAGATAAGATGCTTGTTGCTGAATCTTACAAACATGTAGAAAAGCCTATATTACATGCAACGGAAATATCACGCCCAACAATATCACCTGCTTATATGAAGGATTGTGCGAGTACTTCTCAGTTGAGGGATCATGGAAGCTCCTCTCTAGGAATGGCAAGGAGTGACATATCATGTTCTCATCATGATGGCAACCATTTACCCGCATATTATGAAGTGCCAAGGAGCAGCGGAAAACTCCCAGAACCTGTAGGGTATAGTGGATATGGACAAAGGGCCCTTATGGATACTGCTAGAGATTCAGAACCTGGGCAGAGGAATATTGGTCAGCAACATGGTGCCTTTAGTCCCTCTAGGACTGAACAAGAAGAATATCTTAATTCCAAATTACAGGCAGGTGCACAAGGTGAACGTGGATATCAGTATGACTATTTGCATAGAAGGATAGCTCCCCATGGATGGTTAGATTATGAGCAAGCTCAAATGGAATATAATAAGAGACAGTTGTCTGCACCTTTTATTACAAATCCTGTTCTAGATAGAAATGGTAAGGGTGAAGAACATTATGGTAATCACAGGAGAGGTTCTATAAATGACCACCCTGCATTACAAAAACCAAAGTACGTTGACTACCATGATATGGCCAGAACATCAATTGCATCAAAGCAGAGTGAAGATTGTTTGAATTCTGGTTATAATCATTTTGAAAGCGACGAGAGAATGCCACGAAAGTATGAAGCTTCATATCTGGCTGTATCTGAGGCTGAAAGATCATCACTATTAAGATTAAAATATGAGTCTCAAAGAAATAGAGGTCTGGGCTTTCAGCATGAAAGGTTTCAAAATAATCCTTTGACTAAACATGATTCAGAAGCCCACAGACATGCTGCCAGAGTGCATGATATGAAACGGGGTTTTGCCATTCATGATCATTCAGATAGACAGTTGAAAAGAAAATACAATGAAGATGATGATATTTATCTGAGTGACTCAAGAACAATAAAATCATATAATTGGGATGCACTTGAAGAATATCAAGATCCTTACGAGGATGAAGATTGGATAGATGATGAAGAAATGAATGTAATGTATTCATCCGATAATGTTGGACTTGACCAGAGGTTCTACAGAAAGGACAAAAGAGAATACAATGAATTGGACATTATAGAAGATTTTCCATCTGATGACTGGTTATCATCTCAAGATTCTGTGGGATATGCGCAACAACATGCATTTCGATTTCGTAAGTATTCCAATCAAAATGTAAAGAGTCATACAAGATCTAACTCTTCAAGCTGGAATAAGCCCCAGCATTTCTTTAAAAGAAATGCATTTCATAAACAACCTAAAGTTTGGAAAAAATACCATGGTTATGATGAGAATGTGCATACAAATAATGATGAGTTATCTGAAGATTTGGTAAGTGCAAAAGAATCTGAGCCAACAGAAGGCTCTGAGGAGTTTAATCAAAAGGTTCAAGAAGCTTTCCTAATGTACTCAAAGAGGTTGAATGTGAACTCATCTGTTCAAAGAAGGTACAAAGAGCAAGGAAAAGCTGGTAGTTTGTTCTGCATCGTATGTGGTAGAAGGTCTGTTTTCTTTTCCATGCTGCTCTTTTTGTAAATGGAGCACTTCTATTCAAATATTGAATCAGGCGTTCTGTGGTATATAACTTACAGGTGCAGTCAAGTATACATACTATAATTTCTTATGACTATGCTTTGGCCCTTAGATGATAGATTTCCATAACTTTGAAGAATAACTTGCTGCAATGTGATTCTTCTATTTCTTAAGGTGGACACCCTGATGGATTTCTTGCATCAATTTTATCCTATGTCAGTAGGATAAAAATATTTGGTAAATAGCTATGTGGATGGAAATGAGTTGTGAAGCTAGTGGAAGTGGTGTCGATGCTTATGAATGATCGTGGAAGTTACTTGTATGTTGATTGCTGTATTGTGTAGGTTTTAAATTAACTTAGGAAAGAATTGTTAAGAGTTGACATCTAGTTGTATTGCTATGCAAAATGAGATACCAAATAGCAATGTTGGCCTTTAGATGACTATAGTATGTAATGTGGAAGAAAAAGAAGTCAGTAAGGATAAGTTTCTTTCACTTGTGCCAAAGAATATTTTTTAGGAGGAGGAAAAATATACGAAGGAGGATATAGTATCCTCTTACATAAAAAGGACAAGAAGAAAATAAAAGAATCATGAAAATAACATTGTCCTCTAAATGCTTCACATATCTGATAAGGACACCCCTTAGAAGAAACCAAGCAAAGAGCGCGGAAGGGGAGTGTAAAAACACTATCCAAATCTATCACCACCTCTGGTGATACCACAACTTGAATAGATATGTGTGCATTCCTCTGCTACCAAATATACCATGTAGACTGCGGAGGCTGCATACCACCTCAAGACTTTTGTCTTCCCCTATTGCTACCGTAAGTGTCTTTTCTCGAGAAACTGCTATGAGGTCAAAGCACCACCTTGCTTATGTAAAGGGAAGAGTAAAGTTCTATGAGATATTTCCCTCGATTTCCTTAGTGTCTGATGTTTGCTATTCTATTTTGTTCTCTCTTGGATTCTGCCATGAGCTTGCTGATTTTCCCTTTAAGTATCTGTATGTGTGCATGGAATGTGTACAAGGATCAGGGTGCCATAAATCTTTTATTCTAGATTGTACTGCATATGTGGCAGAAGGTCTGCTTTCTTTCTCTGTAATTCTTTTTGTTAATGGACACTTTTGTTCACATGTCAAATCAGGATCAGTGTGGCATTGAACTTACAGGTTCCGTCAACTGTATATTTTTTAATCATTTTGATTATGGTTCAGAGAAGATAATACGGGAAGGATATCTGTGAAAAATCCAGTTCTTGTTTTGTTTATCTGAGAAGAAATATAAATTACAAAATAACTATACTCCCAAAGTTTAGTTTAAAGTGGTCTTTGTTCTTATTAATTATTGTGTTTTCCTTCATACGGAGTACTTGAACTTGCTCAGTTTCTCTTTAATGAAATTTGCTACTTTTTATTTCAGCGGTAGTTGTTATATAATTGTTGGAAATGTTTGAATATAAAGATCTGTGTGGATGAGGCTGTATCAGGCGTTTATGTTGAAGTGAAATTAATGGTTATGTCCATGAGCTTCTCAGTTGGAGGGACATTGCATGTAATTATCAATGTTTTAAAAGTCGTAACTTTTGTATATGTATGTTTTATTATTTGTGTTTCGTTTTATTTCAGTTCCTCAAAGGAGTTCTTGGACACTCAACGCCTTGTAACTCATGCCTTTATGTCCCATAAGGCTGGATTGAGAATAGAGCACTTGGGTCTTCATAAAGCAATTTGTGTTCTGTTGGGATGGGATACTGTTGTTCCTCAAGATACAGTGACCTGGGTTCCCCAGGTCTTGCATAATCCTGAAGCTCTGGCACAGAAGGAAGATTTAATTCTTTGGCCTCCTGTTGTGGTCATCCATAATGTATCAATGTCCGATGACAATCCACAAAAATGGAAGGTGGTAACCATGGAAACAGTTGAGGCTTTAATTAGAGGTGAGAGCTTGCCTTGGAATTTGTTACTTGGTTAAAAAAGGAACAAACAAAGCTAGTTGAAAACTCAATTTTCTGTTTTTTGTCCTCATCTTGCACGCTTTCTGGAAAAAGAATTCGTCTCTTTCCGTATCATCCATCATATGTTATGAGCAAAATTCTCTGAATCTTGAAAGTTTTGTGCTATTACCTAGTCCTATGAAAGACACTTTTATTCCTTACTGGAATCCCTATTAAAAATCTGTTATCTTGTGAACGTTGCATGTTGATTTTATATTTTATTCGTTGAAAATTGCAGGTAAAGGTTTCGTAAGGGGAAGAATCAAGGTATGCTTAGGGAACCCTGCGGACCAAAGTGTTATTTTGGTAAAGTTCTTGGGTACTTTTGTTGGGCTGGGAGATGCAGAGAGGCTTAATAAATATCTTTCTGATTGCAAACGTGGAAGACTGGAATTTGAGAGAATAAAGTCTAAAACGAGCAGATGCAGTGTTGTTGATGAAAAGGAAATGCAGGGTGATGACAAAATGGAGAGTATTCTGTATGGTTATATGGGAATTGCTGAGGACTTGGACAAATTAGATTTCAATTCTAAGAAACGATGTATCATAAAGAGCAGAAAGGAGATTGAGCAGCTAGATAAGGATCCTGTCAAAGCCTCCGAGAGGCGGTAGTTCCTGGTTATAGCTCAAAGTGCTTACTGGGAATTTCATTTTCCCTGGGAGTAAGAAAGTAGATGATGTGGTGTACTGATTGGAAATTGGAATTTCATGAATCGATAGTACTGTCTTTTGTAAGTGATGTGTTTAGCAATTTCCTATGTTTCAAAAAAATCAAGCCCCAAAAGCTTTCTTTACAATCTCATGCTTGTGCAGGTGACAATGTATGCTCTGGTTTGAAAATTTAAGTAATAATTAACTGTCCTGAAATAACAAGAATCCTGAATAAAAGGTTTTTCTTTGATTTTTCTAGAATAAGAAGTTCATGCAGCTTTTATCTTCAATGTGGTGGTACCAACATATGAATCTGAATATGATAGTTCAATGACCAATATCTTATCATGAAACGAACTTTGCCAGTATTCATGCAGCTTTTAAACCGAGATTTATCCACGTACCTCTAAATGCGTCCCCAATGAAGCATCATGGCTGTTGAGAGTACTTTGGAATAATTTATTAAACACTATCATTTTTCGCGGAAGAAAAATATTTCTTAATAAATTGGATTCAGTACTATAAACCACCTCTTGCAACAGATTAATACAGAAATTCTTAATTGATCATCACAAGTCAAATTGGAGATTGAATTAGTAACTTTGAATTTGTGAAAATTCTATGTATTGCTGAAAATAAAAACAAAAACCCATCCGTATGGGTGGTAAACTGCTCATGAAGCATCATCCTATGTCCAACAACTGTAGTACATGTCATATGGTATTTGTTGTGGTAGCAACTAGTATACAATTCCAAGTGGCTTAAGGCTTCCACCAAGTGAGATATGGGGAGAGACAAGTATACATAGCTTTATTTCTATAAATTGATAAATTGTTTTTAGAATTTAAATTCGTGAATTTCGAATTATATATAGTATTCTTATTGTTGCTTTAAGACTCACCTTTAGTATATAACTATTTCTTTTTTGGGGGGGGGGGGGGGCCGGGGGAGGGAGGGATCTTTTATGTCCATTTTTTATATCTATTGGTAGTCCTTACCTTGTTTGGAATTTAAGGAACTTGATGCCATATTCAAATACAAAGACAAATATACCAGGAAAAGCAATAGGAACAACAGCAGCAGCTCCAAGGAAACCATATGCATAGCCCATCTGCTTCTCAAGGTAGTCTTTTGCTGCTATTGGTGCTGATCCAGGAACCTCTACAAAATTAGTTTTGTCTCCTATTTGGGATGTCACAAGGCCATATGTAGTCCAAGCTGCAGGGCTTAAGCAATCATACCACCTCCACCATATGGGAATTAGCTGCATACAAGAGAAAGCTGCTTCTTAGATTAATGCTACATAGCTAAGAAGGTGAATAAGTAAAAGAAGGCCCTATTTTGTCTAACATAGGCTAAATTTAATACTTTCTACAAGAAAATATTCTTTTAATATAAGAGCTAGTTGAGGGTTTAGATTTGATACTAAATATGAGATCTCAATTCATTTTATCTATTATATTTATCATTTTTTTAAAACTAATTTACTTAATTATAAATTGATATATAATTTCATATTATACCATGATATTTTAGGGAGATCAAGTTATATTTATTATAATTAATGAATTTATCTCATTTTTTAATTTACTTAAATTAGTTCAGTAGTTTTTATTAGAGACTTGGGGAGTAACAATTGAATGGTAAGCACTATAATATTGAAATTGAATAGAATACAAAGATTATTTAATTGCAAAGAATGGCAAGCACTCCAAGTATATTTGGTAGTTACTTTGCTATGCATACCTTCCTTGGGATAATGAAACCAGTGAAGAGGTTCCAGAAGGAGAGAAAGAAGGACATAATGATTGCATCAATTTTGGGGTTAGGTGTCAGAGCTGCAGTCATCATGCCATAAAGAGCGAAGTAGACAAAGCAAATGAAGAGAAAGTAGTAGAAGAACAACAACTTGTCCACTTGCCAGTTGAACTCCATCATTGAGTAAAGTATAAGGACATACAAAAGCGTTACAAAAGCGTTCGAATTGCTACATAAATCATCTCAACTGCTACCTGCAGGGAAATTTTAAATTTCGTCAACGATCAAGATTATCAAAGGAGTAAGATCCCACGTGTCAAATCACCCTAGTGCTCAAAACTCGAAAGCCAAATCATGTCTCTATTTCATCCTTCTAGAGTTATCTTAATGATATAATCATCATTGAGAGCTAATTTTTAAGGAAAATTACTATGAGGTCCTAAAGAAGGAATATAATTAACAAAAAATTTTACAACAAGTGAGCAATATAGACTTGTCATTTCTTGCGTTGGAATTTGTCGTTGCTACTTAGTTGTTATAGGATCTTTTAGTTATTAAATTCTTTTCTTGGAACCTCAAGGTGATTTTCCCAAAATGTTTCATGGGATTGAAACAAGATCAAACTTTTGAATAGTGATGTGATACGATATGAGGGAGGTGTTGTTGAAGTCATTGAGGACCAAAGTAGGGTTTTACTCAATTCACAATTGATTTTTCCCTCTTTGCAATAAAATGGATCAGCTAAATTTACCTGAGAAAATGCATAAGGAATAGCTGAGTACATTCCAGCCGCTCTTTCGCAGTAGAAAGCTGTTCTTTGTATAGCAGCAGCAGGTTGGATAGAGGAAGTGTTGCAGGCTCCAAGGAAGAAAATAACATAATATACAACAGATTGAACAGTTCTTGTTCGTTTTGTCTGCAGACACAATATTTTACCCCAAGTTTTTAATTGTTTCTGACTCATAAGAATGAAATCACTTGTCATTGAGGATTTAAGAAATAATTATTGGAATGTTATTCAAACATTGTAAGCAGAGTCCTTGTAGATGATTTGTTTTGGTTATATGATTACCTTTTCCTCCATAAAACTAGTTCTGTTTGGGAAAACATTTTAAAGTATGATTGAATTTCACTTAAGGGCTTAAACTCTTGAATTAAAATGGTCCATAACATGTTATAAAAGCTTCAATGATCAAGAAATCAAGAGTTAGTAGGTATTGCAAGACCAAGATACTAACTCGGAAGAACCGTTGACATGCATTTTATCACCTTTTTTCCAAAAGATAAGCCCAACCATGACACCGATGATTACTGTTAAGAACAACCGGACAGTGTTATATAGTGGGTTCCTCCAATAGGACAGGTGTTGTTTCCAGAAGCAAGCTTTACTTTGAGTAAAGAATGGCTGGGAGTATTTAGTTGAGAAGTAAAGATCCTTTGATCCTGGTGCTGGTGTGCTTAGCTCTTTGATAAGTTTCTGATTCCTCCTGTGAAACAATAAAAGAATAGGTTGGTCTAATTGGTAAGTCATGAGTCTCGCTACTAACATAAAGATTTTATTTGTGGATGATCTATAAATACTTTTATAAGTATTTTTTGAGCTTAGAAGTATGCTCTAGCTTTAGTGAGCATACGATTCACCTAAACTTCTATGCATTTATGAAAAGAAGGGATAAAGTGGCTACTACTTACTGATATAATTCTGACTTGGTGTAGAGTTCTGCAAAGTCTACACCTAGTTGAGACTCAACTGCTGGAGAAGTGATATCCAACACCACTTTTCAGGATTATATCTATCTTTGATCTTAGGAACTGATGGAATGGCCTGCAAAAAGGTGTAGATTAGAGCCTTAATCAGAAGGGTTTCTCAAATCATTTGATAAAAATGCCTTTTTTTGTACCCTAAATTCAAGAACTTCTCATGGTCTTACCACTATATGGCATGATAAAACCAGTAAATGACAAAAAACTTATTTGTGAATGAATTTATGCATAGCTATGAATTCATACTCAATTCAAAGTATTCTATTAGCTTATGAGATTTTTCACCAAGGGGACCACTATAAAGGACTTGGCCTCCTTTCTTCGTCAAAAGAAGCTGTGAAGGAAAAATTATATGAAGTAGGTAAGAATGATTCCTTTGTAACAATTATCAAAGAGCTTGATAGCAAGCACATTAAGAACTACAACAAAGTTATTTTCGCCAGGTATCCACGGTATTTCTAACGGTACGCATAACAATGGCTGAAGCTCTAGCATCGAGGCGGATGTTGGCTCATCCAAGAAGATTATGGAAGCTAGTGTGACATCCCTCTGGCCTTAAGAAGAGCCTTTCCAACTGTAGATTCAGGTATTCTAGGGTCGATATTTGGCTGTTGAAAAAAAACGTAAATGTGCATCAATAAACCACAAGTCATACAATTTTTCAAGGCAAAAAAACACCCATTCATGTTTTAAAGAGAAAATCACTATAAGATCTCAATAATAGAATAGAATTACTAAAAGATTTTAAAACAAGTGAACAACTATGAGTTTTTTATCATTTCTCACAGGAACTTATTATTACATGCTACTCACTAAATTTTTTTAGTAATTATATTTTTTCTTTAGGATTTTATAGTAAATTTTTCATTTTAAATGTATTATGCTTGCAATTGCAGCAATCAACCGGTAAAGAGATAAACCCATTTGATTCACACAAAAGAATGCCAAGAACTGACGAAAAAAACTGCCATCAATTTTCTTAGATTCATATCATCAATTGTACTTCGAAATCCAATAACATTAAATAATTCAAGAACATGTTTCAACTCAACTATGTGATTTTGAACTTGAAAGATCAAGACCACTTGACAACTTGGTCATAATAGATTCTGATCCATACCTATTAGCAGCAGGAGCGAATCCGATGGGGTAATAAGTAAGGATAATCCATAATCCTGACTCCATTAGAGAGAGAGGGATTCCAAGGACCCAAAAGGGCAATGCAAAAGACCATGAAGGGTAAACAAGAAATCTCTTTGCTTCTAGAAAACAGGAAGCCTAGAAATATTGAGGGAAAGCTCTATCATTCCATTGAACATGACATTGACAAGACTGAAGAACAGCCACACCGAGAATTTCGTCCCATCTTCGAGTTGGCCATGCTTCATTTCTATTCTAAGAAACACTGTCAATGTTATCAAAGACATTATTATAAACTGAACATCCCTAAAGATATATATATATATATATATATATATATATATATATATGCATCAATAGTCATTCTCTAGCAAAGCATGCCTTGAAGAGTTCCCATCTTGAAATCCCATACTTCTCTATAACCAATGCATTCGGATGAGCTTTACTTGGATCACAAGGAATTTGAAGCTCTTCACAAAGTTTCTGACCAATGTAAAACTTATTGAAGTGATCTACAAACTCAGGAACACTAACATATTGGTAAGTTTTGTCCCTGCTAAACCAATATTGTTCTTGGTCCTTTTTAGAAATAACTTGTGAAAAGTCTGCAAATACCTTTCTTTCAGGGCATTTGAATTCCAAACTCTCAAAAAATTCCAGAACATTCTCTCGTGGACCCTGATAGACTATCTTACCTTCCGAGGGTAATATTATGTCATCAAAAAGGTCAAAAATTTCCGGCGCGGGTTGCAGAAGAGAGATTATCATAGTAAAATCCATGATATGGACCATTTGTCTCATGAACTCGACAAGTTGGAAGGTTGTAGAACTGTCCAAACCAGTTTAGATTCCATCCATGAAGAAAGCTTTTGCAAGGTCCTACCAGCAGCATCTCACCTGTAAGCTAACACTTACTATTTAAATGAAAGTCTGACTTACTACCTCACCTGAGAAATGTGACTTTTAAATGTTTTCAACCTTATTGAAAATGTTATTTGATGTGTGAAGGAAATGCCACTGCCAAAATAATGTATTTGGAAAACATTGACAGAATTTCAAAAGATAGATGATAAAAATTTGAACAACTAATGCTTATAGAAAGATTGGCATGAAGCTTTTGTTTGCTACTTGGAAATTTTTATAGCTCCAATTTTTTCCTTCATACCTTAAAATGCTGCTAATGTTTTTACTAGACCTAACTCAGTGAGGATACCACTTGTGAAATTATTGATAGTTCATCTTATAACAATTTGAAATACTCATAACAAACATGTTACTCCACCTTATACTTAATATAAGACTTACTTGACTTTTTAGTATAGATTAAAGAAAATAAATAAGTCAGTTAATTATAACTCAATAAAAGTTAGTTGATTAATTTAGATAGATTAAAGAGTATATAATATAAATTCGTCTTGAGGGTTTGGATTTAGTCATAATTAACTAATTTATTTAGTTTTTTTAATCTATATAAAAAAATTAAATAGCTTTTATATTAAGGATTAAACGGAGTATTAATCAGAAAAACATGCACTTGTGTTTTGGCTAAAAAAGTTGATGATAAAGATTTTCTAAAAAAATAGTTCTAAATTTAGTCATGATGAAAATATTAAAAAAAAATTATAAAAAAGCATTAAAAAAATTAAATACCTCAATTACATTCATGGTAGAATTTAGGAGTTGGGAGCGCTCTGGTTCCAATATATGCATCCCCTTCTACATTCAAATTCTCAAATCGAACTTCAATCTTTGGAATCTCTATGCCAACCCTATTTACTAAAACCAAAATATAAATTTAACCGCAGAAAATCAATCAAAATAAAACCAGAGCAGATTTAAGCTAAAGAAAACTAATACTTTTAAATTTCAAAATATTTTTCATCATTTCATAAATACCCATTTCAAGAAAACTATCAATTATTACTTCAAAAACTATCAGGATGCATTTATTCTATCCAAGACTACATTTTTTATATCTTTATATTGAGAATGATAAAAGAAAAAAAAGAGGCAAATAAACTAGACGTTTGATTTAAATCATGTATTTTTGCCCCTTTGTTCAATAGAAGTATATTATAAAAAGTGTTCAATTTAAATTTAAAATGAGATAAAATTTTAATTCCTTTTTCTGTTTCTTCAAAATAAACACATTCAAAAAGTATATTTAAAGGTTTCAAGCAGAAGAAAATGAAATAAATAAAAAAAACAATTTAAAATTTTTTATACTAGATGAAAATACCTTTTAAAATCGGTTGGAGAACCAATTTAGATATAGACTTTTCTACATCGGCTATTAAACTGGTGTAGAGAATCTCTACACCAATTATTGAGTCGGTGTTGGAAAAATTAATCAAAAATAGAAAAAGAAATTATATTCACTTTCTATACCAATTGTCAATAATTAACAAGTAATGTATTCCATGCAAAAAGAAATTAGTTAAGAGAAAAACAACCAAGTGACTGACTTATCAATACTGTCCCTAAGCCTACGCAAAAACTTGTCATGATCTTGTTCAACATTCTTCAGAACACTTTCCAAGAGAAGCTTCTTTTCCAGCAGCAGGCCAAACTTGGTGACATCAATCTCTTCATAACGATCACTCTTGTTCGTCTTCATCATCTCCAATGTTGGAAGCTTCTCTTCTTCTTCTCCTTTCATGATTCTGAGCAACTACCAAAATGGAAGCTTCGGAATTCCAAAGAACCTATCAAAAGATCCTATAGGCAAGCATGAAGGAAAGGTAATGGAGGTTTCAGAGATTTCAGATTCTCAGAACAAATAACAAGATCTTAGTAAGAAGAGTTATAATACAGCATATGCTAAAAAAGGCTTTGGAAGTTTCATATGGCATGGGAAATGGTCAAAGGAATATGGGTTATCTGTAGATTTCAGAGAAGAATCCAAACGAAAGGAAAGAAAGAGTGCCGATTCATGGGGGAATCATTAACTACAGAGAAAAAGGCAAGAGAAAGAAATAAGGAGTGTAGATTTACAACATAGTACAAAGTAGTACTTGAAAGATGATCTTTCCAAGAACATCATTTCGGAGAATACTAGAACATACACTTGTGAATGTTATAGGGAACATGAATCTTTTTAAAATTTGATAGAATAATAATACTGATTGGTGGTTAGTTTAAGAAAGTTGAATAATTCTTTCCAAGTAATACTAGTATAGCAATATCATAACGGATTCTGATCATATAATAGACAAAATTATAACTCAAGAGAGACATTCCACAAGTTTCGGGAAAATACAAGACAATGAAATGCACATTTGGCAAAACACTATATTGATTAAACCAACAATAGAGTTGATAAATAGTCAACTCAAACATGACAAGGCTCACCTAACAATTTCATCAAGCTTTGATAAGGATAATTTAGATTCAAGCATTGTCGAGCCCAATTGAAGTTAGGTAGTTTTCTTAAAGATATTTTTTACATTCACATAGATTTAAATTTGAGACCTCACACTTAAACAATCAATGCCAATTTTACTAGAAATAACCCATATTTTAGTAGATGCTTGTTAATTTGTCTTTTGGGCCTAAGAATATCCCAAAAGGGGCGTTCCCTACAGCAACACAATGTATAGAAGTGGGCACGACCCTCCATCTTAACCCAAAAATTTAGATGTTGACTATATGGACCTTTTCTAACCCAAATATATCTTATGTGGGACTTCTCCTCACATCAAGCTGAATCCACTCATACCCATCGTCCGTGGGTTCAGCTAGTAAAGGTATGAGACATATGATCATTTGGAGCGTGTTTGAATCCTGAGGAGTACCACTTTATTGTGGTTCCAGTTGCGGCATTTAGGGAGACATTTTAGCTTCTAGGTGCCTAAGTTTACGCCTGAAGATAATAGACAGCTCGCCCTGTCCGATATTGGTATTGTTTAGGAGGAAGGGAGACTTCGCCCCATCATTGGATCGTGGGTGAGCCCAACCTTTTTCTAAAAATTCTTGTGCCAAAAAAACAGGCCCAATCTACTCACGCTAGACATGCCAACCGTCTTCTTTAGATTCCTCGCTTCTTTAATCTTATGAGGCATCTGGTTAGTGGAGTAAATTTGCTTTCTAACTGGTGTCAGTATATGTATCACTTGTTTGCTTCTATTGTTATGAGAGGTTGATGTTCCATGTGAATAGTATGTTACTTTGTCTTCAACAAAACTTTGTATAAGGGCATGGCACCATCTAATTCTTCTACAATTGAAATTCATGGTAATGAGAATAAATATTAAAAGATGGGCTGCAAGAAGACAACTTATTTCGATGTCTCTGATGAGATTCTTTCTGTCGAATGAAAAAAGAAATATCATTGCGAAGAAGAAATAATATTAGAGGGAAAGGAGGAGGATAAGTGTGTTATCAAAGTTGTAATGAAGAAAAATAGAAAAAGGCATAGAAAAACTTCAATATCATAAGGTTCTCCATTCACTTTTCACATTGATTACGGATGCTCTCTCGAATAAATATTACTTTTTTTAAAAAAAGGTGGGAACCGTTATGCAGGGCAAAACAGTTTTTTAAAGAATGTGTGTGCCTTGGTGGTTAGTAAACAACAGACGAAAACCATAAACTAAAAGAAAAAAGTTCTCCTTTACACCCAAACTCTCTCTTCTTCCATCCATTGGTGTTATTTGTTGTGAAGCCAAAATTAGAGTTTGAGTAATTCTACTTTTTTTTTATAATAATAAGGCAAAATGATATTAATAAACTAAGAATGTTTACAAAGTACTAGTTATAATAGGACAAAAAGAAAAGTTAAGTATATTATAGAACAGAGAGAGGCCTGAATGAAAATCTTAACGAGGGAATTCAAAGTAATTCTACTTAACTGTATGGGTTCAATATCAAAAACCAGGAAATCGAGGTACACTTTCTATATCAACACGAATAGATAGATCAAAGGCAATAATGAAACATTAGAGGTCAATTTGGAGATTGAATAGCTTATACATAATTGCTGATAAATTTCTATGTACTTATGGTAATTTTGTTTTTTGTTTGTTGTTGGGGTGGGGTGGGGTGCGGGGGCACCCCTTTGGCTTATAGTACTTATTCTGACAGTAGTTGGTATACAGATATTAAGTAAACTTTTCTTTTTCTGTTCATTATTTTTCACATCCTTAAAACTGCTTTATCTTCTTTGGAAGTTAAGGAACTTGATGCCATAAGCAAATACAAAGAGAAATAGAACAGCGAAAGCAATATGAGCAACAGCAACAGTTCCAAGGAAACCATATTCAAAGCCCAACTGTTTCTTAAGATAGTCTTTTACTGATATTGGTGCTGATCCTGGAACTTGTACAAGACTTGTTTTGTCTCCTATTTGGGAAGTCACAATTCCATATACAGTCCAAGCTGTAGGGCTTGCCCAATAATACCACCTCCACCATACTGGAATTAGCTGCAAAAAATGAAAAACCTCATTGAATTTTATGATTCATGAAATCACATTTTCAGTAAAAGGTGGCCTATTGCATACGGTTCCACCAAATGAGGAGGTATAAATGTATGCAGCCTTACTCTTACAAGCGGAGATGTTGTTTCCAGATTTTTCCATCAAATTGCTAATAGAATTATTCACAGTTGGTCCCAACTAATCTGATCTAGTTTTGTGCTAATAAATGTACTTGAAATATTCTTGATCTTTAATATAAGACATATTTAACTAATTTGATTAGATTAAGGAAGTTAGTTAAGTTAGTTAATAAGACATTTTTTTTCTAAAATATCCTAATTATCTTCTTTAACTCCCTCTCTCATTTTATACTCGATTATGGTTGAGGAATCTCAATCGGGATAATTTGAAAAAAAGTTGATAAATATAAGAAATATGTCTTATATTTATGAGCAAGATAAACTACTCAATTATGTCCTATATTAAAGATTGGGGGAGTAATTCTTAATTCAGTGAAGGATATAATTGAAATAATGGTGTGTTTTTTAGCTGTGTATTGAACTATTTCCCCTTAAAGGTGTATATATGATCAAATATTACAACAAGAGATAAAGAAAAGTTGAACAATAGGCACTATATATGATACTGAAACTGGATGCTTCACAAAGACCATTGAATGAAAGTAAATACCTTTCTTGGGATAATAAAACCAGTGAAGAGATTCCAGAAAGTGAGAAAGAAGGACATAACAATGGCAGCGATTTGGTGGTTTGGTGTTAGAGCTACGGTCATTATCCCATAAAGTGTGAAGTAGACGAAGGACATGAAGACAAAGAAGTAGAACCACAAGAACTTTTCAACTTGCCAGGTGAACCCAATCATTGAGAAAAGGATAAGGCTATAAACAAGAGTTTGGATTGCCACATAAATCATCTCTACTGCTACCTGCAATGAAATTGTTTGCACAATGTATCAAATTTTTTCACTATCTATGATCATCTCATAGAAAAATGTTTTATGGAGTTGAAACAAGATAATTCTTCTAAGAAGAAAAGTGATATAAAAGAGGGAAAATTAATCTTTTGATCCCTATGATTTTAACTTTATAAATTTTTACTCTGTACAACTCAATTCTTTAAATTTTAACTCAGTTGAAACTCAATCCTTAAACTTTAACTTACTTCAATTCGGTCTCTACAATTTTAACCCTTTAAAGATTTTATCACTAAGTTTAATTAAATATATAATTTTATTTTCTGAAATATAGGGAGTAATTTTTTAAATAGTTAAACTATAGAAATTGAATTGCATCAAGTCAAAATTCAAGGATTGAGTTATAACCGAGTTAAAACTATAGGGACTGAATTTGACCAAGTTAAAGTTCAGAGGCCGAGTTACAACCGAATTAATTATCAGGACAAAAAGATTAATTTAAGACAAGAATTGCTGAGATCAACATGGCAAGACAAGAGGATCAGTTGAATTTACCTGAGCAAAAGCATAAGGAATAGCTGAGTACATTCCAGCTGCTCTTTCTCGGTAGAAAACAGTTCTTTCTGTAGCAACAACAGGTTGGACAGCAGAAGTGTTTGTGGCTCCAAGGAAGAAAATAGCAGAAAATACAGCACCCATAAGATTGAACAGTTCTTGTTCTCTTTGTCTGCACACAAAATACCCTTCATTCATGAGTCTGAAATCATTTCTCATTGAGAATTTAACATATAGATTGTTGAAATGTCATTCAAAAAGTACATTACTACGAAGGAAAACTTGTGGACTTACGTTTGATTGCCTTTGTCCCAGAAAATGAGCCCAAAGATGACACCGACAATTATTGTCAAGCACAACCTGATAGCATTATACTGTGGATTTCTCCAATAAGACCAGTGTTGCTTCCAAAAGCAAGCTTTGCATTGAGTTATAAATGGCTGTGAGTATCTAGTTGGGAAGTACAGATCCTTTGCTCCTGGTGCTGGTGTGCTTAGCTCTTTAATAAGTTTCTGATTCCTCCTACAAACAAGTTAAAATAAAAACAAATATAAGAACGTGCCTAATTTCTAGTATAAAAAAGGAAAAATTAATCTTTTAGTCCCTATATTTTTTACTAAATTATAACTCAATCGTTAAACTTTGACTTAATATAACTCAGTTCCTATAGTATAGACTTAGTTAAAACTCAGTATATAAACTCTAAGTCACTGCAATTAAGTGTCTATAGTTTTAACTACTTAAAACTTTAGTCTCAATTTCATAGAATATATGTAACTTTATTTTCTAAAATATAGGGACCAATATTTTAAACGATTAAACTAGAGAGATTGAGTTCTATCAAATTAAAGTTTAGGGACTTAGTTAAAACTAAGTCAAAACAGTAGGAACCAAAAATCAATTTTCCCTATTAAAAAGGACACAAAAGCTACTGCTACTACTTACTGATATAATTCTGACTTGTTGTACAGTTCTGCAAAGTCTACACCTAGCTGAGACTCAGCTGCGGTAGAAGTGATCTCCAACATCCACGTGGCAGGATTAATTCGATCCTTGATCTTAGGAACTGATGGAATAGCCTGAACATTTCACAAGGGTTTCTCAGTGCTTGTTGTATGATTATAGACAAATTACTTATCTTGGCCGAAGAGAAAGTCACACTCACTTCAAAGTACTCTATTAAGTTATGAGAATGTCGACCGAGGGGACCACTATATATGACTTGTCCTCCTCTCTTCATCAAAAGCAGCTAAAGGCAAAATGAGATGGAGTGAGTAAGAATGGTTCCTTCATGACGATCCTTAAGAATATGATACATGTTCCAAATACTGTAAAGTTATAAGACGAGCTATGCCTAAGTTTTCTTGCCCTTCAAGTCATATATGTACCTCGTCGAAAGCTTCAAAGATGTCAATGCTTGGTTGATGAATTGTGCAAACAACGGTCCGCCCTGTGTTCACCGTATTTCTAATGGTGCGCATGACAATGGCTGCAGCTCGAGCATCCAGGCCAGATGTTGGCTCATCCATGAAGATTATAGAAGGATTTGCAACCAACTCTACAGCAATGGTGAGTCTCTTTCTTTGCTCAGTTGATAAACCATCTATTCCTGGAAGTCCTACTAGAAAATCTTTCACCGCACGTAGCTCGACAAGCTCCATAACTTCCTCAACAAACATCTGATAATAATTGTAACAGAGGTGAAGATTAGCTAAAACATGACTACTACTTGAAGCATAGTGCTGGAGTTGATGGTCAAATTTCAATTTTTTAGTAGTCATTATGATCTCAACCTAGAAACGCATGCATATGCTTTCACTGATAAATCATGGCATATTAGTTGAACATTGGCATGTTTTTATAGTGCGGGTTTAGATTAGCGGTGAGAAAATAGATTTTGGGTAAAATTTATCTATAATTATAATTTTGAGAATAGATTTGGTTGTAATTCATATATAAAATCAATTTATTTGATTGATTTTGGGTCTAACTAAAAAGCATAATTGAAAAGTCAAAACCATGGTTTTCTGAAAAATATCCAAACACCCTGTATATGCCACGAAGCTTGTGGGGGCTGCTTATGAGAAACATGATTGATGATCTCATAATTGATTTTAATCAATCTCTAATAAAAATGAAGTAATATGATACCTTGTGTGTTTCTCTATTCACCTCCTTACCAAGACGGAGCCAGGCAGAAAATATAAGAGATTCATAGACCGTGACATGTGGAGAATGGATATCATTTTGTTCACAATAACCACTGATCCGAGCAAAAGTTGCTTGATTCTTTGGAAAACCAGAAATGCTGATGCTTCCTTCAATATAGCCACCGGTTTTCCTTCCGGCGAGAACATCCATCAAAGTAGTTTTGCCAGCACCACTCACACCAACTAGTGCAGTTAAAACTCCAGGTCTAAAAGCACCACTCACATTGCTTAGAATTTGAAGCCTACTTTCTTCAATCCCTTGCTTCTTCATTTCCTATATCATACAAAAACTCATAAAGTCTTAAACATCTATCATATATTCTTCTAAAAACACAAATTCTTACATGAATATGTGGAACAGAAAATATGAGATAATAATTTGAGAAGATGATTAAATAGTACAAGAGTGTAGAGATTTACAGTTGGCATATCAACATAGTAGTTCACGTTATCAAAAGCAAGTGATAGGGGCCGAAAAGGCAAGACCATTCCCCTCTTAGTTGTTGCACTCTCTGCTGTTTTAGGATTTGAACTGTCTTGGATATTGCTTGCAACCATACCAATGCCTGTAAAATTACCATTAGTTGGTAATTAGAGAGGGAATATCTTATAGACACATGAGGTTAACTTGGTTTAAATTTCAACTTATTCAATTTCCAAAAAGGATAAAATATCCCCAGAAGCATTTCTAGATGAAACATACAAAATATCACAACATAAATCTTTGGAAAATCACTGAGGTCCCTATGAAAGAGTATAATTAAGAAAAAGTCCTACAATAATTGAGCAGCATAAATCTGTTCTTATTTACTGTACCAGAATTTGTCATTGCACGTTCTTCACTTATTGTAGAACTTTTTGGTGATTATAATATTTTTATTAATATATCTTTAAGACAACCAATGAACCAAAGTTAAGATTCATTACCTTCAAACAAGTTCTTAGTTGAAGCTGAGCTATCTTTTGCGGTTTTCATTTCTTGTATTTCAATGGATGATGATGATCCTGCCATGCTTGTCCTTTTGACATCCTCCTCGGCGATAATAGATTTAGAATCTCCAAATGCTGCAAATTGATATTTTAATCGAGTCTCGAAAGTGAATTAATGTGACAGAAGGTAGATAGATTAATATGGTTACTTACGACTCAAGAAAGTTAACGCAGCAATGAAACAAATGTTGAAAAGTAGAGAAAAGCCTAGAAGAGCACCAACAGAGATCCAATACCAATATTCTTCAGTGAACATCCCTCTAGCCTTGAGAAGAGCCTTTCCAACAGTAGGTTCAGGGATTCTTGGATCAATATTAGGCTGTGGAGAAACAACATATCAGTGAAGCAATTTTACAAAGCCTGAGAAATACTCGTCTTCATATTTAAAGTGTCTTACAGCACTCCATCTTTTGTCAAGGAATTCATTGATGACTATGGCGTTTTGTCCATACATCATAGGAGAAGCATAGTAGCCCCATATCATCCATGGTTTTATGTCATCTGTAAAAGTAAAAATCCAAGTTTCACAGTTCTTAAATAAAGACCTATGAATTTTCAAGTATGGAACTTTTTATCACTTTGTTAGAGAAACTGATATCAGATCAATAACCATGTCACAGAAAAGTTTTAAGTTATGAAGTGAAAGTAGGTGAACTGATTTTCTGTCATGATTTTTTGACCAGAAAAGCAGAAGTGAAGGAAAAGAAAAATGCAGACTGCTGCTTACCTTTAGCAACGATGAAACCACCAAGGACAAAAACAAGTAGCAGTGTGAAGGTACCAAGTGTGTTTGCTACAATTTGTGTTCTTCCAAGTGCAGCGATGAAGCGAAAAAGAGATAAACCCATTTGATGCACACAAAAGAATGCCAAAAACTGGCGAAAAAACCTGAAACGTATTTTTTTTTCTAGATTAATCATCTATTGTAGTTTGAAATACCATCATACTGAAAAATTACAGAAGAGTATGATCTAACTCAATTATATGTGATTAAAGAAGTCATTTTTGTGGAGGACCAGGTGGCATGAATTGATTAATTGTAACTCAATCTTTAAACTCACTCTGACTCGATGCAACTCAATTCTTATAGTTTTGACTCAGTTCCTAAACTTTTACTCACTGCAACTTAGCCCTTATAATTTAATTATTTAGAATATTAGTCCATATATTTTAGAAAGCAAAATTATATGTTTCATAAAATTTAATAACTAAAGTTTTGAAGGGTTTAAACTATAAGTACTGAGTGGCATTGAGTCAAAGTTCAAAAACTAAATTATAATTGAGTCAAAACTATAGGACAAGTTACAATTAAGTCAAAACTATAGGTCCAAAAGATTAATTTTCCCAAGATTCTAATACCTTGTTAAGAACAATTCTGACTCAAGATGAATTTGTTCATGTTGTTAGTTGATACATACCTACTAGCAGCAGGAGCAAATCCAATGGTATAATAAGTAAGGATGACCCATAATCCTGATTCCATCAAAGAGAGGGGGATTCTGAGGACCCAAATGGGCAATGCAAAAGCCCAAGCAGGGTAAAACAAGAAATCTCTCTGCTTGAAGAAAATAGGTAGCCTCAAAGTGGTGAGTGCAAGTTCTGCCATGCCATTGAACATCACATTGACAAGACTGAAAAACAAAGCACCGAAGAATTTCGTCCCATCTTCGAGTTTTCCATACTTCATTTCTGTCCTAAGAAACACAGTCAAGGCAATCAAAGACATTATTATAATCTGAGTCGTCTTGAATATGTATATGAACGAGTTTCGCTTCATCAAGAGGCACTCTCTTGCAAAGCAAGCCTTGAAAAGCTCCCATCTTGAAACTCCATACTTGTCTGTAACCAATGAAGCTGGATGAGTTTTTCTTTGATCATAAGGAATTTGAAGCTCTCCATAGAGTTTCTGACCAATGTAGTGCTTGTTGAAGTGGTCTACTAGATCAAGAACACTAACATATTGGTACGGTTTGTCCCTTCTGAACCAGTATTGTTCTTGGTCCTTCTTGGAAGTAACTTCTTGTAAGAAGTCTGCAATTCCTTTTCTTTCTGGGCATTTAAAGCCAATGCTCTCGAAGAAATCGAGGATGTTTTCTCGTGGGCCTTGATAGACTATTTGGCCTTCTGCAAGTAAGATTATGTCATCGAAAAGGTCGTAGGTTTCCGGCGCAGGCTGCAGAAGAGAGATTATCATTGTAATATCCATGATATGGACCATCTGCCTCAAGAACCTAACAATTTGGAAGGTTGTGGAACTATCTAAACCAGTTGAAATTTCATCCATAAAGAAAGCTTTTGCAGGCCCAACCAGCATCTCACCTGCATCAATATTTTTTATCTTAGTATTTAAATGCAAAACAATATTCAATAAACTAATATGCAAAATTATCTGTCATGTCATTTTGTGATAGATTCTCACTAAATTCATGCGTGGGAGGAACACTGACAATGTTTTTGGAAAATAAAAGGATGAAAATGGAGCCAATAATGAATTTTAGAAAAACTGGCATGAAATTACAAGTTTTAATTTTTTTTCTTTATTCTTCAACTTTATTCAAAGATTTTCTTACAGAATTGTATGAAAAGAAAAAACTAATGAAATTTCATAATATAAAACTTAAATTTCATGTAGAGTTAAGAGACTAAAAGAATATTCTACCCGCTACTAATTTGATTTTATTTATAAATCACTTCTAATATATTTTATCATAACTAAAATAAATTTTAAACTTTATTAACTCTATCTTAAAATTTAAAATTTAAGAATTTTTTAATTTTATCTCTATTTAATATATACACTTTTTAACTCTATATAATAATAAATGAAAGATAAAATTGTATATTAATATTAAAAATTTAGTGATATGACTTATATATAAAAACCTTCATGATTTATAAATAAGAGTAAAGGAGTATTTCTTATACCAGTAGTTAATCGCTTCCTTTCTCCACCAGATATGCCCCTTCTCATTTCATCTCCGACCAAAGTATCAGCACATGTTTCCAATCCAAGAATCTGCCTTGATTTTATTGATATGTTAGACAATCCAGGAACTCAAGCTATATAATGACTCAAAGAAAGAAAATAATGGGAAATACTAAACCTTGAGAATGTAATCGGTAATAAGAGTTGTTTCTTGGACAGACATTGCAGTGGCTTTCATGAAAGCATCGATCTCGGGGTCGGGTCTTATTCGGGTTTGCTTTTCTCGTTTCAACAATTCCAGCAACAATTCATACCTTGTTCCAACTCCTAAACAACGCCCAGAAAAGTCCAGAGTCTCTCTCACTGTCATCTCTCCATGATGAAGATTATGTTGGCTTATATAAGCACATGTTCTTCGAGGCACAAACTCCGATAATTCACGACCACAACAAGTGATTCTTCCTGATACCTGTTTATTCATTTTGATCAATCTAGTGTTAAAACTAAAACATTAAGTCAACCCCGCAAAGACATGTAAAAGCATTCATGTTCACTTTTCAAGTGAGACTAAGTCTTCGTAAGAATTTATTGCTTCTAAATTGCTTATTCTATGAGCAACAGGAAAACTGTTATTAAGTAACCTAGTAGTCATGACTTCAAATTCTAGAAATAGTCACTTAACTTAAAGGAATAAGGCTGTATACATAGTACATATGTCCCTTTCTAAACCTTAATTGGTGAGAGCTTATGCACTGAGCTACCTTAAATTGCCTATATATCATATTGTAGTATTACAAGTGTTTTGGATTGATTAACACAAACCACTATACGCTTAAACGAGGTTTTGAGTTCAAACCTTAACGTATGTAAAAAATTCTCATTGGGAGACTCACCCACCATATCTAGGTATGTGACGCGGGTCGAATTAGAATATAGTCGGGGCAAAACTCCAGTAAACCGGGTGACAAAAAAAAACACAAATCATTATAAAGTTCTACTACCTTTTTACAAATTGTAAATTTCTACTACCTTTTTACAAATTTTTGAACAATCATAAGATTCAATCCCTCAAATCACTCTCAAGTGGGATCTCAAAATCATGATTCAAAGAAAAAGAAGTTATTGAAATTGAGTAAGAGCATGACTAACCCTTAAGTCCTTGTCTGATTTGTCTACAAGAGCCTTAAGTAGTGTGGTTTTTCCAGATCCAGGAGGCCCCAAAAGTAAGGCCATTCTGAAAAAGTGTTATAGAAGGACTAAATTAATAAAATACAATATAAAACTCTATTAAATTTCTCAGTCCCCACCTATTGGGATAAAAGTGAAAGAAATAAAGATAATTTCTAAAAATCTCTTGTCATCGTAACTATTTGAGCTTATCTAGCTAAAGAATTGGCTCATCATCTCTTATATCAAAGTTTAAGATTATGTTCCAATTTGGAAAAGGATTTGATATCAAGTCAAGTTCCTTTTTTTGGGCTTGAAATATCAAGTCAAGTTTTAACTTCTAAAACTTCAAAATCAAAAAATATTTTTTTTACTAAATAAAGTCAGATACATGAATTGTATAATGCTATAAAGATTTATCAACAACTAACTATTAGATATATCATTTACCATAACATATTGTTTTATAAATTTTGAAACTTCATAATCAATATTTTATATCACTAATTAATGTATTAGCAGTAGTAGATCAAAAAATTCTCTTATCCAAATTTGTATAAACTGAAATAATATGAAGAATTTAGGGAGTGATATAATAGAGATGATGTGTTTATGAAAGCACCTTGAAGGTTTGAGGATTCCACTAACATCTTGAAGTATGTTGACCCTCCTTTTCTTGGATGGGAAAAGCTTAATTGATCCCACAACATTCTGTTTAACAATGGAAAGAGACAATTCATCAATATATCAAAATACATGGGGAAATAATACTAGGCATATTAAAACTAAGTTTAATGAAATACCCTTTTTTAATTAATTAATTATTTCTAAAAGAGCATAACCTCAATTTCATCTTATAAAACTAAAGCCCATCAACATAATTTGTTTTATTTTCTTGTCCCAAGGATCATGTGAGGAACTACCCTGCAAAGGCAATTTGTTAAACTACTTAGGCACCAAAAAACCCAATGCACGTTAACTTTTCCCCCTTTTGCAACACAATGCACATGAACTCAATTGAATCCTTTGATTTCCATACCTTTTTTTCAGAGAAAAGTAAAAAAATTAAAACTTTTTTCATTTTGATTTTTTTTCATAAAAGTAAAACATATAATAAAAAAATCTTTTAATGGTAAGTAAACAATAATTTTCATATTGAGATTAAAAAATAAAAATTAAATAATTTAAATTTGATAATTGAATTATAGAAGTCACACCTCCTCAATTAAAAAGATTCGAAATTCAAAAATATTTTCAATAAGTAAATTGTTATAAATAGAAAAAATAAATAAATTATATATGGGTGACATATTTTTATGGCTTGGTATTGGTACACATGCCTGTCTATTATCTGAGTGTGTTTATTTGGGTACCCAGCAACAATTTAATACTCTTGTCCTTCACAAAAACTACATCTCTCTATACAAAAAAGTTACTCATCTAATATTTAATATATAACATAATTAAAGAGTTAATCTTAATTTTAAATATAATATTTATTATTACTAAGCATTTGGATATAATAATTATAGGTTATTTTAATTTAACCAGTCGTCTAGTGTTTAAACCCCAAGTATGCAATTGTGATAATTACTTGGAGGTAGTTCCCCTATTGTGGGTCTATATTTCTACGTACAGAGCTAATAAGTTGTTATTAGTGCCAAATATCGATAGATAAATCCAATGAAATATAAAACTTATTTTTTATATTTATTAATTCTTTTTAAATTACTCATATTAATTCTCTTTCAATAATAATTAAGAGGAGGGAAATAGAATTAAAGAAAATGACTATAGTATTTAAAAAAAATATGTTGTATAAACTAACTTATTTAATCTAATTAAATTAATTAAATAGTTCTCATGTTAAAGATTGAATATTTAATTATTTAATTTTCTTTAATATCTGATTTCGGTCCGCTATAATTGCTATCCGCAGTTAAGAGTCAAGACCTTGAAATGGTTGGAGGAAATTAAAAGAAAGAAAAGTAGTTGGATGAAAGGCAAAATACAAAAAGGAAAGAAATATCAACATTTGTGGCCGCTAAATTATGGTCCACTATATGAAATAAGGAGTTGATGATAATTAATAAAACTCTCCTGATGTACAAATAATCTTGTAACGTTTAAAACATTATTTGAATAATTCCTAATCATCAATTATATAGCCCTTAAATTTTCACATATAATCTAGTTATATGTACATAAACCCTCCTAACTTTTAGGTTATGTTTGGATAAATAATTAATAAAACTAATTATAGGGTTTATTTGCATAAATGTAAGATTTTAAGGGATTTATTGTAAAGTTTCAAATGTTAGGGAGTTTATTTCAAGGATTATAATTTAGTCTTAAATTAATTATTAATAATTAATGATAATTAATCAAATTAAAATACCTCCATTGCATTCAGGGTAGAATTGATTAATGTAGGAAGTGCTCTGGTTCCAATATATGCATCTCCTTCTATAAACAAATGCTCAAAGCGAACTTCAATCTTTGGAATCTCTATTCCAACCCTATTTAACAAAACCAAAATTTTAAGTTGTTGGGAAAAAATAAGTCCAAGTAAAATCAAACCACATTTAAACTCAAGTAAGCTACATATAATTGTGTATTTATTTTTTTATCAAATTATTAATACTCTCTTAAAAAAACTAAAATTTGAATATGGTAGATAGAAAATGATGACAAAAATTACTTATAGGTCCCAAATAATAAAATTAAATATAAACAGATCCCTTGAGTTTCAATGGATTTAATATTTATAAATTTGACTTGTAAATAATGTGATTCAATTTGTAAATATTAAATTTCTTGAAACTTATTAGTATTATATGAAATTTGAGGTACCCATTTGTATTTAATTTTCTTACCCAAAACCTATAGATAATTTTTCCAAAAAAAAATGTTAGAAGGGATACCATTTATTTAAAATTCAACAATACTTGAATTTATATTAGTTGATAATATTAATATTAATTAATCATGTATATGTCAACTAATTCGAATTTGAAGAAATATTGAAGTACCAATGGAAACTAGTTTTCCTAGCATAATTTCTTTTATCTATAGAACCTAAATTTAAGACTTTGTTTAAGGGGAGTCAAATCTAATTTCAATAAACTTAGTGTGTGCTTTTTCAATTTGTAATTTTATACACATATATAAATTCTCTTTCTTCATTTCAAAATAATTGGCACTATATAAACATGTACACTACTTAAGAAAGTTAATAATCAACCTAGATTATAGTAAAATTTCATAATATTGAACTAAAATAATGCCCTCATATTAAAATACCCTTATTTCTCATGCTCCACCTAATTATTTTTATTAGTGAATAGTAAATGATTATATAAAAATCATGAAATGATTAATTGAAAACTCTGTGGCGACAAATATTTTTGAAAATTGACTAAAACTCAAAAAATGAAAATTATTTTAAAAGAGAGGGAATATGTTTTTGCAACTTACACCATCCTCTATTAGTTTTATGTTAAAATTTAAAATAAAACAATAAAAAAAATCAAAATTTTCATTTTCATTTTCCTCTCCTTCATCTGTTTTCATTCAAAATCATAGTATTCCTAACTTAATAACATGTGTAAAAATTAATATATATATATATATATATATATATATATATATATATATTATTGGTTTCCGTTTCTTCAATTCAAACCTACCTGAACAGCAAACTATGATGCATTTAATATTTTTCTGCCAACTAATCTTTAAAACAAGAATCAAACTGATTTCTATGTTGAATTCAAGTGTTGATGAAGATGATGGTGAACAGGAAAAAAATCAAAGAGGTAAACTTACTTATCAATCCTGTTTCTGAGTCTCTGCAAGAACTTGAGATTGTCTTCTTCAACATTCTTAAGAATACAGTTCAAGAGATGTCTCTTTTCCTGAATCCCAAGCTTGGTGACATCAACCTGTTCATAATCAAAAGACAAAAAATCCTCAAGAACCTGAAACTCCTTCTTCTTCGTCTTCATCATGGCTGTTCTTATCCTCTCAAATGTTGGAAGTCTTTCAATGGCTGCCCATTTCAGTTCTTCTTCGTCTTCATCTTCTCTTCTCATGCTCCTCTCAAACACTCCTCCATGTCCGCTCCATGTGTCTCTCATACTTGCAGTAACCCAGCTCCTTCTGCTGCTCTCTCCTGATCCTATGTCCATCCTCAAGCTGCTGCTCACCCTCCCTCCTCCATTGTTGACTCCTTCCTTTTCTTCCTCCATGTCTGCAACTTCTGTCATGCTAATAAAAAACCGTCATGCCAGCAATAATGTAAGTTTCAGAAAGAAGGTCCTTATGTAAGTTTCAGAGGTTGAAGATTCTAAGCAACTGGGAAGAAAATGAAAATTCTTATGTCAGCAATGGAAGTTTCAAAGAGTTCAGATCCTTATATTAGTTTCAGAGGTTGAAGATTCTAAGCAACTAGGAAGAAAATGAAATTTCTTATGTCAGTAATGGAAGTTTCTGAGAGACTAAGAAGAAGGAAATGAAAGTTCTTACGAGAGCAATGGAAGTTTCTGAGATTTCTTCATCATATTCTTAGAAAGTAAGAGGAAGGAAATGAAAATCCTTATGTGAGAGAAATGGAAGTTTCTAAGATTTCATCATCAGATTCTAATATGAAAATCCTTCATGTGATGAATGAGCAAAGGAGGTTTCAGAATCTGACAGGAAAAACCAAAAGATACTGATATGGGTTGATTCTAAATTAATGAAACAAAAAGGTGAGATTATAAGCAACCGGGAATAAAAAATCCTTCATCTGGTTTCAGATTTCAGAATCTCATCAGAAGAAGTAATTAAGAAGATATTCAAAGGTTGTTACATAGCTTAATCTGATCCACCCAACAAAACTACAGCGTCTAAACATTGGTGGAAGTTTCAGACACTTAGAGAGTAGAAATCTCACTAAAAACCAAATCATAGTACCAAAACAAGGATTATGTTAAGCAACTGATGAGAGAAAAAGTCTTACGTTTCTGATTTCAACAAAGAAATTGTACAAACGCTATCTCTGTGAAATGGTAAGAAGAAACTAATGTGAGGTTATGAGTGAATAGAGAGAGAGAGAGAGAGAAATTGGGTGTTGATGAAGATGATGGAAATGAATAATAATGTACTTGAGAGAGGGGTGTTTCGCAGAAGATATGTTATGTTTTGTCAAATATTGGAAGTGAAAGGGAAAGCTAAAAAGAGTTTAAAGATTATCTGGCTTGAACCGAGTAATTAATCAACCGACTGTCTCTCCCTCTCTCGGACGGCTAAATCTCTCCCCCTCTCTCGGACGGCTAAAGTGAGTGAGAGTAGGAGTGTGCATGGGCAGGGCTGGACAAGGTAACCCCTCTGCCCGATGCCCTGCCCAAAAAATACATGGGCTGCGTTTTGCAACCCGATGCCCGGCCCTGCCTGGTAAAAGCCCTAACAATTTTAGGCAGGGCATAAGTGGGCTGGGTATGGGTGGGTTGGGCATAACCAAGTCGTGATGTCATGCTCATGTTATGAAAAAAAATTTATAATTATGAATTTCTAACATAATACCATATTCATGTGTCTTTAAGAGTTAAATAATATATATAATTCATTAAGAATAAGAGAACAAAGATAATAATTAAAATCTTGAGATCCATTGCATATAAAAAATAAGCGTTGAAATCTAAGTAGTTTGTAATTATAACTTTGTATCAATCTCCCTAATATTAACAAAGATAAATCATCTAAAAAAATAAAATAAATAATTATAATTTGTAATATATCATATGATAATTAACAAAATTAAAAAAAAAAGAAAAAATTAGTATAGTTATAAATATTAAAAGATACAACTTATCGATTTATATTTCTAAAATTACCTTATAGTCACCAATAGCTATCATATTCTCCCTTTTAAGATAGAGAAAAAATAAAAAAAATAAAAGAAGGGGTGCTCATGGGCAGGGTAGGGCAGGGCAGCCCCTATACCCGGTGCCCAGCTCGAAAAATGTATGGGCTGTATTTTGTAGCCCGATGCCCGGCCCTGCCCCGGTAAAAATCGGGCTGGGCAGGGCATTTTTTTTTCAGGCTAGGCAGGGCATAGCGGGCTATGGGCATTATGCACAACCCTAAGTGGGAGAGTGACTCAGTACAATGGAAAAGAGAGAGAGAGAGAGAGAGGAATAGGATGCGGATAAATATGGAAAACAAAAATTATGATTGGTATATGTAAGAAAAATACTCTTATTCAAAGTTTTTTTTTATAAACAATAAAGATACGGATATAAATAAGACACAAATCGCTAAAATACGGTATTAAATAAAAGAAAATAAACCACAGTATGATACAAACATTCCAGTCAAATTTTGAAAAGAGATTTTTATACATAATTAAAGCAAAGTACTAAGTATCTTTTGTTTAGTAGCAAACCCCTTACACCTTATATAATTATTCTATTAACTTATATTTTTTGTGATAATTTACGCATGGAAATTATGACTCTAATTATAACTATCTAAATATTTTCAATTTATTAATATTATTTTTTTCATAATATATTTTCCAAAACTAATACAAACCTATCTTAACGAGTTTTTAAACTTTTCCCCTATTAAGTATAATACTTTAAAAATAAAATAATGAAAATCTTAGATACTTCTAACATTTGATGGGGCTAAAAAGAAAAAGATTGTGAGAAAAAAATCAATTACATGTCTAATAATTAGAAGAAAAAAATACCCTTAGATTTTGTAAAGAAGGAAAGACATTAGACAGAACTAACGGTTAGTAGAATATAAAAGTTTTTTATAAAGTTATAAATAGAAATAGAAATAGAAATAGATTTAATTTAAAAATTAACTTTAAAATTTTATTTTGTAAGATAGAAATTAGTATGAATTTAATATATATTTTTTTATAACTTAAGGTAAAAATGTCTAAAATATTTTTTTATAATTTAGAAAAGGTTAAAGTTATCCACAAATTTTATAAATGGAGTAAAATAGTTTAAAAAAATTTACTTTCACTTCTATCATCTTAATTTTTAATTTTTTTGATGGAGTTAAAATGATCTAAAATATTAGAAGTTGAAATAACTTCTATCATAACAAATGAGAGAAACTTCTACCTCTCATATATCAAACATACCTTAACTTTCTTGCACTTCAATTCTCCATGATTTTAATATAGTAAGCAACACGTAGATTAAAGAGCATGTTTTTGTCTAAATCTTTTTTGTTGATTTTCTAAATATGTCCCTAATTAAATAGGGGTGTTTTAAAAAAGACCATTTATTAAGAGATTTGGGAAAACTCATTAGAAAGGTGAGACATCGTATAATTAAAAACAAAAGAGTATTTTTTTTTCTTGAAAGATCTTTAAACATCATATAATTATGAAGTAAGTATTATAAAAAAGAGACCGAGGCTTAAAAAACTACTCCTCTTTGTTTTTTTGTTTTGGTTTTTGTCTCTTTCTTTGTTTTTAAAAAATAAATTAATCCTCTAATCCTAAATATAATTCTCATTTGATAATTTTTATTTGTTCTAAATATAAAGTCTCACTTTCTCTTGTCTCTCACATTAAATTAACTTTTGTCCCATATATTAAAAAATAGAGTAAAAAAATCTCTAGATATTAATTATAAAAAATAATTAACCTATTTTTTTAATCTTACAAGTTAGTTAGATACTTATATTGGAAACAAATGAAATAAATATTATATTTAGGGAGTGAGGAATTTATAAATATATCTATTAATTCTTATTAATGCATCATGTTGTTGACAAGTAAGGACTTGGGAATTTATGTTAGTATTTTTGCAAATTTGAAACACCTATCGTGTGTCGTTTTCATAGTTACTAATAACGTTGTACAAAATGGTCAAAAACAATAACGTTGTACAAAGCGAAGCTTTAAATTAAAATTAAAAAAAACAAAAAGGAAAGAAAATGATAACATCAAATGGTTCAAAATATTTATTTAGGTTGAGAACATTGAATGCAAGTGAGAAGAAGAAAGATACGTATACGTCTTTCGTTCAGGGATATATCAGAAACACTATTTACTTTGATTTCATCAGCAATTAAATGAGAAACAGAGATCCACCTTGTGGTTGTGGAACACATATAGATAAATATACCATAAATTTTACTTCACTTTATCCAAAATCTCAAACCAGTCATGTTTTAATAAAGGTCACATGGACTAGAAAAAAAAAGTAAAAAAATTGAATTACTTATTATATTTGTAAAAAAATTATATTTTTTTTAACACAGCCTCTATATATTTAGTGCATTAAATTGTAACACAATATTATCTCTAATTTCTTAATTAAGAGGTAAAACTGGAGAAAAAATAGTCAATATAGACCGAACAAGACTTATATTTTTTTAGTTAAGATAGTTTTTTTAAAAGCATGATTTGTTGTAAGAAATTAAATATCCCTATTTTTAATATTAAGATGTTTGAATTTATCTAAATATATACAGAATACAGTATACTACTCGATTTATAATTTAATTTATGCTGTTGAATTTGTTGTTTTTGGGTTATGTAGTACTCCCTCCTGTGTCCCTTACGATTGCAGGAGGGATTCATTTATAAGGCATCATATGTAATATCTATTTCATATTTCTCACATTATCTTTTATTTAATGTTATTTATGTTTTTTTTAAACTTAGCTCTTTTCAAATGATGGAGTTAATACGTATAAAGTTGAAAATTCCTTCATTTTTAAACAAAATTAATAAGGTTTTATGCTACTCCTTAACTTTTATAAAAAAAATTCAAGCGACTTACTTCTCATGAAAATTTGTGAAGTGACTTATAAAAGGACCATATAAAGCAAGTATTTCCTTCACTTTTATCCCTATTATATAAGTCATTTTTTAAAAATGAATCGGTTCCTAATTATATTAGTTAGATGATGGTTAAATTTATTCATAAATATAAGAATTTAATTTATTTTGTCTCCAAATATTATAATTTTCTTATAATATATGATTATACATAAATACCTATAATTAAAAGGTTATTTTGAGAAAATTAATGTATAATCATTGCAATTACCTAACTTACTTAATTTCTTTAATCTACTCAAATTAATTAAATAGATCTTATAATTAAAAAAATAAATAGTATATTTTTTCAAAGCTACCCGTATTTAAAGTTTGATGCAATTTTCCTTGTTCACTTTTCAAGATATATGGTTTTACATATGGATAAATTTGAAGTTTTTTATTTTCAAATAAATTTGATGTCTTAAATAACTCTTCATAATTGTGATGAATTAGTTGGATGTGTCTTCTAATCATGGTATATATAAAAATTCAATTTGAGTTGGTCAACCAGACCAAGGAACTGGCCATATTACGTAAATAATTTATTGTCAAGATGAATATCACATGATATAATCTCTTTGAGTGATATTGCTTATAAGTAATATGCCAGTTTTAATACATTGATATGATAGGTCTCACTTGTTTTTCTTCAGAATATAAATGACTTACTTATCTCAATGGTTAGAGCATTGCTTTCATATGGCAGGAGTCATTGGTTCAAATCAAATACTAGGTATAGCTACAACTTTTTATTTGCCTGAGTCAAAGGTATTTGATAAGTTTTTTTACTCGCCTTTTTTTTTTATTGATTTTGAATCTTTTTCTATCTTATCTTACTCTTCTATTTGATTTTTATTTATTGGTTTAATTTTATTGATTCACCAATTCTTTAATCAATTCCATCAAAAATTTTAGACCAGTTAATTAGGTTAGATATAATATAATTTTTTTTATTATTGAGTTTAAAGTGGCATCATTTTGAATTTAAAAAAGTAAGGATACAGGATTATTTATATTTTATTAACTCTATTTTATTAAATTTTATTGAATTATACTTGGTTTATATAATGAATATTTTGTATATTTATCTATAAATTAATACATTTTTCTTAAATATTACTCTTTGAAGAGTTATATATAAATATCTTTTATATTTTATTTAAATTATACTATTTTAATAGTGACTGATGTGACTATAAATTGATCTTAATTTAAGCCATTAACCTTTCAATTATTGTTTCGACCAATTAATTAACCGATTCACTTTACTCCTCTGGTCCTATTTATAAAGTATTGAGTGAGAATATTTATTTTAGTCCTATTTATAAAATAGAGAGAGAATTTTTTATATAAATATATTATTTTACCCTTCATTTATTTATATTGAATTTATTTCCATTAGGTGTAATGCATATTAAATAGAAGTATAATTGAAAAGTTGTTGAATTTTATGGCATAACTAATGAGATTTAATGTTGTCCTTGGTTTAATTTGTATGAAATACTCCCTCTAGTTTAAAATATAAGCTTCAAATAATTAATTTGTGCAATTAAAAAATTTTTAAAATTGGATAAAGATAATAAATATTTAAGAAATGTAATTTATTTTCTTAAAATACCTTTATTTATGGAGAGTGTGAGTGGGATAGGGAGTGAATAGAAAAACAGACGAGAGAGGATGAGTGAAAAATAAGATGGGATGTGTGGGGTATAAATGGTGGGAAAGAGTAGGGTCATGTAAGATCAAAATGTGATTTTAGAGACCTATAATTAATTAGAGATATAAATAATAAAAATATATTAAATGTGATCAGACAAATCTAAAATGAAGCTTATAAGAAAATAAGATATTTTAAAAAAAATTAAAACTTATATTTTAAACAGGAAGAAGTAGAAAATACGTGACTTATGAATAATATTAGAGGAGTATTTATAATAAGGAGCTGGCAGAGTGGCTTGTTTGGTAATGGTTGATAACGGTATGAGCGTACTTAACGAGGAAACGGGTTTTGTCAACATGTGGCGCCAACCTAAGTAGGTAAAAGGTTGAATTTTTGTGAATAGGAACAATGAAATATGAATTATGGTATATGGAGCCACCGGCTTGGGTTGTCGAGGTCGTTACGGTTAGACAAAACGGCAGGTTTTCCAAAAGCCAATAAATACACTCAACCCATATGAAGCTCTCTATGGTAGTTCGAAACAATATATATATATATATATATATATATATATATATATATTATTTTTAATTTTTAATATAAAAATTAGTTAAGATATTATATTTAATTTTAAATATAAAATTTTAATTCATTTCAATCAAATTATATTTATTATAAATAACTAACATAATTAATTTTTTAATCTATTATTTAACTCTTATATTAAAGATTAAATATAATATTATATATATAAATATCTAATTCACCATCAATAGTAATATTAATTAATATGACTTAATCTCTTTCCATAATAACTAATACGACTTGTCTTTTAAATTTGGATGGTTGATCAATGGCACATGTCCTACAACTAAGATTAGGTGCAAGGGACACCTCCTTCAATGTTTTCTGCATAATATGATGATGGTGGAGGGTGACCATTACTGCTTAAATTTGGGCTTGCACTACTGGTTTGAAGTTAACTTGAAACTCTCTGGATATATTCAAGAAAAATCACTTTAGAATCTGATTCACTTGATGCTGTTGTTAACTTGCTAAAACATGGATGCTGTCATGGCCGGCGGCCACCACGCAAATCACAACATGATCGGTCGTCCAGACCAGACCCTTTTCTTTAAACGACCATTGGGATGTGGTTCTAAATCATATTGGAAGAGATGTCGATATGTTCTAGCAAAGAGAGTTTTGGGATTCTTTCTTTTACGAATAGCTTCCCTGAGTTTGATAGATTATTGTTCAATAACGACTTGAGGTTCACCACTCAGTCTCGTTATGATCTGTAGATTGAGTTCTCTTTTTGTACCAAAAACAAAATAAGTTTTTTTACAATTAATTTTTTTATGATTCAGTAAATTGCAAGTTTGTTTGATTTATTATAAATGAAATTATAAAAGAACTATTTTAATTTTAATAAAATTTAAAAAAAAACTGTCAACTTAGACTAATTTAAATGATTGTAATTAATTCACTCTAAATTGATTTTGTAAACTGGCCTCAACAGACCCAAAATCATAATTTACTCCTCTATTACAAACATGTTGTAATTAAACAGTTAGAAGTTTGATTCTGAACTTTATTATGTATTGAGCAAATTTAATTAATTAGTTAGAAATAATCTATTTTCTACCTTCCTTGTTCTAAAGAGATTAATCTATATATATTTTGAGTGAAAAATACTTACTACTCAAAAAAATTATTCCCTTTGACCCTAAATATAAGAGATATATAATTAAATTATAAATATTAATTAAATTATTAATTATATATAATAAATATGTGTTAGTTTTCTAAAATATATACAAGTTATCTAATAATTATCCTATATTGATAAAAACTCATTTTAATATATATAATGAATCAATAAAAGGCTTGGAAAAAGTTATAAATTTTTAAGGTAAAATAAAGTTAGATCTTATATTGACTAAAATGAACTCTGCAATTAGTTTTGTACATTTACAACAAAAGAATTACCCATTCTCTCTGGTCTTTATTATAAGGCATCAACTACTAATTTACACTTAAAAAAATAATTAAAAGCATTAAATTTGTCTTAAAATTTAAATAATTTTCAATATAATCCCCTATTAATTATACTAAACTCTATTATCATATTAATTTTGATTATCTCCAATTACTTTTATTAAATATGGGCATATTAAAAAAAAATCGGTCCTCCTTAAAACTAAACAAATGCCTTATAAAAAAATTAATTTTTATAATAAAAAAACTAAGGGAATATTCCTACCCAAAAGCAAAAAAAATGAGCTGGAATGGGTAAACCTGCAAGATCAGATTATAACTTAGTGAATAATTTATTGGGCGGAGAAGAATCAGAAGATGGGAATGGACACATTTGGAGAGAGAGAGAGAGAGGGATAGAAAGAAAGAGGGAGAGAGAGAGAGAGCAGACGAGCAGGTATAGTTGTGGAAGAAGTGATACTCCGCTCCAATGAGTGCTTCTGATCAAACAGCGTATTCAAGGCGCCACTGGTTGCCGTGGGTGGAAGGCAATGCCATAAATTTTGATTGCTGCTTTTACTTGTTTTGTCGATGGCTCTATCAAATAAACTTAGATCCTATTTTAATCCATCCAGTATGTATACTTCCTCTATTCCTATTATACCTTTCTGTCTTTTCTTTATTTATTTACAAGTCATTTCTTTCTTTCTTTTTTTAATATGGCCATTTAATTATATTAGATTTAAACAATATCTAACCTAATTGATGATAGCTCCTTTCAAAGTATTTTTTATATTTACATATATTTGAATTTGAAATATTATACTTAAGCAGACAAAGATCCTCTTATATAAGTGATTTATAACTTCCTCATAAAAATTAAAGAAATATAGTTAACTGCTTAATTTTGTCTAAAAAATATTTTTCCCTCAACTTTTTTTATATTTAAGAGCATAGATAAACATTACATTAGACTCCAAGTCTCCTCTTAATAAATTTAATAGGGATTATATTTGGGGGAAAAAAAGTTAGTTATTGAACCCACCAAATATCTTATAATCCTTTTGTTTCTTTTTATAAGAGACAAATAACTAAATCTTATTGATTAAAAAGTTAGTTAAAGACAATAAATATGTAGAAGAAATATTTTCTCTCTCTCAAAAATACCCTTATTTATTAAGATGGGAGCAGTGAAAGAGGAAAAATTAACTAATATAAAAAAATGTTTTTTTGACAATTTATCTTGATAATACATTTAATGATATTAACATGAGTAATTAAATGGGGCCAAAGTGAGAAACTAATAACAAAAATTTGAGACAATATCTAAATGTCTCTTAAAAATAAGAACATGCAATATTAAAAAATTGTCTCTTATTAAAAAAATATTATAGATCATAAATTTCCTTCTAGAAGGTGCCCCATAATAGAAACTAAAAGGAGAATAATTTTATAAGGAGCATAATTATATAAGGCATCATTAACTATTTTACTAAAATTAAAAAGAGGTGATTGAGTCATTACTCTTTAATCATATTTATAAGACACTTTTAACATATTTTATTATAATTAAAAATCTTTAAATATCGTTAATTAAAAGTTAATAACTTTCCAACTTTAATTTCATTGCACTCCATCCCTAACTATCTACTTCTCATCCAACACCAACAAGACCCTACCCATTATTTTGCACATGATGCTATTTATTCCAATTTTAATTTGATGTAACCCCACTTTAAAAGGGAATATCTATTACCACTAAAAATAAAATCTGTATAAAAAGATTGTGTGTCAAGAAATTCAATCACCAATTACCTTTGCCACGAATTATTCTATTGCAAATACAGAGGTTGGACGATATTTTCCATGAATTTTCAAAATTTTTGTTGTAAAATTTTGTTTCCACTCACTTGAATACTAATGATAATCCATCCGAATGCAATGTTGTCACTTGTCTTTTCTAGTTATTAAGTTTGACTTTTTATTGTACTATAAGTTTGTAGATCGTTTGACTTAGTATTTCGAGTCATCATCAAATGTTTGATATATTTTTAGTAAACGATCAAGCATCCCATAAACATAAGAAAGTACAACAAATACAAAGAAATGCACACAACACAACTAAATACACTCATAGTTACCCCCAAAGGGCACTAAATCCAAATTAATCGGTTATTTAAATATTTGATTTTATAATCAGAAAAAACGACAAGTGTTGGGCGGGCGAAGGTTATTAAAAAGACAAGACACACCCACGTTACAAGAAAAATGCATTATGAACACCCAAAATAGGAATGTTGATCTCAATTGATCTATTTTTTCAATTTTTAATATAAAGATATATTTAATTAATTTAATTAAATTAAAAAAATTAGTTAAGATAGTTAATATGATTTTTTAAAAAATAAATTCTAGTAATCTTTTTTAACTCTCTTATTCCCCCTTTATTTGATTATTGTTGAAGAAGTATTAATAGGGATAATTTTAAAAAATATTTAATATCAAAATAAATTCTCTAATTAAATATATATTAAAGACTAAAGGAGTATTAAATGACCTCGAACATTGACTCAGTAGACATGGTAACTGGCATAACTATAGCTCAAAACAATTCTCAAAGGAAAATATTAATTAATTAATTATTTTTAATATAAATGTTTGATCATTTTTTAAGATTAATGTTACATTTTACCCTGAAACTTTATACGTTATAGTTATATTATTCTATTAAAAATATAAAACTAAAATAAAACTTACTCTTTTCAGTTTTAATTTACTGTTAATTATTTAGATGAAGGATCTTTTTACCTAGGGGAAAAAAAAGAAGAGAAATTGATATTCATATCTCATGCTAGAAATGAAAAGCTTATATAGTTCACCATAAGGGAAAAAAGAAATGAAAACTTACTTGAGAATGCTACGTATTACTACTGAAATTGAGTTTTTGACTGGTGTAAGAGACATGAGAATCTAACAATTTTGTTAAGAAAAAAAAAATTATTTGTCAAACATTAACAGATCTAATATAATAAATGATAATAACTAACTGATCTATGCACCCCACGTGTTATTGGAACTATTTGAAGATCATATTTCTTCTTCGAAACATCATAGTAATTTTCAACTTTTATATCCTAAGTAGCTATTAATGGGATAAGATCGATCAAACACTAAAGTGGGCGTAATTGCGTAAATAAGTACAAAAAATAACATTGTGGGTGTGACCTGAAAGAGAAAATTTACAAATTTACATCAATGATTAAAAACATGTAATTAATCCTATTTATAGATAAGAAAGGGGGCAAAATTGTCAGGATAATCGTTTCTCTTGACGTCTTACATTAGAGTTTGTTGTACGATAAATTTAATACTAATGGACAAATTGACCATTTGCTCTTAAAATTACTCTCGGTAAAACAACAACAACAATAATTACTCCCAGGTTCTCCCTCAGTCCTAGGGTTAAAAACATGTTAGGTTAAACTATAATAAATGTCTAAACTTTGAGCTTAGACCTAAATTTGTATGTAGTTTTTTTTAGGGTTTAGACCTAAACTTATAGAAGGCCTATTAAGCCTAAAACCTTACAGTCTATTTACAATATAGGTATCTAAAAGTAACTCATATTTAGTACAGTGAAAGCCTTAAGTAAGCTTTGAGCCGAATAAAATCTATATAAGTATAGCCCTTTAATAAAACGTTAAACCAACATATTTATAAACATAAGGTTTTAAGTAGGCATATATATATAATGTTAAATATGTGAAGATTATAAGTTTGTAGGCTAAAATTTAAAAGAAAAAGTTTGACATGTTTAAACTAATAAGCCTATAGACTAGACTTGTCAGCTTTAATTAGGTGAAGTTATAGACCTCTATTAAATATCTGACATATTTCTATCCCTACTTATACTCATTCAAACTCATAACCTTGCAGTTAAGAGTCGAGTACTTGTTAGAAAATATAAAAATCTTTTGCACTCTAACTCCCCTTAATCTCTGATATAAAAATTAGTTAGCGGTTAGATTTAGTTATAAATATAATATTCTAATTTATCTTGTTTGCTATATTTTTAATTTCTCATGAATTAATTTAACTAATTTATAAATTGATATATAATATAATATTATACACGTATATTTCAATGAGATAATGTCACATTTATTATATTTAACTATTTTATTGTATTTATTTAATATACTCAAATTAGCTACATAGCTTTGAAATTAAAGTTTTAATTTGGTCCATAGTGTTTTATAATGTTGATTTAAACATAAGAAAATGTTTTATCATCATTTACTCTTATTAACAAAAATAGATTAATGAGAATGGACAGGCAAAAGTGAATTAGATATTGTTGCTATAAATCATACACCATCTATATAAATCATACACCATCTAATCTAATCTAATCATCTTGGCCCATAGATGAATAGATGAAGTCATTGCTATTGCTCATCTATTTTATTTAAGAGGAAATGAAATGACAAGAGATCAGTCACCCTAAATTTTATTTTTTAATCCCAAAATTAGAGGTCAATGATGGAATAATTATGAATAAATATCACCAGTTAAAATATTGTTCCTACTTCACTTTATTCTTCAACCTATGGCCTGGGACTCGGCTTGAGATAACCCAATTTCTAATTGGGCCGAGTCACAAGCCTATTGAAAAAATATATAAAAAAATGAAATTAAAGATAAAATATAATTCTATTTATTATTAAGAAGTAATTCTTATCCAACCATGGTCTAAAAATAAATTAAATATAAAAAATAATGTTAACATAAATCAGAAATAAAAATAATACTTAATTTCATATACAACGCATATAATACTAATTTAATATTTTAAGAGAAATAAAGTTATTATCTATTGATATCTGGCTTATCAATTGACACATAAAATTATTATTTGTAACATCTTATTTTTATTATTTTTTAATAAATGAGGGTAAAATAATTATTTCACAGTTAATATCTCCCCCACTAAGATCTTATGGTATTTGTCAATAATTTCATAAATTTTATAACATTATAGAAATAAATTCTTTTACGTGGGAATAGTATTCTCTAAAATAGTACTTATATTCATACACAGTATCAAATTCCTTCAATTTTCCAAACTCGGAATAAAAGAGAAAACCCAAGTCTTGACATGCAAAAAAAAAATAGGCCTTGATTGGTATGTAAGATTGAGAGGTTGGAATTTGAATATGGATAATATAAACTTTTCTTGTTTAATATTGGAGTAATAAGGAGATCAGTCCCATCTTACATGAGATTAAATATTTTCCAACATTGTTGCTCCTCACCTCCCTTTCTAGTCTCTATAAGTTGTCCTTGTCTTCTTCCTCCCTCTACCGGTGACACCACCACCGACAATAAGGCCCTCCTCCATCATCTCTGTCCTCCCTTGTTATTCCATCATCTCTGTCATATCCATCCATGGCAAGGTCAAATTTAGTTTGAAGGCATCGATCCTTGCCGACTCCCACCCTAACTACCAACCCATCATATTAGACCGCCGCCATCACCCCCTCTTCCTCTCTTCTTCTACAGCATCATCACTCCTCCCTCCCTTGCTCCACCACTCGTTTTACTTCAGTGCCAACTTCCACTATCTGCATCAGCCTCTCGTTTTCTCCTCATCTTCCTCTTTCTTACACCTCCACTACTTTGTTGTGCTTGCTCTTTCTCCTTTATTCTTTCTTACACCTCATATTACCTTGTTCAACGTCGATGGTCTTTTACCTAATATTTGTTTGACCCGAGTGACACTTTATTTCCATAACATACTAAACATCAAACTTACAATTGTTTGCTACATGGTAAAAACATATAAAAAGAATATTGCTATTAAATAGTTAAATAATAACAATAATACAATAAACATGTAATATTTTTCAAAGAATAGGTACCTTACTATACAACCAAACATGGTCTTCAAGGCGACGCCGCTATCAAAACAGAATCTACGCCTAAAAAAATCCATCTTTACCAATTGAACTGGCCACACCCTTGAAATTTAATTTTAAACCCTCAATCAGTATATGAACAAGAGAATCAAAGACAATCCAGAAAAGAAAGATCTTCAGTCAGACACAAGTTTGAAAATCCTGTATATATATATTTTTTTTCATTTTCTTAGAATTCATTCTTTAAATCTACTTAAATCTAATCTAATCTAATTGTACAAAAGATTGGGGAGGTCAATATCTTCATACAGAATGTACATACAAATAAAATCTATACAAAATTACATTATAAAAAGCAGCATCAGCAGATCTGCTTTGAACATTTTTTCTATAATAAAAATTGGCTGTAATAGTTAGCTTCAGCAATTCCTCTACCCGTCGTCAATCATCAAGAAAGTATCCGGCCGAGACATCTGTTGATTCTGCAACTAGGGCAGCTTCGGCTATTCTAATTAACATTGTAGCCTTGTAAGTTGCCAAATCAGCATTCTCCATGAGAACCTGAGCTCTTTTGCGTTTCAGTATCGCTAATTCCATGGATTGGTCTGCAGAAGCTTTAGCCTCTTCAACTCTGAGCATGGCATTCTTTTCTTCCAAAGCATCTCGTTCAGCTGCAATTGCTGTAAATGTATAGAGAAGATGAGACACAAAGGTTTATAAGAAATCCGCAAATGCCTGCAATTTAAATGCTAGTCAGGTGAAACCACAAAATGAGAACAGGATGGTAGCCCTAAACCAAAAAATATATGCATTGTAGGCTCAAACAGTTGAAATATTCAAAAAGCCAACCAAACAAGATATGAAATCAAACAGCCATTGCAGATGCAAAGGGAAAGTTGGGTGAAGACAAAAATATGTTCAACATCTCAACATTGACGAAAATTACCGGTACAAAAATTCAACATCAAACATACTGTAAGGTATGGCAACAAAAAGACAATTTCTAGACCAGAGTGTCTGATAACAGCACATCTAATGAATTGCCAGTAATCCAACATTGATTCAACTAGTGATAGAAACAACCCTCAGTCAATCTAATCTAGAAACATATCAAGTACCTTGCAACATTGATTCAACTAGTGATAGAAACAACCCTCAGTCAATCTAATCTAGAAACATATCAAGTACCTTGCAGTGTACTTGGTTGTTTGCCTCTACCAAATTGACCTGGTTGTCTCTTAAATGACCTCCTCTTCCTTAGCAGAGGCTTAGGTATAAGTGGAGCTTTCTTTGTTTGATGACCCTGTCCGTAAGACATTATCCAAGCAAATAAGATAATGAAGTAGCAGAGCAGTTTAAAACACCATTTACAATCAGGGTTCCAAAATTAAAGTACAATTCATAAGATAAAAGAGGAAGTGAAGTCAAAAGCTACTTCTGTAGTACCCATATTAATCATTTGTATCCATTTTAGAGAAAACTGAACTTTATGGTGATGTACATTTTAAGTGTACTGTGCCCTTTGGTAGAATTTTGTTATTTATCAATAGGTTGCTAATAAATCAATACCTGTGTTATCTGGGTTGCATATTCACATGGTTTTAAGTGTGTTGTTCAACCCTCTCAATACCTGTGCTATCTGGGTTGCATAATCACATGGTTTTAAGTGTGTTGTTCAATCATCGCCATTAAATCGGCTGTGGTAAAAACATGAATTGGAAATCATTTAGCGGTTTCACGAATGAAATTATTTTCACTTAGTAAGACCTTCTGGAAACTCAATTTGTTAGATACAGTGAAAATCTTTTGACAACTAAAATTACTCCATTGTTAACATTTAGGCGATTATTTCTATCAATATCTGGATACAAGATACCAAACATACCACAAGAGGGTTGAAAACCACTAAAGAACAAATTCATTAAGGATCAAACAGCACAAAAGTTGTATTTTACCCCAAAGAAAGTTGTCCTTCCCTTTGTCATACTTTCGTAAATTGAAATTCTCACAACATTTTCCCCTCTTCTTAACTTCCCCGTCAACTCTTTCTATATTATGATCCTTGGGTTGTTCTAAAGTGAGCTATTGAGGCATGACCAAAATCTCTGGCTGGAGTTTCCCCTCCCCAGCAGAACAAGCACACCATACAAAATTCATTTTTGTATCAAACAAATTTACATTGAACGGTTGCATTGGCTAAAGTAATATTATCCAAAAACAGGGTAAACAAAAATTATGCCCTGCGACCTTCAACTGACAGAGACAAGAGCAAATTAACCTAAACTATCACATATATACTCTCTGCCAAGAACACATTATCTGAAACACAAGGCAATTTTACCTGGAAAACCCTAAGCAGCAACGAACGTTTTTGCTTCCGTTTCTTCATCCAATAGCTATATACAGCTTCCAAAACTCCATTGCTACCCAGATCACGACAAAGATTAGCGGGCAATTTCTCATCAGAAAAATCATCAGGATTGCAATAATAAGCCTTCTCTAAAGCATCAATCATTAGCTCAAAATTATCCTCTGAAACATGCCCTTGAGACTCATAATTGAGCTTTTTTAGCCATTCCTCATCTTCAGAGTCCATGTCATATGTTGCAGTCCTCTTGGCCAAAGCTCTAGCTAACTCATCACCATTCATTGAAATATAGTTATCCGGTCTGTGAAAGGTAACACTATTACTGTCTGCATAGCCAGAGACTTCACGCACACCTGGCACTGGAATGAATTTGGCAAAAGGTGCTAAAATATTGCGATCACAACACTCTTTATAAAGATTCTTAAAAACGATCCAGTCCTGTCGCCTATCAAACTCTAGCTTCCAGCCATTGTCCAATGAAAACATTGTCACATGGGTGAATCGATTGGAATAGCTGGGTCTCATAACTTTTTCTGCCCTGAGAGTGCATCTTGTCGAATCATCTTTCTTTACAGTGAGAAGCCAGTCTTTTGAAGCTGACATTTCAAGAGTAACTACTACTCCCTCTACCCTATAACATTTGTCAGACTCCGAGATTAGTAGATTTGCAGAACACAAGGACGAATCCAGGTCTTCAATTGAATCCCCCGTGGAAGACTTCATTTCTTTAAAGCTTCCAGGGGAGTAACTGTTAACCAAACTTCTAAGCTTCTTCCTTGAAGCTACACCAGTCAAAGGAGTGCTATTTTTCCTGCCATCCCCTAAATCAGAAGCCAATGCTGCATGGGTTTTGTGTACACCCAACAGTGAAGGATTTCGAGCTTTCCTTTTCCTAAGTGAACTTCTTCTCCTCTGAATTCCTCTAGAATTTAAAATATTTCTGTATTGTACATTTCGACCAGCTATCCTGGAACCCCTAACAGGCGCATGTAACAATAAATTGTCCTTGATTTCAATGGCATCAGAAGTGATGGCTACACTCCCAGAAGGTTCTCTTTCAACAGAAGGGCATGAACTCTGCTGTTCAGTCTCATCAAACTCTTGGGAATCGCTATCCGCCTCATCGTCACTATGCACACGGAATAAATTATTTACAAGTAAAAATGAACTAAAAAAAGACCTCAAAAGCATTGCAGAATGCAAGTGCATGAAAGAAAGGGGGACGGCAGAGAAATCCAAACTGAACAATGGGTCTAATCCCGTGATCCCAAAAAATTTGCAAACTCCAATGTTCGTAGTAGGCGGTCCCTGAAGCAGACAAAAACAAGAGTTGTACAAGAAAGTATAGAAGGAATATTAATCGAAAAGAAATGATAAAGTACTACTCGTCGTAAAATAAATAACTAAAGCAAAACGTCAATCCGACAATATATTTTTATCATGTGTTCCATCCATCCATTCAAGTGAAAAAACATGAATTTGGCTTAGCCAAAACACCACATTTGTAAAATGGTAAAAATTTTGTTTGGCCCAGAAATTGCATTTAAAACAGATGCCCAAGCAAAGATCAGGGGGAAAATTACCTGTAGGAATTGTATACCCCAGGATGCATAGGCACCACATAAGGGCTCGACAAGAATGAAGGCCGAGAGATCCTTAAATGTCAACCCAACCCGCCGAATGTACCTTAACACCAAAGCCAAGAAAGACGAAAGCCAATGACTGTTGCCACAAGAGGGCTTCACAACAACAGAAAGCACACTCAGATAATCTTCATTGAGCTTCCCTCGTTGCCGACGAGAAAAATACAAGCCCCACCGCTTATTACCTTTCAGACTTCGCTTGGCCCCTGCATCAACTGACAAGTCTGAACTTCCAGCGACAGGTGTCTTCCTTTTTCTACTATATACAAGACGACACATTTTATTGGGGCCATTTCCATCGCGCAAAGATCTCCCTTCTTTCACTGGCTTCGTCTTCTTTGTGCCAGAGTCTGCATGTTTCCGTAAAACAGCGACTTCTTGCTTTGTTTTAACAACTCCACGAGGCCAAGCGTCGCCTTTCCCATGCGTCTTGGCGGGCTTCAGCCACTCATCAGTATCGCTAACCCTCCTGATCTTCCCGTTATCGGATTCCGGCCAGAGGCACCTCCCGGACCTCAAGACCCTTGCTGAGTCAGCTCCCTTCACGACTCCAAACACCCTTGTGGTTCGTCTCATCCCAACCGCCGGCATTGCCGTACGGTTTCCAAAAGACACGACCCGAGACTCGATCTTATCTAGACTACTGGGTCACCGAGTCGAAGCTGAGTTGACTCACACTTAAATCCACAGGACAAAATCGAACCCAGCGGATTCCCCAGCGCCTAATTGTCTCATACACATTGAAAACAACGGAAAATCAACCCACAGCCCAATTGTTCCAAAATTAATCTGACCCAAACACATAAACCGCATAGGCTAAACGCAGAGAGTTAAAATATAGTGACAAAGAGAAGACGCCATGGCAGCGAGCATCAGAATCTTCGCCGAAAAAGGAACACCGGGATCGAGTCTGATATAAATTAAAAACTTGCAATAAAATAGACAAAAATCAATAAGATATGCTCGGAATCGAAAGAAGAAGCGAATCGCATAGTGAGATCTGGTTCGTATGAATAGAGGATCAAAGGAGTTGTGGCCGCCAAGAGAGAGAAGAGTGGGAAGGGTATCGGCTAGGGTTTATGATTAAAACCACTGAGAAAGATGGGGGGTAACTACTCACCGACTAATAAGATCCGTTGGATAAATTAGTCAACGGACGAGATTGATTAAACTCCCACAACAGTTCGATGGCTACGAAAAGCGTTTCGTGCTTCGGGCCTAAAAAGCAGGAGAGGCAGAGAGAGATGGAGGCCGATGATATTTTAGGATACGTAAGTGGGGAACTGGAGGTTATGAAAAGCCCAATTTAACCTTGATTACGATATACGTCAGCGCCTAGAGATTTTATATAAATATATATATATATTTATATTGAGCATATTTTTATAGTTTTATTTTGAGCCTATTCTCATTCTCTTTTATTTTTTCATATATATTATTTTAATATTTTTTTAATTTTTAATATAAAATTTAATTAAAAAATTATATTAATTATACATATAAAATATTTTTTATTTTTTATTTTTTTTTAAAATTATTTTTATTAGTATTTCCTCTAAAATAATAAAATAAATTATGAAAAAAATTAATATTTTAAAAAATATATAAAAATAGATAATATATTAATTAATTTTTTTAATTTAATTAAACAATTATATATTAAAGACGGATAATAATATAGTAATTTAGTTCTTACATGCAGAATATATTTATGAAAATAGTATTATGAATTTATTTAAAAAGTCACTTTTAAAAAAATTACATTGTTTATTGAGGTTTTTAAAAACAATTATAATTATTTTTAAAAATTATTTTAAATAATTATGAGAATAATATGATATCTACAGTGGATCAGAAAATATTCATCTTAATGCGTAGATACACAAAGATATTATTAAACTGAAAAATTATTAGATAATTAGATAATAATAATAATTTTTTATCAACAAAAGTGTGTGAAGATATTATAATTATAAAATTGCAAGAATCTAAGAAATATTATTATATATTTTATCATTTAAAATTCGTCTCAAATCACATATGAAGACCAATTACAGTGAGAAATAAGAACTTAATATGATATCCATCTAGTATTTAATATATATCAAATTAAAAAATTATTAGATAATTAAATAATAATAATTTTTATTAACAAAAATGTGTGAAGATATTATAATTATAAAATTATAGAATCTAAGGATTACTATTAAATATTGGATCATTTAAAATTCATCACAAATCACAGATGAAGACAGAGGACAGCGAGAAACAAAAATTTAATATGATATATATCCAGTATTTAATATATATTAAATTAAAAAGTTATTAGATAATTAAATAATAATAATAATTTTTCATTAACAAAAATGTATGAAGATATTACAATTATAAAATTACAAGAATATAAGAATTACTATTAAACATTGGATCACTTAAAATTTGTCCTGAATCACAAACTACCAATTATAGCGAGGAATAAAAACTTAATATGATACTCTAGTATTTAATATATATCAAATTAAAAAATTATTAGATAATTAAGTAATAATAATTTTTATTAACAAGAATGTGTGAAGATAATATAATTATAAAATTATAGAATCTAAGAATTACTATTAAATATTGGATTACTTAAAATTCGTCTCAAATCACTTATGACAAGTGTAGCAAGGAATAAAAATTTAATAAGATATCCATCCGGTATTTAATATATATTAAATTGAAAAATTATTGGATAATTAAATAATAATTTTTTTTATTAACAAAAATGTGTGAAGATATTATAATTATAAAATTGCCATAATCTAAGAATTACTATTAAATATTATATAATATTATAATTATTAGATAATTAAATATTATAATATTATATAAAATCACTTATGAAAATGAATAAAAAATTAATATGATACCCATCCGATATTTAATGTATATTAAATTGAAAACTTATTAGATAATTAAATAATAATAATTTTATCAACAAAAATGTGTGAAGATATTATAATTATAAAATTGCCATAATCTAAGAATTACTATTAAATATTGGATCACTTAAAATTCGTCCCAAATCACATATGAAGACCAAGCACAGCGAGAAATAAAACTTAATATGATACTTATCCAATATTTAATATATAATTTAATTAAAAAATTAATATTGATACTATATATAAGATATATTTTTTATATTTATTAATATTATTTTAAATTAATCTTATTGATATACTCACAATAATAATTAAATAAAAGAGGAATGAATGAGTAAATTAAAAAAGATATAAGTTATTTTAAAAAAATATATCATATTAATTAATTTAATTAATATTTTTAAATTAATTAAATTAATATTATATTAAGAACAGAAGGAGTATGAGTTATTATAATCTAGTTGTTCTAACTATTTTTTTATATCCTGCTTTGTAGGTAGGAAAAAATAAGGGGAAAAAGTATAAAGGATATGGTCAATGATTTAACTATGGTGAACCTAATATTTCTAATATGAATAATTTAGAGTAAATAACAAATAAATTTCTTCCTCCAAAAATATATTAAAATATTCTTTTTATATGTGATTGTGTCAGATTTAAATATATAATTATGCCAGATTTAAATATTGTCAGATTTAATTAAAAATAGATCTCCTAAAAACAATATTGAAATCTATAAAATCAATGATAAAAAAATGTGAAAACTGAAATCAATGGCATGAGTTTACTTGCCTAAAGAGTTGGTATATTGAATATTAATCCCTCTCTGTACACCAAATTTACTCAATGTATTCTTAATTATAGAACAAATTTTTGAAGGGTGTAATGTTCCTCCATATAAGTCATTAATATTTTTTTTTTTTAAATTCTCCTAAGCAATGTATAAAAATACTTAGAAAAATACCTTGAAATAAAGTTACGGAAATAATAACATTAATTGGGGGCAGAAGAGGAAAAATACTAAAAATTTTAATCCATGAATTAGTTGAAACTATTTTATTAGTGTGTATAATAAATTAATGTAGAAGTTAAGTAATTTTATTTTCTGAAAAGACACCAAAAAAAATAGCATGCCGGTTTATTAGGCAAAGCATGTGTTTAAATTATGTCTTGTTGGGGTTATTTGCCTTTGGTCCCTAGTAATCATGTTTATGGATTTTTAATGCAATCGTTTTGTTTAATTGAGGGAAGAAAAGGAAAGTATTTAGCTAAAGTATATATTTAGCTCTTTATATTTATATTAAGTATTATTTTATTCTCTTAAATTTAAAAGGTGTTTTATTAATAATTTAAATTTAACACAATTAATTTCATTAACAGGAAATATTAGCTCAACCAATTTAAAATAATGACTGGATAATTAAATACTAACAAAATATATTTTAATTTTAATTCTTTAATATAAAATATAATATGATTTTAAAATATTAAAATTGTAAATATACTTTGTTTTTGTATGTGGAGGTGTTTACAGGATGGGTCGAGATTATGATACTCCTGTCATGTGTTCTGTCATGAAAATATATATGGGATGCATTTCGCGTCCCATATCCTATCTTGTCCTGATATTATCCCGATCTTAAGAGGGTAAATTTCAGTAAAAAGAAAAATGGACAAATGAAAGATGAGAAGAAAAAACAATAGATTTATTTCAAAGGTAGATAGTAGTTCAGCATGATAATATATATGCTTTCACAACAGGCACCAAGAGTAGGAGTCTTTATGTGAATGAGGTCAAGAATACAAACCCTTAAACAGAAGGCTTGCTCTAAGTATCTAAAATTGGAATGAAATAACATAAATTCTTAAAAAGAAGACATATCCTTCTTCAAGGATGGATAGAATCTACCAAAACGTATATTTTTGGTCAACCAAACTAAGACTTGTTTCTCACATTCAAATCAGAGATGAGGCATCTTCACTGTTGTCAATTTATACTAGACCCCTATCACCTTCATTTTCTTATTTTACAAGATATATAGGTAACGATTGAGATTTGTTTTCCATAAAACTATTGTAGACCTATAACATAATAAATTTGAAATTTGTTACGTAGAACAAATTTAAATGTATTCATGTTTTTGCATATTCTGCCCACTAATAGATTGCCATAAGCTGGGCATCAAGTGCAAATAGAACAAGCTATTGTTCAGTGTTCATAGATCATAAGGTACAAATATTTGCTCAAGCTAATTCCGTTCTTCTAGTTAAAGGGTTGTTTGGTTAAGGAAAACTTCAATTTCATGCTTTAACCATAAAAGGTTCAGAACTTTAAAAAATCAGTTCTTAAAATAGCAATCATTACGTGATTCCTTTGATCCTAAACATCTAGCTTAACCAACGGAATTTCATCTATGCTAAATGAACTAAGTATCTACATTTGTCTATGTATAATATAAAATTTATAGCTTTATGTAGTAGATAGCAGTCCCACATGCTTTTTCTGTCCACAATGCAACATAGGTAGGCATACACAAAGATCCAAAGAAAAGAAAATCCCCTAATTAGAACCATAAATAAAAACTTTGTCCTCACCCAATCAATCCCAGAGTACAACCCTCAAGAAAGAAAGAAGAAGAAAGAGTATGGGAAAAAGAAAGAAAAGAGAAAAAGGAAACAAAAACCACTAGCAATACTCATGAATAACAATCCCAACCTAAGAACAAGCTCACAAGACAGAGCGAAGAGCTACTCTCATGCCATCCACCCTCCTACGGTCCACCATCTTCTCTCCTTCATAGATGAACAGAAAATAGAGTCCAACTTGGTATGAATGAAGAGCCTTTGGAATGTGTTTGGGAGATTGGAAAGAGGAGAAAAATAGTAGAGCGAGCGCCTGCTAAGTGGTGGAGTGAGCGAGGGGAAGGAATAAGGGGTGGATGAGATATTTTGTAATTTTTTTAAAAAACAATAATAACCTCAGATGTGATGGGATGTTCTAAGGGTAAAGCTAAGATCTATCCTATCTTAATTTATGTATTCTCGTCTTGATTTTTCACAAGACATGATTATCACTCCTAATTATACGATTATCACCCCTAATTATATGATTATCACTTAAATTTGATAAATCAACATTTTCCAGGAGGTTAACTTGATTAAATTTAAACGACTATAAATATATTTTTTGAAATTTAAAAAATTAAAATAAAATTTGATACAAATATAAATAATTAAATGCATACTCTATTTAAAGCAGTTTAATGAATCTTGTTTGATTTAGGAGAGTGGCCTATTGTAAATAGATAAATATTCTATTAAGAGGATATTTATATGGGAATATGTAATATATTTATTTTTCAATCTCAAATTCTTTCACCTCACTTATCTTAAATAAATTCTTTAATATGCTTTTTTAAAGAATCACTTTAATTATAAAAAATACAATATGATAAACAATAATTTACTATCCAAGGCAAATAACATTTAAAAAGAGTTCAAGAAGAAATGGATTCCCAAAAAAATAACATAAATGGCTAATAATTGGTTTGTTTGGTTTGTTTGTTTGTTTTGGCAATTTCTTTCAATTTATTGCAAAAGGCAAAAAAAGAAAAGCAAAACGCAAAAAGAAACAAAATAACAAAACTAAAAAAGTTATTTGCATGTTTTGGTAAATAGGAAAAGTTTTAAATGAGTTTTTGACCTAAATTTTAATTTGAGAAAATTTTAAAATAAATAATTTTATTTGTATAAAAAAGTTTTTAGATAAAAATATAATTTAAAACTAAGGTTTTAGATAAACTATTGAGATTAATTTTTAAAATAGTAAAATAGCTTATGAACTACCTAATTATTGTTTTATCCTTATTTTTTCTTACACATTCTCTCTTCTCTCTTCTCTACACTCTCTCTTCTTTATTATATTTTTAATAAAATTATAATATTTTTTATAATTTTTAATTATAAAATTTTTTATAATAATAACTATCTAAATACTTATTTATTCAGAATGACTTTTTTATAAATTTTTCTTTAAAAATTATTTTTTAAAAACTATCTAAATGCGACTAGATGCAAATATTGTTTATTTAGTGGGATATTTAAAAATAATAATAAGAAGAAAGGGTCTTTTGGTCAACTATGATACGATGTTTCTCTCTTCTCGAAAAGGCAAAATCCCTCACTTTATGAGGTGAAAATAAAAATCAAGAATCAAGGTTCAAATTATAATAAGGAGAAAATTTAAATTATGTTATCGTGGAAAAATTAAGTTAACAGTACCTAATTACAAACTTGCAAATTTCCCTCTTCAAAAATTCCACACGATAGCATTAAACTTGAGTATTTCAATAAAATACCATTAAATTTTGCCATACTCCATATTTGATATATATGTTTTTTAAATTTATGTGTATGATTTTCAAGGATATTTCTTGCAACAAAATTTTTATACCGTTTTATTTGGTTTTTACACAAACATCTTGCATGATCAATCAATCCATCATCAATCAATTAAATATATTTTTAAAATATTCTAATATATAATTCACTTAAAATGACTATGAGTAATATTGATTTAGTACTTTCAATTGTTTTTTTATTTTTAATTCATAATTAATAATTTCAATTAATAATTTTGAGTCACGCTTTAATAGGATTGTCGATTAATTTAATAGAATTATTAATTAATTATTATAGGGTTTTAAATATTTTAAAGATCAAAATGGAGTTTAAAATCTTTTAAAAAAATTTAAATTTTTAACTATAACAAAAATTTATAATAATCATAAATAATTAATTAATTATAACCTATTTTTTTCAATTCACATGCCGCACAAGAGAAATTGCGAGTTATTTAGTTAAATTTGAGTGTTGTTGGTCTAACAATGTTAATTATTGTTAGGTTCAAATTTATAAGATTTAATACTCTCTAAGGAGAAGGGGGAACTCTAGTTTTTTATAATTTAAAGTATTAAATTTTAAAAAAATCATAAAAATTGAGAATTTAATCATTTTTTACTTATAAAATATCACAATGTCACTTATTTTATGTAGATTATAATGGTCCAAAAAAAACATTTGAACTAAGGAGAGCAGCTAACACCCCAATATAGAGAGAGACCTTGAGATGCATCTTCTGTCGTGCATTTATCTGTTTTTTTGATCTCCCCACATGAGAATTCACTTGGAAGAGAGGGCATACATCTCCATGTTTATTCTTAAATGCTTGATGTAGGGTATTATTGTTCTTTTTTTATATTATTTAATAGATTATATTATTAGATATATAATTATGGTGTTTGTGGCTGTTGCTCTAAATATAGGTGTTTACTCTAAAAATTAAATTCGAGATTTAGAAGAATTTAACAGAATTTTATACTATTAAATCGACTATTATCTCTTGCCAACTGCACTCTTTGGAATCTTGTGCTGTTAGGATTTTGTGTGTGGGATCAAAGCTAAATGCTTTAAATGATGGGTTAAGCAACACTAGTATTAGCATCATTGACCAAGAGCTCCAATCTTGATTGCGCCTTTTTAATCCTGTTTTATCTATCATTATTCATAATGAGACCTTTGTTAAAGTTAGCAACTGTTTTCCTTTCTCTTCTAATAATACACTTGGTAGGTAAATATGACAGTTTATGAGATTCATTGTGAAGTTTTATAGCTTAAAAGAAGTTACCTATACATAATATATTTCACCTTAAGAAAACAATGCGTTAAGCAGTGGGTCTCCTTAATCATTAATTTAGAAAATACTATTAGGATCACTATCATTTATTCATTCATTTAGAATTCACTCATCATCAACCATCCATAGGATGAGAAATTCCCTACTTTTATTATCACTTCTTTTTTTTTTTATATTCACCATTCGTAAGAAGAGTATTGTTATCTCAAAAAGCAAAAAGAATATATATTCATGATTTGTGTCATACAGGGCTGTTTGAAAACTTTTGTAACTATAATTTTAAAAAGTTTTTTAGATTAAATTTTAATTTAATTTTTTTAAAACAAATAATTATATTTGTTTAAAAGTACTTTAGGGTTAAACTATAATTTAAAATTAAGATTTTAGATAAACTATTGAGAGTAATTTCTAGAACAGTAAAAGAGCTTATGAACTACTTAATTACTATTTTATCCTTATTTTTTTACTATATCCTCTCTCTCCTTCTCCTTTACTCGATGAAGCATGTTGCTCACCGCCATCCACAAATCATTGCTCTTTTAGCCTTCCGCAAGTTGTCACTAGAGTCGCTGTCATAAGTTACAGTCTACTAGTCGCTGCTTGTTGGGAGTTGTTGCTCACCGTCAATGAGAGCTACTAACTACCGTTGGGTCGCCGTCGTTACTGTCGTTAGGCAGTAGAAGAAGTAAACAATAAATCTAATAGAATTTATTTTTTATCTCATACACTTTCTAATAATTTATCAATACAAAAAGTCATTATAAAAATAACTATATAAATAATTATTTATTCAAAACTACTTTTTCTACAAATTTTTATCTAATTTTTTTTCAAAAAGTTATTAAAAAGCCATTTTTTTATAAGTCTTTTTATAAAATTCTACAACACAAATAGTACCAAATATGCTTGGATGGATCTCCTCTTCAAAAATTCCAATGGAAAAAAGGGGATGCAGCTCTAAGTTGGATGCATCGTTCTGAGATTGTATGTAGCTAGTAGAGAAAAATTGCAAGTCATTGATTTGTATGGAAAAGCAATTCATCCTTATAAAAAAAATTTGGGACTACTCTAGCAGGATATTTTTAGGGTCTTGAATGTTTTCTCAAGTTTTATAATTCATAGAGTTAGACGGGATTTTTTTGTATTTAGTTCTTGTCCTACTTCTTGCTCTATATCATAAGCACGTCTTTAGTAAAAAAGGGCATATTGGTCAGGCAATAGGAATATGAGATTTTAATTTTTGTTTAAAAGATAAAATTGCCTTTAAGGTTTTCTTTTTAAAAAGAGGGGAAGGCAAAGGGCGACAACCTCACTCTCCGAATAATAATAATATTGGTAACACTTTTAATTATTTTTATAATTTTAATAATATTATTTACAATTGTTATTAACCACTTCAAAACTTAAAAAAAATTTATTTTAAGTTATTTCTTAATAATATTAAAAATAATTTTAACTAATTTTATATCTAGCACTATTAACAATTTATTTTTTTATTATTTAAAATATTTGTTAAAGATAATATTATTATTTAAAAAAATTCAACTATTAAATTATTTAAAATATTTTTTTAAAAATATAATTATTTATCTAATCCTTAATATATAATTTAATTATAAAATTAATTTTTTTAAATATAAGATATATTTTTTATTTTTTTTAATTATTCTATTATTTTTTTAATAATAATTAAATAAGAGAAGAAGAAAATAAATTAAAAAATTATTAGAGTTTTTTAAAAAATATAATATATTAAATAATTTAATTAATTTTTAATATAATTAAATTAGTTAAATAAATTTAATATTAAAAATTTTAAATATATTTTAAAAGGAAAATAATATTAAAAAAATAGGTAGTCAAAACGCAGGATCTTCTGCGTTGCGTTTTACGAGCAGCCTACCCCGAGCCCCAAAACGCCGGTTGTAAAGGCTTGGTGCTTTCGGCAGTAATTTTGGTAACGACGATACAAGCGAATCTGCAAATTTCTATAAGCTATTGATTATAGAAACCAGAGAGGAGTGGGCTGCAAAGAAGCAGTGAAGAAACGCTGTGCTTTTGAAAAGAGCGAAGCTGCGAGTAATCCAGAAAGTGGGAACGAACGAAGAAGACGATTTGTCACGCAGTTAAATCTCTCCTCTCTTCCTTTTCAACTTCCGTTGATATCTACTTGTTCCTTTTGTTGGCATTTTAAGATTTTCCTACCAGAGTTGTGTATAACAAAAACCTTTATCTTTCGATTAGCTTTTGTTGTGGGGGAAGGGGCGTCTTTGGTTGAATTTGTATAAACATTTCACTAGTTTTCTTCGTCATTTATCGGGTTCTTCGTGTTGCTTGTTGAAAATTCAGGTTGACAGGGACATATGGTTGATCGACAAGTAGTAGAGTCGCAGCACCCAGTTGATCCTCCACTGCCCTCTTCGCCTCCTTCGAGGGATGATATGGTTGCTTGTGTGATGGCTTTGGAGGCTGCTTTGCTTCCTTGCTTGCCTGCTAGAGAACTTCAAGCAATAGACCGGTCTCCCCACCCTTCACATCAAAGTGAGTAATTTTTCTCCTTATAATCAGGATTGTGCCATTTTCACTCGGTTTTAAGCCCAACTAAGTTAAATTCTTCATTTTGATACCTCAAGTAAAAAGTTAGAAGTTAGGTTAATGACTTTCAAATTTTCAGTTAGTTTAAGTCCCTTGATATTCAACAAGTTCATCGGAGTTTTATTTTTTATCCAATATCGTTTTCAATAATAAATTAAGTTGCTAGCGGGTTAGCAAAGGTTAGGTTGTCACATGTACCATACAGAAATAACCATTTTATTTCGGTTGTGAGGTAATTAAATTGACTCTCTTCTAATACATGGTTAGATGGTAACTGATAGAGTTGCTTTTACTGGTCAAAACTACAAAGGTAAAACTGGGAAGATACAAGAAAGAGGAAAGCCTCTTCCTGATGTCTTGGGAATTGGCCTCAAGTTTCTTACTATTTTGGAGAAAGAAACTAAGCATTAGAGTTACATTATATGCCGGACGTATGAAAGAATTGTATTGGGGTTGTGAGAATCACTTTTTTTGATTTAAAATAGTCGTTAGCTTCTCCAGGGGAGGGGGATTATTTTGTAATGAGAGTGTAGTGAGGAGAGCTCGGGCATCTTGAATGCTAGTGTGGGGTGGAGGAAGATCATTTTCTGTTTTCCAGGTTCAGTCTGCTTCCTTCTGTATAATCTGTGTCAGCTTCGTGTGTGAGTTTTCTTATTTTTGTAACTCTCTTTCATCTCATTGAGGGGGAAGAGTATTTGATTTAATAGAAATCAGTGTCAATTTTCCTACTATTCTGCTTTATGCTCATCAGTAACCTTGATGAGCTAATGCTAGATACAGGTTAGCAAAGTCCCATTCGATAACTTCTTTAAGTCTTCTTTGTGGTCTTCATCTACCTCTCTTCACATGACTCAAGACCCTCATTTGCTTAATTGCTATTGACTTTGCCTGTATTGATGGGAGAGGTTATCCCAAATGATTGAGCACAAACTGATCAGGTGGCGTTGCAACAAGACCATATAAAGCAGTTATGAAACTCCCGTTTTCGTTCACACCGAGAAGAAAATTTTCATCTGTCAAATTGCTATTTGGCTGCCTTGGTTTGGTTGAACTTGTGAGCTTAAAGGTTCTCTGTTGACATTGCACTAGCTTAGTTCTTTGGCACGTACCGATATGTTTCGACTGTGGTTTATTCACTGGCCAAAAGAAAAAATAAAGTGCTTTGCTAATCTTGTAATGCATCCTAAGCATAGTATACTCATCATCTAACCTAAATTGATTCTTTTTTCCTTCGGACAACGTTTGCAGTTGACGTGGAGAGGCATGCCAGAGATTTTATGGAGGCCGCCAAGAAGCTTCAACTTTATTTTATCAGCCTGCTGCGTGAGAGTCAACCATCAAAAGCTGAAAATCTTAGGAAGGTACTGTAAGTAAACAAAAATAGTCATTGTGCAAATTGTCGCACTTCAGCAAGTGATTGAGATCCTCATACATTAACATTGGCATTCAAACTCGAAAATTCTGTTATATCTTGTCTAAGCAGGAGATTGCTGTGATGGAAGAGGAACTTGAGAGAAAAACGGAGCTTATTAAAAAGCAAGAGAATCTAATTGAGGGGTGGAGAAACGAGTTAAAAGATCAGTTGGACAAACACAGTACTGAGTTGGACAGGGTATAGTGAGAAGGTTACGCTTATCTCTTTACTTGGGGGACAAAAAAGTGTAACTTTTAGATGTTTGCTATCAAGTTCTATTCATGGGGGAACAAACATGAATAGTATGATTTACAGCTTAGCTCCGTATCATTTGAACTTTTAAAGATACTTCCTCCGCATATTACGTGGTTATTGAAGAAACTGATAGCGAACATGTTTGCCTCCTCCTTATCGTTTAATCTATAATTTGAGGAGATCACACCAGCCGAATGATTATTATGGCAGGCACAGTGGTTGGTGATCGCTTGTAATAACTGCATTTCAGTGCATGTAGTGTTGTGCATTTAATTTTACTTTTAAAAAACAAAATCTGCATAAAGATATAATTAATGATGATTTTATTTGACAAATTAAATTAAGAAAGTCGGGATATAAATTCAGTGATAAATTAAAAATGATCTTTTGTAAATTATTAATGTAATATGTGTGTGTGTGTGTGTGTGTGTGTGTGTGTATCGTAAAGCCTATCTGGTTGTTTAGTTTGTTGAAGGATGCTTGGTAGAAACCAGATGCAAAGGTTAACAGAAATGCAGTGAAGCATTCTCTTCAAATCTTCAAAAAATCTTTTCATGAATACTTAGAAGATTTATAAAATGGTGAAAGTATCTAACAAACACACACTTCGCAAATTGACGAGTTTTCGCAAGACAATTGAAGTAATTTGATCCTTTAAGAAGAGCCTAAAAGGGAAGAGAAATAATCCCAAGAGCTACCTATACGCGCAATTCAAAAGGAAAGGAGCATAGGATTCCAGTTCCCAGAAGTTGTTGGACAAAAAGGAAAAAGATCAAATTCCTGATTGTACAAAGTTGCTCCCCAACTATTTGCTCAAATGCGAATTTAAATATGAAGAGAAACTGTTTTAAAAATGAGATTAAATAGGAAACAAAACAATGAAGTAACAAAGGAATAAATAAAAATAAAAATACATACATTAATTTTTTTTTAGTTGCCTACTCGGTTCACAAGAATTTTGTCTTGATTATATCCGGATTCGACCCCCATTACGCATCTGACTATAGTGGATGAGTTTCTCAACGGAAATTTTTTACATATGTCAGGGCTCAAACTTGAGATCTCGTTTAAGTGATACTGAGCCGCTTACCACTCAAACTAACAATAATGACACTTGTTCATGCTTACTAGCCTCTACTTGACTCACAAATATATAAACCGTAGATAGAACAAAGAAGCATAAGAACCAAAAATAAGTATAGAAGAGAAACAACGTGACGTTAGAAGCAACAAAAGCTAACTTCACCTTAAACATGACTTCTAGTGACTTTTTTTTTAAGCCATAAGCTTTTATTTATAAAAGCTATCATAAATGTAAATAAATGGTGCAAACTAATTTTTGAAAGCAAGTCACTCTTGAAATCCCACAACATCATCGGAAATATAGCCAAAATTGCTCTAGTGAAAATTTAAATATTAAGAGAATGTATTTTAAAAATGAAATGAGATACTTTATGTCTAAGAACAAACATAATTCTATATCACTAGATTCAGAGGTCAATGGACAATGAACAAACCTTATGGTGATCTAATATTTGCACCAGTACACACAGATACTCAGGGTAGGGATCAACCAACATATTCCAGCTCAAAGCACACAATCTTTATTCCAGGCATTGATAAACACCCTTTTTCATGTGCAAAACAAAGGAATACAAATCAGTAAGTATAAAATCTAAGAGGGAAGTAGTACACTACAAGCATTATGTTCTAGTTTTATAAAAAACTGGCAACTTAGTACACAAGGTTCCTACTAGATAAGGTTTAGGGAGAATAGATATACATAGCCTTACTTCCACAAACAGACATACTCTTACATAGTAGCAACTTTACTATTAAGTCAAAGCTCACCCTCTCATTATGTGTTAGTTTTAAATAAAAGAATCTTTCAACGAGTATAGTATAATCAATTGTAATCTTTGAGTTTCTTTTTAAGAGTGTCCATGGATCTTTTTCTCATACTTATTTTCGTATTTTTATTTGAAAGGCTTCCGAATATGCCATCAGGAGAATCCCTAAACTTCTCACAGATAAGAGAGACTCTCTTGTAATCTAAGGCATAATAGTTTTTCTCTCTGATCACAGGATTCATGAAGTTCTCAGGTTGGCTACTCAACAAAAGATTTAACAATTGCCTTGCTTCTACCAAACATCCCTTGAAACTCCCATCTTTGTAAATCTCACTCAACCCAGAAGCATGAAACCTCTCCTCTGCAAAAGCCTCTAACATTTTAACATCATTGTTGATACTTATTACTGCACTTTCATTAAATCTCTTGACACTATCACTAAGAAATGCAGCCACAATAGAGTTAGAAATATGCTCAAGTGCTTCACTTCCAACTTTGTACATAGCATCCAAGGGTAGCATTTGTTGTGCTGTAGACATAAGAGAAGCAAGATAATATATCACTTCATTCACATAGTCATTTCCACTCTGCTTTATCTCTTCTGAAGTCCAATTTATTTTCTCTATTAGAGCCATATATTCATCTAACTTTGAAATCACCAAACTCAATAGAGCAAGATAAGCTGCATCCCTTGAGGTCTTGAGCACCACTTTCGCGGTTAAAGCGACCTGAGGTTTCAAGGCGCGAATCGGCATTCCACATAGATGCGCCCCGTGTCTGAGGAAGAAATTGCAGGCCCTTTCGAGAGCAGCTATGTTTGCAGCTATCTGCATTGCTTGAGAAACACTTATATTGCCACTGTTAATAGTATCAAGCAATATTTCATTCAACACATCGATCAAAAACTTGTCCAAGTATTTCCTGGCAGCATCAAATAAGTTGGAATTGATACCATAAGACAAGTAACCAACAGAGCCTTTAATGTAGGATCTCACAATTCGACTAGTGTCAGGTACCATGGAGGAGAAAGGAGCAACATAAGGAAAAGCAGGCATGATATCCGTGGTTTGGAGATTGAATGATAGAACATTGTTCTCATAGTCACCTTGTTTCTTTATAACGATTTGATCATACGAGTCATTGGCAAGGAGATCAAGAATTTGCTTTCTGCATTCTTCCAGAAGAATCCTATGATATTTCTCACAGCTGCTATCAAGAACCTCAAGAAGAGGACCAACTTCATATCCATATTGTCTAAGAGTGGATATCATGAGTGTCACATAATCCTTCACCAAGAGAAGATGTGTAGCAGAACGCATAATTGAGAACTGTTTCTCTAAAACCGATGAGATTTTCACCGAAGCGGTTTCCCACATTGTTTCAACTTGATCTGGCACTAATAATCCACCTGCAGTTCTCACAACTCTGTCATCTACCATGAAGTATCCTAGAATTTGAGCCAAATATATCTGGTGTAATTCAACGAAAGGTTGTGATGAAGATAGTTCCAAGTCTGAACTCAATTGCAACAACCTGTTTTTGTAGTAGTACTCACGAAACTGCTCTCTAAGGCCTAGACAATCGTGTATATGACAAGAGCGATAAAGAGGCGTGAGATCGAACTTGACAACAGAATCCTCATCAGCTTCCTCAACTTCCAAGGTATAAATTTGATCCTCTGAACCAGAAATCCTCTCAGCCTTTCTCAGTCTTTCCAGCATTTCTACGTCCTTTTGGCGAACCGATGCAGCATGATTAATTACTGTTTGTCCAATAGTTTTAGCAGAACTCCTTAAATGTACCAACCATTCATTAACTTGGCTACATACTTTCTTCTCAATGTGAGATTTTATCACAGGAATTCTCATCTCCACCACTTTCTTCAGTGCCTTTGCTGGAATATTCTGCAAGTAATTCTTCTCAAGCAAATCCACAGTCTTCAATGCAGGATAAAACTGACCATTAGATATGTGATTGTTACACTTGACGCAAAGCTCCAACACCTGAATACAATACTTTGACATCTTTATAGCTTGATTCACATTCTGTTTGATGGAAAAAGATTCAAAAAGTTCCTCAAGGTTCACAAGAATGCTACTTCCAACCTGCTGTAACTTGAAATTATCACTCTGAAGCTCGCTTTTGAGCTCTTCAGCATCAACCAACACGCCTCGAAGCTCATCCACCGCAACAATGAAGTCTTCATAGTGTGTCTTACACATCTCCTCTATTTCAGCCTCCTTCTTCTTCACTAAATGTTTCAATTGGTGAAGAAGACCCTCGGGTCGCGCCATTTCGAAGGCGTGCCTGACAAGAGGACCAAGATCTTCTCCATTTCCAATCAAAGTCGCTAGAACCAAGTCCTCCCCCTGCCCACCAGCATCACCATTGTCTGTCACAGTTCTCCTTCTCCTATCCATTTGCACATTGATATCCTAGGAACCTGCAAACCCTCTTCAAGTCATAAATCACATATTGAAGCAAGCACGGCCAACAAAACAAAACCAATCTTCTCCACAAGTAAAACTGGTATTAAAATGATCATAGTAAACTAAAAAATTAGCTGGAGAACTACTAAGTTTATCAGTGAAAGTAGAGGATAAGAAAAAGGAAAGAACTGCCCACAAATAAATTTATATGTAGAACCAAACGCTATAAAAAGTGCACGTGGAAGAAATCAGATTTACCATAACGGGGCACCCCAAAAGAGAAATTGGCAGGAATTCAATCGTGAGAAGGTGTATTAAGCACCCAAAGAGAAAGAAATAGGCTGAATGAGATCAAACGAACATACCCGGGCTACGCGAGAAATCCCCAACAACGTAGAAAACACCAAATCCAGAACATACGCTAAAGATTAGACATTTTTCATGTTTGATTCGAGGAAAAAGGGCATGAGAATGTTGTTAGCAATGGGATTCTTGGTTTTGGATTGATGGCAAAATTTTCGAAGAAGAGAGAGGAAGGGCCGGTTTGAGTGTAGAGAATGTCACGTAAGGAAAATAGCATGATGAAGGCAGCCATCTACTAACGTACCAGCGACCTGTTCAATGTGCTTCTTCCATTCACTACTCACAATCCAAACTCTACGTACGTACCGTTAATATTTCCAAAACCTTAACTTCATTAGCTATTCAACATTGGATCACTCGTTGGACCCATTCAATGATGATTAAATTAATACTTAATAGAAAGACAAAAAAAATTAAAAATTAAAATATAAATAATTATGTGATATAATATATTTGGAGAAAAATAATCATTATATCCCTATAAGTTTATCTTAGTTAGGGTTTAGTCCTTAAATTTTATCTTGTATAACTCAATTTATATAATTTTAATTCAATCACAATTTAATTATTAAATTTTAATTCAGTATAACTTAATGTTTATAATTTTAACTATTTAAAGTATTAGTTTCTAAGTTTTTAAAAAATAACTTTAGTATTTGAAATTTTATTTTTAAAATATAAAAATTAATATTTTAAATATTTTTTTGGCATAAAATATTTTAAATAGTTAAAATTATAAAGATTAAGTTGTGTTAAATTAAAATTTAGAGATTAAATTTTAATTAAATAAAAATTATAAAAATTAAATTAAAATTATGATGAGCTATGATTAATTTTTCTATATTTCTTTAATGTGAATGTGTGTGTAGGCACACATTTCTTGCACCTTTTCTCAATTAGTTATTTCTTATAAGATATAGATATACATAAGATGTAGCTTATAAACATGTTTTAAATTTAAAAATTAAGAAATAATTCTAAGAGGATGATACTTAGGTCTCAAAAATTTAGTGTGTTTGGTTTGGCAAAAAATAAAAAGTAATTTTAGACCAAAATTATAGTTTGGGTCTAAAAACATCTAAATACTCATTTTTATGTTATAATTAATTGTTGACAAAACCATAATTTCCTTAATTTGAAACTATGTTTTTCCCAAAGTGAATTCTAATAGTTTTTTATATGTATTTTTTTATATATTCTAATAAAAAAATGACGATTTTGCCTGTCAGTTTTTGCCTTTTTTTGTCTCCCCCTCTCTCTCTATGCTCTTTTTACTTTTTAATTCATGCCCTATCAAAAAATTATTCTAATAACAATAATCTAGATGCTTATTTTTTTTCAAAACTTTTTATACAATATCTATTTTATAAAATCTATTTTTTGAAATCACTTTATAATCAATTTTTTTTAAAATATATTCTCAAGAAGCTAAATGAAACACACCCTTAACAGTGTATGGTCCTAAAATATTGTATTATTGATTACAAGATATTATATAATATAATAGATAAAATATTTTGAAAATAGATGTAGCATCTCTAAATTGAATGGTAAAATAACTATTTTTAATTAAAATTTCGTAGTTTATAGTTTTTCTTATAAATTTAATAGGGGAAAATATAAGAACTATCTTTTAATTAATTGTTTAGTTTTTTTAATTGGTCTAAGGAAGTATTTCAATTTTGATTAAAGAATGTAGTTTCTCTCGTTTTGATAATCAAGTAATATGGGTAAATATTAATGTTCTAAAAAATGCTTAAGAACGTTATTGTCCCACGTTAATAGAGCATGATACTCATAAATCATAACTATATTTACAACCCTAAGTTGGCTTTGTTTTCCTTTCAAATACGCACCCAATCCACACACATATACTTTTAGCACAAGATCGATCTTGTAACTTCCTCAAAGCTAAGGAATGGTAATGGTGATGCCATCGAACCCAAGAGGATTTGGTAAGTTGGTTTAGTTGATAAGAAATAAATACTACTCTCTCGTATTGTGTTGGGTTTCCCTTTAGAGTTTCCATTCAAAGAAATTTCTCAAATTAAATTTTTATACTATCTCATAAATTTTGCTTTTAACAAATCTGTTAAGTCCATAATTTTTTGCAGTGTTCCTATTCTTTCTTCCTTTTAATGTCAACTCATTGCCACTTAATACTTCAATAATGCATGTTATTGCCAATGTTGTTGCCACCATAAAAAATAATAAAATGATATCCTAATGAAAAATAAAATCTTTTATGGTATACCACAGTTTAGAAGGACATGATTTAGAGAGAAAAAGAAGCAATATTTAAGGACAGAAAAAGTTGAATCCTGAGTAAAAAAGCAACATATGCTGCTGCAGCCACATCACAATATTACAGAAATCAAGAAGTTATTACAGCTTAAGATTAAAGTATAAGCCCGCACACTAAAAAATTAAAAACTGTCTTCAAATGGCATTGTATACAATTATTAATAATTGTAAGTTCCCAAGTATTGATTTGACTTAACAGGCCAACTACTTCCCACATGGGAATTGAACCACCCAACTGGTTTTCTCTTCTTAGGCAACACCTACAGTCTCAGAAGACTTATTCTCATTCTTAGTTGATGCTGCAGTTTCAGAAGGCTTGTTTTCAGGCTCAACTGGCGCTGCAGGCTTGATTTCAGCCTCAGTTGGTGCTGCAATTTCAGTAGCAGGCTTGTTTTCGGGTTCAGCTGGTGCCAAGGTTTCAGCCGGCTTGGTTTCTGGCTGGACTGGTGCATCGGCTTCCCATAAGGCAGTCTTCTTCCCGGTCTTGGATACAGTCTGCAGAACTGCCTCCGGCTGCACATTTCCTTTCACTGTGACTTTCTGTTCCTTCATATCAATGTCATAAGATTCTACGCCTGCAGATAACAACACCATTGTAATGGGACATCTGAAGAGGAATAAGGCTGGTCCCAATAGAGCTATTATTGCGCCAATGGCCTTACGGGCCTAGTGGCATGAAACTTTCCTTATTAAGAGAGACTTCGTTGATCTGGTCCTATTTGTAACCTTAGGCTGTTAATTCCCATCCCTCTAAATAAAAAAAACAGAGCCATTATTGCAAATTAGGCCAGCTCTGCAACTTTGCTTCTACCATACTCTTCTACCAAGGGAGCCAAAATAATTGAGCCAATAAGCATAAACTGGTCAGATAGAAATTTGTTGTAATAAATGAGCTAATGAGTAAGAAAAAAGCAAAATCAAGAGTTAATAGATCTTCCGGGCTATGGGTGGAACAAAATATAAAGAAAAACATGTTCAAGAGAACACAAAATTAGCAAGAAGTTGGGATGCCAAACCTTGTGAATTCTGGTAATACGTCATAATCCCTCAAGTGAGGTAAAGCAAGATGTCATATTGAGGAAATAGAATAGAGAGAACAAGGGAAAGAGAAAATTATAGGAACTTTCATGATTAAGGAAACACACAACAACCACTTGAAACCAAAAACTGTTGGGGAAGACAAATGATAATTAGTTGAACGATAGAAATTACAGAAATTCAAGAGTCTATTGCATGATATTCATAAACACACTTGAGAATGGAATCAAATAGCAGAGAAGATAGAAATAATTTGCACTGGAAAGTGGAAAGTTAATGGTGCAAGCAAAGTATACCTTCCATTTTGTCTAAAACTCTTCTCACTGCACCAGCACATCCTTGACATGACATGCCTACTTGGAGGACAACAGTCTACATCCACATAGTGATAATCTTGGGTCAATATAATGAAAAGGGGGAGAGAAAAAACAAATAATCATGGTTAAACACTACCCCTAACCAACACAAACATAAAATAAAAACATTCAGAATTACTTTAAAACTGGAAGACACTTAAAATCATTTTAAGAAGAGGAAACAAAGAAGGGCAGGCAGGTAACAACAGAATAAGTGTTTAGTGTGATAGTAAAACAAAACACAATAACACTTTGTTGCTTCACACTTTATGCTTAAGTATTAATGGTCATATATGTGATATATGGATAAGAATTGAAAGGTCCAGATAAACTAATGAACCAACATTATGTGTTCATATTCAAAATGAATATTTAAAAGATGAAGTCAAGCCCCAAAACTTTTAATTAAAAATAAGAGCTAATGATGCTAGTGCACTGTGATTAACTTTAGAGATCATAAAAAGGATTCACAGCCATTCAAAGAGATCCCAGGGGCTCAGGAGAATTGAAAGCATAAGCAATCAGTTAAAGCACTTTAATCCCCAAGCCACGGCTGACAACAGCGCTGATCAACAACTTTGTAAAAACATCAATATGAGGATAGCTTGATCCTTCTAAGCTATTTCAAAATGTAAAATAAGACCCATAAATTTCCGATGATGCCAAACTATTCAAATTTCATTACCAAAATTCTATCAAACTACACTTCAAGGAATCCTGATAGCTCAGAAATTCACACCAGTTCAGCATAAACATTCGGAACAATGAGCGAGGACCCGAAAATGGAATAGAATCATAGATTAGAAACAAAGATGTGAAGAAATAGAAAGACCGAGAATTGAATTATAATGAACAAAACCACGTGGCGGAGAGCAGGAAACAGAAGAATTAAGGAAGAAAAATAAGGGGGAGAATGAAGCACCTGAGCCATGTTAATGGGTGTGGAAGAAGCTGGAGAAGAAATCGAGAAAGAAGGAATGATCGAATGAATAGAAGAGAAGATGGATTCTATGCCGTGTTTGTGAAGAAGACGAAGCGCGAAAGAATCTTTTATAGACAGACGAATAATGGTAAAAAAAAAGTCTGAAAGAGCGTCTCCTAATGAAAACTGATCAAAGATATTTAAAAAACAAAAAATATTTTAAATTGTTTTTCTAATTTTTCTAAAAAATTATTTTGAAGTTTTTTTTTTCCAAAAAATAATTGTAAAAATTCACAAATTTTTCAATATATTCCTTTAACTTAAAGTCTATGAAAATTATAATTATTGTTGGAAGTTGGGCTGGCTTGAGTTGGGTGACCAACATTGGCCACTCTTGAGAATCCACCTTTATGATATTACGAATATTTGTGACATTTTATATACCTGTTCTTTAAAAAATACACATTTTTGTAATGTAATAATTCTTAGGTGTCCAACATTTTAACCTTAACAAGAAGTTGCATGGAGGTTTGAATTTTTTAATCATAAAAAGGGGGAAAATTACTAAAAAAAATTAACCTTTAATCCATCAAATTTGTATGAATTTTGATTTCACAACATCAAATTTTAAATTATATATTTTAGCCTCTAAAAGGATAAAATAGTCTAGATTTTAAATAAATTATATAAATCAATATTTTAGATAAAAAAATTTATGGGACATAAATTTACTGTTTGAAATTTAAAGGATTAAAATTAAAATGAAAATAAATTTAAGAGATTAAAGATTATATTAATTTTTATAAAATTTATTACTAAAAGTATTTTAAATTTTTTAAAAACGCATATGCAATTTATCTTCACTGAATATAATATATTTTTAACTATATATAAAATAAAAAATATTTATATATAATTAAAAATGTTATACATAACGTAAAAATGAGTTATGCTGATTTAAGAATTTGTATATTTAAACAGATTTTGTCAATAAATTTTACCATGAGAGATTTTATAGGAATTTTACGTCATAAAAAATAGTTTAAAAAAAACACAAAACCAGAGTTTATTTGAACTGTAATCAATTTCAGCTGCATGCTATTTTTTGCATCACCAACACTATCAACCGAAAGATGCTTGTGTTGGGTAAGTTCCTAGTCGCGACCAACTTGCATGTTTTGTTTGTGGTCCTTTTTTTTTTTGCCTTCTTTTTGAGAAAATGAAACTTCTTTCAAAAGCAAAGTTAAGCAATTATGATAATAATACTCCATCCTTACATTAATATAAAAATTAGATAATTAATATTACTTATATTAATTATTTATAATTAATATAATTTATTTTTTTTAAATAACTTATTTTATTATAACTACTTTTAGATATAAACTATTTAATATATACAATAAATAAAAATATTTTTAAAAAATTTATAAATTTAGAGAATAAAATTACTTAAAGTCTTATATTTAGTATTAAATCTAATAATATAACTAAATTTTATATTAAAGATATAGTAATAATTATCTAAAATTCAAATTCAGTGATAATCATACTGTTTTTTTTTTAAAAAAAAAGTTGAATAAAGATAAGTAATGATACTTTATTAATTTTTTTTGAAATATTTATTTCAGTGAATTACTTACATAAGAGTCATGCTATTATTTATAGTTTATAAATACTTCAATACAATACATTGATTAGACGTTGAAATGGATGATTTGGCACCACTTTCATCAAAGTTAGTATAAGGAAAAATCATAAATAAACGAAAAATTTACGAAAGTATTGATCAAACAATAACAACATTAATTAAAATATATGTATATGTGTTCATCATTTTAATATATTTTTCTTTAGGTGGAGGTGGAGAAATATATATATATATATATATTAATAAGTTAATGGAAAAAGAGGGAGGGGGTTAGGAGAATGATGAGAGGGATTTGGTGGACTGATTTGATTTCTTTAAACACAATGGAGCAGTACAACGTACCCCCCCCCCCCTTTGTACAGTGTCATATGTTGTACTCCTAATAACTGTTGTACCAAATACCACAAAAATAAATTACATTTATTTCCTTATTCACATGAAATATATATATTATAGTTATTTATTAAATATATATTTTTTAAAAAAGTATTGTATGTTACACAAAACAAAACAAACTCTTACAAGGACATCGTGGTGACATTTTCCATTAACCAAGAACCGTATTCTCATTTCTTTACCAAAAAAATTCACCCAAGTGCATCTTTCCTAGTTGGCATAGCATAAGTCATAGCTTTTAAATAATAGTACAATTTTACAATAATATAAAGTTACCAGTTCATAACCTCCGTAGTAATAGAGTCATTTAGCCTCTTAATGCTCCTTCTTATCCATAAGAATATAATTTAGATACATTAAAAAAATTAATTATAATTAATATAAGAGTTAGTTGACTAATTTAATTATATTAATAAATATATAATATAAATTTATCTTGAGGGTTTAAATTTAATCATAATTATTTTTTTAATTTAATTAATTAAATTTTATATTAAAAATTAAAAAATATTATCAATATCACGGGGACATTTGAAATAAGCACAAAGTAGCTTAATAGAATATGTCTTCTTCATAAAACCATATCAAGCAAATCAAGTCCAACCAATAGAAAACCAACAGCCAACAAGGAATCAAATATAATATTACTTCATGTACCAAAAAAAAATAATATTACTTCTACTTCAAGCAAATTCATAATTATTCGTTTTAGTTTTTTTGGTATGATTATTCGTTTTAGTTATCAGATCTGTCATACTTTCAAAAAAAATAAAAACAATTGGTCGAAAGTTCTTGTGGTGGTTGGTTCCCACTAGATTTGCAATTTCAACCAAAGTTCGTTATCTACTCATCTTTTTTACTTTATTGGTCCAACCATATTCTACAATTACGTCCCCATACACCATTAGTTATCTAAAATTTTCTGAGGGAAAATAATATTTTGTAAATATATATAATTAGAAATTGGAAAAAGATAAATGTCCCATTTTGGTTAGGGGTCAATCAGTAGCAACGGTCCCCTTCTTATTGGGCTTACATACGATACTTCTCTCTATGCTTTTCGTAGTGGGCCTCATATTGGGCCAAGACAAGATTTCTTTACACTTAAAATACCAACGGATGCTAATTCTATCATTTAAATGAAGTCTTAAATTTAAATTTTAATGTATACAAAAAATTCTCGTTAGGAGACTTACCTACCATAATTAAGTGTGTGACACAGGTCAGATCCGAATGTAGTCAGAGTAAAACTTTAGTGAATCGGGTGAATAACCAAAAAAATAAAGTTTAAAATACCTATTAATAAAAATTGATATAGATAGTAAAAAATAGACTCATCTCATAAAAATATAATTTTGATTCTTGTTACTGTTGTAAGAGCTCATTTGATAGCAATCTTACAAGTCCCTTATAAGTATTCTATAAGCTTTGAAACTTTGCTTGAGTGAAACATTAGTACCGACCCCACTTAAACTTTGTTGTACTCAAGACAAGTATCAAATGAAAAAGAAACATTTAGTGCTGGACAAATCTGTGAACACCTTAGGTGTTTTTGTAATAAGCATCAATAGCACGTGAAAAACAAATACGGAGAGAACTTAAGTAGATTGAAACTAGCCTTCATAGAATACTAGTACTTCCAGCTTTGTTATCACAAACAACAAATATTACTCAATTTAGAATTCTAAAACTACTTTTCACCAAAAATAATCCTTAAAATATCAAAAGCATCTCACTCATTCAATATTGTTCTCTAACAATGGGTGCTATAACCATTTCTTAATGTTGTAGGCATATCAAACTACAGGGTGGGGTGTGTGTGAGAGAGAGAAAGAGAGAGTTCAAAGTGTACAAAGCATTATCTCATCCTTTAAACTGCCATTCCCGACGGCACATTGGGCAATGAGCTTGTGAAGTCTGAGAATTCACCCATTTCAGTATACAGTGCAAATGAAAAGCATGATTGCATGCACCCCAAACTGCAAGATACAAAACGAAACAGTTAAACTTTTTTTTCTTAAAAAGAATAATAACAAAGGAAGAAAAGAAGAACATGATATCCCCAACAGGAACCTAAAAATAAAGATAAAAACATATTAATCAAGTGTGCAGCAGAACAGGCCAATCTTTCTGCAACATTGAGATAGCAACATCCTTAATAAAAAACCACCATAAACCCCTTAATTGAGTTCAAGTAATTAGTAATAGACTAATTAATTTTGAAATTCTGGATACCGTCGTGATAGGACTTGAATAATAGAACTAATACACCAGCAATAGATTTGAACTCTTGATAAGAATGACAAAGGGATGTGTGCAGGATTGAAGGTGAAGCACTTCAACCCTTTTAGAAGGACTTGACTATAGCTCTATCGCACCACAGGTATCTCTATACCCACAGCCCCAACCACAAAGTTAAGTACTAGAGATCAGGCAGGAACCTCCTTTTCATCCTCATTGGCGGATTCTAATTATTTACTACCATCATGAACCAACCTTTTGGCTATCTAATCTACAAGACCAGGGCAATTAAACCAGCATATACTTTTTCTCTTTATAGTCTAAAGTTAGTACATACTAACACAAAGGACAGATACAGATAGAAAAACAACTAACAAGTGGTTCTGGTTAAGAGTGAAGTTTGGGGAGGCGAACGTCAGTAGCGTTTTAATCTACGGATACTTTTTTGGGAGAATCACAGTTACGTCCAGAATAAGGAAATTAATTATTTTCTTAGTCCAATTTAAAGATCAAACTTCAATATTTACATGTCAAACTTCAGTATTTACAAGTGATTGGGACTTGTAAGTAATTAATTAACTTTCTTATTTGGGACTCGTATGTGATTTTCCCTACGTTTCTGCAGTTGTATTCAAAGTGGGAAAAGATAAAGGTGGTCTCCCTGAGAATCAAATAACCAGCTATCAAGGTCTGAAGATTCAAATTCAAGGAATTCCATCATAATTACTTAGAATAAGTATGAAAGCAATGAAAACCATATGCGATATCATCTGTAACTCACTCAAAGGGCAGTCATCCCCAGGATGTTTACAGTCTGGGCAACAGCCATCAAAGGCCATCCTACAAATACCACATGTTTCATCCTGAGCATCCCAAGTCCATGATGCAACAGCATGCCATCTATAATCAACACAAGGGGAAAGAATGTGAACATTTAAAGACAGGAAAACCGACAACAGTTAAAATATGCCTAGGAGCTTCCAAGAGTTATTTGCAAGAATAGAAAACAAATCCATACTTAATTAATAATTCCTAGCATTCACCTACAAATATAAATTACGATTACATTTGATAAATTACATAACATATCTTCAAGATAGAAAGAGAACATACTCTTTTTGGAATCCCAGGGAAAATCCAGACAGAAAACTGAGTCAAGCAAAACATTCTGCAAAATACTTGATATACTTACAACAAAAGTTTATATAACGAAACACAAAAACAAACATGTAAATTCTACTACAACCCAATATAAGAATTTTAAAACTAACTACATTGAAACCTTTATAGTTGTTTGCAACAGAATGGGAATCTCAAGTTAAAAAGTTCCAGATCCAGCTTGTGATAAGTTTTTATCTGGTATCTCAGTTCTAAAAGGAGGTCACTTTACAAATCCCATGGTTCCCTCAGACAGATTTAAAATTCCCAATTTACATGCAGCTCCAGCAACAATGAACTAATCTAAATATAGTATCCTGCAGAGGATGTCAAAAACGCTGATATACTTTTTATTACTCTGATTGTCAAGATGAATGGGAAAGCTTTAAACAAACCATTCTTTGTAATTTCAACAATCCACCCTAAAAGTAGAGTAAAACCACTCTCACAACTATGAAAGACTCCAAAGAGGAAACAAGACTACTAAAACTAACAATTAAAAGATGAACAAATAAAAACAGAAACAACGAGCACAACAAAGAGTAACAATAAGACTGGCATTTTGGCAAGGATACGCAAGACCTTAACTTTCATCTTCTTTCCCTGCAAACTACAATAAAAAAGCAAGCACAATCAAAATTGGAACTTGAATCCATAAAAAAACAACGTAACCAAGTAAACCAAATAAAACACTTGTCACTAGCCTATATATCTCAAAACTGCCAAAACTAGTCTCAATCGAAAGGGAACCAAATCAACAACTTAATATCTACCGCTTTAATTGGTCTGGTCATCGCAGGAAGGGGGAAAATTCAAACGCAAATTTTAAACATATTTTAACCGAGAAGAATACCACATGGCAGCAACTCGGGAGTTAAAAACTTATAAATATTAGTTCAACGATACCAAGATCATCATTTATACCGCTAACTTAGATACCAAAACCATAAAACTGGACGAGTAAGAAAATATTGACAAAACCACAATTCAGAACAAGTATTCGGACAATCAGACCCATACCCATTGCAAGAAATACCACAGACGCTGGAGCACTCAGACTACAATATGCATTTTTTATCAACTCTAAAGAATACCTGATGAACTGTTCGCAACGCATGACATCAGAATCACATTCTAAATTGAAGATAAAATGAGGTATGGAGTACATACCTACAAACCAGAGGTTGTAATTATGCAGATTGGAGTAGTGGGTGGCAGACGAAGTGAGAATGGAAGACTTGTGCGACGGAAGGGAGAGATGTCAACGCCGATTGGAGCAGACCGAATGACGACGATGAGGATCGGAAAGCGGGAATAGGAGAGAGGGCGAAGGAAATTTGGAGTTTCAAAAATCATAAATTGTAGTGATGCGTTGATGGAGCCTGGTAATGCGGGTCAACCCGCAGGTTACGGGTTGTCCAGCCGCGGGTACGGATAATGCCAACCCGCCAGGCTAGCGGCGTAGTTTTGTTTTTTTCTTTTAAAAAAGTATTTTGAAGAAGATGAAAGGAAAATGAAAGACTACAGTATAAACTACGGCAATATAAATCAGTGATCAGGATGCAAAAATTCCCAACTTTTCATACATATATCACCGTTGTTCTTCGTCAATTTCTTTCAGAGGATTAACAACTCCAAAATCAAAAGAACTATTCACAAACCAAACAAACTCATATAGCCAATCACAAAAGTCTGAAATCAAAATCAATTAGAAGATGGTGCTCCACCTCTAGTCTGAAATCACAAAAGATTACATATGCACACTGCAAGGAAGAAGAAAAATCGAAGCTTTCTCAGTCTCCCTTGAACCCAATCCTTCGAGATCGAGGTACAGATAGCGATAACGGTATAACCAAATCAGAAATTCAGAATCTTGTTCAAACGGACCTGAAGAATGAAGATTGAAGTTTGAAATTTGAATGACTCGAACTCTTGGAGTCTCGGATGAGTGGTGGCGCCGCAACGGAAGATGGAGACGGCGGTGGAGGTCGTCGAAGAGAATGAAACTGCGCCTCTGCGATAAGCGACGCGATGGCGCAATGGGAGAGACAGAGAGCTGGGATTTTCTGATTTCAGATTTGGGAACTTGGGAGTTGGGAGAGAGAGTCGAGTCGAGCAAGCCAAGAAGAAAGAGGCAGTCGATGGTGATGCCTGATGAGTGGAAGAACGTAAGAAGCGAAGAAAGGAGTCCTCTTTTTTTTTTTTTTTTTGGTATGAGGAATTATCTATTATTATTATGCGGACAATACTCTTGAATGTTATTTAAATGCAACATGCTATAATGAAGCCTCATGATATCTGCTATTTTGTCTATTAAACACACCTTAATAAATGTATTGGCGTTGAGAAAACATGAGCAAATGGGAATGACGGTGACCGTGCAAGAGTTCAGGAAGTGAATTTAAATACTCTTGGGGTAGTTGATTTGTATAGACAAATTAAAAAAATTAATTAATTATAAATAATATATAAATTAATTGATTAATTTAGATAAATTTAAAAATATATAATATTAATTTATTTTAAGGGATTGAACCTAGATATAATTAACTAATTTATTTGATTTCTTTAATTTATCTAAAATTATCATCTAACTCTTATAATTAGTATTAGAGATAATATTATTTATTGACAAAAAAATTAGATATTACTATATCTGATTTTAAATATAAGAGTTATATAACTAATTTAGGTATATTAAAAAATTAGTTATATTATTTATTTATAATAAATATAGTTTAATTTTTTTAAAATATTATATTTTATCATGATTATCTTTCGGTAAAAAAATTTTAATGTGTGTAATCAATAGAAATATTTTAAAAAAATTATAAATTTAATGGTTTTATATTTAAAATTAAATATAATCTTTTAATTAATTTTTATATTAAAAATAAGAAGGAGTATTCAATTTTTTTATTTGTTTTTATAAGACAACATGCTTTATATAAAAAATAAAGGTAGTTCATAAAGTAGAGAAGAAGTTAAATGACATATATGGAAAATGCTTTGGAGATGGGGCGTACCAGAAAATATCAAATCCTTCACGTGGCTGTTCATTCATGGCAAAGCACACACAGAGCAACTCAGGTTTCAAAGGGCTTAGCAGAGATTCCGAGTTGGCCTTTTGGATGCGAGCAAGAGGAACATTCAATATACCTACCTGCTCAGAGATTGTATAAATGCTAGAGACTGATGGCGTTCTGTGGGGTCATCTTCTGCATGGGTGCAATTCTCTTCTCTTCAAGGAGAGGATTGGGTCAAATGGAATCTTCGGCAGGAAGCAGGGAAGTGTTTTACTAAAAAGATCTCATGGCCCATTTTATTTGGGTACATTTGTTGGGATGTTTGAGTGTCTAGATGCAACAAATCGTTTGGTGCAGGAGATACTAATGATCATTTGAATGCATATTCTAGTGTGTTTAGCGCTTGCTTAGATCAGGATCTCCTTAAGAAATCTGGAGAAGGTTTTGTCAAGCTCCAAGTGGACGGTTCTGTGTTAGACAATGGCAGAAGCGGGTGTGGTGGGGGTCATTCAAGAAAATAGTGGAAGGTGGATTTATTTGTAAACTCACTCTGGTTCCCTTCGCTATTGCAGAATTAATTGGCATCATCAAGGCCTAAAACAGAGGTTGCAGGAAGATAGATCTTTTTACTGGTTGTATTGAGTCCATTAATTTGATTTCCAGGGATTGTGACAGTAATCATCCTTTTAAGGATGTTGTTGATGAAGCTAGGTTATTACCTATTAGGAATTGGAAAATCATGTTCAATCATGGGAACAATGATATAGGATTGTAGTAGCTTTACTTAGCTAATCTCTTGCATAGCATTGATGACAATTTTTGTATCATTCATCTGTTAGAAATAAACATATCTAAAGTACTATAATCAGTCCAGATTATATCATACTCAAATATAAACTTATATGAGATGCAGCGGAAGACTTAAAGTTATCTCTCGCCATTAACTTGATTGATCTAAGGAGAACCGAAATCAAATGAGATACCTGTCAAAAGAGAACACTGTCAGATAAACAACAGGTTCTTCCAGCTGGTGATTAGGCACAGTGATGGTAACTTGTTTATAGTCGTCACCAGTGGGGAACCTTCAGAAGCGAGCTGAGAATAGATTTCGCTCTGGACTCAGAAAATGAGATCTCACACTCAAAAATGAATTGTTAATTTCCACCATCAGGAAATTAACCTTAAATAAACTGAGTCAATAACCCTCATGGACTGGGCCCAATGACTACGGGCCACACTCAGAAATATTTATTAATTATCCTAATTAATATCTAAATAGGTCATAATAAATAATAAATATCTAACATTCTCCCACTTGGCCCGTATACTCAATGTCATCGCCCTGTCTAGGTAAACTGATGTCGCGCTACAAGAATCAAGGCGATAAGTCCCCTTTTATCGGGTATTACCTTCCAAGTATTACATGTAGCACCATCACATAATGGGTATCACAATATACATGAACTCAATGTTCATAGGTTCCTGTCTCAATGTTGATCAATTCAATAACACAAATGTATACAATCACAAATTGAAATGATAAACCACAAAATATAATTTCATTGCTCATACCTCCACTAATCAAAAGTAGGACGAAGTCCCATATGAGGTACATGTGTGACAAAGATATTTGGCTTCAACCCTTTCGTCAAAGGATCAGCCAACATGTCTAATGTACTGATACGCTCAACTGAAACTTGGCCATCTTGAACCCTCTCTCTCAAGCAAAGGAACTTAAGTTCAATAAACTTGCTGCGACTTTTATTCCTTTTGTTGTTCGCTATGGCCACCGCAGCTGTGTTATCACAGTACATTCTGATTGGCTTGGAGACTGAATCCACAATCTTAAGCCCAGCAATGAAATTCCTTATCCAAATAGCTTGTGAACTTGCTTCAAAACACGCGATATACTCAGCATCACCGGTAGAAGGAGCCGTTTGAGTTTGCTTAGCGCTTCTCCATGATATAGCTCCTTCTACCAATAGGAAGATGTAACCAGATGTAGACTTGTTCGAGTCTACGCATTCTCCAAGATCTGAATCTGAGTATCCAATCACGTCCAAACTGTCTGTTCTCCTGTATGTGAGCATGTAGTGTTTAGTGCCTTGTAGGTACCTAAACACCTTCTTTGCAGCTGTCTAATGTGCTTCCCCAGGATTATTTTGGTATCTTCCCAACATACCCACAGCAAAAGCGATGTCAGGTCTTGTACAAACCTGCGCATACATCAAGCTTCCTACCGCTGAGGCATATGGGACCATTTCCCATCTGTTTCCTGTCAAACTCGGTTTCAGGACATTGACTTAGACTAAACTTGTCTCCTTTTTCAATAGGAGCCACGTTAAATGAAAAGTTCTGCATCCTGAATCGTTCAAGAATTTTGACAACGTAAGCCTCTTGAGATAAACCTACAAGATATTGGGTTCTATCTCTATGGATCTTTATGCCAATGACATAAGAAGCCTCACCCATGTCTTTCATGTCAAAACTCTTGAACAGAAATTGTTTCACCTCACGCAATAGTCCCAGATCATTGGTAGCAAGTAGTATGTCATCCACATACAAAATCAAGAATATGATTTTACTCCCACTAGCTTGTGGTATATACAATCATCCATGATGTTCTCAACGAAACCAAATGACGTGATCACTTCATGGAACTTCAAGTACCACTGCCGTGAAGCCTGTTTCAAACCATATATTGATTTCTTCAGTTTGCACACCAATTGATCTTTACCTTCTGCAACAAAACCCTCAGGCTGCTTCATGTAGACTTCTTCCTCCAGTTCACCATTGAGGAAAGCAGTCTTAACATCCATCTGGTGCAACTCCAGATCAAAATGGGCAACCAATGCCATGATGATACGGAGTGAATCTTTCTTAGATACAGGTGAAAATGTTTCACTGTAATCGATTCCTTCCACTTGAGTGAATCCTTTTGCAACCAACCTAGCCTTGTATCTATCGATGTTGCCTTGTGAGTCTCTCTTGGTTTTGTAAACCCATTTGCAGCCAATGGCCTTAGACCCACTAGGCAACTCTACAAGTTCCCAAACATGGTTGTTTGCCATGGAATTCATTTCATCAATCATAGCATCATGCCACAACTTGGAGTTCGCACTCCTCACAGCCTGAGTAAACGACAAAGGATCATTCTCAACACTTATATCACAGTCAATCTCAGCAAAATCCACTACATAGTCATCAGGTAATGCCGGTCTTCTCTCTCTAGTTGACCTCCTCAATTCAACCTCTTGGGTTGAATCAGGTTGCTGAACAATGACATGCTCTATCACATCTTGTGGTGGTTCCACCTGTGTGATATATTGACCATCAGGTATGTGTCCATCTTGTTCAGTACCATCAACTTGAGCCACAGGGTCTACATCACGTTCAATGTCAATCCCAACAGTGGGATAAACATTGACAATTGACATCCCCTCATAAATGATATCAGTGGTTCGCTCTATGTGATTATCTGATAGACAATCACTCCCACTAATCACATCATTCTCAAGAAACTTGGCATTCCTAGACTCTACAAACCTTATAGAAGGTGGAGGACAATAAAACTTATAACCCTTAGACCTCTCCGCATAGCCTACAAAGTAAGCTCTGATGGTCTTAGGATCCAACTTCTTCTCCTGTGGATTATATACTCTTACTTTAGCAGGACAACCCCATACCTTGTAATGATTTAAACTGGGTTTTCACCCTTTCCAGATTTCAAAGGGTGTCTTGGACACTGCCTTTGCTGGAACCCTGTTCAATATGTATGTGGATGTCTTGAGTGCTTCCTTCCACAGAGAAGACGGTAGTTTGGAGCTACTCATCATGCTCCTAACCATGTCCAGCAAGGTCCTATTTCTTTTCTCAGCTACACCATTCATATTAGGTGATCCAGGCATAGTGTATTGAGCCACTATACCTTGCTCTCGAAGAAATTCAGCAAATGGACCTGCTGCTTGTCCTTCACTAGTGTATCTGCCATAATACTCACCACCACGGTCTGATCTCACAATCTTGATTGGTTTCCCAATTTGTTTTTCTACTTCTACTTTATAATCCTTGAAAGCATCTAATGCTTCACTTTTATTATAAAGCATGTAGACATACATGTATCGTGAGTGATCATCAATAAAGGTGATAAAGTACTTTTGACCATGTGCAGTCAAATCAGGGCAACAAATATCCGTGTGTACAATTTCTAGCAACTCAGAACTTCTTCTAGCCCCCTTATGTGACTTATTGGTCTGCTTTCCCCTTATGCAGTCCACACAAGAATCAAACTCCGAATGGTTTAAAGACGGAAGAATTCCTTCTTTATTTAACCTTTTGATTCTGTCAACGGAGATATGACCCAATCTCCTATGCCATAGGCTATAAGAATTCTCATCGATAACACTTCTCTTAGTACCATGCGTAACAGAAAGAGATTGAGGCGAATTAGAAATAATTTTAAACAAGCCATCAATCATAACCAAATTCGCAATCAAAACTGAATTCTTTGTCAAAGTCATACGTTTCTTAGAAAGAACTAGATGATAATCAAATGGAATGAGCTTTGACATAGAAATCAAATTCCTCTTGTAAGAGGGAACATAGAAAACATCATAGAGTTCCAAAACATTTTGATTTGAAAGATGAATGCGAAAGGTTCCAACAGCTTTCACAGGATCTCCTCTCCCACTGCCTGAAAGGACATATTCCTCATTGGGACGTGGAGACCTGCTTGACAGAAAGCCCTGCATGGTAGTCGAAATGTGGATCATCGAACCAGTGTCAATCCACCAAGTGTCATTATTAACGCTAGAAAAGTTAGACTCAAAAGTAACACACGATGAAAGCATACCTTTCATTTCCATAATTTGTCGCCTCACACTGCCAATACCTGTAAGCCTCACAGCACATAGTTCAGACGTGATGGCACCACCCATTTGCTCATCTGTTAGCTTGAATTGCTTGTCTAAGGCTTCCAGGTATCCCTTAGCTGTGTCGCATTTAGGGACTGCTGCCCTAATGCTCCTAGAGATCCTTTGTCTTATAAGCAGAAGAGATGAGCGGTTACTCCGCTCCCACATATTATACCTTTCCTTTGCCTCTCTATCATTGGAGGCATCATCAGGTCTCAGAGGTTTATCATACCTCAAGGCATAATCTAAGTCTAATAAACCAAGCTGTAACAAAACATCGTCTCTCCAGTCAGCATAGTTAATGCTGTCATCTAAGACTGTTTTGTCACTAACATCATACATAATCCTGGGAGCAGCAATTGGATCTGCAAAATGAGAACATACAAATACACAAATAAGCTCACATTAGTAATTTGAAGCAATCACAAGTCACTGTGCCATATATGCATGCTTAGCTCAAATGTAGCATGCAAGCAATATAAATACGTATCAATAATGTCTACCTGTGGGCAAAGACATTAGTATAACCAGGTATTTATCTCAAATGATAGGATTAGAACGCATTCATAATTTTCCAATGCCTGTGGGCTAGTTAGAAAGTAACGAGACCATTCTATCCCACCCTAATTAAATGTACAATTATGAGATATCTACCTATGGGCAAAGATAAATCATAGCTATACATTTAATTACAAATGATATTTTCAATCCAGATGTGATTAATAAATGCATGCAACAGATTCAATAAACAAGGATGTTGTGGCTACTCCTCAAAGAACTGCACGCTAACCACAAATATCATTCAAGTGCATTGAAAATCCAAATATGCACAATTTAATGGAGAAATTAATTCTTCTCCTAATTAAATGTACAATCATGATATATCTACCTGTGGGTAAAGATAAATCATAACCATACATTTAATTATTATTGATATTTTAAATCCATATGTGATTAATTAATGCATGCAACGCAAACAAATGAGGATGCTGTGGCTACTCCTCACAAAACTGCATGCTCATCACAAATATCAATAACGTGCATATAAATCCAAATATGCACAACACAATGGAGCATTTAATAAATTAATATTAAAATTCTCCCACTATTTCATACACCCAAAAATGTCTAACAAATTAATTTCAACTCAAAAGATTTTTACAAAAATTAAACCGTTAATTTAATTGCCAAGGGAGAAATTAAAAAATAAAATAGGCAATTAAATAACATAAAAATTAAAATTTGTAAATTCCTTTTTCCCAAATTAAAATAATAGAGAAATTAATTTAAACATTTACCGTGCATGTAATAGTAATTTTGATTTTCTGAAAAAATTAAATTAATTGGCCAAAAATAATTTTCTGAAAATAAAACCCAAGTGGCCCAGACAAAAGGGTTCAAAGTTAGAGCCCAAAATAATTTTCAGAAATCAAAAACTTAAAATTCAAACCCAAAAACGTGTTCTAAAAAAAATATTTTAGCTTAAAACATTTCGGCCCAACACACAATAGAAAAAAAAAAGTTTTTCTTTTTTCTTTTGCTAATGACCCAAACATGTGCGCCCCAACATTTTTCACCAAAGATATATACATTGGACAGCAAGTTCCCTCCATTTTCTTTAGGCCCAACATGATAGTGTTCTGTTCTGGGCCCTTTATTTTGTCCAATTCAAAGCCCAATACCCAATTTGTAGGTCGTGCATCCAATGGAGAATTGTTGCCCGCGCGAGTGATTGAGTCAAATATCTCATCTTCCTCCACACTTAGCGCATGATACGATGAGCCCAAGAATCTCGCCTTTGATTTCTCGCAAAAATATCTCTCGCCATCAGATTCACAGAACTCTCTCGCTGATTGCTCTCTCCTGTTGCTACAGTAGCAAAAAAAAAAATTCCTCTCTCTCTCGCCATCGTGGCCGTGGGACACAGTGAAGGGAAAAAAAATGGTTAAAAAATAAATTGTGATATTTAGATATCCCATATTAATCTCATGAACACAAAAGATCAATAAGTAAGGTGAGAGTGATCTCAAACTAGGCTCTGATACCACATGTTAGAAATAAACATATCTAAAGTACTATAATCAGTCCAGATTATATCATACTCAAATATAAACTTATATGAGATGCAGCGGAAGATTTAAAGTTATCTCTCGCCATTAACTTGATTGATCTAAGGAGAACCGAAATCAAATGAGATACCTGTCAAAAGAGAACACTGTCAGATAAACAACAGGTTCTTCCAACTGGTGATTAGGCATAGTGATGGCAACTTGTTTATAGTCGTCACCAGTGGGGAACCTTCAGAAGCGAGCTGAGAATAGGTTTCGCTCTAGACTCAGAAAATGAGATCTCATACTCAAAAATGAATTGTTAATTTCCACCATCAGAAAATTAACCTTAAATAAACTGAGTCAATAACCCTCCTGGACTGGGCCCAATGACTACGGGCCACACTCAGAAATATTTATTAATTATCCTAATTAATATCTAAATAGGTCATAATAAATAATAAATATCTAACATCATCAACCTCCACCTCTTTTTCAGGGGAAGGCGAAAGTTGACGAAGAAAGTTAATATCTTGTGGTCAATGTAATACTATTTTGAGTTAATGAATTTTAGTATTATTAAAAAAATAGATTAAATGGGGATTTTTGCCTTAGAAGAATATCGCAAAGAGTTAATGTCTCAAAAATTTTATGAGGGGCAACATTAACCTGAAACTTTATATCATACCAAGATATATCTAGTAACTCAGATTTCAAAATGATATTGCTCTAAAAATAAAGTTTTAGGGCAATATTATCTCTCATAAAATTTTTAGGATATATTAACTCCTTACGGTATTTATCCAGGATAAAAATACCTTCTAATAGTAAAAAACTGACGTAAACATAAATTACATAATATAACATGAAGGCCATGTTGAAAGGTCACGGAAGATATTACTGAAGAGAGAGCTTGTGTCTTGTGGAAGAAGTTAAAACGTTTTAGTATTGAGGAAAAAGATAAGCACCAAGTCCAGTTGATATTAGTGATCAGGAATACGCATACATCTTGTACAGTAAAAATAAATTTCGCTTTCTAAAATGGAAAATGTGATATCTCACAGTAAATGAGCGTCATGCTATACTAAATTCTACTAGAGGAAATGATAAGAGATCGATCTTATTTATTTATCATAGAACTTTTTGGTATCTTCTAACAAGTCCTTTTGTTCTGTTCTGTTCTGTTCTGTGCTGTTTTTTTTTTCCTGGCAACTGGAGTCGGGGGGCTTATGATCCTTAAACTGAATCTCCTCTCCTTCATCCTTAAGGAAACGACCATCTTGATCCCGTTCAAACTGCAATTTCTCTTCCCTGCTTCAAGATTTTAGATATTATGTGTAACTTTTACGACCGTTCATTCATGTTTCATGCACCATATTCAAGGGAGTCAAGCTTTTCCGCCCTCTAAACGATGATCATTGATGTGTTTGGTATTTTGGAGTTTGAGCTTTAAATATATATAATATTTTTGTGATTATTTCTGAATTATGGCTGTTTTACTAATGTATTAGATTGTCGTAGAACCTAGAAGGGAAGCTATGTCGGTGTTTCTTCCTTAGCGTCATAAGTATGGAATTTCTGTAGTTATATACTTATCTATCTGTTATTGTGATAAAAATAGCGTAAGTCAGAGTTGGGATTTTGAAGTTTTACTCGTGAAAGGGCTAGAGGCAATTGCCTTGATTGAAATTAGTGCAGAATGTATTGCAATTTTTTGGAGCATGCAGCCGAGTATGTGAAGCAGGCGGTTCATGAGGATGACGCTGGAACCTATAAGGAGCCATTTACTCTTTATATGAATGCTTTGGAATACCTAAAGACTCATTTGAAGTATGAGAAGAACCCCAGGATCAAGGAAACAATAAACGAGAAGTTTGTTCAATACTTGAGGAGGGCCGAAGAGATAAGTGCCATTCTTGATAGAGAACAAAGTGGGCCTAACTTGTCTGGTGGTGCACGTTGTGAGACCAAAGGCAAATACAAAGCCAAAGAGTGGAGAAGCTAGTGATAAGCATGATCCGGAGAAATCAAAGCTGAAGGCTGGTCTTGATTCCGTAATTATCAGAGAGAAACCAAATGTCAAATGGAGTGATGCAGCTGGACTTGAGAGTGCCAAACAGGCATTACAAGAGGCTGTGATATTGCCGGTTAAATTTCCTCAATTCTTTACGGGTAAGTTACTCAAGTGATTTTCTTGTATTTTATTTCTAATATTAGCTCCAGTTCTTAATATAAGAGATAGATAACTAATTTAAATAGATTAAAAAAATTAGTTATATTAATTATTTATAATAAATATAGTTTAGTTTTTCTAATATAACATATTTCATTATGACTATTTTTAGATAAAAACTCCTTAATGTATATAATCAATATGATAGTTTGAGGTAAAAATTATAAATTTGGATAATAGGGTAGATTAAGAACCTGTAGCAAATTTAATTCTCTAACTAGTTCTTATATTAAACACAGAAAAGAGTATATCCTAAAGTAGGGACACTTATGTGTCGGATATCATTACTGCCATGAGATACTGCCGGTATGCTTACAAAATTATATCAATGAAATGTTTATCAATGAAAAAAGTGTCCTCAGTGATTGTTTCTTTGAGGTATGCAAATTAAGTAGAAAAAACCACTAATATCATAACCAATGAACTGAGACTAGCTAATCAGTTCATTCAACAATCATCAGATCTGATTTATGTTTCCTTGAAGTGAGGAAGTTCATTGGTGATAAATAATTACTGGCTCAACTGAATTTTTTTTTATAAAAACTCTTGATTGGAGATTTGAATCTTCTAGGATCATCCTCAGTCAAAGAATTTTTAGCATATGAAGCATCTGGCCATTTTTCAATTTTATTGGTTACAATTTCATGTAATCTCATACTTGCTTAGGGAAGAGAAAACCATGGAGAGTATTTCTATTGTATGGTCCCCCTGGAACAGGGAAGTTATATTTAGCAAAGGCTGTAGCTACAGAAGCAGACTCAACATTCTTCAGGTATTATTTTCATGTATATTAAATTTCACCAAAGGATTGTATTCCTTGATTTTATTTTTCACTCTCCGAGAGAACCTTTGAGAGTCATGCAGATTATAGAATTTCTCAGCTCATCACAGCAGAACTTAGGATAGGACTACAAATCAGCCATATATTTGCTATTGTAATTGCTTGTTTTCAACCATTCAGACCTTAAGCTATTTAGTCATAATGTATTTAACTTTTTATTGTCCAAAATAATCAATTTTGTGGTGTTTGCATCACTCTCAAGTATCATGCACATAAACCAACGGTGGATATAAGTTTCATCTACATAAATGCTTTTGAAGTTGGTTTCTGTTTGATAATTCTTTTTGCCATTTGTATACAGTGTTTCATCATCAGATCTAGTTTCTAAATGGATGGGTGAAAGTGAAAAGCTGGTTTCCAGTCTTTTCCAAACGGCTCGTGAAAGTGCTCCTTCAATTATTTTTATTGATGAAATAGATTCTTTATGTGGCCAACGAGGTGAAGGCAATGAAAGTGAAGCATCGAGACGCATCAAAACTGAACTTCTTGTACAAATGCAAGTAGGTTTTGTTAACTGAATGACCTATTTACATTGCCACACAAATTATATCTTCATTATTTGAACCTTTTATAAATGCATAGTAGAGGGTTATTTCAAACATCAATAATTTATATAGTCTTTTGGGTGCTTTAGTCCTTTGGATTTTGGAAATGTTTTCTTAATCAAGAAGGAAGAACCATAATGACTAGTATATCTAACAACATGCATGCGGCAATCCTTTGTTCATAATTTGCAATGGCACAAAGTCAAATTGGGATAGCCATGTGCTTAAATGAGTTGATTGTGCCTGCACCATGTGTTTGGAGGATAATCAGCACCTGGATAAAATATTTATAACTGTTTTTAATTCTAGATGAATTAGGATCTAATGATTGTCCATCCAATAGGGTATAGCCTTAGCAATATCAATATCAATGCTTCATTTTCCCTCTATCAATCACGCCCTTAAACACTGAGAAAATGCAGCTGCTTTTGAACTCAAATCAATTGATTTTCGATATCCTTTATCTGTGAATGGTTTTTGTGATGTTTTATTTTCTCTGTACAAATTGGCTGGTAACATATGCACGTATTGTATACATTTTTCTTGATTCAGAAGATCTTGACTTATGAGTAGCGATATTTTTTAATGTATCGAAATTCTATGTCAATTGAGTACGTTTCAGGGTGCAGGTAAAGAAGACCATAAAGTTCTCATTCATGCAGCCACCAATACTCCTTATGCTCTTGATCAGGTTGGAAAACAAATCTATGAAATTCTGTTGGCAGATACTGAAGGAAAAAATAAATCCATGGTGATTATTGTTTGGTTGAACTAAATATATCTATGCAGGCCATCCGACGACGTTTTGACAAGAGAATATACATACCTCTCCCAGACATGAGGGCCAGGCAGCATATGTTCAAGGTATGAAAAATTTCCATGATGTGTATATCCTTGTGTGTCCATGGCAATGTCTCCATTTCTACAATTCCATCCCTTTGAGTGTATTCAATATGGGCAGGTGCATCTTGGAGATAACCCACATAACTTAACTGAAAAAGATTTTGAGGTTTTGGCATTCAAAACTGATGGATTTTCCGGTTCAGACATTTCTGTCTGTGTGAGTAGTACTCACTCGTTTTGTACTTTTTGGATTCCTTGATTGGCATGCAAGTGTTGGCTTTCCGATAAGCACCAATTCGTGTATAAACTTTTGACAATGCTAAGCCTTCAAGCTTTCTCATTTCCATTTTTTTTCCTTTCTTGCCCCTTTCAGGTTAAGGATGTACTTTTTGAACCAGTTCGTAAAACCAGGGATTCCAAATTCTTCAGGAAAACCTCTAAAGGAATGTGGATCCCTTGCGAGCTGAAAAAGGATCTGTTAACATTAGTCTGGAAGAACTTGATCACCAAGGCCTTGCTCCAGAGGTACATAATGGGTGGGGAAATGAGGGTTTTTAAGAGTTTCTAATAGAAAATGTTGGATTTGGCTTCTTATATGACATAGTAAGTATTTGGATTATGTTATTTTAAGTGATTTTGTGCTGTATAAAGATAAATTCCTTCAGTTGACATACTTAAGTGAGTGCCATAACTCCTCTTTGGCCGTTTGAGACCAATTAGAAAGTTGATTTCGTGAATCATTATTTGAATTTTGATAAGATAGGAAACGTGTTAGAGGAGGATACCTAAGAAGAAAAAGGATATGTTCAGGGTTATATGATCTGATCTGATTTGATTGGTTATTCAATACAAGTGGAAAAGTAATTCAATTTCTTCATTTTAATTCTGGGAATTGATGCAGATTGTGCCACCACCGATAACAAGAGAAGATTTTGATAAAGTATTGAGAAGGCAGAAGCCAACAGTAAGTAAATCTGATCTCGAGGTGCACGAGAGATTTACCCAGGAGTTTGGAGAGGAGGGTTGATTGCTATTATCAAACGAAATAAGCGGTCACTTTTGGACATTATATGTACCCGTTATAAATTAGACAAGCCTCAATAAATAGAATAAATAGCTGGTATGGGCTATGCTAGCTGAACCAATGGTTTCGGGTTTGAACTTGGAATACACGACTGTGCTAAATACTTGAGAGAATTGTCCCTCCCTTACGATGCTTCCTAACTTGACTCATATTAGTTGGAGTCTAATGTTGTTTCTGGATATCGGGTGGCTCGATACCATATCTGTGTAAATTGATACCACAATATAGATAGGAAATTCTAGTAATACTCATTGTCTTTGTAAAGAACCCTTTTTTAAAAAAGGAAAAGTAAAAGAGGATGATGTACCTACTATGTATCTTTTGGTTGGTTGGATGCCTGAATAAAAGTTATATTAAGAATTGATATAGATAGTAAGAAATATGCTTTTATCTCATAAGGATGTAAGTTTAATTTTTACTGTCATTGTAAAGGTTCTTTTAGTATGTGATCTTGTAAGTCTCTTATAAATATTTTTTGAGCTTTAAGGACGTACCTTAACCTTAATAGGAAATTAGTGCTGAACCTATATAATTTTTTTTTTATAAAAAAAGTTCTATTTCTTATAAATATCTCTGAGTCTGTTTGCAAAAAGTTTATTTTCTCAAAAAATATTACTTCTATTATCTTTAATATAATATATATTTAACTAATTTAATTAAATTAAAAAATTAGTTAAATTAGTTAATAATATGTTTTTTTAAAATACTATCGTAATCGTTGTTAAGATCATATTAATAGGAATAATTTAAAAAAATTAATAAATATAAAAAATGAGTTTTATATTTAAGATTAAGATTAATTTTTTAATTATAACTTATATTAAAAATTGAAAGAATATTTTATATGTATAATTGTGTATACTTGTTTGGTAAGACCTTAAATTTCTTTTGAATAATATAATATATTCTTTTATTAGAGAATTAAAGAGGAACACTGAACAGAATTTGAACCTTCAAATATGTTTCGCGCTTACCTTTATTTAATATTCTAGTTATAAACGGAATTTAAATGCAACTTTTTTAAATATTTCCTATCAATGATAGTATTACAGAATTTCAAAATAAATCATATTATATATGATTTGTAAATAATACAGAATCTTAAATCTTTTTATATTACGTTGATATCCAAGTTAAAAAACTTAGAATGCAAATATTCTTAATTGATATCTTTATTAACAAAAAAGTCCCAAACCCCAAATCAGCACAGCTATTAAGCCCCATAAATGGAGACTGAAAGGTTAATGAAACCATTATATGACGCCAATCATTTGCAGCATAATTACTTTCTTGTTTTTGGGGTTTGGACTCTCAGGCAGTGAGGTCCCTAAATATAGTTTCACGGCTCAGGAGCATTTACTTTGGAACATCACCTGAAACATACTTGGAGAAATGAGTGCATTGTTAGAAATCTCGTTGCAGAAGTTTTTTTTTTCAAAAGAAAAAAAGTCTGAAGTAGCAAGAGTTCATTGGAAAGCAGGATGCAGAGATGCTATATTTCTCTTTCAGCCAAGTTTACTTTTTCCAAGCATGCATTGCTTATAACCCTAAGATCAGCAAGGCAATCATGAAAAAGTAGCTAAAATGAAGTAGGTTGTAAAAGGTATTATAATAAAATTAGTCATGGGTCTCTACTTAATATGTTGAGCATTTGAGTAAAATGGTCTTTCCCCAGTATAAGAGTTTTCAGTGACCAAGTGATGAGTAGTTCAAATTGCCTCACATTACGTCCAATCCATAAAATGAGATAATGTTGCGAAGTTTGTAACAAACCTTTAGATATCAAACAGTTCATTAGCAAATTAATGAGTCTAATTTACAATGTCAATCCCTGAAATCAATGGCTGGACTATAAGTATGTAAAATCAATAATGCATTTCCAGGAACAGCTCAATAACGTTGCTACAGAACAGCTCAATTCGCTTGTCAAGCTACAGGTCTGGCACGGCCCCTATTATATTTTGGCGGGCCAGGCTTGGCAACATCCACAACTATCATCCAGCCATTGATAATCTGCCAAATTAATATCTAAAACATTCAACGCTTTTTCTTGCCATGGTTTTGATCGCTTTCTTTTTTCACTCTTTCTTATTCACAATTATGTGTTCATCAGTGTGAGCGTGTGTGTGTGTGTGTGTGTGTGTGTGTGTGAGAGAGAGAGAGAGAGACAGAAATTTACCTTGCCATTCATCTCTTTCAATGCTGCAGCTGCAGCCTCCTCTGATGTGTATTCCACAAATGCATAACCCTTGGACCTTTTAGAAATTTTATCCATAATAACTTTAACTGTTGAGCATAACCATCCATCAGTAGAAGTCAAGTCTCATTCACAAATGAATATAAATATACACATGCAAGCGCATGTAAAGGTACCTTCAACAAGCTCACCAAAGCCTTCAAATGCAGCGCGTAAGGTTTTCTCAGATGTATAAAATGATAGGCCTGTTAGAAAGGCAATAAATTGTCAAGTGGTTATCATCTTCCACAAGAATACTTCAGAAGATAATTAAACATGAGAGATTTTTGAAAAATCTGAGAATATTTTCTTTGGACACTGCATTTTGTCCCATATTTAGCATTTTTAAAAGGAAAATTCCTACCAAATTACAAACACTTGACTCAATAATATGCATTTGATTTTTGATTTTATAGGTACCACAAGACCAGCAAGGTGGGCAGAAAATGTAAGATGTACCAATAAATCAAGTTAGCTTGCAATAACATACCTGTCACAAAAAGCTTTTTTGTTTTCAAAGGAGTTGCCTCACTTGCTACAGAAGAGTTCAGCGCATCCAAACTGTTTCCTAAGTTCACCCGTTAGATATGTAGTAAGTTCAAAATAGAAAAAAAAAACTACCATAAGATAAATGTCAGGGTAGAAAACCCCAAACAGCATTAATAAAATATTAGTGGAAACCAACAGTAACTGAATTAAATCATTAACCATAAGGACTCACACCATTTTCAACTGTATCATATATATATATACACACATACCAAGTTTACAGTCACTAAACATCATTGATTAACAGAAAGATTTAGTTGCCTTAAGCACTCTAACTGAATAGGCTTTGAATAAACTAGCCGCTTTCAGATTCATCTATCCTTATAATAAGTTGCAGGTAGTAAGACCTTGATACGCAAAACTAATGGCACAGAATATTCTGAATAACAACTCATGAACCAAAAATAAGCACATCCAAAAGAGTTAATATCGCCATAGTAATACAAGGCCACAAGTTGATCAATAGTGACATTACAGTCTGTCAATAAAATAGAAACAACATGCATAGATGCCGATCTTCCTCCTTTTCTTTCTGCCCTATGACATGTTCCAAATGGTACTACCACAATTTCAATCATATAAGTAAAAAAATTTACACCATCATGGTCTGTCACAAACCTGCATAATCTTTAATTTCTGACTCAAAATTATTATCGGGCTGAACTGATAAGACACCAGGGACGCCTGCCCAACAAGAAGCATTGATCAAATATGATAGTTACATTGATAGTTGATAGTTTTATAATTTTAGTAAAGTTTCACAAGTCTAACCAGCAAGTTCTCGTGCACAATCCTCATCAAGTTCACAACAAAAGCCAAAGTTGGTTTTCCAAGAAACATGGTATATACACATTTGTGCATCCTTCTCGCTGCAAACATTATTGTCATATGAGGGGAAAGGAGAGGTAATTAAGAAAGCAAAAACAGTAGAGATAAAAAGTTGCCCTTACTTTCCCATGACCTTGGTTAGAATTTGAGCATAAAAATCCACGACTTGGGCCTTTGTAACCACCGCAACCCCAGGTTTATCCATTCGAACGAGCCAATGCATTGAATTCCCAGAAGGGAACAACAAAGTGGCTCCAGTTTGTAGTTTTGACAGATTATCTTCCTTCCCATTTGATGACCTATAATCCTTTTCTGGAGAACTGAAATCTGGATCAGGCTTAACCGAAATGACCCCAGGTAAACCTAGAAACATATATACAAAACAATTTCTTTCATTTTTAACAATACCTCTATGGCAAGTAGGCTACACCTTTTACAAACCAAACTTCAACTTCCATTTTGAGGGAACAATAAAACATAACAAGCACAAGCTAATGCAGATAAATTCATCCTAGGATGACTTTCATCATCTAAGAACCAAGCTAATTAGACTGCAATGAAATCAGGAGAATGCTAACAATTTGTCAAATTGCTAGGCCAATTTTGCTCTATTAAAATAATAAACTCTGTCCATCGTAAGTGAACCAAGAATCCCAAAGGAGAAATATACAATAAGCTTGTTATTTCCAAAAACAACTTATCCACTCACCAAATTTGAAGAAGTAAAGTTAAATAGGCCAAATGGTTTTTTTTTTCAATAAAAAAACTTACAAGCTAGCTGGGAAGAAGTTTCTTCATCGATGTCACAACAAAAACCGTAGTGGGTATCCACCGAAGCATCGTAAATACACATTTGAGCCTCTTTCTCACTGTTGGTCCATCAAATTAATCGTACTTTTAGGACTAACAATAAAATCAAATATCGTTTTGATGCAAAACGCATGATACATTTACCTGCCAATAAGTTTTTGCAGAGTTTGAACATAATAATCAACGACTTGCTGCTTGGAATCAACCCCTTGTGGAGGCTTTTCCATGATTACTATCCAATGGCAGTTCTCAGTGGTGGAAGAAGCTAAGGGAGTGAAAGTAGTTCCTGAAGTTACAGCTATTCTAGAACAGAAACACTTACAGAAACAGGAAGACGAAGAAGAAGAAGAAGAAAGCTTGAAATGGATTGTGTTATTTGATGAGTAGCGCAATATGGGGTTTAAGGGAAGGTGGCGAAGTTGGATTCTATGAGATTTGATAATGGAAAGGGCTATAGGTTCATTTAATGCAGTAGAAATCGATAAAACGTCCATGTTTTGATTCGGTTCAAACCTCTCCTTCAACTTCAAGGTTGATTTTCAAGATACGAGTTTTCTGAATTATCACTCTGGCTTCAATTTCTTGCGACTTGAGAGCAACACTGGACGCAATTATCCAAACTTGCTGAAATTGTGATATAGCGAGCGTGTATATGTAATCTTTTTTATTTATTTATTTTTTGTGTTTAACCTCATTTGCGGCAAGTCTAACAACATTTTTACATCTCATTTATTAAAATGTTGCTCTTTTTATATGATATTTGTAATATATAAGAAGTAATTGAAGAATTAAATTATATATATTTTTATATAATTAAAATATACATTTAATTTTTTATATTTATATTAAATTTTATTTTAATTTTTTAAGTTTAAAAAATATATTTTAAGTCATTTAACTTTAATGTTTCTAATAAAATATAGTAACACAATAAATTTAAAATAATATTATAAAATTAAATAAAATTAAAATTAAAATATTATATTAAAATATAAATATATTTTTTTAATTTTTAATTATATAATTATTATTTTAAATCAGTTAAATCAGTATTTTTTTATGAGAAAAATTAACAATATTAAATTTAAAAGGTTAAAAGTATACTTTTTAAATTTAAAAAATTAAAATAAAATTTAATTTAAATATAAAATATATAATTTAATTTTCTATAATTATTAATTTTTTTAAAATTATTTTTATTGATATTTTTTTAATAATAATTAAATAATAGAGATTTAGTCTAAAAAAATAATTATAATATTTAAAAAATTATATCATATTAACTAATTTTTATTAATATAATTAAATTAATTAAATATATTTTATATTAATAAGAGAATAATTTATATATGAAAAATATGAAAGAGATGTCATGAAGTAGAAATATTTTTCATATCTGTGGAAGATTAAAATTTAAAGGCAAAAAAACTCACGCCATCGTTGACATGAGTTATGTTATTTTGATCTTAAAACAAAGACATCATTCAAATTTAAAGGTGTAAGAAGGGAGGATCAAGAAGAAGAGGAGGATAATAATAATAATAATAATAAACATTAATTTATTTAACTCAAACTTCATAAATTTGTGTATTTTTTAAATTTCTAACTATAAACAAAATTCTTCTCAAACTATACAATAAAATATACATACATACATACATACATACATACATACATACATACATACATACATACATACATACATACATACATACATACATACATACATACATACATATATATACACACACACGGTAGGAATTTATTGACTAATTAAACAAGTTTGTCGTGGTTTCTAAGATAAAAGGTGAAGAGAGGTAGCTCAATTTTCAATATCCTAATGATATTGATCCTATAATTTAATAATGAATTAAATTAATCGCCCCACTAATTAACAAAAGGAGTTTCAAGGTCGTCTTGGACGTTATCAATTGAGTGAGATCGAGGCTCCAATAGGCAAGCAAAACAAAGAGAAATCATCTGATCAAAATCAAACACAAAAAGGATTTCCCAAGTGAGCAAATTTAAAATTAATTAATCAAGGAATTAGTGGAGAGTGATTAGATAATTAATAATTACCATGATTATGGAAGCACATATTAAGCCAAAGCCTTTGCAATCAAAAGGAGCACTGCTAGATAAAAACCACGCTGAAAATAACAGACATGAGTAGTGTAATTATGAAGGTTAATTGATTTGAAATAGGTAATTAAGATTTTTTGTAATTTAACAACAATTGATTAAACATGATTTTTCCTCTTACATGTCAATGAACTCATGATCATAGGAGATAGCAAATGAGCCATGGATTCGACCCCAGCAATAAACCCTTGTGCTTTTCCCTGTAATAAATAAATGTCACTCATGCATGCTAGTAAATTATAACATATTTAAATTTATTTACATTTAAAAAAAAACTATTTCCTCAATCTTTCTAATTTCACTCGATTTTAAAAAGGTTTTATATTTTTTTATTGAGTCTTTCCAATAAAAAAATTAATGAAATTATAGTAATTTACATATTAATTTTTCCATTATATTTTGAATAACACAAGGATAAGAAGCAAGAGGAACAAACCTGATTGGCTGAGCTTGATGCTTTTGAAATAATAGCATAAGTCTGCATCTCAAGAAATACAAATAATCATGATAATAATTCAATTACTATAAAATTATTAGTAGAATAAAGCAATTTTTGTATTTTTATTATAGTATTTTTCAATTAAAATGTGATCATGTGTTTTTTTTTTTTTTTGGAAAAGGCAAACAAACAAGCATATGTAGTACTCACAAATGGTTTCACAAGGACAAAGAGGACACCAAGAGAGGCACTGAAGTATGCTACCTGCATTCATTGAATGACTTCAATTAACAACACTGGAAAAAACTGTTTTTTAGGAAATATTAAGGAAAAGTTTTCCATTGAATTAAAATTTTTAATTTTCAATGAGAATGTTTTTCTAAAGTTTCTCAACTTTATATTATGAAATTATGAATAATATGACTTTTAATTTTAAACTTTAAATAATACATGTGATCTTATATTTTTTTTTTGTATAAATATGAGACCCTATATCTAGTTATAAAAATAAAAGTACAAAAACATGGGTTGAAAAGATTTTACCCAAGGAGCCCATGCCAATCCATAGAGCAGTGCCTAGACAGATAAAAAAAAGAAGAAGAAAGTTTAATTAAGAATTTAAGGTATTCTATTTTAATTTTTTAATTTAAAATTGAAGAGAAAATTGGTAAAAGAATATATTTATAGTCTAAAATTAAAAGTGAAAGAGAAGTTACGTATGCTATGGAAGCAAGCAAGGCAAAGCAGAGTATCACTTTCTCTCCAACCAATGGATTAATAAGAGGAGCCAACACAATCTGCAATAAGACAATAACAAACACATTAGGGATTTTTATTTATTATTTAATGTACATATAAAATAACAAACACATCCATTTTTCAAATTTTTAATTAGGGAGATTTTACTCATATATATTACCTGGGAGAAGATTGAACCAATGCCAACCAACATTTGAATTTCTGTGAACTGATTTTTGTCAAAACCGAAAACCGCTTTCAGGTAGTACTGCAACATTTGAATTTTAATGTACAATATATTTTATATTTTGTTAAATTAACACTTTAAATAGAAAATATTATATTATGAAATATTAAAGAGGCTTTTATAATAATGGTAGACCAAAAACTAGAGTGATCATCAAACTGGTGAAACCTATGGTTTAAGGATTGGTGGTCCAATTTTTAATTACCATTGAAGTACAATTAACTCAATCATAATTAAAATAATATATTTTAATTAAAATATATAAAATGTTCACGTATAATCATAAAAAATAATGTTTATATTAAAAAAATATTACTTCACATAAACGAAATATTCATATATATATATATATCAATAAAACCGAGTTACTAAGATATAAATTTTCCAAACTACTATATTTTGTTTCAAGCTTCACAATGAAAGAACAAAGTATGAAATACCTATGGAAAAGTGATGATTTTATTGGCGGATTAACTGGTCTAATATCTAACCAGTTAAGTGAGTTGGGTTTTAATACCTATGGAAAAAGGGAGTAACTAACAGAAAGAAAGAAAGACTTACGAGCAAGATGGCGACTGTGCCAGACATTCCCAACTCGTAGAAGAAAGAGACGAGGGATATGCCTCGCAATGTGGGACTGAAACACTACGCATTCATCAGTTCCTCTCTCTATTTTCGTCACTTAATAACATTATATACTCATATAATAGCCTTATTATTATAAGATTCGATCATAAAAATAAACATAGGAAAACAAAAATAGAGAAATATAACCTGGAAATGACAAGTTCAGCAGCATTGGTCATAGATGTGAATCGTTGGCGAAGAATATGGATGGGGTTAGGGAAGCGAAGGGAGGAATGCTCCTTTGTTGCAGGTAACCTCAGAGTTTCAGAAAGGAACATTAGCATATACGATGAGCAAAATATCAGAAGTGTCGTCGAAACCTGAATTCATCGTCAACACGTACGCTACAAATTATTAACAATAAAAAAGTTTTCAATTTTTTAAAGCAAAAAAATTGTTTCTAAAATAAGAAATCAAACAATTGCGATTATTCTGACTTTATTTTTTATTTTCGTCCAAAAGATACACTTCTATCGGCCTCTTAAAAAGGTTGAGAGAGTAGCTTTCTTAACTATAACTAATATTTCTTGTTTTTAATATAATAATTAATTATTTTTTTTAAAATATATTAAAAAATTAAATAAATTAACTATAATTAATATAAAAATTAGTTAACTAATTTAAATAGATTAATAACTATATAATATAAATATTAAGGAATTGAATTGAATTAAAAATAAAATAATTTTTATATTAAAAGTTGGAGAGAATACTAAGTTACGGCAACGAGAAGAAACATACCCCAAAAATGTAGTGCTGTGGGAGGGAGCGAGTTAAGGCTTCACCCATGAATTGGGAAGCAGAGTGAAGACCAGTTATCCATCCAAACACTGCTGCTCTTTTCTCTTCCCCAACAATATCTGCCTGTTACATATATCAAATTAAACCAACATAATATCATAGTTTTCTCAAAATAATAATAATAATAATTATTATTATTATTATTATAAAATCTGTAAAGGAAATGAAGAGGATGACCACATAAGCAAACATGACGCAGTAAGTACTGCCTTGACTGATAATGGATGAAACGGTGCGTAGAGCGTAGTAGGCATACACATATTCCTCCGACTGTTTCCACGATATTACAGCTGTATATTCCCAACAAATTAAAATAAGTAACACTTGTATTAATTAAATGAAATGCCCCCAAATTAAAATTAATTAATTAGAAAGATAGAAATAATCAAATAAAATACCAAAAGGGACGATGGAGGCAGAAAAGGTGAGGAGCAGCATGGGTTTGCGGCCATACTCGTCCGCTAGCTGACCCACCACCGGCAACACCACCATCTTGAATACTCCCACCACCTGCCCTTCCAATTCCATTTCAATATCAAGCCACCCCATGGCATGACATGCATGTAAATACCAGAAATTTCATCTTGGGAACCTTTTCATAATTAAAAAAATTTCATCCCTCCAACCTTTCTATAATTAAAAAAAAATTAATATAATCTCTAATCTTTTAAATTTATTTTTATTTTAATTTTAGTCTATCAAATTTAAAATTATAATTTTTAGTCTCTTAAGAAGTAAAATAATTTTTTTACTGAATTATAGCCACTAATGTTTTAGATGGAAAGAAATTTGAAAGACTAAAATTAAATGAGGACAAATTTAAAGAACTAAAAATTATATTATAAAAAAAAGGAAAATTGGGGAAAAAGCATCCCTCATTAAAAATTTATTGGTGAGAAATGCTTGATAAATTTTTGTACACATACAATATTAATATTTTGTAAATTTTATATGCATAGGATACCGATATTCTAAATCTTCATCAACAGTAAAATCATTAGGGGGAGATTTTTTCTCGATTTTCTAAAAAAAGAAAAGGATAACTAGAGCTTTATATGACAAGAGCTTGTAAAAGTAATCGCAAGATATTTTGCCACTGTTGTGTCAACACTCCTTCAATAATCAACAAAACAAATGACAATAAACTAAACTAGGTAACTGAACGAAGAATCTCTTGCCTATTTTTGGACAAGAATAAAATTAAGGAGGAAAGAATATTCCGAGAGAAAACTCTTAAAACTAATAATTTTTTTTAATATTTTAGTAAATTTTCTTTCTTCTCACTTTTCCCTCCAGAAGGCGGAGGGACTCATGAGGAGAGATGATCGAGTTACCCCATCTCTACTCTAGATAGAGACACAACATCTCTTTAAACATCAACTCATTGACACTAGATTCTTTAAATAGATTAGGGTCACTAGCTAATTCACAGATCTTAACTAATTAATCTAACATCTTAACCAACTAATAAGAGTTTAATACCTCCGACAGAAGCAATTGAATATATATATGAAGGTATGAGAGAGAGAGAGAGAGTACGGTTTGTTGGAGAGCGACGATGTAGAGAGATTTGGAGCAGGAAGAAGAGGGAGGAGGGCACAAAGCGGAAGTGGTGAAGTCAACCAGAACAGAAACCGGCATTTCCTCGGCGATGCCATGTATGAAGAACGGCAACAACAAGTGGATCAGTGGCTTCAACTCTCTCACTCCACTCTCCCACCCCATTTTCATTCCCTTTCTTCTCCTTCTCCTTCTCCTTCTTCTTATATATATGCACCATCTTGTGTTTTTTTTGTTTGACTCTTTAATGCCCCTTTTTTCCCGGTTTGATTTCCCTCTCTCTTTAATAATTATTCAATTGTTTCGCCCCAAATTAAAAAAAAAAAAAACTCAATTAATGTCCATTTGCATTATATTATTCTGCCAAAATAATGCATCGTCATACATGAAACTGATGATATTATTAAATTGTATTCCACGTCTGGTTTTTTTTTTCCTTAAAAGAAAACAAACAAAGAACTAGTCTCACCATTAAATATACATATAGGATAAGGTTCATTTCTCAAAGTTTTTTATAATCAGTGAACATATATATATATGCATGGGACATGCCGCTTGGCTCAGATCATGTCCTTAATTCTCGACTCTTGTCATATTGCATGAAACTAACCCCTTCCTCCTTTTTTTTTTTTTTGGAAAAAAAATAATATATATATATAATTAATTTTATAGTAGGAAATTGATCACTTCCCCCCCCCCCCAAGAACATTTATACTAGCTACTTCTAACAAGAAATCTAGATGGTTAGCCTGTAAAGAAATCTCAAACCATATAAAAGCCATTTACAGATGAAACGAGTCTAAAAACCGTTGCTTACGTGCATGCATAGTAGTCAGTGACAAAATGAAGGATTAAAAAACACGATACATTGGGCAAATTGACTTTGATGCGGCTAATTAATATCATTATAGCGCCTTTCACTAATTACTTGTTTTTGTTTCCTATACACTTTTTACGTACCATTCAACTACGAGTACTTGCCAGAATATGGTAAGATGATGCAAGTGGAGCAACAAGAAGTGCTCATGAAGATGTTATGAGTCCTATATTTGGGAAGCCTCACAAGTGAAATAGGATCTATAAGTTTAGGGATTCTCTCTCTTAATAAGCTTGTCTTTAGATGAGAATACCTGATAATCTCAAAAAAGACTATCCATAAAGGGTCTGATAGATAGAGGACTGAATGAAATATAATGGTGTGGAGTCGCCCGGAATGTTGGTGACCCCTTCTCTTGTAGATTAGTATTTTGGAATTGGGATCTCCTGGTTTGTGTTTATCATAGAAAAATTGACATTTTTGTAGTAGACAAGGTGGATCAATTCAAGGACGCGAGATATAGATAGAGATAGCTTTTGACTAAAATTTTGTGTGATTAGGTAACCTCACCAGTAAAATCTGATTTACAAATTCGAGGTCTTATACTCAATAAGTAAAGTGGACCTTAGCTTTGCGTTTTGGAAGTGATTTTACTATCACGATACAAGTATGAGAGGAATTTTATCTCACTTGAGTGAAAGTGGTTTTAAAAAGCTAATTCAAATTAGCTGCTCAATTCTTTTTCTAAATTAGAAAGGACAAATATTAATAATATAAAGTTATAAGTATGATTCAACCTATAATATCTTATTTATAAAAAACTTACATGTTATCTATTATCTATAGGTTTAGTCGGTGAAAGGATGAGACATGTGACTATTTAAAACATATTTGATCGTTGGAGAATATCACTTTATTGTAGTTTTAGTCACGGTACTTAGAGAGGTATCATAACTTCTAATTATCTAGATTTACGCCTAAAGGTAATTGATAGCTCATCTTGCCTAATATTGACATAGTTTAAGAGGAAGAGATATTTCGTCATATTTTTATATCTTAGATGAGTCTAACATTTTTACATGTTATGAGGTCACATTGCCATTCGAAAGGGAACCACGTTTTTATCATATAAAGATGATTTCTCTCAATCATTCCTTTCTAAGAAGGGGCCTACATTAGAAGCCCATTGTACGTTTCATTTATTTTATCTTTGATTTTTCTTAAATTTAGGTTTGTATAAAATTTAAGTTTAGAAAAATTTTAAAATAAATAACTATATATGTTTAAAAGGATTTTTGGACCAAACTATAGTTTAAAATTAAAGTTTTAGATAAGTTGGTCAGAGTAGTTTATGGAACATAAAAGAGCTTATGGACTAACCAATTACTATATTACCCTTGCTATCTTCTACACCTTCTCTCCTCTTTCATTTCTTTTTTACATTATATCTCATCTCTCATTTCTTTTCTATACCATCTCTCCTCTCTCCTCTCTCTTTTACACCCTCTCTCATCTCTATTCTATACTATCTCTCATCTCTCTTATATTTAATAATCATACCATTTTTCGTAATTTATCAATAATAAAAGTACTTCTGAAAATAACTATTTAAACACTTATTTATTCAAAACTACTTTTTTTTATAGGTTCTTTTCCAGAAATTATTTTCTAAAAGCTGCCAAAAAATTATTTTTTCAACCCCTTAATAGATATGGGGAGGGGCCAAGTGAAAAAAGGAATGTAAAGTAGTGGTATTCAAATAAAAATATAAACTTATGAGATAGGGTTGGGCAAGGCATCACCCAAACCTGATGCTTAGCTCAAAAGATGAAGGAGCTACAACAACTCTACCTATTAAATGCACAAGTAATTTTGAGTTAGTTAAAACGGATTTCTTTGTCTAAGTGGTTGTGAAAAGAAAAATATAAATGTTATGTTACAAATTCAGATATCATTATTCCATAATTTTATATAATTCCCTAATAAAACCTAACACAATAGCTATTAACACAACTTATGAGATGAGAGAAGATAACTTTTGCATCATTCCCAAATACTCTACCACCAAGCTCTTTAATATATATTGTAATTTTCTTTATAATATCTTTCCTATTAATTTCTCCACTTATATATTTGTGATCAACTTAAAAAATTAATGTTGTTAAGGAAAATAAGAGCAATAAACACTTAATTACCCCTGAATCATATATATAATTTTAAAGATTTCAATTTTTTATTTAATTAAAGGTATAACTAACTACTTTTAGCTTGAGTCTAATTCCTTTAGAGACTTAGAGTATAAATAATTTTTCTCTCTCAATAAATATATTTCATGCAATTTGAGTTTGTATTCTCTCTCTTATAGGTATGAGGCTGTTTATCATTTTAACTAACAGCTAGTTGGAGATTTTAATTTTGATATTGTATAAATAATCACTCTAATTCATAATTTAAATGAACTATTGTACAAGGAATTAGGTATTTAAGCAATGATGATATTTGAGTACTTTTGCATAAATTTTATTTTTTTATATAGTTAAAAATAAGTTGCACATAGTTGAAGAATTATACTTGCTGCATCGGAGTATTTAAACAAATTTTAGTTATACCTGGATAATAAATGTTACAATAGGGATATTTTAGCAATATTTCTTATTATTAAAGATTGATTCATTATCTATTTAATCAATCAATTAAGTTACTAATTTTGGCTAGCAGTAAATCAACTCATCTGTCTAATTTAACAATTTTCAACAATATATTTTAAAAAAGTTTTGAATATTTCAAGGAATATTGTATATATTATAATATTACTATATCTATTTTTAATTATAAGATCTACTTAGATAAATTTAAAAATTATATAAATTAATTAATTATAATAATTATATATTAATTTTTTTATATAGAGTTATATTAGAAAAAATTATAATTTTAAGAGATAAAATATACTAAGATCTTATATATAAATAAATCTAACTACTAATATTTAGCTTTTATAACTATGGATGAAGGGAGTATATCATGTGACTTTCTTTATTAGGAAATCTGATTCTGAAGATGACCATATATATTCACAGGAAATCTGAAATATGCTTTGTAACTGTAATTATAAGTACAGTGATGATCGTATTTGTATTGGGGGCACTGTGAAGGACCGTACCGTAGCATTTACCGCATAATTTTAGACATATAAAAGCAAATCGTAACCCGAGGCACGTGTGAGAGAGTAACTCGCGCACGCCATCCTCATTCTTCCTGGGCCTCCATCGGCGTCAAAACCTATCTCCTTCCCTCCTTCTCTGGCTTTCTCTCCCTCTTCTTCTGATCACTACCCCCCTCTGGTCCTCAATTCCTTTGCCCTATACCTAATTGAATCTCCTCATGAAATTCGCTCTTCTAGATTCTATGGTTTCGTCGTTAATCCCGTTTTCTGACGCTATTCTTCTTTAATAAATCGCCTTAATCCCTAACCCTAGAAATTTCTGTTCCCTTTCCATGGAGGGCTCTGCAGAGGATCTCGGAGCCCCGGAGTCATGGGAGGCTGCCGATTTGGACGAGTCCATGCGACGGTTGATGCTCTCCTCCAGCAAAGACTCCAAGGCTGCGGAAGTTCCTGACGCCTCATCTTCGTCAACTGCCTCCGGGTCGGCCACTGCCTCGTCTTCTTCATTAGCATCTACTTCCTCGCCTGGAGAGAAGGTTTCGGAGGATGTCATCTACGAGGTTGATCAGTTCCTCCGCGAAGCTATTCAGAACCCTCGCGAACGGTTATCAAGTATGTAATGTGTATGTATGCATATTAGATAGGTGGTTAGATATTGAATCTGTGCGCTCATATGTACTGGTCGAAGAAAGATATTTATGTGAGCATGCGTGCGAATTCGGATAGTTATAGAATTGTGTTCAGGCTTGATGGGTGTCGTAATATGTGAAGTTCCGTGGATTAATGGGAATGCCGTCCCCATGGGGCGGTCTGTTTTTGAGGCGGATCGTTGTTGTCTTTGTGCATCTTGACTATATTTTAGAATTATAAGCTGTCTGTATGTTCATTGGCGAGATCACTTTTTGCGTTGATATTTGTGTTGATGATAATAACTTACCCATTTAGAATTTGTCGACATTGTGCTGGTGTCTGTATTCCTGGTTATAAATTTAATCTCTTAAAGTAAAGGAACGATTCCTTATACCGTAAGGATAAACGAAAAAAATATTGCTCCTTCAAAATCTGACAGTTTTATGTTCTTTGGTCCCTTTTTCGTCTCTTTCTTTTGGTTTATTGGTTTTTCTTCATTTTGTTTTATTTCTTTTGATGATGCCACTCTAGTGATTTTGTAATAAAATTATGAGTGCGTTATATGTATTCTGAGGATGATTTGTTGATCTTATCTGACAAAGCTTGTAAAATTCAATTCATCCAGTTTTGAGGATGGAACAAGATGTTGAGAAATTTATCCGGGATCCTAAACAACAGCAGCTTGAGTTTCAGCAGCTGCCAACTTCTTATTTACGGTTGGCTGCACACCGGGTTGCTCAGCATTATTCACTGCAGTCAATGGTTTTATTGGATAATAGTTTACCAGATGGGTCTGGTTCCAAAATAATTGTTCGTAAGACTGCGGAATGTCGGCTTCCTCCTATTCGTCTTGCTGACATTCCTGTGAAATTACCTTCAGAAGACAATACAGTTATAAAAGTTGCCATTAAACAGAGGCCGCAGAAGCATTCACAGGTTGTTAATAGTTCAAATTCAAGCTCATCAAAAGGTAGCAACTCTAGAAGTGTGGAGGAAAGGAAAGAGGAATATAATAGGGCCCGTGCTAGGATATTTAATTCTGGCAGCAATGCTAGCAACGTGGGTGGGAAGCCTGAATGTGAAGCAAGGCAGCATGATAACTCTTTGCCTGTTTCCTTAGGAATTTCTAGGGTGGAAGATAAATCTCCTTCTGTATCTGATGCAAGCTATGGAAGGGGGCTGGTTGAGTGTTCAACAAATAGCAGTAGGGCTAGAAGTAGGGCTGCAGAGAAGGAGCCAACTGTTAGGTACAGACAAGGTAATAGGGTGGCTATTTTCCGGGATCGGGAGACTGATCGCAAGGATCCAGATTATGATAGAAGCTATGATAGGTATGTCTTGTTTTTTCCTATGCATGCTTTCTGGCATTGTATATGACCTTTCGTCTTTGTTTCCTATTTCAATAAAACGGTATTTGGCCTTATACATGAATAAACTAATAATATCTCTTCACAACTGTTAGTAGGCATTGCATTTATTTATTTTCTTTTAATGTTTTCAAGGATCCTGCAAACATGCATTTGATCTAGTCTTAGTCTCTGGTGTACCACTAGTTAACCAGCCACAAATTATGCAGTAAAGATTAAATTTGTAAATGGACCTTTTTTGTTTGTATGTCAAATTCCTTCGTCATTACTTAGGTTGTGATGTTTTCACTTGCATTCAGGTACATGCAAAGATTTGATCCTGGATTTGGGTTCAGTGGAGGGTCATATGCCATTCAGCCAATGTATGCACCTGTGTTGAATTACAACACTGAGTTTCCACAGCTTGGAGCTACACATGGACCTCAACTTTCTGCTGAGCACCAGCCACGGCCAATTCCTCAACATCTTCCCGGACCATGGGCTGCACCATCAAGTCCTTCTGGGATTGGGTATGGACATCCAGAGCCAATGATGTCGCCATTCAGTCCCAATCAAGTTGGTGCACACTCCTCACCAACTATGTTCTTGCATTCATCTCAATATCCTTGTCAGCGCCCTGGAATGTCTTTTATCCATCATGAACATGTTCACCAACCCTTTGCACAGGTATGCAAGCCCCAAGGTGTCCAACTTATGGTTGGTTAAGATCTATCGAATGTTTTGGCAAAGTTCTTTCCCATCTATCTCAGTGTGTATATGCATCACCAAGAGCAGTTTATGTATATATGAACTGATGTTTACTCCAAAATAAAAATATGAACCAATGCGACATTAAAACTGTATAGTATAGTCCATTAAGGAGAGAGATTTGCTGTCTGATCGTGATGACAATGGGGTGAATTTGTGGTGATAAAAGTCTTTTTATCTTGAAGCTGTAACACAGAAGGGATTATTGAATTCAATACATCTGAGTGATTGTCTTCTTTTCTCACGCTTCTAATTTAATTCACTAGTATTTTAAGTTTATACCCATTTTTCACTTGTCAATGATAGTCTTTCTTTAGCTTTGGAGTTCGGGTTCTAAAACAAAGGAGCTGTGGCTGTTTGCAAAATGTGTCAAGCGGGACCCCTCCTTATAGTCCTTGACTCTTGAAAGAATTTTATTGTCTCACCATTTCTGTATCCAGCCTTCTTAGTTCCTCATACTTTTGTTCATTAATTTTACTAAGCTCCATCTGAGTTTATCAGTGAAATCTCAGTTTGAAGGAAACTTTTTATCTTTGAGGATAATAATTTATTTTGATCAGGGCATACATCAGTCATGACAAATTAGAATAAGGTTTGGTCAATACATTTGCATTCTTTTGGATAACCTAATGTCTGATATGCTTCATATTGTCATTAGTTTTTTAATTATTATTTTTAGTTTTCTCCTGATCACTATATACTTGCTACTGCAGCCTCATCAACAACCACCTGATGCAAGTTTTGGATTGGCCCGGCCCCGATGAGGGGCTTGGGCCATGCCTGCGCCCAATCAGCCAGAGCTTTATGATGTTAAGATGATGGGCTTCCTTAGCTCCATACTCATTTTAAGCTGACTGGAGTGCAGGCATGTAGGCCGAGTTGGCTTGGAGTGGACTCGTTATTCTGGACCACCACAATCCATTTCTCCATGCTCGGTTTTGTGAAGATGCGTTTTGCATCTTAAGTGATTGATATTCCCTTGGCAATTCAACTTATTTTGAGCTCATTTATTGCTGCTGCTGATGAAGAATGAGTTGATGATGTTTTCAGAGCTGATGAAGTATGAGCTCGACTTGGATGAAGGTATGTCCCGTTAATCGCAAAAGAGTACCTTGTAGAAATATTAAGCCAGTTTTCCATCTATTTTAAGAGTTTAATGACTTAGACGATGTTCACCAACTTACCTTGTCACTAGCAGCTCAAATCGATAGATTTTGAGCGCTTATTCTTCTAATCACCATAAGTTAGTTATTGCGAGTTTTAGCCCTCTGAAATCTTCTGGAATTGAGGATTAATGATTTCCCCTCTCTTTTCCTTGGTTAAACTCCAGCTAACTTCAGCGCTCAAGGAATTGCGGTTAAAGAGCTTGTCTGGTCAATCGCTGTTGCGTTGGAGGAGCTTTGATACTTGTCTAGCCGGAGTTGCTCAAGCTCCGGTTGCCAATTATAGATTTTACAGTAGCCTGGTGAATAATCCTTGACGTGTTGTGTGTGTGTGTGGGTGTATACACACACACACACACACACACATATTGCTGGCTTTTTCTGGATGTTAGATTATATATTTACCTTGCATTCAGTCATTCATTTGAGTATCTGTCGTCTATTAGTCGCATACATAAATTTCCATTAATGGTTATTATGCATGGTTGTAGTGTGACTGATTTCTGCTCGCTTTCAACTGTTCTCTCACCAGGAGATTAGTTTTCCAAGGGAAAGAATATTTTTCCATTAGTGCGACGTGCAGCATGAGGGCGAACCAGAGGATGAGAAGTTGATAAACTTGATTTTATAGTCACATAAATGAGAAGCTGAAAAGTAATCCAATGTGCTACACATTTTTTGAGTAACAAAATAATGCATATATTATAGTTATCACCAAGACACCAACAAATTCAGTTTTTCGACTGCAATCTATCTGTTATCTATTATTTATTTGTCATTAATAAATTATTCTAATTCCATTTTATAATAATAAAATTAATTAGATTATGTAGTTAAAGATTAAATTAGTCCTAGAAAAAATTAATTTGGCATCGCAATAGTTTCACTTAATTTTTAAAGAGGTCTCTATCTTTTATTAGATTTTTGTAGTTTTTAGTTGTGGCTGTTAGTTTATATACTTATAATATGTTAATTAGGCTTACTGTGTATGCGGATTAAGAGATGTGTAAGTTCCCACAATATTAACTAAAATTTAAAAAATTGTTATAGTTTTTTTATGATTGTTACCGAACACAATAATTTCCGCTTTTCATAAACTACCTAGACGATAAATCAATTTGCACAAGATCTGTAAATTATCTAAATAGTTGTTTTTTAAATTTAAACAAACGTGACCTAGCCCTCTGTAGAATTTTTGACAATCTTACCTTTCATTAAAAAGGAAAAAAGGAAAAAATATCCTAAGGGCCATTCTTAGTGTGTGCAATTATTCCTTCACAACGGTCAAATTCTAATTCATGAATAGCAAGAAGCTCTCTTCTGCCATTATCAATTTTATTTTATTATCAAAATTTCATTTAGCACAAAGTCTACTAAATCCCAATTTGATTACTGAGATCATTTGAGCAGGTGATGCTAACATATATTTGCGGAACTGTTACATAATCCAAAAAAGAATAGACAAGCAAGAAAATACGAATGCTTCAAGAATGCGAATCAAGCTTTATTGTCTGAATTCAGCAGAGATCCTGAAGTCCAATCAAACTTAAAAAACAAAAGAATAAAAGGAAAGAAAAAGGCCTAGTTCTGATTCACAACCAGCTCCGAACCGATTTAGATGCATAAATATATTTAGTTATTTACCTCGAAGCAAGTTCTTACCACCAACTTCCTTACCATATTTGTACCAAAAAAAAAAAACTTCCTTACCATATAAAAAAACCTAATTTAGAGCAAAATTGGGGGATGGGTCAATGGAACTGTGGACTGTGCACCTTTTGAACTCAGAAGTGAAGCTGAACTCTTTCATGATGATGTCATGGTACCAAGGAGATCCAGGAAGCTCTGAAATCCACACTGATCTTGTGGATGCTTGGAAAGGTTTTATGGAATGCCTTGAAATATTACGTCATGGTACCAAGGAGATCCAAGAAGCTCAGAAATCTACACTGATCTTCTTGTCTATGCTTGAAAAATATTTATAGAACTCCTTGAAATGCTGGTAAGCTATGTCTATATCTTTTTTTCCACATATTTCTCTCACACTGCAATTGGAGGATTGATAGCAATTAGGCACAAATATGGATCTGCACTGCACTCAGCCAATCGTTTGGAACAAGCCAAAAGATCGAATGCAACAACAGCAAGCAACCAAAAGCAAGATACTTCTTTTAAACATGAAATTTAACTAGAAATCATGACAAATAAACAGAATCTCAATGGGATCAAAATTGGGCACAAATGAAAAACTCGTACTTGTTTCTCAAAATTCAAGTGACAGGATGCCATACAAAATAGAAGTGATCATCACTCCTGAAGTATTCTAGATGGTTTGGGTGAAGTGAAAAACATGTATTGTTCAAGATTGATTGCTTATTTCTAAGAATCAAGGGCCAAGAATTGGTGCGTGTAACTTTCAGAGACTAAGTACATTTCCTCTATAATGTCTACCTAAATGAACAATGATTCTTGTAAGTTCTATTTTTTTTATTGTCCACCCGATTCACTAGAGTTTGACCCCGACTACATTTGGATTTGACCCGCATTGCGCACCTGGCTATGGTGGATGAGTCTCTCAATGGGGATTTTCTGTATACGCTAAAGCTCGAACTCGATACCTCACTTAAATGATACCGAGTCGCTTACCATTCGGACCAATCCCGTTAGTTGTAAGTTCTTATTTATGAAGCTATTAATTACATATAGTTTATGTCAAAGTTTTACACAATGCTTACAAATTGATGCAAAATCGGAGCATTTTATTGAAAAGAGATATCTGTGCATTGAAAGTTGAGCAATTCCACAATCAACAGTTCGGATGCCAACCCCAGATGCAAGTATGGGACCTATGGTTGATCCACATCCCATATCATTTCTAACCACAAATTTCTGCATTAAAGGTCAACAAATATTAACCTAAATATGTTTCAATTATGTACAAAACTTAACGGGAGACAGAAAACATAGATGTGTCATATTACCATTCTAAACTGCAAGTGAAGATTAAGTGGGAAAAGGGAAGGGGATGCTGATTCTAAGGTTTTTTGAGAGGTGACTAGTAAGGTAAGAACTTTGATTAATGAATTGGAGGCAGAGAATTCGATTTGGATTTGGCACCCTCTTTCTTTTGATATACCAATTGGTTTTTGGAAGCCATATTGGCTTGAGTAATTCAGATTGAGTGAGGTGGGACCACATGAGCATATAACTTAAGAAATTATGAAACTTTTTAAAAACTTTAGACATAGATGAATTCACCTGAGTTGGAAGGCAATGGATTTTTCCAACTTCTTTAAAAAGAAAAGATGTTATTCCACTAGTAGCATTGCCTTGGTTTGCATTTTGCTTAATAACAAGTCCTTTTTGTAATTCAGGTCGATGATGTCCTTCATGCTTTTCTGTAAAATTTGGATGAACTCCATGGGCCATGTCTGCAGACAATATTAGAGAGAGAATACAAAAAGATGCTTTAGCAGTCTCATCTAGAAAGCTAAATTAAACAACACGTATAGGATACTTCTTGTTCATAGATTAGAAATACTAAAAATCCAATTATTCATGCATATATATATATTCTTATCTCAAGCCAGGTTGCTATAGCATGGTCACTAGTAGCACACTGTAGCTCAAGAGAATGGCAAGTGTGTATGATTTAAGTGATTTTACAAAGTAAAATACACTTTGAATATCATGAAAGAAGTTGAGGAAGTGTAACTGTAAGGGGAAGCCGTTTTTAAATTATAATTACCTGCAACTAACAACGACAAACAAGTTTTCAAACAAAAGTGTTTTTATCCCAAATTTCATAACTGACGAACTTTAAACAAATTAATTCCTAGTCTAAATCCATGATGTATGAGCTTTAACTTTTAAGACTTTCTTGGCTGTTCTGGTCTAACTACATCACATGACAATTGGTTGTTTTTGCAATGCACCTGGACAAGTTCATGGCGTCAAACCATATGTTAAATTGTCAATATCTTTCACCACAAACTAGAAAAAAACCTGAAAAAGAGCAATCAAAGATGGAATCATGAAGCAGATTGTTGAAAGTTACTTGAGAAACATGATACTATACTCAAAAATGATTGGCGAATGTTGCGCTCAAAAGAGCCTTCCTCAACATAGCCATCAGTTAAGCCACTTATAATGCGTCTCATTGCCTGAAACATGGTTGGCGCACCAGCTCCTTGAATAGAACCTGAACCCACCTAAATTTTAGCAATTAGACGTAGCAATCAGAGATGAACAACGTAAAATTTTATTATTCTGATAAAACAAATGCTATGTACTATCCTCTAAATAGGGAAGAGTTGATATTTACTGAAGCTTCCAAGGTTAATGTGGCATCTTCACAAATATTAAGAATTTAGGCCTATTCCATATGTTACAGGTAACTGTATGGTTGGAAGAAAGCATACTCAAACATGTTCAAAATGAAAATAATAATATCTAAAACATCCGATTTACCAGAAACTGATGATATCAAGTCTGTAAACAAATTAAAGCCAGTTAATTAAGGGAAGAAGAAAAACTACCTCCTCATTGTCAAACAAAGCAACCATTCGTATCGCAAGCTAATTGGTTAAATCACCAGGAGATTCAAATGAATCAATAAGTGCCCTCAAAGCACAAAAGCTTGAAGCGAGATTATCTAATCTTCCAGAAAATATAAATTCATTGTTTACACCTCCAAGGCAGCTAGGCTGAGTGTCACAAACATTCAGTTCAACACTCACTATGTCATCGGGCCGACAATTCAACTCATCTGACAAAACCTGAGAATAAAAGTCAAGAATTATCGTAAAGAATGATAACCAAGTTAGAAAAGAAGCTATGATTAACAGACAATTCATTACAGATGTGTCTGAGTACATTGAATGTTCAATAAGTTGATGCTCAGATGTGATGTTCAATGAGAGCTTTGTGTAACAAGTGCTAGGTTTATTAATGGCTTCTTGTTTAATATCAAAAGGGGGGGCTAGATATATTATCCCCATCACTCTTCACGAAGCTTATAATAAAGCTAGATAAGTAAAACAATTCCAAGCATACTTGCTAAAGCCAAGATCCTCTCAAAACTTAGCTCCTCATTCATATTGAGAGCTAACAAAAAGAAGCTTTTGAAAAGGATGAAACCTAGCAATCCATGGTTAATTACTTTTTCTTCACAAATTTTCAAAACATCAAAGCAAAACCTATTAGCTTCTTCATGGGAAAAGGAAACTCTGTTAATCTAACTAACAAGGTGTACCACTCCAAGTAAGCCTCTATCCTAAGTATTAATTATGGATCCAAAAGGAGTCCCCAATCACATGTGCTTGCCTAACAGTTGAAGATAAAATCTTCTGCCAACGTCCTCTGCAAGTGTCAACAAGCATTGTCTTGAGCCCATGTACCAAGCACTTTCATGTTTCACTAATTTCCTCAAGCCCCTCCCATATAGTAAGAAAACTTTATGTTTAACTTCAACATAGGACTGATGAATTACCTCCATAAGCAGTGAGTGATGAGCAGCCTTGGATATTGCAGTCTTCTCTTTTGAATCAGAAGTTTCCTCAGGTTTCATTGAGAGCAGTGGAAGTAAATGAGTCTCTAGATTGGGTTTAAAACCATCCTGGTTCACTTTGCTAAACAATAAAACAAACAAGAAGAGGGGTTAATGAATCAACATTCCATATTTCTATTGCTTAAAATTGACTCTACAGGCAAAAACAGGGGGGGCGGGGGGGGGGGCGGAATACCCTCGGCCAATTCACACCCATTTTAATATGTGCTACGTGGAGGCTAAGGTAGTATGAGATTCCTAGATCCCACAATGAGTAATATAGGATCCTCTATCAATCATTTAAGTGGCTTCTTTGAGGTTCTTCCACCACAATTGCTAGCTTTTGGAGAATAGTTCTCCATTCAAAATCACAGAGTGTGACCATTGGGACCTTGGCTCTCCAAGGAGGGCCAATTGATTGAGCCTAAGGTAATTGCGTAGTAAGAGATACTTTATGGAATATTTAAATGGTTGATTTTCCCACCAAAACTACCATCAAAGTTTTTTTATTTTCTGTAATTAAATCTTAAAGTTGTTGATACAACCTAGTATTAAAAGATTCGCTCTTGACTACACAGTATGCCTCAGAAACATTGCTACAGTTGAGTCGGGTAAGTAGTCTGAAGATAGCTTTGTTTTTGGGACCTGAACTGAAGATAATTATATTCTGGCCTCGTATGTTTTGATAGTTATTTTTTGTCCTCCCTGATTTATTTTTGTTTAAAAAAATTATGAAAAAAATAATTTTAATTAAGTTTTGAGTTCTAGTAAGAAGAAAAAAAATGAAGGAAAGAGTGAAAAAAAATAAGGAGAGAGATAGACTTTAACTATTATGGCCTTTTGACCAAACCACACTAAGGATACTTTTAAATCTTTCATAAGTTGGTATTTTTGGATCTACCCTCAATAGATATAATAAGTGCATGAGTTTCTTTTTTAGTCAAGGATGATTGACAAAAATATAAGAAAATAAGTAAAAAAAAACATACCACTTTAATTGATTTTTTAAATAATTTTTTATTATTTCTTTTCAATACATATCATTCCAACTCTTCTCTCTCTCTCTCTCTCTATATATATATTATTGTAAACCATTTCACCACATATCCTTTCTACTTAAGGATGATAAAAACCAAAAAGGTAAGACTATTAATTTAAAATAAAAAATAGAAAAATCTATATTAAAAATTTATTCATAAAGAGGACCTAAATTTTTATGTAAAAAAATATTGATAATCTATAAATTATATATATATATATATATATCTATATAAGTATTTTAATTTATATTCTTGTCACCAATAAAATTCTGAATAGAGGACTTTCCCCTAAATTTCCATAACTTAAAAAGAAAATACAATAAATTGTATCAAAAACCAATATTTGGGGGCACTCTTTTATTAAAGAAAATCAGAAAGAAAAAAAGACATTCACGCTATATCCGAAATCCAAGCGGGAAAGTAACGGTAGTTATGCTGAGTCGCCACTGTTTTTGTGGGTTCAACGTCTATAACTACCTTAACAGTTTAGTTTTCATTTTAAAGCCACTTTTTACTCTTATTCCCTTTGAAGGCATCAAACTTTCCCAGCGATTTTCTGTAATTTGAAGTTCAACTTACGTCTGCTTTCTCAGAAATATCAAAGTCCTCTTTCTTGGAAAGTTCTAATTTCGTTTCCAATTGCAAATTTTCACTCCCGGAGAATTTTCTCTGGACAACACGGTCAGTTTCTTTGTGGCCAACCACAATTTGAATTTAATCCTCCCTCCCGAGGATTTTCATCCAGTGAAGCCAATTTTCCCGAGAAGAAAACGTCGAGTAATGTCGAAGGAATTCAACGTCCCTTGTGTGGTTTTCCCTTCCGGCGGAAACCCGGGCCTGAAACAACGCCGTCCAGTGCCGCCGTTTCAGCCACGACCAACCAACACCATTTCCTTCATGTCATTCGACGTCGGATCCGCCTTACCCACGCCATTCCCATCCACGGAATTGGGGTCAATCTGCGGTAACGGCAGTTCGAACACCAACGTGATCGACGAACCGCCTCTGCTAGAAGAACTAGGGATCAACACAAAACAAATCTGGAGCAAAACAAGCTCGATCCTAAACCCGGTCCGCATTGACCCGAACCTGCACGACGACGCCGATCTATCAGGACCATTTCTGCTGTTGATGGCTTTCGGATTGTTCCAATTACTGGCGGGGAAGATTCATTTCGGGATAATCTTAGGGTGGGTGACGGTGGCGGCGCTTTTCCTGTACGTTGTGTTCAACATGCTCGCAGGGCGTAATGGGACTCTGGATTTGCACAGGTGTGTGAGCTTGCTTGGCTATTGCATGCTTCCGACGGTGATTCTATCGGTTCTCTCCTTGTTCCTTCCTCAAGCTGGTGTCGCCATTTTCGTTATCGCCGCCATTTTTGTGATCTGGTCCACTCGAGTTTGCACCAAGCTCCTCATCGAAGTCGGCCGGTGGGATGAACACCGCGGCCTCGTTGCTTATGCTTGCTTCCTCATCTACTCCTTATTTTCGCTTCTCGTCATATTCTAATTCTATATATATATATATATATATATATATATATATTGGTAGGATATTTTCAAAATGGCCCTATGTAATTTTTCAGAAAGTGATATCTTTATAAATTAACAAAATTTATATGAAGGGTTGTTCTGGGGTTATAATAAAGTCACCAAGATCATCTCTTTTTCTAATGACACCTATAGAAAGTTATAAACAAAAGTATTAGCGCTTGGATTCATTGTAACATTCATGACGAGGCTATGAGAACTGATGACCAGCTTCATTGTAAACTTCCCTATGAATTAAGAAATAACTCCTCCTCCTTTAATCTCTGCACTTCATATTCAAACTGTTTTCTTCAATCTCCTATTTATATACCAAAGCTCGTTCATTCACCAAAGCCTCCAGCCAAAGATATGGCTTCTCTTTCATTCATCTTCATCTTCTTCTTCATGTTTATCGTTTAGCTTGTTACGCCGTCGATGGCCAAACTTACTGAACACGAAATCAAAGTGATATGCCTCCAAACCAGAGACCCTCCTTTCTGTTTTCTGACCCCCAAGTCGGATCCTGGTGTGGACATATATATCCAACATTCAAACCCTAGCTACAACGATGATCAATGAGGCTCATAATTACGCAAGGAAGACCTACAACGAGATAGGTTCGATCACAGATATCACCGGTGATTGGAGCGTGAGAGAGAAGTGCCAGTTATATGAGCCGAGAAGTACAAGGAAGCCATGGATGAACTTGGTGGTGCCAAGCAAAACTTGGCGGGTGGTAATTATCGGAAAGTGAGACTTGAAGCTGTTCTAGCGAAGCTGAGAGGGAGAACTTGTGAAGAAACTGGGGAGAAAGAGTCTAAGACTATATAGCCGATCAGAGGTAATAACAGAGATTTTAGGAATCTCTGCAACATCGTCTGTTCTATCTCTAGTCGCTTAATCGTGGGAAATTAGAATCTTGTTGATTAAATCTTAAAACTTATTAAGGGCAGTATGAAGCTGATTTATTATTATTTTTTTTCGTACTCAATAAATATAGTTTTCTTTTGAGAGTTTTGCACAATTAATGATTTCTTCTTCTGGTTCGGTTTCATGTCTTCATCTATAGTGCATCGAATATTTTAATTTCCTAGTAAAACACTTCTCAAAGTTCTTCTTTTAATGCTTTCTTAATGAAATTGATGAACCTCACTAATGTAAAACATGTTTTTTTTGGGCTAAGTGAATACTTCTCTTAACGTTAATATTAACGTTAATCAAGGGATTTTCGTAAAATAATGATTCTAAAAATATTATTAAATTATTAAATAATGATTAGGTAGTTAATCTAGTTGCCAAAGTCAAAGTGTCTTCAACTCCAAGTGGGCCATGCCAATCTTTCCCCTCACCTTCAATTCAATGGGTGATCTAATATTATTACCGCCAGATAATATCCTCTTTTTTTCTTGGTTATTATTATTTTTTTAAAATAATAAGAGAACAAACGAATACCGTCAACTTCAGCTACCATTCAACTTGTTTTAGGCATCATCTGTCTCTGACGTCTCAGCTCAGCCACTGACCTCGACGGCGCATTTGGTTCAAGTCTAATGGCGGGAACCATACAGGCTCTAACTGTCACGGGCTTTCCCGCCACCGCTTCCACCTTCCGTCATCGGAACCATTACTTTCTCTCAGGCGATGTAAAATTTCGCGGCATTCCCCTCACCTTTCCCTCACTGACTCGCAATGCTCTTAATTCACGATTAGTACCTGTTACTGTTAGAGCCTGTCAGCGCTCCGACCAGGTTCAATCTCGTTATACTGCTCTTTGTTTCTCGCGATTCTGCAATCAATTATCATTGAACGAACAATGCTACTTGCACAATCGTTAATTTCACAATTCACATCTTCTCAACTTCGCGTCAAGCCTTCATCTAGTTTGACAGGAAAAATTAAAAATGGATTCATTTGCGCTGGACTATGAGTTTAGCTGTGGAAAGTTGTAATTTTGTGCCTGCACTCATATCTGGGTTCAAATGGCTAGAATTTTTCTGGTTAAACTCTGACGAATTTATGTATGTGTTGTTTGTGTGTAGTTGTGGCAGTTGCCGTTTCTGCCTAGAAAATATAGGTTACAACTGGAATTTTTGATACTGGGTTTTTAATATATGCTAATCAAGGCCAATTTTGATTTATTTTTTAATTTAATTTTAAAAATCATTGGTTCCAACTTGCGAGTATTGATATGTATGGTGGCTTAAAGAAATTGTAGTGGTTTCAGATAGATGGTAATGGAAGCAATCCTACCAATCTCTCGGCTCTGACGGAGGGATTGAGTTGGGCGCAACCTATTTTGAGATTTGCTGGAAACAACTTTTTACCCTTGGGTAGCAATTCTTCTGTGTATTTATTTTTTTTGAAAAATATTGTCACTTACTTCATGGCTTACTGATTTAAGTTTTGGTAAATTAATTTTTATTAATTAACAATTTTGTTTTATGTGCTGATTGTGATATGTAGTTCTAATTGCTGGAGTGACACTTGGACTATCATATCCTAGTCTCGGCTGTCTAGCTGACAAATATTCTGTGTCAAAACTTGGTCCATTTGGGATTTTTATAATCTCAGGTTAGGCTTGAAGGGCATTGCTCTCTCTGGATGCTGTCTTACTTTTATGATTCCCATCTCACAGTACCCTGATCTTTCTCATCTCATGTGTTATCATTTAGGATTGATGTTGCGTAGTAAAGAAATTGGTGCAGCTGTGGAAGCATGGCCCGTTGGACTCTTTGGGCTAGTATGACCTTGAATTTCTTAAGTCTGCCTTTTGTAAGCTGATTCTCCACAATAGTTTCCTTTTCTATGAACTTGGGATTCAATGGGGTAATTGTGTTTAGATTTACATTTTTATAATGAAAGAATACAACATTGGGAAGTTTCACTTATTGCGATTGAGGTTAGAGTTGAAATACTATTGAGGGGACAAAAGGGAAATATGTGCTTGTTCTTTTTGTTTTTGTTTTTAAAAAATAACATTTGGTTGTTCTATGTTTCTGTCTTTTTATCCCTTGTTTTCCAGTTCGGTTTATGGCAATCACTTGCATTGATTTTGTCATTTATGCTGGAATATATGGGTAAAGCTCTCCATTTTTCTTCATACAGGTGTCAATACTGTTTCTGTCGCCTAACTTTTCTAGGGCAATATTGCAAATTCAGCTCCAACCCCAAGAATTTATTACAGGTTTGGTGGTTTTGGTTTTACTTAAAGCAGGAGTAATTTTGTTATCATGCTATTTGGATTATTTTCATGTCTTCACTGTATTTTAAATATTTGATGATGGCATTATTATATGACTCTAGCAATGAATTCTATCAAAGAAAACTAAAAAGAATTTAGTTCATTATAATGCTAAATCAACTGACTGAATGCTATCCAACATGCACTGTTGGGAGGAATAACGCCTTTCTACTTTTCAAACGTTACTTGAGCAGTTACTATTGTGCCATGCTGGTGTGGTACACGTTAATGGTTGAAGTTGCATTTTACATTAGTAATGTTTGAAGTCAGCAATGAGCCTATTAGAGATATATTAAGTTGCTTTATACCAAAAACTATGCTGATTGATTGGCAGATAAAATTTTACATAAAAAACATTGAAAATGGATTATAGACTTAAGAGATCATATTAACTATTAATTGGCCTTTCACTTATCAGCATAAGCTTTCAAGTGAACAAAATCTTGTTTTCACCTGAGACAATGCACCCTAATATACTTATATCTACTCTGGGTTTCAGTTTTAATTTTTGACCTAAAAATCTTTTGACTGTGAAGACTAATAAAATGACGTCCAATAACTACATGTTTGGTTTTTTATCTATCTGTACTTTCTTTTGAACACTATTAGTGATTTCCATCATCCTCCTCCCCACCTTTTTTATCTTATATGTTGCATATTATTCGGATTACTGGTAGTTGGTGGTCCATGTTTTTGTCATTGACATCTCGATCTTAGTCTGTAACTTTCTTGAACATCGAGCAATTCTCTATGGACTTACAGGATTGGCTGTATTTAGTTGTATGCCAACTACATTATCAAGTGGTGTTGCGCTTACTCAGGTAAGGATGATCCATTTTCCCTCTACTTTCCTTTACCTTAATATTTTTATTAGTTGTTATACGCCTTGTTCCTACAGCTATGGATCTAGTCTGGATTTACTTTTTTGTTGAGTTTTTCCATTTTGCTTCTGCAGGTTGCTGGGGGAAACTCTGCTCTGGCTCTTGCAATGACAGTAATATCTAATTTGCTAGGAATATTGATTGTGAGTCAGTAAGAGTTTAATAAAATTTCTCCAATTTTATCTTAGAGTTTTTGTATTGTTGTGTAGATTTCAAGAGAACAAACATGTTGCTGCAACTGGGTTATCTCACTGCTAATAATATATTTTTGTGTCTTTCAACTATGTATCTTAGGCCCTAGAACTTTGAAAGACTAGGTAGCTAGTTCAGCATCTCTATTGGACTAGAATGATAGATAATTTTCGTTTCAGGGAGGTTTGTGTATATTTTAAAAATAGAAGGGATATTTGTGTAATTTCAGAAAAACTCATTTAGATGTGATATGCAGGCTTTTCTCCTCATCTCCCATTTATTTTTCATTTGACTTCTATTGAGATTTTATTCTTTAATCCTTATATCTTTTTTTGTTTTTTGTTTTTACTATTTTGGCTCTTCAATCTTTTGTCCATTTGATCTGTTTATTGTGCTTCTTATTGCATGTTATGATAATGTTTCATATTCTCCCTAGGTCCCAGTTTCCATCACAAAGTATGTAGCTGATGGAGTTGGAGTAACTGTACCTACTGGTCATTTATTGAAAAGTCTTCTTTTGACCATATTAGTCCCCCTAACTTTTGGGAAGGTAGTCTGTTTTCTCCTTTATAGAGCTTTGAAAGAATGATCTATTATTTAGATTATCACAAATTCAAGTGGTTCAGACTAAAAAGACGTATTTCATATACGTAGGCTCTGTAGGTTTAATTTCCATTATTAGAATGTTTCGAGATATTGAAATTATTCTGATGATTTTTGGAAGTTGTAATGATTAACTGGCATTGACTACAAATTATTGCATGATAAGTTTACCTTTCGGTTTCTTGAATTAAATTACTTTTCCCATCATGTCATTTTAATGTGATCCTTCTATGATGACTAATGTTATATAGAAATGTCTCATTTGCTTATATCAAGCGACTAATTGCAACCATAGTTTAGTGGGTTGCTACTTTGAAGATTTTGTGTAACTTCATGAGAGTGAGAAACAATAACGGCTGTCCTATAAAAAATGAAACTTGATATTCCCCAACTTATTGGCTATATCCACTTTTTTAACTTACAGCTTAATTTGGCCTTTGAAGAATACTAGCGTCCTTGTGTTGTAATTAGCTCCCTAAAAGTATTTTGATTTTTCTTTATTCCTTTATGTGGTCAGGTTGTACGTGAATCTTTTAAAGGTGTGTGACATTGCCTAAGCTTGGTTATGACAATGAAATAGGACTGCAGGTTTCTAAAAGTATTTATTGTTTGTCAAATAATTTGCTCCTAGATAATGTTCTTGTATGTACTCAATACTATAATAGTTTCTCCTTGGTCAAAAGTTTCTGTCTTTGCTTTTCTCGCAGGTTGTTCTGGATGTTTCTTGGCTAGATAAGCAGAAATATTGGAGTCTTTTATATTTTTTCTTCTTCTTTGGATATTTTTCTGAAATTTCTGAGTAATAAAGTAAGCTTCATATATTAAAATTAGTTTTTCATGAAAAAAAAATCTGCATGCAGGTGTAGCTGACTTTGTTGACCAAAACCGTAAGCTTTTTTCAGGAATCAACGCATTTTTTCTTAGTTTGGTAAGACCATTACCTATACAGTGTCAATTGATTTCCTTGCTTCAGGTTGGCGTGAAGAGGGCTTGAGTTTTTGGGTTCTTTAAATTACTTTCTGTTCAGAATATTAATTTCAAGAATGCAAGAAATACATCTCATCGTTTCTCCTTCAGGAACTCTTCTCCATTAACTCTGTATATTCTCTTGTCTTGTTAATAAAGTTTCTTGCATTATCTCTCTCACCAACAGATAAAAGAGAAAAAGTCTATTATCAAAAGTTGAGTTTTGTCGATTCTTCGTTCTCAATCAATTTGTTTAAATTCTTTTTCACTCCCTAGCTTGTTACCTGAATTATCATCATTTTGGCAATCAGTCTGTTTGAGATCTCTTGTCCCTAGTGTACACTGCTGAAAACTCAATTTTTTTTTCATTTATTGTATTCAAATTGATTAAAGTAGAGTTGCAATAATGACAACTTCTAGTGTAAAATGAAACTGGTGTAAATTGATTTAGATGAAACTTGCAAGCCTGTTTCTTGTCGACTTGTTTCTTAAGTTGAATGCCATTTATTTTCAGGGGAAAACCAATAAATCATGAATTAGTTTTTCTGTTTGCCAAAGTCAAGTTTTTGAAAGAGTCCAAAGCTTCGGTCTCTCCAATCCCACAACAATGTGCAAATGTTTGCTTATATTCCTTATTTGTCAAATTTTGATTTGAAGCTGTACTCCTCCATATATGAGTATATTCCATGTAGGTAACAATTATTTGGAGAGTTTTGATTTCAAACCTCGACTGAAATGGTTTTCAGATCTATTTTGAGTTAGTTCCTTTGGCTCATTTCCACCTTCGAAGTTTATAGGCAATTTATTGTTGAATAAAATGCCATGCAGGTGCCATGGATACAAGTGAGCAAGTCTAGGTCACTATTGTTAATGGTGAAACCCAAAGTTTTCCTTGTAGCAATTGGACTGGGAACGTATGTTCTATACACCTTTTTTAAGCTCTCGTAATGCTATAATACTGGGAATGCCTTATCACTAGCTTCCACTATTCTCAGTTTCCTTGCAATATTTATCATGAAAATTTAACAATTGTTATGCTTTTCTTAATGATTTATTCACAACTGGGGAACATATGTTCTATACACTTTTTTCCCTTCCTCATGATTTATTCACAAGAACAACAGATATTTATAATAGGCAGGAGCCTCTAAACAACAATGCCAAATGAATACAAATCAATACCTAATATATGATTAATCCCTGCAATCACTTCTATCATATTTACTGAGATTGAATATCTAGAAATATTCTCTGACAACAAACAACTATGTGATAAAGAGATTTATAATTTTGGTGATTCTGCATACTTTACCTGTTAAGAAAGAAGTTAGTGAGAAAGATTTTCGGAATAGGGAGGCCTGTGATTATTGATGACAAATGATTTATACCAAGGTAATATAAATTGAGACATATATCCTTGGGTAGGGTGCACTCCAAGAAATACCATAATAGCTAGATTAATACAGGCCGAGGTTGAGGTCATGGTTCATATGGCTGTCTTATCCTAAGGGTTTGTATCTTATGAAAAAAAGGTGGAGTGAATGAAAGAATATAAAATGTATGGTATACAATCACTGATTTTGATGATTATTTATTCCTAAACAGGGAATTCAAAATGACAAAGCATCCTTGGAGAGGGTGCACTAAAGGAACCATTTTAAATATAGCATTGTAATAATTGCATATTTGTGTTACAAGGATCTCGTATCCTACACAACATTGCCACCGAATCCAGATTTGAGTATTGGCTTTGGTACTTTGCTTGTTGCATTATTCTATTCATGTACGTAATTCATGGATAAAATTATAATGTTCAAACCCAATGCACATGAAAGATGTCAAAAGTCTATTCTAAAAGAACATCTTTACAGTGCAAAAAATTGATGGTTATTTGTTAGGCCTACGTGTCCAAACAGATAATTCATATTATTTCTGTTAAGCATTGCAGTTGAAACAAAAACTTTCCTCTTAGACTTCTTAATGCAGAGGAAGTGGATGTACAAGAGTTATGATAATTGAGAATTTGATATCTTGATGCCTTGCAGACTTCTCCATCTGAGCTTACTATTATTCAACGCCATTGCTGTGCGAAGTGTTTCAGCCATCACTGGTGGGAGTAAATCAGTATTTTCTAGGAAAGAAAATGCCATTGCTTTTATACTAGTTGCAAGTCAGGTGAAAAACTAAATATTTGTTTCCTTGTCAATTTTTCAGAGTACTTATGAATTAAGGATCAAATCATGAGATAGTAGGCTTTTTCTTCTGGAAATGTTTGCCATTTGAATATTCCTACTGTGGAAATAAACTGTCATTCCTTTCAGAAAACACTACCAGTAATGGTGGCAGTAATAGAACCACTTGGCGGAGCCCTAGGTGAATCTGGGTTATTGGTTCTTCCTTGTGTTGCAGCACATCTAAACCAGGTTATTGATGTTCTCTCTCTCTGTATTTTTTTAAAAAAATAAAAATAAAATTAAAGGGGCAGGAACTAGTATCCTGAGATTAAAAATGAGATCGAACCCATGAATTCCTACTTATAGGGAGCTTACTGCCACTAGGTACAAGGCCCTTGGCATATTGATGTTTTCTGTATAAGATGTTTCTGATCTGTCATTTCTCATGCTAACTCAATTCTTTCTATAGATTATTATGGATTCTTTTCTGATCAACTTCTGGCGTTCAAAAGGCAACTCCAATAGCGTCAAAGGGGTCAGGTAGTGAAAATGCTGGTCATTGTCAAAATATTGTGATTCCTTTCTGCTGGCATATTGAGTGGAAGCGCATGGAGCTACACTTTATAAACCTTTGGGAATTAGTATGAAGGATATTCATAAACTTTTTTGTTGGTGTTTAGTCTCCCATTGAGTTCTATGAAACATTAGGCGTTTTAACAAATGGGTGAAGTTAGATCTTTAGCCCAACTTATAGTCAAAGGTCCTTATGTGCTTTTTATCAAGTTAATGGATTAATGTTTGTGCTATTTTTCTTTCACCACCATAAATTGTAATCTCTATTCTTTTATCATACTCCTCCTAATGTTCTTCCAACGTTAAAAAGGGAGCATTAACAATGCAAGTTAACAATCAATATCAAGCATGAATGGTATGAAACCCCTCTCACCTTTCAGGTTGAGGCTATCAATAATGCCCCACAATTTTTTTTTTTATACATAAAAAAATTTAGATAAATTTTGTACCAATCTCTCACTAAGATTAGGGTACAATCTCAGAGTTCAGAGAGCGCTTATTAAAAACTTACGATATTGCCTACTAAAAAAATTCTCATAATGATAATATTATTTTTATGAGATACAAACATAGTTTTTACTATCTGTGTCAATAGTTTAGCTACTTTTTAAATCCACACCCTCCTTTTTATTTTGAATTTTCAATTTACAAAAGTAGGCCCTAACAATATGATTTGACAAACAGGATTAAATTTATTACCTTCCCCACACTAGAAAGCTTTCGTTTTAGTGGACTATAAGGTCATTGACACTAGGGTTGTTCATGGGTAGGGCTGAGCAGGGCAACCCCCCTGCCCGGTGTCCTGTCCGAAAAAAGCATGGGTTACATTTTGCAACCCGATGCCCTGCCCTGCCTAATAAAAGCCCTAACCATTTTGGGTTGGGTATAGGTGGGCTGGGCGTACCCGTTGTGATGCTTTGCTCATGTTGGAAAAAATAATCTAAAATTATAAACTTCTAAAATAATACCATATTCATATATCTTCAAAAGTTAAATAATATCTATAATCTACTAAAAATAAGCTAACAAAAAGATAATAATTAAAATATTGAAATTTATTGCATATAAAAAAAATTTTGAAGTCTAAGTAATTTGTAATTGTAACTTTGTATAAATTTTCTAAATATTAACAAAGATGAAGCATCTAAAAAAATAAAATAAACAATTATAATTTATAATATAATAATATTATAATGAGTAAAATTAAAGAAAAAAAATCAATATAGTTATAAATATTAAAAGACGTAACTTACTTAACTGCTTAGATTTTTAAAATGACCCTTTAGTCATCAGTAACTATCATATTCTCCCTTCCAAATGTAGTATTTAGGGAGAAAAGTAAAAAAAAAAAGAAAAGAATAAGTGCCAATGGGCAGGGCAGGGCAACCCCCTGCCCGGTGCCCAGCCTAAAAAAAATATGGGCGACATGTTGCAGATCGGTGCCCTGCCTTGCCCTATATTTATCGGGTTGGGTAAGGCTATTTTTTCGCGGGCTCAAGTAGGCATATCGGGCCACAGGCTTTATGAAGACCCCGACACCCTGCTTTTTAAGCCAAAACATCGATGCACTCAATCCTGAAGGCATCGTCAGCATCGTACTTTCTCTGTGCATCGTAGGTGCTTTAGAAAAGGATTTATAGAAGATAGTAGGAACAACAGCAAAGACATGCTTTACACCTGAAGATGGCAATTTTGCTCATAAGCTGAAGTGGGTCGAAAGTTCTTCACCTTTTAAAAATGACCCAAACTCGTTTATATCCAAGAAAATAGCCTCACCACACTTGAAAACTATTACAGAAGCATGGATAAAACAACACAAACTGAAAACTGAGAAGGACCAAATACCCAAGAATGGGCAACCTAGTGAACGTTTCAAGAGTTGGTAAACAAAATGCGATTCTGAAGTAACCCACCATGGAAATACTACCGGCAAAATCACTTGGGAAGCCCATTTCACTGTTGAGAAGAGCCTGACTTTCATAAGAAAGCAAATCAGGTCCTCTTCCGGGTCTTGTACAGATGAAGTAACTGACATCCCCCTTGTAATTTTGTGATGGAATATTATCCTTAGTTTCAGGAGGTGGTGGCAAATCTTCTACGTCCTTCATTCCTGTTAGCCCAGCATCTTGTAAAATTGACTTGTCTCCAATAACGTAACTTCATGAAGAAAGTTTTCCAGGGTGTAAAAAGAACACATCAGAAATCTCCTGATTGGATTAATCATAGTTCAGTATGCATGCAACCTGCAAAAACTTTGACAGGAAATACCTGTTAAGGTCAGCTGAATTTGGGGGAAAGTAGTAAAGCAGCCTCTGAATTAAAAGGGCAGCAGCTTGCCTATTGTGTGCAATTAGGACTGCGTTTGGCCCCGCATCAAATGTATAAGCTACCTGGGAGTGAAAACTAGTCAGTGATATTAGATAAAGAAGCTTGAATAAATTATATGCAAACATACTTGTTTGCGTCTTTGTGTGTGATATAGATATAAATACATGAACGACAGAAGTAAAGCATGTACGCAATATAAATAAATTGCACGTAAAGGCGTGATGTCAAGGAAACTGAATTATGGAATAAAAAATGAAGAGGAAGTACTTGAAAACTGATTGGAAGAGAGAAAATAGGTTAATTCAAGCCCTAAATATAACTTGATTCCCATGTGCTTCACACCACGTTGTTCACTTTTTCGGCTAAAATTGGCGATCAATACGGAGCAAGTCAATTGCCACAAAGACTGAAGATGGGAAAAGTTTCCAGTTTCATTTCCTTCCCTTTGTTACTATATTCAGTTTTGCCTGCAAAGGACTTTTGAGTGGTATACCACTTCAAAATCGTGAGTCTTTTCATTCACAAGTCTTTCGGTCATACGCCTTAAAAATGAAATTTACAACCAGGCAGTCTATATTTTAGCATAACTGGTAATTCAAAATTTTCCAAGAAAGGGTATTACAAACCTGGGGAATTTCTTGTGAATGGTTCCACTTTTCAGCGATGCTGATAATCCTGAAGTGTAATTTAATCATCGATAATTAATTTTGAGAAACAAGAATTATGCTACACCTGGTGAATAAATAGATATAATAAAACTGTCTACACGTCAACATTATTGAAATTACCTGCGAGATGTATCATTCATGTAGAATATTGGGGGACATGTATCCAGGCAGACTGCATGAAACTGGTTACTATCGGCACAGGTCAGTTGCGCAAAAGATGCAAAATCATGATTTTTAATGGCTTCTTCCATTTGCAAATGCGCTTTGGCACTATTTCCTATTTCAGTTCAAATGAAAAATATAAAAAACCATACTAAAATACCAGGAGACAGTCGTTTATATAATTAAAGCTAAAGAACAGGTGCCCAAAGCACCAGTGCACATTAAGCTTCCTGCGTTACTCTAATTTTATTCAAACTTGAAACTGATTGAGCGACTGTAGTCAATAGCTTCCAATATTAACAGTACGAAGTTGCTGAAATAGTAAAATTACATGCAAAAAAAAAAGTTTTTTAATGGCTACAAACATATTATACTGGATTTTAGTAACTAAGGAGAATAAATTGGCATGCCTGCCTCTAGTGCAAAGAAAGCTGGGGTTTCATGGTTGAAGACAAACTCGTACTATGTTAGGAAGTAACTTACCTTAGCTCTATGTTGTAAAAGCAGACTGGTTTGGACACTCTCACGCATCCCAGAGGTGCTACTAGTTTCCTTCTGCCGTGAACTAACCTGGAAACCAATAACACCAAAAAATCGTCAAAAACAAAAGGAATAGGACTTGATACAGGGTGCACACATAGTTCCAAGTTGAATATGAAGTTCTTATAACAAGAAAAATAACTGACTGGCACAAGCTAGAGGCTCTACTTTATGAAACCACCAGAACAGTGCATTTTTACCAGAAGATATAAACAGTGCCCAGTCAACAGTAAATTAATCTATTAAATCAAATGAAGAATAAAATAGGTTCACACCACTGCAATAACAATATCATCCCAGTGCTTTTCATCAGCAAGTTGAACTGCAAGACTATCACTTCCATTCTCCTCCTTCAAATGTCAAGAATGGAATCAAAAATTGAATTGTCAAATGATATTGCTCCATATTATTTAAAAAAAAAAAAACCTGCAGCAATCATTAAGGACAATAATAAACTTACTTTTCCCATTATCCACTTGACAAATCCACCATATAAGCTGCGGCATGCACTACCTGACCCTTGCCTACATGCAACAACAATCTCCAAAATTGCAAATAAATATTTATCTAAATGCTAGATTTTCAAATCAAGCTTCTAATAGCATGCAATTCTAAAATCGTTGACATAAGAAAGACCTTGCAATAGCAGATAGCTGGCTTTCATCTTCTTTGACATTCATAAGCTTAGCGAGTGCAAAAACTCCATAACACAAGACATTTGCATCACTAAGATGCCCCACAACAAATATTTAGCCTGATGCTAATGCACCAAGATCATTGCTCACAGAGGCAATTTGTATTGGTAGATCAATTATTCAATCAAGGTAAAGGTAGTAGTTGTATAATGTCAAATGAAATATTGTTTGAATTTGGAACCCCAATGAAGACATTACTGTATATGAGTCCAGGCCACTAATGTAACCCACTTTACGGTCACAACTGTGCATGAAAGAAAGTCAATTCATATGTTAAAAGAATAAATAAAAGAACATGGGTATGACCAAGACAGACAAAGCCAGCAGCAGAAAAGGCCAGTCCAGCTGCAGTAGGGAAGTTGTTGTATGAAGCAATGTGTAAATGCAATTTACCCCAGTCCTCTTTCAGGATCTTAATACCCCTGTGCATGAAAGAAAGTCAATTCATATTTTAAAATAATAAATAAAAGAACATGGGTATGACCAAGATAGACAAAGCCAGCAGCAGAAAAGGCCAGTCCAGCTGCAGTAGGGAAGTTGTTGTATGAAGCAATGTGTAAATGCAATTTACCCCAGTCCTCTTTCAGGATATTAATACCCTTTTATTATCCTCAACATCACAAGCACGATTGTGGATCACCCTTAAACAGTTCTGATACCTGCCTCCAGAAAGAGAAATCTCCTACACTAACCAGGAAAACCAAATGCCACGAATCAACCAAATATTGACGAGGGGAAAAAAGAAGTTGAATGAATACTTAATTACGGTTCTGATTCTATATACCAAAATCTTGCACACCTAAAGTTCTCCTCTGTTTTCTCTTCTTATCATTTTAGATCAAATTTAATAGCCCTTTGATTCTCATTCGAATAGACATTGCAGGTCAACAAAAAAAAACAGAAAAGGAATAAGCAGTTCTCATTGGCTTAGAATTTTTAGGAGTATGAAAGTAACGTCGAAATAAAGAACATTTCTTAGGTGATTATTGATTTACAGCTGCCTAAGTATTCTTAAGTAATAATCATTTCTCATCTCCCTATATAGAATTAAATAAGATATTTAACCCGAAAAATAGTCCCCTCGGATGGAGAGTAAAATAAACATGGACCTACATCCATAACATTCTAACGATGTTTAGCAGCTAGAATTGAAGCAACCTTCTAGGTTTTATTTTTTCTCCAAAAAGAAAATCGGAACAAATTGATAGTGTTAAATTTGCCAGTGCCACCGAAATGAAGAGAATAAATGCTTTACAACTTGCCTTTGCATCACATTGATTGGAACCAAAAGCTACATGCTTAACAATGCTTAAAAGTACGCTTTACTCAAAGTTGCAGCCTATCATGAATTACCAAGTGAATCGACTTGTAAAAATCCGTTTGAACAGTAAAAAAATCTATTCGAACTGTGACACTGGCACCAAAGCAAGATGATGTGTGGGATTTATGTGACCCTCTCAGCATAGGAGGAGGAATAGAGAAAGTTTCTTACAACAACCAGCCTAATCTAGTTTGATCCCTAGAAAATAGGCGCTTAAATACGATTCCAATATGCTTACTATAACACTATACCTTGCTTATAAGTAAAAAAGAGAAGACCAGAGAAAAATAAGGTGAGAGGAACAAAGTTGGATTGGTTAGTTACATGAAGAAAAAGGACACAAAGCAGTTAAGGAAATCAATCACCGGAAGAGAAGTAAGAAGAAAAAGGAAGAAAAAGGATGGTCCACAGCCGTAAGTCATGGCTTGATGAGTCGCTTTTTCTTCTTCCCAACAAAATCATGTCTTGTTACAAAAAGCCTTCTCTTCTTTGGGACCCTTCACACGCTCTCTGATTTCTCACCTTCTTCTTCTTCTTCTTCCATGGCGGAACCAACTTTTCACTCCTCCTTTTTCTTCTTCACCATCATCTTCCTTAGCTTCTTCCACTCCGCTTTTCTGCTTCTCAACCCAGAGGATCATGAACCTGGCCTCGCTGTCCAAACCGATGATATCAACATTGTGCAGACCCATGGAGATTTATGGAACAAGAAATGTGACTTCTCCGTCGGAAAATGGGTTTTCGATCAATCTTATCCTCTCTACGATTCAAGCTGTCCCTATCTCAGCACTGCCGTTACTTGTCAGAAGAATGGACGTCCTGATTCCGATTATGAGAAGTGGAAGTGGAAGCCGCACGGTTGTTCTATCCCAAGGTATATTTCAGTTTCACATCCCCCTCTTTGCTTAAATGCTTGAATGAACAACTGTATTGTTGCTGCTTTTCTAGTTTGTATAAAAATTCAGCCATTGCTCAAAACTCTTACCATAGCACATATTATGTTGACAATCTCATTACTATAAGAAGAGGTGGAGAAATGTGTAGCAACTCGGTTTTAGTTTGCAGATGTTGCAAGGATCAAACTGCATAATTCTCAAATTATCTGTGCTCAGAGCTTCTGGTAGAGACATGGGAATCTTGTGTAAATATCAGGTTGTAAATCAGTTTCATACTAGGGTCTAACTTAGAAATGTGGTTTCTTGGTAACGCAGATTTGATGCATTGAGGTTTCTTGCTAAAATGAGAAAGAAGAGAATAATGCTGGTGGGTGATTCCATAATGAGAAACCAATGGGAATCTCTTGTTTGCTTAGTGCAAGGAGTTATTCCAACTACTAGGAAGAGGGTAACCTATAATGGTCCTTCAATGGCTTTCCATGCTATGGTAAGACATCCACCAAACATATTCTCTTCCCCTTCTCTAGAAGAACTACAAGTGATTGACCCTGTAATTCTCACTGACAGGATTTTGAGACTTCAATTGAGTTCTTCTGGGCACCGTTGTTGGTAGAACTCAAACGAGGGGCTCGAAATAAGAGAATTTTGCATTTGGATTTGATTGAAGAGAATGCAAGATATTGGAGAGGAGCTGATATTCTCGTGTTTGATTCAGCTCATTGGTGGACTCACTCTGATCAAACTAGCTCGTAAGAAAGATTTCTCATAATCTCAATTTTCCCATTGAATTCTGCTTCATATGTTTTCTTTCAAGTTTAGCTTCACTTATCAATAAACATTGGCCTCTAACTTCTTCCCCATAAACGGTTGCTAATTTACCCAAATCAGCATCTTAATAATCAAGTCTTTGTTAACATCATCAGATGGGACTATTACATGGAAGGAAACAATTTGATTGGAAACATGAACCCCATGGTTGCTTATCAGAAAGGACTCAGTACGTGGGCAAAATGGTTGGATTTAAATCTTGATCCTCGTAAAACCCGAGTAATTTTCCGAAGCATGTCACCAAGGCATAACAGGTACAAGTTACTCACATTTGCCTCATATTTCACCTTAATCATCTCTTTCCTGTTAAAGATCACAGATACCACTCGAATAGAATAAAAATCGGATCATTTACATCATACATTCAAAATATAACACCAAAAGTATTAACTGTGTAAAGTTTACGTCACATCTTCACGCGCATTATTTTAATATGCTTGTATATATATATATATATTTAAATATCATGACACTGTCCTGATACAGTTTAAACTATCGTATTGTATTTAATGGGAGTGTCAGACGTGCAAAATGACTCCAATATTTGCTGTGCTCTGCTCTTCTGGATCATGGATTTTTCGTGTGCAGGCAAAATGGATGGAAATGCTACAACCAGAAGCAGCCTCTGCCATTTTTCAGTCACCTGCATGTTCCTGAACCACTTGTAGTTCTACAAGGAGTGTTGAAGAGAATGAGTTTTCCAGTATATCTTCAGGATATTACAACAATGACAGCTTTCCGACGAGATGGGCATCCTTCGATTTACAGAAAGTTGATAACCCAAGAAGAGAAAAAGAAACTAGAAGGAGTTTCCTCTGATTGCAGCCATTGGTGCCTCCCTGGGGTGCCTGATATTTGGAATGAGATGTTGAATGCATTGCTTTAAATGTGATGGGGATTTTCTGTGGTTTTTAAGTTTAACCAGTACAGTTCAACTACTCCAGGTCAAGGTTCATCTTCATCTTCTAGCTAGAGCCTCTCAAGGTTGGTTTACTCTTGCTAGTACATGGCTGATTTGGACTTTCTATTTTTAATTAATGTTATCATATGGATGGATAACACTACGCTTGGGTTTGTCATTCTAATTTTTAGAAACTGCCAAAGTAACTTCTCTTGTCATTTTGAAGCAAATGTTACATTTCATACATCTTAATAAGTGTGATTTATAAGTACAGTGATGTATTTGTTTATCCCAAGTTACAAGTTTGTGAAATGTTTTAAAAGTAAGAGAGGTTTACAGAAAAAGAAAATTGAATAGAAAAAAGTGAGTTTTATACACTAGTTAGCATTGAAAAATGTTATAAATTCTACCAATAAACTATTAGTTAATATAGCAAATAGCAATATTCTTATTTTTATAAAGAGGAGAACCCATTTAAATTTTAGAAAATATATTTGTAGAGAGGGTTATGCTTTAAAAGGCTTGAGGTAGCAAATAGCAATACTTTCATTTTTGTAAAGAGGAGGATACAAATTTAAATTTTAGGAAGTGTATTTGTAGAGAGGGTTGTCTTAAACATTTGAGGTTTGACTAAGATTTTTTAGTATAAAGTACAAAATGTCTTGGGATATCCAAGTTGAAAAAAAGAAAAATCTTTGGAAAGTACTTTTGCTGAGTGGAAAGGAAAAGAAAAGACGGGCGAAAAACCAGTATTAGATTGGTTAAAGAAAATCAAAGAGAAAGTCGATCAATTACTTTTTGAAGTCGATCACGGTTAGTTTGGTGCGCCAAACAAAGAAAATGGAACCAATATGCGCAGAGGAGACCATAAAGTTGGGTCAAATGAGTGGAAACATGTCCAACAAACACAATAGGCATCATTCCCCACAATAGCTTTTGGAGAAGTTGCCAACTCCCTTGAAATGATATTGCCGATTAAAATAAATATATGTTAATTTTTTTAAACTACTATAATTAATCATAGATATTAAAATTACTTTTAATAAAAATCTTTTTAATATATACAATTAATATAAATATTTTTAAAAACAATTAAAAACTTAAAAAATAAAATAAATTAAAATTTTATATTTAAAAATAAAATAAATTATTTGTGCAACTATTTTTTGTTTTCAACTCCAATATTTAGAACGAATTATTATTATTTTTTAAATATCCCCCTCGGACTTCAATGGTAACTTCACAATGCAGAAATATCAAATTATTTTAATGGCATACATACCAACATTAAAATACACTTCCTCTTCTGAGCTCTTTTACAGCTAATCATCATCAACGACTGCTATGAAACATATTTTCAATTTCTACTGTATAGTCAATCCTCTTCGGCTTCCATCGTCTACCCATGAACAGATTTATAACATCTCTAAGGGTGTATTTAGATTAATTTTTAGAGAATAGATTTTAAGGAGAATAAATTTTAGGAAGAATAGATTTTGAGAAAAAAAATAATTTTAAAAATTAGAGATGTTTGGATGATTAATAGCAGAATTATTTTTCTATAGATAATTACTAAAAAAGACATAAACTAATATGATAATTATATAAAGAATAAATTTAATTTTAAATTTTTTATTTAAATGATTACAAAATAATACATATATATATTTAAATAAAGTAAAAATTTATAATATTTATCTAAATTTTAATTTTTTTCTACTGAAAACTTTATTAGAGAATCAATGTAGATGACCATCGAAAAATATGGAAGATTGTAATTTTTATTGATAAATTTATCTTTTTCCCAATATTTTTAAATAAAAAATTAAATTAGATTTTATTTGCTTTAGTTTTTTTTAATTAATACAATTTAAATTATTAATTAATAAAAACTCACCATAGTAAAAGGCACTAAAAAATTATAAATAGATCAATTATTCTCAAACCATGATTTTATACTCTAAATTATGGTTTGAGTTTTAAAATTAATTTTTTTAAAAAAAATCTTGTTTAGTCTAAATCTCACAAAATTATAGTTTAGCTCTATAATCTATTCTCAAAAGTGATCCCAGATACTCTAAGAAGCAACAACAAAAATTGAAACTTCTCTACTTTCCAGATTCACAGGACACTTCATGATCATTATTATTTAATTTAATTCAATACACATTGTTGCGTTTGAGTGTTTGTAATTGTATGTATGAAGAATTGATGCATGACTACGCAAATTAGCTAAGAAGAAAACCTTTTCCTCATCTTGGAGAGCTCATTGGGGCTCAACCCAAAAGCCTTTTCCAGAAGCACCACTTTGATTCCAGATCCAAAAACTGCATTAGGGATCTTCTGCAACCCAGGATTCTGGCTATCGAAGCTGCCGAGAATAGCCGCCGGCGAATCCCCGACGTTCATCTGGAAATGAACCAGACCCCTTGGGAACACCATGACCTCTCCTTTCTCAATTACTTTCGCGAAAATCTTATTGTTCGTGTCGATGAATCCAGAATAAATCTTACCTTCGAGCACGTACGCGATTTCCGTTGCCCTAGGATGGAAGTGAGGCACATTGACGCCTCCGACATCGAAATCGGCACGCACGAACGACATTCCAAGAGTGTTGAGACCTGGAAAGAGCTTGGAATTCACAGGCGTGGCAGAAAACCCAGTTTTCTTGAAGTTTCCGGGAAATTTTATCCCGGAAAATGTGAAGTCATGGACTGTGGCTAAAGACGCGTTTTTGCAGGAGAAAGGGTTGGATGGTGAAATGGGTAAACAAAAATCCATGACTGGATCTGGGTCAGAACCAAAAGCAACAATGGATTGAAGCAAGAAAACAAGTAACGGAGCTATAATCTTCATTGTTAAGTGTCAGAAATTTGAAGATGGTCTGTGAAAGAAATCAAAGCTTTGGCTCACAAAGATTGGGATTGAGATTTGAGCGGAGATGAACTACGGGTTGATTAGTGCTTCAATTATTTGGGAATGAATCTACTTATAGGGAGAGGAGCTGTGTTGTTTAGATTGCAAGAAAGAGGGACCGGTTGATGTACCAACTCAGCTCAGATCGAGTTGTTTTCTCCTCTTTGAACTGATTTGAATATTGCTTAAAGCACACCTGTCTTTAAAGATTGAAAACTGAATTGAAGTATTGGCATCCCATGGACCAATTGAGAGATATCTTTATCTGTAGTGCTTCAAATTATTAGAAATTTGGTGGAGGGAAATGTGTTCAAAATGGAAAAGAAGAAAGCACATTAATTGCTTATTAGTTTGAGTAATGAATTTGATGTGAAAATTAAGTATCCAAGTAGTTGAAAAAACTCATTCCTTTTGTATCTGGTACCAAAATATAAATTTAAGAGAAAAATTTTAGATAACTTGTATAAGCTAAAATACTAACACATTATTGATTATAGTGAATAATCTCATCTCTATAAAAAAAGATAATATAAATCTAAATCTCAGAAAACATATTTATTAAAAAATATAAAAAAACCTTTTATACTATAAATTTTAAAAAGATAAGAATGTTTTTAACTAAATAAAAAAACTTTTCAAGCTAAAAACAAGCAATAGTATAACCTTTTATTATATATTAATATAAATAAAAATATAATATTTGCAAGATTATGCTTGGAATAATGGTTACCATGTAAAACTTTGAAGGGTAGTGGGAACAGGAAGATTCCTCGAATCGTGTTTATACTCCCATGTCCACGTGCAATCCACTATTTGAATCGTGTTTATACCCCTTTAACGTTATATTTTATTTGACTGTCTCAGATGTGATGTGCCTAGATCAGAAGATGCCAAGCAATTGCTTCTGTTTTGGTCAAAGAAAAGAAAGTAGGCCATCAAAGCCAACACTGGGAAGGATGTGAACTGTCTTGTAAATGGCTTTGACCACCCTTCAAAATGATTGAATGAGATATCTTTCCCTAACAGGTAAATAAAATTTTAGTTAAAGTTTTTTATTGTTGTTAAAGTATGTTTACTGTTATATGGTTTTTTACTTCTCCGTTCACAAGTTTGTATTAATAATTACTAATATAATGTTAGATCCAACGTTTTTTTTATTGGCACTAATTAAGCCCATACTTCAGTAGCAGGTTTTTTCACTCAGTAACAGCAATACATGCTCTTTGTACTAAAAAAAAAAAGAGGCAATACATGCTCTTATCTTAACTTGTGATTCTGATATGACAAAATAAAATTAGAAATATCAACCTTGGCAAAATTTATGTTAAAAGATCTTAAAAATCAACATCAATCAATTTAAATTATAAAATATATAGTACACTTTGTTATTTAGAAATTGTAAATAATATAGCACATTTATCATATGGACCAATCAAATTGTAAATAATACTCTTGGGTCCTTAGCTTTAGGAAATCAACAAATAATTAAGTTCTATAGCCTCTAACCTTTCACTGATTAGAAAAGAATATAAGTTAACATTGAAAGAATAATGACCAGCGAATGTGATCACTCCGTATTTTCCAGCAATATAATGAATAAGTATACTCAAAAAATAAGAAATGATTGCGCAGAATTTCTCATGGAAATTAATATAATTATATAATTAACAATAAAAGTAGATATCCTAACCATTGGCCTCAGAACTCAACACCAATTATAAATGTGACAAACTCTTCGTTGTTGCTCGGTTTCCAAACTCTTAAGTTACAAGGAAGAGCCATTAGCATTCTTTGTCCTCTCTCTAACCATTGTCTGCACAAACAGCTCCCCAGCCCTGTATGAAGATCGCACCTGAAACACAATAATGGATTTCAAGTAAGGATCTCATTAGCTCGTAATGAAGATGAGATGATTATTTACTACAAACACAGAGATCGTGAGTTAGGTCGGTCCATTTATAATTGCCCAGCAGCATAACATTTGGATCAATGGCATAGGTTCAAGCCCATCCTGTTAGGTCCATGCACTTTAAGTCCAAGTTGGTTTGACCCAAACATATATATCTTTCTTTCTTTTTTTCACTATCTAAATTTTGCATTATACTTCATTTTCTGTTTTATCACTATATAAAAAACTAATTCTTATAAATCAACGTAGATTTGAGCTCAACAACTAAAATCTTATTGGACTTTGGCCCAAGGCTAATCCAGCCCATGTATATCTATAACACTGATTATTGATCTTGGCCTATCTAGGACCACCTGTTAAAAGTACAAAGTACATTAGTCCAACTGTGAATGATTTGTCATTTAGTCATGATCATTCTCGTTCTATTTTGGTGATGAAAAAAGAGGATAATAGATTAGCATTCTATTGCAATGGTGATGAGCTTACCAGAGGTCCACTGGCTACATATCGGAAACCAATAGATTCTCCATATTCTTTCCAGAAAGCAAATTTCTCAGGACTGACATACTCTTTGACAGTCAAGTGCAATGGAGTTGGCTGCAATGAGAACATATTTTGAATTAACAAGAAAAGTAACAACTTGTAATGTCAGCCAAGACAATTGTACATTACACAAGTTGAAGATAACTCAGAACATGCTATGGCAATTCCAAATTATGAAATGCTACAGGTGAAAATTCAGGGTATTTTGTGAGAAATAAGGAACTTCGAGATTGGACAGAAATTTAAGATATAATTTCTAATGCTTTTAGCAGGCTGGGACAGATAGTACCAAAGTATTTTAGATCAACGCACCTGCAAATACTGACCGAGTGTCAGAATATCAACACCAATGGACCTTAAATCGGCCACAGCTTCCTTCACCTCATCATCGGTCTCTCCAAGGCCCAGCATTATAGAAGTTTTTGTTATCATGCCCTCCTTGCTATGTTTTGCATGTTTTAGAACTGACAGGCTTTGTTCATACCTGCAACCATACTACAGGTAAGAGCTGGGACTGAGCAAATGATAATTCAGAACGAAGCAATATAAGCCTGAGAGAACATATTGTTTACGCCTTAAATCATGCATCACTTGCCCAAGCAATAAAGCAGTGGCTTAAATTGGGGTTGCATTTTGCAGTCTTTTATGCAGAACCTTCTTTCTTTTCCTTTTGATGTTCATCTAGCTCTATGTACCAAACAATGAATTGATGTGCAGTAACGACTTGATATTATGAATTTCAGTATATGAAGCACATATACAATGTAAATACTAATCAAACATAGTACTGATATAGTGATAAGTCGACATTGTAAACAAAGCAAGATCAATACCCTTAGGATAACTAAAAATGGTTGATTTTCTTGCTTTGTATGACAAAATAGTTGGATTGGATCAGCAATGCAACTCACCCAGCCCTAGGATCTCTAACAATTCTTTGAAGCCGTTTCACTGTTTCAATGTTGTGAGCAAAGACATCTAAACCCGAGTGAACTAGAGTCTCTACAGCCTTCAGGTCACCCCGGAAATCAGATGTTAAACACTCAACCATGATCTCGGGTTTCAACTTCTGCAAAAACAAGCATAGAAATAACTTTGTATTTATTTGCAATTGATGTCAAAATGCATCTTAAACCAACAATTTAAAATATTAATGAACCTTCATAGCTTTGACAGTCTGAGCAAAATGTCCACTTCCTCCATCAGGTATATCATCACGATCTACACTAGTCAGGACAATATAATCCACACTGAAAAAGTTGCAAACTTGTAATTAACAAGGCCGTACATCTAGTAAAATTCATATAAAGACTATAATAATCTAAAAAGATGTACATGATTTGATAGTAAATGCGCTTGCACAAAGGTGTGAACACTATAAGATTTCAAAAACTACAGAATTTTACAAACAAATTGATAGAGTTCTATATACATTTGTGCTGAAGGAACAAGCACGTACCAGAATGATTTCTTAAATCATAAACGCTTGCCTATCATAAGTGAATGATTATGATGGTGTCAATTTCAATCCGGTCCCACACTTTTTTGGTGAAAATCAGGTCCCACATTGATAATTGGGATGTTAGGGTTAGTGGTACATTTTTGCAAGAAAATGATTCCTATATATATCGCTTTCTATTATGGATTCATTACAGTGTCATAAAGTGCAATATAGACGATAGAGAGATTATGACAAGCATCTAGCAGTCATCTACACGGAAGAAATTAATATAACTGAACAAATACAAATGAGGACATCTGTTTTCCAGTCATTATACATAGAAATTTAGGGGATTTAAAATTGATCCCATGGGAAAACAACGTCAAATATGTTCATTCTTATGTGTTAGAAAGCTCCTTGCACACTGTCACGTTATTTTTGCACTTACTGCATATTTCTGTAAATGAAATTTTATAAAGAAAGAGGAGGAAAAACACACAAATAAAGAGGAGGAAAAGATAAGACAAAACCTTATCAACAAAAGCCACTTAGCAAAAGCACAACAACGAAACACGGCAAAAGGGGGAAGGGGGAATCGTCAATAAAATAAAGCTCTCCAATACCTTGTATCGGTCAAAGAAAGCCTTAAAGAACCATAGTCTGGATATTAAAAAAGAGACAAAAACAATACCAACAATACCATCCAAAAACAAACCTATAACTTATCCTTATAAATTCAAGCATCTGATTTCAGCCAAATACACCATAGTACAACTTAAATAGAAACCTCCATGACAACGAGCTAAGCAAAATACATACGACAGATGCATACGCATCATCACCTAGACTAGTTGGGATTATGATCAAGTTCTGATATGACCAGGATGTTTAAAAATGAAAGTTTAGAAAGGAAAATGAAAATGCATGACATTTGAGAGTGTAACATATAGTTCAACATAATAATTACACACCCCCAACTTGCAATGGCCTTGGCAGTATTTTCTGGTTCCATTGGATCAGGTGGGGCTGGATTTCTACTGGTCTTCACAGCACAAAATCTGCAACCACGGGTGCAAGTATCTCCCAGAAGCATGATTGTCGCTGTTGCTATACCATCCCCACCTCCATTCCAACACTATCCATTAGAATCCAAATGTCAATAACATCATTTTTACCCTTCGAAATACCAACATAAAACATTTAATATATTATACACACATATATTCTTTCTTGACTTCGTTCCTTGATATTATATTGCTTAAAATAAAACGTAGAGAAAATAACATGTGCTTCATGCCGCCGTAATGCAATTTCATAATATATCAATTTCTTACCCTGCCCAAATGATGAAGCAATTTACAGAGTCATTTTTTACCTTTGCATTGCTTGCAGTTCGAAAAAGGATAAATAAGCTAATGTAGGATCAAAATTTTTAAATATTGCCTAAATATATAAGGAATTAAACAGAAGCTCGCAAGAAGAAAAAAATCAAAACTTAGCCTACTACGACTCTGCTCATCAAATCAGTTCTTATCAGTTATTAATGAATTTACAGAATTTTTCCTCTTTCTAGCGCTTAAGTAGAGAAAAGATAGAAGCTATGAACTTGAACTGGAAAAGAACAAGGATAAATGAATAAATTGAGAGCAAGAAGCATTGAACCTCTCCAATATTCGGGCACTGAGCCTCCTCGCAGACAGTGTTAAGTTTCAAACGGGACAACGATTTCTTAATCTCTTCAAACCGATCACCTTGAGGAGCTCTCTGCTTCAACCACGCTGGCTTCTTCACATTCGGGTCTCTTCCGGTGTACGGGCCCATCCCACCTGGGTACGGCCCACTATTCTTCTCCGATTCCATCAAATTTGCCATCGGCGCCATCGACAACAATGACGCTTGTTCCCCACCAATCTTAGAGGACGATAATGATGAATCCGCCGCCTCACATAGAATTGATGAAGTTGAAGGTGAAGAGTCATTATACAAGTTGCTACATTTGGGGACTCTCTGAAATGGGGTCGGGAATGAGACAGAAGAAGGTTTTATCAATATCGAACGCTGAATCATTTTTTTTTTTTTTGCAAGAAAGTTTAGTATGAATTCGACGGTGAAAGGAGAAGCCTTTTTTGGCTTCAAAAAACTCGAAGGCTTCTTAAGTGAGCATCGTGAGGCAGTGGAATTAGTGAGGAAGAAGATGAAAAACACAGCGTGACAGAAAATTAAACGGAGAATACGAGGCTCATCAGTTTTTTAAGGGAAAATTTCCCGTTTTTTAAAGTCTGCTGGTTGACTCTGCGAATGAAGCAGGAAGGCTTTGGCTTCTCCGTCGGGGAGCTCAACTACATTTTTATTGCAGTACTGATATGAAATTGGCGGAATTCGGAAACCAAGCACCAATTTACCAATTTTTGTATTAATTTTAGTTTTATAGTTATAATATCATTATATCTTTTCGTAAAAAAAATTATATTTTTATTCATTTTGGTGCATCAAACTTTCATTCCCAATGAAAGCTCACAGCAATTTTTCTATCACTGAAGGAGCTAGAATGCCGCATATCTCCACCACAGAATTATTCAAGAACAAAAACTTGCAAAATAAAATAAACATGATATGGATATATGATTTATTTGTCTACATACACAACTTTGTGACAATGGCAAAACATCCTAACCGTCATACACAAAAACATCAGATATGACAGAAATAGACCTCAAACACCAACTCAATTTCACAGGGAAAATGATCTGTAAAACGATGGAACATGTTGGTAATTGGCATTGTCAGAAGGTTGTGGCATCTCATATGCACCAATTCCCATATAATCTTCCATATTTCCCAAGTACATGCCATACTGCAGATGTGGGTTGGTCAGATTTTCATTCTGCACATTAAATTCCAATCCTTGAGATGTTGGCGAAATTGGAATATATGGCATGCACAATTCTTCATGGATCTGGAACATAGAATTCCACTTCTTTACCACATAGCTGATACCTCCATCCATGACATAATCATGTTTCTCCTTCTCTCTTTTAGTGGCCATGTCTAAGAAAACTAGTTTCTCTATAGCAGATTTATTCCTTGAAGATCATGTCATTTATATAAATTATAAGTGTAATTCTCTCTTAAAGTTATATTGACGAATACATTGAACCTGTTGAGAATGGTTGAACTCATTAATGAGTGGTGTTAGAAAATATATAAGAATTTATGAAAGGATCCCCAATCAATCTTCTTCATTTATGGTATTTATTAGAGTATTTAATAAGTACATTGAACTTTTAGCCAAATAAATAAATACATTTAACATCTCTTAAACAGTTGAACTCATTAATAAATTGTGTCAAAAAACATATTAGAATTTATAAAGGGACCTTAATCAATATAATTATAATTATATACATTGATTTTTTCTTGAACAATAACCTCAAGTGGTAACTCGTGAGTTTAAGCAAAATCATGAATGGGAGGTAGATTCGGATTGTAAACTCATAAGAGTTTACTTTTATCAATAAATAGTCATTAAAAGTATATGATTAAATAAATAAAATATAAAAATGACCAACAATTTAATTTAAATATATTTTAATTTCAAATAATTAAAATTAAATTGATAAATATTCATAATTTATCATACTCGATCATTTTTTTTTATAAATTTTATATATGAAGTCATTAAATTAATCAAATCTAAAATTTTAGTATCGTAAGAGTGAGCTAACATAATTTTATAAATTCGAAATATAAATGCACTGAAATTGATAAGTGAACTTATGAGTTTAATCGAGTTTAGTGTTATTACGAATTTAGGTAGAAGGTAACACAATTTTATAAGATAGCAATGTAAAATTAGTAAAATTGGAGAATCGGCTCGTGAGTTTGACAACAATATTTTGAATAATCCCTAGTCGATGTTTTTCATTTATGTGTATTTATTATAAGCATTTAATAAATTTAATTTTTCATTTATGACAATTATGAACTTATTTTTTTAAAAAAAGTAGAGATGATAAATAAATTAACTTCCCTTTAAGTTTATAAACCCTATGCAAATAACTCTTTAGTTTCATAAATTACACAAATATCCTCTACTTTGAAATGTTAGGAGTCATATGTAACTAGTTTAAAATTTAAAAGAGTTTTATAAAATTATTAAATTACATAAGATCAAAGTATTTGTTAACCATAAAAAATTACAAGTACTACCCACCAAAAAGAACTTGTATGACACTAAAATGCAACCTTTTTGAAACTTGTATCAATGGCTATTGTGAAATGTTCCTGGCCCTGAATCTCAAGAAAAAAGAAGGCCTATTATATCTAACAGCCTTCAAAATAGCACACTGCAACTGATAGCTTTGAAAACATAACTGCAGCAAACCTATCTGAGAAAATCTCTTCAATAATAGCCCCTAAACCTGACCCTATCCTGCATGCCAATGCTACAATAGAGCTACATGCAGGCTTATAATAGATTTTCATGTGCATAAACTATTCAGTTCTGCATGTGAGGGGCATGAACACATTTTTCATAGAAAAAGAGTTTGTTAAATAGAAGGAAAAAAGTTAATAACTAACGTACAGGAAAGTACAAGGGCTGAACAAAATTCTCCCTTAAGCCCCAAAGTTCTGCAACATGTGATTAATTTTCACCAACAAGCCAAATAGTTAGGAAAATGGCAGTATCTAAGCACTTTGTTGCTCTTAAAACTTGTAGACACAATTTCAGTAAAAATATTTGCCAGCGGGACAAAGCCAATGCTCATCAAAGATGCCAAAACTTCTAATTCAAATCTCTATTGGAACTTCACAATGCAAAAGACGATTGTTTATCTCTAAACTTTGATGACAAACAACACAAACATCCAGAGCCATATTTTAGGGACGGAGCCTAAAGATCATTCATATTACTGGTGTTCAACACTAAAGTTCAAGAGCCTGATCATCAACATTGGAAACTATATTGGCAGGTTATTATAGAAAGAATCTAAACACCTTTGGAAACTAATTAATGAACTAATTCATAGCAAGAATTCAATGAAATGACCATTCTTCATAACATAACCATATCCGATGATTATGCAGTTTCCCTCAAAGTAACATAAACAAGGGCATATAACAGGAAGAAACTACCTCAACTGGAAAGTGTAGCATGGGTCAACCTCAATGACAATTCCCAACAAGATCTGTTCATGTCAAATCCTTTGATTACAATAATATGTTTGTGATAAAATTCAATTCATAGATGAAACTTGGCACTGCTTGTATTCATTTTTAAAGCTTTCTTCTTCCACGCTAATTATATGGAAAATCATAAAAATGTATTCAGTATTTTATGGATTTTAGGCAGCAGAAGGAGAATAAAGTACCTTTTGACAGTGATCTGGTTTTGTAGGATTGTGTTGTCTGATTAGGGTGAAATGTCAGTTTTGATTCTAAAGTTTTTTCAATCTTCTAGGGGAAACAGTTACTTTTGTGGAATACTTGTTGGTTTCAGTTTCAACTTATAAGGATAGTGTCTTATGTTCTACTGACACGGGTATGTCATCGATTTGCTTCATCTAACAATTTCCACACCAATAAAATATAGACCAAACAAATTCACCAAAGTGGAAAACTAAAGGCAAGAAACCATCTGAATAGGTCACTAACGAATACCATACAGCATATCCAGCACATTATACAGGTCAATCTAGATAGGCATTCTCTGTACATATCACTAAACATAATCCAATCCTAAAGTTAGCATGAGTTCGAGAGCAAATGGGATCTTAATTCATGAGGAAAATGGGTTGTAAAATGATGGAACATGTGGGTAATTGGCATTGTGAGAAGGTCCTGGCATCTCATATGCACCAATTCCAATAAAATCTTCCATATTTCCCAAGTACATGCCATATTGCAGATTTTGGCAGCTCAGATTTTCATTTTGCACATTAAATTCCAATCCTTCAGATGATGGTGGAGTTGGACTATATGGCATGTACAATCCTTCAGATATTGGAGGAGGTGCAGGAACATTATCTATGTTGAACTGCTGAAATTGGCTAGTCAACATCTCGTTCCCTCTGAAAACTGGCAATTCCTCTGACATTGAAGAAGCCGAAACACGAAATTCCACTTCTTTACCAGATTCTTGCACTGTCCTGTTCATGTTCTTCAGTCTCTGCTCAACCAACATCTTCATGTCGCTCCAATTTGTAAGGGGAGGCACTGTTTTCCCTTCCATACATTGGATCATGAGTTGGGAAATCTCTTCTTCATCGTTTGCTTTTCTTCTTCTCATAAGAAGTTCTTTCCCATTGTTGATCCTCTTTTGTAATGATTCCTCCCTCTTCATGGTCCCCTTTGAGACGGATCTAGATTGACACCTCTCGATTACTTGCTGGACACCTTCATGATCTGGCCAAACCTCTGGTTCAGGATCAGAGGGACCACTGTAAACGATTGCCCCAACATCAATACCACAAAGAATGCTAAGTTCTTGTATCTTATTAAAGATACATGATTTCCTTTTCTTGAATGTTACTGCTCTTTTGGTGTCATCAGAGATATACTCATATCGTTTCACCACCTCTCTTGTCATTGTTGTGCTTAGGGAGAGATACGTTTTTGTAGCTGAGGACACTAATTGCTTGATATCTGAGTCGAGTCCTTTGAGTCCTTTATATAGAATTGTCTCAGTCTCTGAACCTAAAACAGTGGGCCCGTTTTTTACAGTGGTGTCAGAAAATATTAGCATTTATGAGGGATATTCCTATTCAACTTTATTCAGAAATTTGAAAACTATAGCCAGTATTAAGAATGGAATCCGTGGGCTGGATTAAAGGTGTTGATGCAATTAAATATTTGACATTATTGTAAGGATATGTGAAATCTGAAACTTTGATTCTCCCTGCTCAATTACAAGTGTAAAGTTAGTTGGGAGATTTGTTTGGTAATAGATATGAAACATCAACCTCATTTATTTCTGGTGTCTATTATTTGTTTCTCAAACTATCCTACAGTTAAATTTAAAGTCGAATTATCAATATTATTAAAAAAATAAATTAACTTATCTAATTTTCTTAATCTATATAAATTAGTTAATTAGTTCATATATTTATAATTAAATTTTAATTCGATCAAAATTATATAATTGAGTTACATAAAATCAAAATTTAAAAAATAAATTACAATCAGTCAAAATTTTTAACACTGAAAGATTTATTTTCCATTTTTTTATTACTTTGTTCAAAAGCATGTCCATTTCTTGTTTCGTGGAAAAAGTATAGCCATTTGGCATGCAGAGTAAAACTTACTTTTTTTGGATCTTCCATTTGATATACAGAGTAAAAAAAAAAAAGTTGGATATTACCTCTCTCTTAAGTCTAATCAAAATTTGTGTCATGATTAGATGAACATAAATGATATGCCTACAAGGGATTTTCATTAATTGCATTCATTGAATTTATCATGCATGTATGAGCATTTACTAAATTGGATTATGTATTTATTTATGACAATTATAAATTTATTCTCTAAAAAAATGTAACTGAGTTGTAAAATAAATTAACATTCCTTGGAGTTTATAAAACAAATGACAATTACCCTCTAGTTTCAGAAATTACACAAAGCCTATATATTAAATTCAATATCCGTGTCTAAATTTATTACCAAAAATCAACATACATGCAGAAGCTGTCACAAAAATAATAAGAATTTATGAGTACCCAGATTTATGGATATATATAAATTACAAATATTGCTACCAAAATATTAATTAATTTAATATTAGGCAAATATTTACATACAGATTTTCTGGCAACTTAATATTAATTTATTCTTTAACATATATACTTAGCCTATATATTACTAATAGGTCTCATCAAAAAATAAGATTGACCCTTCTGAAACTCCAACACCTTCGAAGTCATCCCATTCTACGCTTTCATGTCCAACATCTCACTTAGTCTCTCCTTCCTTACTTGCAATCTTCACTTTTCCTAACCAATTAAGATTCAACTTGTTTCTTTTATTAATAAGTAAATATTTCCAAATACAACAAAAGTTAATTATTAAGTAAACGTAATATATACTTGAATTCATGAAGTATTCACTACAAGAGCTTACCTTAATTTTTAATCATTGGATAGGTATACAAAAGGGTTTGATTAAAAAATACATTTGGATGCCACTTCGACACATATCAAACAAATGTCTGAAGTATTGGTGTTTCGTGGGATATCGTTAAAGAAGAAGAATGAAAAGTTGATTGAACAATCTACATTATATGGCAAGGACCTTGACAATTTCATTCGGTCCATCAAATTTTCATTGACAACGAAAGCTCACAACTATTCTTCTATAATTGAGGGAGTTTGGAACATAGAATTCCACTTCTTTCCCAGATACCTCCATCATCATCTTGTTGATGTTTCTACATCACGCATCCACTACTTATAAAGCCATAAATTACACGCACACTCCCTCTCATGTTACCACTTCTCTCTTATAGTGCCTATTTGAAATTGAAGTTTTAAAAAGGTATATGGCCCAAATTTTAATTTATTTATTTTTAAATAAATAGTTATGTTTGTTTAAAATAGTTTATGAATCTAGTTTTTGAATAAACTCCTAAAAATAACTTTTAGAACAATAAAAAAGATTATAGATTACCCACATACTATTTTACCTCTATTTTTTTAACACTCTCTCTCTTCTCTTCTCCTTCTTCTCTCTCTTTTCATCAACTTTTTTTCCGTCCCCATTTCTATCGTCATCATTGCTAGGAGAGAGGAGGGTCATCATCACCGGAGGAGAAAGAAGACGTCGCTGGTAGGGAGGAGGGTCCTCATCATTGTTGATGGGAGATTTGTTGGAAATCGTGCCCTAGGGGCCAATCATTGTCTTATGAACATTATTGATTTATGAATTTATTAATTGAGTTATCATATTATTTGCATGTTTACTATGATGACCATCCTTGGATAATTCATGATATTATCCTAAATGTCCCTGGTCGATCATCTATGTGGGAGCACAGATGAAATAAGACCAGTATGACTTTGAAGATGTATAGAGATATAAATCAAAGTCATAAGCACATGTAAGAGTACAGGGTGTTGGACCGACCCGCTATGAGAGAACTGCATGGGTAACGTCATAAGCTTCTCTCATATACAAACCATGTCAATATGCCCTTTGACCTGAGATCATCATGGATTCCTACATGACAAAACGCTCAGCTTTGACCTAGTCAAAAGTCACTTTTGACCGAGTGATCATAAAGACTATGTTTGGGCTTAGTGGTTTTTCATGCGGAGGAATGTGAATGGTCAAGATGGAATTTGTCCCTCACATTCGTGGAGAGATATTACTGGGCCCCTCGATGAGTGAGTCTGAGAAATGTATGGCCATACTGTAATGGAAAGGTAGTTCCATTTCTATAGTCAGACTACTCAGGGATCGAGAAAGTAACGGTCGGGAATAGGAGGATGACATTATCCATGCCTCATCCATGACCAAAATATCGCGTGACAGAAGGGACATGATATGGTTGTATAAAAGGTTACATCGTTTATCGATCCTCATATGATTTGGGTAGTTGTTATGTCTTGCTAGAGACCGCTTGCGACTTGTGGGCTAGTATAGCAAATGGCCCACTGCCAACTTCATATGGGCCTACAGGGTCGCACACAAAATAGCCCAACACGAGCTATGATGTCCAGATTCATTGAATCTAAGACATGTCCAGATTCAATGAAAGATCCAGGTGAATGTATATATATATTTATTTATATTTATATTCGTATATATATAAATTCGTATATATATATATATATTATATATATGAGATATATGAGATTTAATTTATAAGGATAAATTAAATCCCTATCATGTTTGAATTCGAAATTCAAATTGATAGGATATCTCATATAAGAGATATTTATAAGATTTAATTTATAAGGATAAATTAAATCTCTATCACGTTTGAAATTCAAAATTCAAATTGATAGGATATCTCATATAAGAGATATTTATAAGATTTAATTTATAAGGATAAATTAAATCTCTATCACGTTTGAAATTCGAAATTCAAATTGATAGGATATCTCATATAAGAGATATTTATAAGATTTAATTTATAAGGATAAATTAAATCTCTATCACGTTTGAAATTCGAAATTTAAATTGATAGGATATCTCAAATTTGATTTATGGGAATAAATCAAATATAACTCAGTCTCATCTTTATTTAAAGTTAAATAAATAAGTAATTAAATCTGTGGGACGGATTTAATATTATTTTATTTAATTAGTTTCTTATAAAATTATACAATATATGATATTGTATCAATTCGGAATTAATATAAGATTAACTCCAAAATCCAATTAGGTCAGGTGTAAAAACGCATAGCATCCTCTATATCTGATTGGAGGAGCTACGTTTGAAAATAACACAGAACACAAAAGGCCGAACGGAATCTGCAAAAGGTTTGCAGACAAGAAACTGCTGAAATAGAGACGGAGACTTGTGAAAGCCTTGGAGGGACAGGAGACGCTAGCACGTCGTTCGTGGTTGGAACGCTGTTCGTGTGGATACCAGTAGAGGAAGCCGACCTGAGGCGTCGACTTCTTGTGATCGGAAAGAGACCACCGTCCGCGGAGAGAATCTGTGAAGGTCGCTGAGGAACACTCCGTCGATTTCTTGCGATCAGAAAGAGATCACCACCCACGTAGAGAAGCTGTGAAATTCGCTGAGCAGAACTAAGGGTAATGATTCTTTCCACTTGACTTAAACACATACGGCAGATCCTGGCAAGGAATGGAAAATTTTTAAGTTTATTTCCGCTGCGTGTCTTCCAATTCCTTACAGTGGTATCAGAGCCATGCCGTTTTGTGTTTAAGTTAGGCTTGATTTGTGATTTATATGATATATGTTATTAGTAGCCGATCATATAATAAGCGTTGTATGTGTGACATATATGGAATCCTTGTTGTGTATGACATAAAAGGAATCTAAAAGGAAATTGAAATCGGTGGTGATGCTTTTTGATTTGATCAATCCGCATAGATGGGGTCTAAGAAAACCGAATTCGAATTTGTGATTATTTGTGAAAACCGAATTCAGATTCGTGATTATTTATGAAACAAAAAACAAAAAAAAATTTCTTCCGGGGCGCTGCCCCAGAGACCCCGCCCGCTAACCGGCTAGCGGGACAGCCGCCCGCTAACCGGCTAGCGGGACCGCCGTAGCTACCTGTTCGTAGCGCAACATAACCGTAACATATGTTACTTTGTAAATGTTTTTTGCCCTTCGATTAGATCTGAATATTGATTCTTGAATGTTTGGGTATGGTGAACAATATGGCTCTAGATTACAAGTGTTGTAATTTTTAAAAAAATACGGCCTGCGTGTCGTGCCTTCCTCTATATACTCTCAATGTACCTTCTCCTCTCATCTCACTCCCCTCGAATGTTAAAAGAGGTTTCTATATGTAATTTCTCTTTTCTTACTAGAGAGCTCCTCTCATTGGCTTGAGGGGACTTAGGATAGGTGAGCCATATTGTATCACGTTTGAATTATGCATCTTATGATTAGATCAGCACATGCATATTACTTGTATGAGATACGAACTGAGAAACATGCGTTTTATAAACCAGATAGTTAAATTAGGCCCTCTAAAAGAAATCTTAAGTCATAATGCTGTCAATTTATGAACACTTGTCAAAACCTTGATCGCTCAATTGTGGACTCCACCAAAGTGGGTGCTTTTGAGTTATCTTGGGGAGATAAGCAAAGAGTAATGGTGCTACTCTCATAGGTTCATTATTGTTTGACTTAATTGAGATTAACAAAACGGTTTTGGATCTCAAGGCATTAGATGGGATTAGAACATGCCAGATCATATGATGATAGGATCCCATGAATATCTAAGAGTTACATTTGATGTAATTGGTAAAGGTGTTACCTACCTAAATAACTTAATCTAAGCGTCCTGCCAAAGCGGACTTAAGTTTGAGCCAAATATGGATCTTAGCCCACTAACTATTGCATTGAGGGTTGTTTATTTAGTGGGAGATTACTAATTACATTGCATATTTTAATTGTAGAATCATGACGACTAGTAATACTGCTACATTATCGCTGCGATCTGTCCTTGAGAAGGACAAACTCAATGGGACAAACTTTCTTGACTGGTTTAGGAACTTGAGAATTGTTCTCAAGCAGGAAAGAAAGGCGCATGTCCTAGATCAACCCATTCCTGAGGAGCCAGCCGCCAATGCTCCCAGAGCTCAGAGAGATGCTTATATGAAGCATAAGGAAGACTCTGTCGATGTGGGATGCTTGATGCTAGCCACCATGGTTCCGGAGCTCCAAAGAGATCTGGAACACATGGAGGCTTATGAGATGATTGTGCATCTCAAGGAAATGTTCCAGCAACAGGCAAGGCAAGAGAGGTATGAGACCACTAAGGCCTTACATTCCTGCAAGATGGCTGAAGGTGCATCAGTCAGTGCTCATGTCTTAAAGATGAAAGGGTACATTGATCACCTTGAACGGCTTGGATTTCCCATGAGCCAGGAGTTAGCTACAGATTTGATCTTAAACTCACTCCCGGAAAGTTATGACCAGTTTGTTATGAACTACAACATGAACAACATGGAGAAATCTATTTCTGAACTGCATGGGATGCTTAAAACTGCTGAGCCGAGTCTTAAGAAGAAACCCAGTAGTGTTTTGATGGTTCAGAAAGGAAAGGGTACGAAAAAGAAAGGCAAAGGCAAGGGGAAGGGTCATGGCTCATCAGGTAAGACCAAAGAGTCAGGCAAGCCCGAAACCAAGCCTGCACCAAAGAAGGCAAAGCCTCCGAAGGAAGGAGTCTGCTTCTTCTGCAATGAACCGGGTCATTGGAAGAGGAATTGCAAACTCTACCTCGAAGATCTGAAAAAGAACAAGAAGGATAGCGGGGCTATCGCTTCAGGTATTTATGTTATAGACATTCATCTTTCTACTTCCACCTCATGGGTATTAGATACTGCATGTGGTTCTCACATTTGTACGAATGTGCAGGGACTAAAGGACAGTAGGAAGCTGAAAAGGGGTGAAGTTGACCTACGAGTTGGAAACAGAGCAAGGGTTGCTGCGTTAGCTGTAGGCACTTATGAATTAGTTCTGCCCACTGGGCTTTTGTTAGTTTTGAACAATTGCTATTATGTTCCTGCTTTAAGTAGTAACATTGTTTCACTTTCTTATTTGGATAAGGAAGGTTTCACTTCCATTGCTGGGAATAGTAGATGTTCTATTTATCGTAATGATGTTTTCTATGCTCATGGTGATTTGCATGTTGATCATTACATATTAAATTTGGAACAACCCAATCATGGAAATATCTATAACATAACCGCCAAAAGGGTCAAACCAAACGATTTGAATCCCACATACCTCTGGCACTGTCGTCTGGGCCACATAAATGAGAAACGCATTTCCAAACTCCATCAAGATGGATTTCTAAACTCATTTGATTTTGAATCATATGACACTTGCGAGTCTTGCTTGTTAGGAAAGATGACAAAGTCACCTTTCACTGGGCACAGTGAGAGGGCCACTGATTTATTGGGCCTCATACATACAGATGTGTGTGGACCGATGAACACAAATGCCAGAGGAGGTTATTCGTACTTCATAACATTCATAGATGATTTCAGCAGATATGGGTACATCTATCTAATGAAACATAAATCTGAATCTTTTGAAAAGTTCAAGATATTTCAAAATGAAGTACAAAACCAGCTTGGCAAAACAATTAAAGCCCTTCGATCTGATCGGGGTGGTGAATATTTGAGCCAAGAGTTCATAGATCATCTTAGGAATTGTGGGACACTCTCACAATTGACTCCTCCAGGGACACCACAATGGAATGGCGTTTCTGAACGGAGAAATCGAACACTATTAGATATGGTTCGATCCATGATGAGTCGAACAGATCTTCCACCCTCCTTTTGGGGCTATGCCCTAGAAACAGCTGCGTTCACACTAAATCGTGTTCCATCTAAGGCAATCGAAAAGACTCCGTATGAGATATGGACTGGGAGGACGCCTAGTTTCTCTTTCCTCAAGATTTGGGGATGCGAGGTCTATGTTAAGCAACAAGCCTCAGACAAATTAGCGCCCAAATCCTCAAAATGCCTTTTTGTGGGATATCCTAAGGAAACCAAGGGATATTACGTCTACAACCCTGCTGATAACAAAATGTTTGTTGTCAGAAATGGTACCTTTCTTGAACGAGAATTTATCTCTAAAAGAACCAGTGGGAGTAAGGTACAACTCGAAGAAGTTCGAGAGCTACAAGACACCACAGAACTGCAGATGGAAAATAGAGAAGACTCACAACAAGTTGTTGAGACTCCTCAAGTCACGCAAGGTCCACGAAAGTCTAATAGGACACGACTTCAGCCTCAGAGATATGGATTTCTGATTTCTGATAGTCGTGATGTGTTGCTCATTGAGCATAATGAGCCGACTACCTATCGAGAAGCTATAGTGGGACCAAACTCCGAAAAATGGCTTAGTGCCATGAAGTCTGAGATGCAATCCATGTACGACAATCAGGTTTGGACCTTAGTCGACCCGCCTGAAGGTGTAAAAACCGTCGGGTGCAAGTGGGTTTTCAAAGAGAAAACTGACATGGATGGCAATGTAAATGTCTTCAAGGCACGACTGGTTGCAAAAGGTTTTACTCAAACTCATGGTGTGGACTATGATGAGACCTTTTCCCCAGTAGCAATGGCCAAATCAATCAGAATCCTCTTTGCTATTGCAGCATATTATGACTATGAAATATGGCAGATGGACGTCAAGACAGCCTTCCTTAATGGAAAGCTCCTTGAGGACGTGTACATGACACAACCTGAAGGGTTTGTGCGTTCCGAGGACTCTGGTAAAGTGTGCAAGCTTCAAAGGTCCATTTATGGACTAAAGCAAGCCTCTCGGAGTTGGAATCATCGTTTTGATGAAGTAATCAAAGAGTTTGGATTTCTTCAAAACATTGATGAACCTTGTGTGTACAAGAAGGTTAGTGGGAGCACAGTTGTGTTTTTAGTACTCTATGTCGATGACATCCTACTTATTGGGAATGACATTCCTACCTTGCAGATTGTCAAGTCTTGGTTAGGAAAGTCTTTCTCGATGAAAGACTTGGGTGAAGCCACCTACATCCTAGGAATCAGGATCTATAGAGATAGATCTAAAAGACTTCTAGGACTCAGTCAGAGTACATACATAGACAAAATACTGCATAGGTTCAGTATGCACGAATCAAAGAGGGGTTTCATACCCATGTCTCATGGTACTCACCTCAGCAAAGATCTGTGTCCTAGTACATCTGATCAGCGAGGTCGCATGAGTAAGGTTCCATATGCCTCGGCCATAGGATCTATCATGTACGCCATGTTATGTACTCGACCGGATGTCTCGTTTGCCTTAAGTATGACTAGCAGATACCAACAGGACCCTGGTGAGGGCCATTGGACTGCTGTCAAGAATATCCTTAAGTACTTAAGAAGGACTAAGGACTTATTCTTGGTCTATGGTGGATTGGATGATGAGCTCTGTGTAACTGGTTACACAGATGCGAGTTTCCAAACTGACCAGGATGACCAAAAATCGCAGTCTGGATACATATTCCTCCTCAATAATGGAGCAGTAAGCTGGAAGAGCTCTAAGCAGGGCACTGTAGCAGATTCTGCAACGGAAGCTGAGTATATAGCAGCATCTGATGCAGCTAAGGAAGCCGTTTGGATCAGGAAGTTCATCACAGAACTAGGGGTGATACCTACCATCTCAGATCCAATAACTTTGCTCTGTGACAATAGCGGTGCTATTGCACAGGCCAAAGAGCCTAGGTCACATCAAAGGACCAAGCATATACTCAGGCGATTTCATCTCATCAGAGAAATCAACGATAGAGGTGATATAAAAATATGCAAAGTAGCAGGAGAAGATAATGTTGCTGATCCTCTAACAAAGCCGCTTGTGCAGGCAAAGCATGAGCGTCATGTTAGGTCAATGGGAATTAGTCAAATTAATGATTGTACCTAGTGCAAGTGGGAGGTTGTTGGAAATCGTGCCCTAGGGGCCAATCATTGTCTTATGAACATTATTGATTTATGAATTTATTAATTGAGTTATCATATTATTTGCATGTTTACTATGATGACCATCCTTGGATAATTCATGATATTATCCTAAATGTCCCTGGTCGATCATCTATGTGGGAGCACAGATGAAATAAGACCAGTATGACTTTGAAGATGTATAGAGATATAAATCAAAGTCATAAGCACATGTAAGAGTACAGGGTGTTGGACCGACCCGCTATGAGAGAACTGCATGGGTAACGTCATAAGCTTCTCTCATATACAAACCATGTCAATATGCCCTTTGACCTGAGATCATCATGGATTCCTACATGACAAAACGCTCAGCTTTGACCTAGTCAAAAGTCACTTTTGACCGAGTGATCATAAAGACTATGTTTGGGCTTAGTGGTTTTTCATGCGGAGGAATGTGAATGGTCAAGATGGAATTTGTCCCTCACATTCGTGGAGAGATATTACTGGGCCCCTCGATGAGTGAGTCTGAGAAATGTATGGCCATACTGTAATGGAAAGGTAGTTCCATTTCTATAGTCAGACTACTCAGGGATCGAGAAAGTAACGGTCGGGAATAGGAGGATGACATTATCCATGCCTCATCCATGACCAAAATATCGCGTGACAGAAGGGACATGATATGGTTGTATAAAAGGTTACATCGTTTATCGATCCTCATATGATTTGGGTAGTTGTTATGTCTTGCTAGAGACCGCTTGCGACTTGTGGGCTAGTATAGCAAATGGCCCACTGCCAACTTCATATGGGCCTACAGGGTCGCACACAAAATAGCCCAACACGAGCTATGATGTCCAGATTCATTGAATCTAAGACATGTCCAGATTCAATGAAAGATCCAGGTGAATGTATATATATATTTATTTATATTTATATTCGTATATATATAAATTCGTATATATATATATATTATATATATGAGATATATGAGATTTAATTTATAAGGATAAATTAAATCCCTATCATGTTTGAATTCGAAATTCAAATTGATAGGATATCTCATATAAGAGATATTTATAAGATTTAATTTATAAGGATAAATTAAATCTCTATCACGTTTGAAATTCAAAATTCAAATTGATAGGATATCTCATATAAGAGATATTTATAAGATTTAATTTATAAGGATAAATTAAATCTCTATCACGTTTGAAATTCGAAATTCAAATTGATAGGATATCTCATATAAGAGATATTTATAAGATTTAATTTATAAGGATAAATTAAATCTCTATCACGTTTGAAATTCGAAATTTAAATTGATAGGATATCTCAAATTTGATTTATGGGAATAAATCAAATATAACTCAGTCTCATCTTTATTTAAAGTTAAATAAATAAGTAATTAAATCTGTGGGACGGATTTAATATTATTTTATTTAATTAGTTTCTTATAAAATTATACAATATATGATATTGTATCAATTCGGAATTAATATAAGATTAACTCCAAAATCCAATTAGGTCAGGTGTAAAAACGCATAGCATCCTCTATATCTGATTGGAGGAGCTACGTTTGAAAATAACACAGAACACAAAAGGCCGAACGGAATCTGCAAAAGGTTTGCAGACAAGAAACTGCTGAAATAGAGACGGAGACTTGTGAAAGCCTTGGAGGGACAGGAGACGCTAGCACGTCGTTCGTGGTTGGAACGCTGTTCGTGTGGATACCAGTAGAGGAAGCCGACCTGAGGCGTCGACTTCTTGTGATCGGAAAGAGACCACCGTCCGCGGAGAGAATCTGTGAAGGTCGCTGAGGAACACTCCGTCGATTTCTTGCGATCAGAAAGAGATCACCACCCACGTAGAGAAGCTGTGAAATTCGCTGAGCAGAACTAAGGGTAATGATTCTTTCCACTTGACTTAAACACATACGGCAGATCCTGGCAAGGAATGGAAAATTTTTAAGTTTATTTCCGCTGCGTGTCTTCCAATTCCTTACAAGATTGTGGTCCACTTCGCTGCTAGTCTGTCTTTGGTGGAGTGTTGATGGTGGTCTGTCACTGCTACTTCTTCTTCCATCATCAAATCTCCAGCGAGGTTGGTCTCTAATGCTACTACTTCCTCGTAGTTGGAAAGAACAGGAGAAAATATGGGAGAAAAGGAAGATGAGGGAATTATTTTTTTAATTTTATACCCTGAGATAATTTTTCAATCACATAAGTCCTTTTGATAATAATCATTCAAAATTTCATTTATTCATAACTATTTTTTTATAAATTCTTATCTAAAAGCAGTCTAAAAGTCTTTTTTTCTATAAATTATTTTCTAAAAAGCTATACAAATGGGCCCATAGTGGTTATGTTTAAGGATTGAGGTTAGCAAATACATTATAATTTATGAAGGGATCTCTAGTCAATGTTATTCGATTTTGTGTATTTATTAGGAGCATTTAATAAATACATTGAACATCTTTTAGACATATATTCATTAATAAATGGTGCCAAAAAATACATTAGAATTTATGGAGGGATCTTTAATTTAGTCAATATTATTCATGTATATTATTCATCAATGTAATTAAAATTACATAAATTCAACTTCTCTAAATTGTTAATGGTAGTGCTAAAAAATAAATTAGTATTTATGAAGGGATCTCTAGTTAATATTATTCATTTTGGAATCAGTTCATAATTATCATAAAAATTAAATTCAATGAATAAACTTAATGAAAATCCTTTTATGGATATAATTTATTCTCATGTAATCATGAAAAACTTAAAGAGGTATTAAAGCAAACCAAACCAGTTGGTCATACGAGAAAAATGGTGAAATGGCCACTACTTTAGTTTGTATAATGGGATAATAACAAACCTTGTAGTCATGTGGTCATTATAGGCATAATGTGAGGAAAAAAAAAATAATAAAGGAGATGGATAAAAAGACTGAACGAAAACCTGGTTGACCAAAATCCCTGGTATGGCATGGACATAAGAAATATGGAAGATTATATGGGAATTGGTTCATAGGAGATGCCACAACCTTTTGGCAATGCCAATTACTAATATGTTCCATCATTTTACAACCCCTTTTCCTCATGAATTGAGATCTTGAGTTCTATTTTAGTCATATATATGTTTTTGTACATGATGGTTAGGTTCTTTTGCTATTGTTGCAAAGTTGTGTGTGTAGATATATAAGTTATATTTCCATGCCTTGTTCATTTCTTTGTTCTCAATTACAATCCTACAATTGCTTCTTTCTAAACCTTGGCCTAGAGAGATAAGATAATTCTGATTTTACCTCCAATGTTTATTGGTAGGGTGATGGAATCACACCTGGCCACATTGTATACTATATGATCCATTCTAGAGGTAGTAATGCGGGCCAACCCGCCGGATACGGGTTGGCCCACCGCGGGTTGGCCTGAAAGCGGGCCAAAATTAACCGGCCCGCTTTCAGGCGGGTTGGTGAAACACCAACCCGAGCCTCCATGGTGGGTTAGCCCGCCAACCCGCCAGTTTTTTTTTTTAAATTATTTAATTTTTTTTAAAAAATATTTTTATATATATATTTTTTTAAATAATTTATATGTATCAATATTAATTGAAAGTATGATCTAAAATTGTCAAAATATTTATTTTTTTCAACTTTATCACTATCCATATATAAATCTATCACAAGTAAAATAATAATAAAATAAAATATATATTTAAAGAAATGACTTGATAAGATAAAGTTAGCATAAATTAAGTATAATGTAAACTTTAATTTGGTTAAAACTCTAAAATTAATAAAGTGTAATATAAATAATAAAAATTAAATTTAAAAAAAAAAGTGGGCTAAGCGGGCTAACCCGCCAACCCGGAGGGTTAGCCCGCCGCGGGTTCGGGCTTGGCGGGTGCGGGTCAAAAAGACCCGCACCCGCCATAAAATGGCAGGTTGGCGGGTTGAGCCCGTGGCTCCAACCCAAATTCCCACCTCTAATCCATTCAATAGGCTACAATAGGATACAGTGGATTAGTTCTCCTTTCTATGTGAGTGTTATAAATTGGCAAGCTCCATTCAATTCGTACTAGAGCGCAAAGTTGTTATCTCTAGAAATTTCTATTTGCTACAGGATGTTAGACTTTGAGTCTGGTCTGCCTTTATGGGCCTATTATTTAAAAAATCACCTGTATTATATTTTTTAAATAAGTATACTAAATAAATCCTAAAATTAACATTGTATAAAATTAATAGATGAATGTTAAGAAATTTTATAGTTTATTTAGTACCATTTATTAAAATAATATTACACATATAGTCTTTTAAATAATAATACGTCAAAATAGAAAGTTTATATGCATGTGTCTAATGAAAGTTAATATTTTTTGTTAGTGAATGAGTAAAATTGTATAAATTTAAATATTTTAGAGTGTTAATTGTCCCCCAAAATTAGTTTAGGGTGCTAATTATACTCTTAAATATTTTAGGGTACTAATTATATCTCTAAAATTAGTTTGAGGTATTGCTTATACCTTTAAAATATTTTAGTGTATTGGATGCATCTTTACTTTCTTTTTTTATTTAAGGGATTAGATGAAGCTCCTTTTTAATTAGTGTGTCTTCAGCATGTGTATGTTAATTCTTGGTAATGAATTTATACACAGATATTAAATTGAACCATGTGCTGGAACAAATTTTGGTTTCCCAAATGACAAAATATAAACATGGCTGCATAGCAATACTTGTTTTATTTATAAATATAGACAAATAATGATAGATTACTAATAAATAAATAATAAATAATATAAAAAAATAAAAATAACTAAGCAATGAATAAAAGTAAGTGAATGATATGCATAACTCAACAAAATAAATCTATAAAATTTAGCACAAAAATATAAATAATGAAAAACATAATTGAATTCATGACCACTCTCTAACCAAAATTTTAAATATAAATAACAAAGGAATAAATAATAAATAAGAATATATATATCCTAACTAAATAAACAAACTAATATAATTTAGGGGGACCACCATGAAATGAGCATAATTGAGTCGTGCTATAAATATAAATAATGAAGAAATGAGAAAGTAAATACAAACAAACAAATGAATATTAAATTATTAAGAAATGACTACTAACAAATAAACAAGAAACAAAAGTACATATCCTAAAAAATATAAATTAATATAATACACAAAAATAATTTAAATGATCAAATAAGCAAAATTAACTTGAGGATCTCCGAAGTCAAATTTTTAAATATAAATAATGAAATAGAAATAAGAAAATGGATGATAAATTATTAACAATAAACAATGAAGAAATAAATACAAGAAAATGAATGATGAATGATTAACAAATAAAATAATAATCTATAGTTCAACCAAATAAACAAATTAAATAATAAATAAATAAATAAATAAAGGTGAGCAAATGAATGATTAAATAAAAGTGCAACAAATATTAATACCATTTAGAAGTAAAACTCTAAATAATAAAGAAAAAGCAAAATTAAACACAGTCTTTTACGAAAAGTTTTAAATATAAAGAATAAAGAAATATTAAAAAAGTAAAGACTGGAACGATAGGCCAAGAAAAAAAATATAAATAAAGAAATAAATAAAATTGAACACATACTACTCTAAATAATGAAGAAATAAATGCGAGCAAATGAATGATGAATGATTAACAAATAAAATTAGTGTATAGATAAACTAAATAAACAAATTAAATAATCAAGAAATAAAAAAATAAATAGAGATAAGAAAAATGAAAGAAAGATAAACTATTAACAAATAACAGTAATAAATAGTGCATAGCCCATCTATACAATTTAGGGAGAAATATAAATAATAAAACAAGTTCCACCACATAAGAACTAAAAAATAAAACATAACCAGAGCCAAATAAATGAATGATAAATCATTGACACAAAAAAAAGAACAAAATAAATAAACTAATATAATTTAGAGAAAAAATAAATATAATGAAAAGAGCAGATAAATTATTAACAAATAAAAAATAAATAATAGTACTTAGCACAATAAAAATAAATAAAACAATATATAAGCAATGGTACAATGGAAATTGAAACTATCACACATGATGAGTTCCCAAACCAATTTTTTAAACATAAATAATGAAGAAATAAAGAAATAGATACACGGAAAGGAATGATAAATTATTAGCAAATAAGACAAATAAAAATTAAATAAATGTGCAAAGCAAAAAAAAAAAAAGAATAAAGCAAATACAATTTAAGGGGGAAAATATAAATAATAAAAAACTTTTGCACCAACATTTTAAATATAAATAACGATAAAAGGCAAACTAATGATAGTAATAAATAAAGAGTAGTAAACACTAAACTCACAAGAAAAATAAAGCATTTATGGTTTGCAAAAGGGAGAGTAATAATTTTAGAAATCTAAATTAATCATAATAAAATTTTACCCCTATCAAACACTATTTTAAAATATTTTTATGTTATATTTAAATATAAATAATGATAAAAAAAAATAAATAGACACAAGCAAATGAATGATAAATTATTAACAAATAAATAATAATGCATGTTCCTAACAAAATGAACAAATCATATAATGAAGAAATGAAAAAACATAAAGAGGCTAGCAAATGAATGATAGATTACTAACATACAAAAATTAAATAATAGTGCAAAGCGGAAACAAAATAAATCAACATAATCAAGGAAAAAATATAAATAAAAAAGCAAGTAAAATTGAACACATGCTACTCCATGACTAGCTTCAAATTTTTTAAATATAAATATGAATAAATAAACAACAAATACTATAAAACAACAAAATAAATAAATCAAGCTACGTGAGGAAGAGAAGCAAATGAAAGAAAGATAAACTATTAACAAATAATAATAAATAGTGCATAGCCCCTGTTGATAGACAAATATAAATAATAAAACATGTAAAATTAAACATATAATCTAAGAGAACTGAAAAAGCTATGTGGATAGAAATTAAAAAAATAAATATTGAAGTTCTGATAGTTCGATGAATCTTATTATAGTTCAATAAATATTCTTTTTTTCATAATGTATTTGAATCAACTCTTTCCATCATCTTGATGATTGACTAAAAATTTGTTTATTATGATTTCGAGCAAGCTGCTATAGTGAAATCGGTATACACGTTGCTCTTAGGAAGTAGTGTTAGAGCATCTCGAATTGACTTTCTATCTAATTAGAACTAAGCTAATTTTAAAATATAAATAATGAAATAATGGCAAAAATAAATATAGACAAGTAATTATTAACATGGATAATCAGTAAAAATGGTGGGGATAGAATAGATGGTGGTAAAAAAATAGTTGTAAGTGAACATATTTTAAATATAACTAACGAATAAATGAAAAAAAATAAATAAAGAGACATGTAAAATTCAAAATTTTAAAAATATAAATAATAAATAGAACCCAGCAAAGATAATTAAAAATAAATAGATCCAAGCATATGAATGAAAAATTATTAACAATATAAATAATAGTACATAGCACAATAAAAGAAATAAATCAATATAATCTAGGAAAAAATAGAAATAGTAAAATTGATATAATCAATATAATCAATATCAAGAAATGAAAAAACTAAAGTAACAATAAATAATAGTGCATAACTCAATAAAATAAATAAACTAATATAATTTAAGGAAAACTATAAATAATGAAACAAGCAATAAGAATAACTCAAGCACAATTATTCAAACAAACTAATAGAGAGATATAAATTATTAAACCCAACAAAATAAAATATAAAAAAATAAAATAAGCAAAAATGAATACGACCGAGTTCTCTAGACAAGTTTTAAATAAATAACGAAGAAATAAAAAAAATAGAGAAAAGTAAATGAATAATAAATTATTAATAAATAAAAAATAAATAATAGTGTATAGTCTAACAAAGTAAACAAATTAAACAATGAATAAATGTAAAAAATAAATAAATATAAGCAAATGAATGATAAACTACTAACAAATAAAAATTAAATAATACAGCAAATCCAATAGAGATAAGAAAATGAATGATAAAACAATAAATAATAGTGCATAGCTCAATGAAATAAATAAGTCAATAATAAAAAAATGAAAAAATAAATAGAGACAAGCAGATGAATCATAAATTATTCATAAAAAAATAAATAGCAGGGTATAACCAAACAAAATAAAAAATTAAATGAAAAATAAATGAAAAACTAAATAAAAACAAGTAATTGAATGATAGACTACAAGCAAATGAATCAAAATTATTCATAAACAAAAAATAAATAGCAGAGTATAATCAAACAAAATAAAATAATAATAAATAAATGGAAAATCAAAGTAAATGAATGATAGACTACTAATAAATAAAAATTAAATAATAACGGTGGAAAAAATATAATATTGCGCATGCAACAAGCGAATGGAGTATATATTATTAATAAAATAACAATAAATAATAGTACCTAGCACAAAAAATGAAATAAATCAATATAATTCAGGGCAATAATATAAATAATAAAAAGGAAATAAAAATAAATAGAGATGAATGATACATTGTTAAAAAATAATAAATAATATAAATAATGAAGAAATGAAAATAATTAATAGGATGAGGGAAGAAAATAAATTATTAACAAATAAAAATAAATAAATAATAGTGAATAGTCCAACAAAATAAATAAAATAAAAAAAATTATTCAAACAAATATAAATTTTTAAACCCAATAAATAAAATATAAAAAAATAAAACAAGCAAAAATGAACATGACCTTCTACCCGATGAGGAGCTCACTAGCCAAGTTTTTTAATAAATCATGAAGAAATAAAAAAATAAATAGATACAAGCAAATGAATCTACAAAGGAGATTGATTACAACAAATTCACCAAGACAATAAGATGATCCATGCTCAGAAATTAATAAAAGCAGTCAAGCCCCAAATAACAAATTTGATCAAAAATTACAAATACAAATGAAAGAGGGAGGAGACAGTAAGGGATAGAAATGAGAGACAGAGAGGTTATTTTTGTCTTTACCTTTTTTTTATTCAAATTTTATTTTTAGTATGCCATAGTTATGAGAGGGATAGGACAATATATGCAAGCACTTTATCTATAACCCTTCCTCACAAATTACACAGAATTTAAAACAAAACACCTAAATCTGTAACAATGATTGTTGATGATCTTTCTCTATCACTATTTCCTTTATCTAAAGGGTATTTCTCGTCCCTATCTGTTTCAAATATAAGAGAATTTTAATAAAATATCATATAAAAAATTATATCATAATCAGCATATCAAATATCTTGCTCAATAATACATAAACAAGCATTTAAAGGGATAGTTTTCTAACCCAGGCTTTATGTGAGGTAACTACATATGATGAGATAAAATGAAGAAAACAAGACAAAGATTAAGGATGCCAATAGAAGAAACTGCATTAAGACTTCATGCCAATATAAATGAAAGAGGCTAAATCATTATTCAAATAAACCCTTTTCTCATCACTTTTACGAAAAGTGTGAGTTTGTGTGCATGTGCGTGCTTGCACATGTGCACACAATAAGAATGCCATCAAAAGATTACTTGACAACATATATTTGTTTGCATTTTAGAAGTAAAAAAGAAAATACCTTGGAAAATTATTCATCTGGAACTTGCAACTTCTTATGTATTCATAATTTGACTTTAGCTAAGGTCTCACACTCAGAAATCATCACCAAGAAAACTGGATCTCTAAAATTCTGAACATGCTGTTTACCTGTAATCCCAAACAAAAAACCAAAACCACCCTAACAAAACAAATCAAACGAAATAAATTATAGGGAGTAACTTAATGCCTCAAATAAAGCATGATTTTATCACCTTATCAGGGAATAACAACAAAATATTAGTAATAAATATGGATAAACCCATCTTGAGGATCAGCGAGATGCTAAAACTTAAGATGAAAAACAATCTAGGGTGAAAAAGTAAAACCATATCACAAGTTTTCAATATATTTTGAAGCACCCCCTTTACACCACAAAAAAAAAAAAAAAGCAGTTGGACACATTTCACCAAAGAAAGGCAGATGGGGAAAGAAAGGATGATGGTGGTGGCAACAATGGGGATAGTTATGTTTGTGGTGAAAGTGAACGTGCTTTTATCTAGTTTCAACCAAACAACCACAATAGTGAGCACTAAACCAACAAGAACAAAGAAGCATCCATGGTGAGGGTCAATGGGTGCATCAAAACATATGAGTTGCAAAAAGGAGAGTAATAATTTTGAAAATCTAGATTAATTATAACAAGGAGGATGAAAAAGAGTAACAAGAGCAAATCAACAAATTGATTACATCAAATTTACCAACAAAACAAAATGATCCATGCTCAGAAATCAACAAATGTAGTCAAGTCACAGATAACAAAAGCAATCAAAAATTACAAATACAAACGAGGGAGGAGACTACAAGGGGGTTATTTCATTTTCAAATTTAGGTATCCTCACTTTTTTTTTCAAATTTTATTTTTGGTAGACCATAATATAACTGAGACAGGACAAGACGGTCATGCAATTTATCCACAACCCTTCCTCATAAATACCCCCCTTCACCATCTATGTCTACAGGAAGAATTCAAAACACATCACCCAAATCTAACTGATAAAGAGGAGTGATGCAACCCACACAAACAAAACAGAATTTGAGAGGGAGATGAGAGAAGGTATAGAGCAAAAGTGAGGGGTATGGTGGTGATTCGTGTTTTTTCTAAACCATTTGTAGAGATATTGTAGCGATATTATAGGAAATGTAATATTCAGTAATTAGTACGTAATATTCTGTATTTAGTATAGAGGATACGATATGATATTATAGCATTAATTATTAGGGTTACCTATTGTATATAAATACCCCTTAGCAGATCAATAATATTCAGGCATTCTACAAATCCTTTCTCTCTGAATCAACATGGTATCAAAGCTCTAAAGTTTAGGTGCACGTCCGGCTGTTTTTGGCGTCAGTTTCCTGCTGTTCTGTGGTCTCTGTTTCTGACAGCACTGTTCACTGCCGTTGCGCCATTTTCCCGACGTCAAGCCACGACACGCGCCAGCCAAGGACGGTCGCACAGTCCAGATCGGCGTTTCACCAAAATCTCGTGGCCGTCTGAGCAGCGCGTGACGCTCACGCGCCACCGTCAGTTTCGCCGAAACTTCCACGCGCGGCGCGTGAGGTCATCTCCGGTGACCTTTTTCGACGGCGATTCACTCCGTTGGGCTCGTCTCATCTTCCTTAGCATACCCCTGAAGTTTCGTGCCCTGGTTTTGACTGTCACATACTGGGTCTTCCGTCTCTATTCTGTATTTTCCGGTGGCAGATTTGCTGTTTTTGATTCCAGATCAGTTTGTTCATTGTGGTGCATTTATTTGACCCCTGGAGTGGTCGTTCTCTACTGGTGTGAACATTTGTTCTTACGAGGCTCCCTGTGAAGCAACGGTAATCCAGTCCTTTTGGCTAATCGTGTTTGGTTGATTTTATTAACACTAATCTGTTTTGGATGGCTGCAACTAAGTCTACAACAGTTTCTGAGATGGTTCCAGTAGTCACTAAGATTACGGAATACAAATTAACCTGGAAGAATTACCTAGATTGGAGCAAATCTATTCGTATTTACTTCCGAAGTATTGAGAAGGAAGATCACTTGACCGATGACCCTCCGGAAGAAAAAGACCCCTCTCGCAAGTCATGGTTAAGGGATGATGCACGGCTTCTCTTACAAATTCGTAATTCTATTGACAGTGAGATCATGCCCTCTATTACTCACTGTGAATTTGTTAAGGAACTAATGGATTACTTGGCATTCTTATACTCCGGCAAGAATAATATTTCTCGAATATATGAGGTTTGCAGGTCTTTCCATCGCGCAGAGATGCCGGATGATCGTCCTCTTACAGCCTTCTTTATGGATTTCAAAGGCATATATGAAGAACTCAATGCCCTCATGCCTATTTCTGATGAGAGAAAGGTCAATGTGTCTCACCGAGAGCAGATGGCTACTATGAGTTTTCTTACTGCACTTCCGTCTCGATATGCGGCTGCTCGTTCTCAAATTTTATCTGGGGCTCATCTCCCTTCTCTTGAAGAAGCCTTCTCTCGTGTATTGAGAACTGAACAAATCTCTTCACCAGCTTCTACTGTGCCTACTAGCGCCTTGCTCAGTCGTGGTCAGAATAATACTCGTGGATCACTTAATCCTCGTGGTTCTACACCAGGGGGTTCTAATCCAGAGTCAAAAGATGTGATTTGCTACTACTGTAAGGAACCTGGTCATACGAAACGTACGTGTCGTAAACTCTAGAACAAACAGAATCGCCAGAATTCTGCACATGTGGCCACGACTGCTAATGACACGGTTACCATTTCTGCTACTGAATATGCTCAATTGAAGTCTAGCAATCCTCCTGCTAGTGCTGCTATTGCATCAGGTAATGAGGCTACTGCCCTTGTCTCTTCTTCCTCCAAATGGATCATAGACTCTGGTGCTACTGACCACATGACAGGTAACCGCTATCTCTTCTCTACTTACAATTCTTATGCCAACCCTTCTAACATTACCATTGCGGATGGTTCCCAATCACGTGTCCTTGGTTCAGGCACAGTTAAACCTACCTCTTCTATTCATTTGGAGTCTGTACTTAATGTCCCTAACCTTGCTTTTAACCTTTTATCTCCTAATAAACTTACTCGTCAATTAAATTGTTGGGTCTCACTTTTCCCTGATCATTGCTTGATACAAGATCTTTTGACGAAGAAGATTATTGGTAGAGGTTATGAATCTGGTGGTCATTACTTCCTTGATGATCAGGGGTCGCGTGCGGTAGCTTGTGCGGGTGGTCTCACTCCTTTTGAAGTACATTGTCGTTTGGGTCATTTATCTTTATCATCGTTAAAAAAGGTTTATCCTCAGTTTCAGCATTTGTTGTCCTTAGAATGTGAGTCATGTCAGTTTGTAAAACATCACCGTCTTCCTTTAGTTTCTCGAGTCAATAAACGAGCTTCGTCTCCTTTTGAGTTAGTACACTCTGATGTTTGGGGTCCATGTCCAGTTGAGTCCAAAGTTGGTTTCAAGTACTTTGTTACATTTGTGGATGATTATTCCCGTACTACTTGGTTATATTTAATGAAAAATCGTTCTGAGTTGTTCTCTCATTTTTGTGCCTTTACTGCTGAAATTAAGAATCAATTCAATATGTCTATTCAAACTTTGCGCAGTGATAATGCTAAAGAATATTTTTCTGAATCATTTTGCTCTTTTATGCTTCAACACGGCATTCTCCATCAATCCTCTTGTGTGGATACACCAGCTCAGAATGGCATTGCTGAAAGAAAAAATCGTCACCTTTTAGAGGTAGCCCGTGCTCTTCTATTTCAAATGAAGGTTCCTAAATCTTTTTGGGCCGATGCGGTCTCCACTGCGTGCTTTCTTATTAATCGCATGCCTTCCTCTGTTCTTGATAGTCATATTCCCTACACTACTCTTTTCCCTTCCAAACCTTTGTTTCCCATTGCCCCTAAGATTTTTGGGTGCGTGTGTTTTGTTCGAGATGTGCGTCCGAGTGTCTCTAAATTGGATCCTAAGTCTCTGAAGTGTGTCTTCCTTGGCTACTCTCGTGTTCAGAAAGGTTATAGGTGTTTCTCTCCGTCTCTTAATCGTTATATGGTCTCTGCTGGTGTTACTTTTCAGGAATCTGTTCCTTATTTTGCGTCTACCACTTCAGCTCATGTTCCTTTACCTGTGGAGGAGGATACTCTTCTGGTATACTCTGTCATTCCCTCACCATCACCTGCCCCAGCTCCCGTACTGGCACCTGGTCAACCACCTTTGTCTCGGGTTTATACCAGACGTCTGAAGGACACGATTACTGCTGTTACGCCAGATTCTACCTTGCCATTATCTACTTCTTCATCAGATCCTGTGACAAGTATTCCTCCGCCTGAACCTGATTCGGTCCCTACCTCTGAGACCCCTCCTGTTCTTGATCCAGCTCCAGATCCCTCCCTCGATCTGCCCATTGCTCTTCGCAAAGGTAAACGCACTTGTACCTATCCTATTTCTTCATTTGTTTCATATGACCACCTCTCCTCTTCTTCTCGTGCTTTCGTTGCCTCTTTAGACACAATTTCCGTCCCCAAATCCCTTTCTGAGGCCTTGTCCCACCCGGGTTGGCGTACTGCTATGGAAGAGGAGATGGCGGCCCTTGATCGTGCAGGTACGTGGTCCTTAGTTGATTTACCGGCAGGAAAGAAAGCCATTGGGTGTAAATGGGTGTTGACCCCTAAAACTAAGGCTGATGGCACTCTTGAACGTCTTAAAGCTCGTCTTGTTGCTAAAGGTTTTGCTCAGAAGTATGGTATTGACTATTCTGAGACCTTTTCTCCCGTGGCCAAGCTCTCCTCTGTTCGTCTCTTTATCTCTCTGGCTGCTACTTATGGTTGGGATCTCTCTCAGTTGGATATCAAAAATGCCTTCTTACATGGTGATCTTCTTGAAGAAGTTTACATGGAGCAACCACCTGGGTTTGTTGCTCAGGGGGAGCATGGTAAAGTATGTCATCTTAAGAGATCTTTATACGGGTTGAAGCAAAGCCCTCGGGCATGGTTTGACAGATTCAGTACTGTCGTGAAAGACTTTGGCTTGTGCCAGAGTAAGTGTGATCATTCGGTATTCTATCAGAGAACAAGTACTGGCATAGTCTTACTAGTTGTATATGTCGATGACATTGTGATTACAGGGAGCGATACCTCGGGGATTTCATCACTCAAATCATTCCTTAACTCCCATTTTCAGACGAAGGATCTGGGTTCATTAAAGTACTTCTTGGGAATTGAAGTTATGAGGAGCAGGAAGGGCATCTTATTGACTCAGAGAAAATATGTTCTTGATATGCTGAAAGAAACTGGTAAACTTGGAGCTGCCCCAACTAGCTTTCCTATGGTTTATAACCCGCTGCTTGATGCTGATGGTAGTATACAATATGAAAATCCCGTTGAAGCTGCTAAGAGCAAGTTGTTCGAAAACCCAGAGAGGTACAGAAGATTAATTGAAAAATTGAATTATCTTACAGTTACCCGCCCTGATATCACTTATCCAGTGAGTGTTCTTAGCCAATTTATGATCTCTCCAACTATCCGACAATGGGAAGCCTTAGAACATGTGTTACATTATTTGAAGGGATCTCCAGGTCGTGGGATATTGTACAAGAGTCATGGCCATATAGATATTGAGTGTTTTTGTGATGCTGATCATGGTGGATCAAAGGCCACAAGACGGTCCACTACCGGCTACTGTGTCTTCGTCGGAGGAAATTTGGTATCTTGGAGAAGCAAGAAACAAAATGTAGTGTCACGGTCGAGTGCAGAAGCGGAATACAGGGCCATGGCACAATCTGTATGTGAGATAGTCTGGATATATCAGTTAATGAAGGAAGTGGGCCTTAAAACCTCATTACCAGCAACGTTGTGGTGTGACAATAAAGCAGCTCTACACATAGCTTCTAATTCGGTATTCCATGAACGCACGAAACATATTGAGATCGACTGTCATTTTATTCGAGACAAGCTCAAGGAAAATTTCATCTCTACAAGACATGTCCGATCCAGTGATCAACTAGGCGACCTCCTCACCAAGGCTCTTAATGGGGCTCTTTGTAACAAGTTGGGTATGATCGACATCTATACTCCAACGTGAGGGGGAGTGTAGAGATATTGTAGCGATATTATAGGAAATGTAATATTCAGTAATTAGTACGTAATATTCTGTATTGAGTATAGAGGATACGATATGATATTATAGCATTAATTATTAGGGTTACCTATTGTATATAAATACCCCTTAGCAGATCAATAATATTGAGGAATTCTACAAATCCTTTCTCTCTGAATCAACACCATTCAAGGCCAGAAAACAAGACGGGTTTGAGAGAGAAGATGATAAGGAATAACATCAAGAGAAAACCAAATAAACATATGAAACAATATATGTTTGAGAGGGGTATGGTGGTGATTCGAGTTTTTTTTAAACCTTTCAAGACCAGAAAATAAGACGGGTTTGAGAGAGAAGATAAAGAATACCTTATTATTGGTGATCTTAGCTTCTCTCCCTCTCACTTTTTTCCTTTATTTGCAAGGTATTTCTCATTCACATCCTTATACACCATATATTTCAAATATAAAGCACTTTTAACTAAAATATCATATAAAAATTATATCAAAATCGGCGTACCAAATATCTTACTATAAGGTGTTCAACAATTTCCTTCTCACAATACAAATAATATTATTTTCCTTATCACTTTCTGTATATAAAAATGCTACATTGGAATCCATAATAGATAAATGCACATTTTACCTGTAGACCAAACTATTCTGCAGGATACTTGTTATCATCCTAGCTATTCCACATCCACGTACTTGTCAAAAGAAGCATGGATGAGACGACAACCTTCTACATCAAGCTGAAGATCTACAATTTCATATCCCAAATTCGATAAGAATTAAGAATGCATAAAATAATGTCACAAGCAACATCTTCCTAGAATGCATACCATAAAATGATTCTTTCCTTGCTGACTTATAGTCCACAATGATAGATATGGTTCATGTGGTGGCCTTCAAATAATTGTCGTATGGTGCCTTCAAAAACAGTTCCCTATGCAAGTAGAAAAGTCCAATACTATGCCTTAAACAACAAGGGAAGTAGGGCAACCTTGGCATAATTGACCAAACAGAATTGACAGGAGAAATCTTCAAAGACTGCAAAAAAAGAATAGTTGTATAAGGTGGAACCCGGAAGGAAAGAATAAAGAATGGAAAAGAAAACAATGTAAAACAAGGTAACTTGTGGACATCTAAAATTAGTCACATTCAATGCCGTGAAAAGACATGAAGAGTTGTGAAAGAACTACTTGATAAGATATTTAAAGAGGCTTTAGGCCTTGCAGTTCTGGCAGAGGAATATCCAATACTTCATAATATATAATTTCAGAAGTTTAGAAACAAAACCAAAAGGCAAGAATTTAGCATACATTGAAATTCCTCTCAACCAATTTTTCCAAGCAAAATATCACTAAAGACTTGGAATTGATAGCCTGATTGTAGTGTACCAGCGTGTCAGGGAAATGTTATGCTCCTCTGTACTTGATAGGCTATGGTTTAGGCAGTTGGGAGTAGCAGTTATGAGATGTTAGCCAAGATATTGTGCTACTTTTTCAACAACATCATCACAGTTGTGATGCTTTGACTTTGTAAATGATACAACTCATCTTAGGATCCACAAAAATGCATGGAGCCCACTCTAGTTCATAGAAAAATGCAAACGAATCAAAATTACACAAGAAACTCACATCCAGAAAAAATACTGTAAGATAATAAAACATGAATAGAAGATATTAGGCTCTTCAAAACACCAAAAATCAGTTCCTCTCTAATTAATCCTTAGTTTATTAAACCAAAAGAAGTCTAGTTTAAATTAAGCAGCAGGTTACAAGTGATCGGAGGAAAAAACAATGCCAAAGGGATGAGATCTACTAATACTCATTCATCTCCACAATTCTCAACCTTGTTATATTATTATTACCAAGCTATCAGGAAATGAAGGAGTACTGCCTACGTAGACCAAGACGAAAGGTCAACATAAGCCTCATATCTACACAATTCAAAGAGTCATTTAGATTCTTGTGGTTCCGGAGGATCCAGCTACAGGAGAACCGAGAACGGAGATATAATATATCCACAAGCTTCCCAAGGCATTTCACAACAGGTCTCCCAACACTCCTGAGGAAACCAAAATATGACACTCTAAGTTATTAACTAAACTCAAAGAAAAAGGGAGAGAAAGTACCAAAGCTCTTCTTTTGTAGGGTCATAATGTTTAAACAATAGCAAGAACTCCTCTTTAGACCTCACTGGTAGAGGAATAGGCTGCAACAAATAAGTCCATCTTAGTTACAAGTCACAAAGGTGAAATTTTTAATACCCAAGAAAACCATACCATAATTCAAAAGAACCAATGGAAGAAGAAATTATCAAATAAAATATTACCTGACCTATTTTTACCTCCAAGAATAACTTTAGCACTGTGCTAGTAGCCTTGTTGGAAATTTCTCTTAATTGTCCTACCAACAAATGTTCAGTGTCACAACGCACAATACAGTTTAAGCAAATCAATGTCAGCTACATATTATCTCTTTCTCTTTTTTTGGCTGTAGTAATAATAGGAGATAATCTAAACTCCCATGGAGTCATCTCCTACACATCATGAACTGCATTTGTTTTTGAACACCGAAACTTCACATTTTATCATGATCCACAAGATTAAAGAATATATCTTTCTCAATCTGTTCGCATAGATTCACATCACGAGCTTCCTAGGGCGAGAATAGAAGTTCATTGACCTATATGTGTGGTGGCGCTTTGCCCACAACCTAAAACGTTGACACTCAACAGGCATGCCAAATGTGAAACTTCTTCCTTACAAAACCTGCAGAATTTCATAAAATATTTTATGAGATGAACAACTTAATTTCAAAATAGGCAAAAAAAATTCAATACAAACCTATATTATTATTATTTAGAAGTTCATTGATGCTGCTGCAATATTTCTAATTTTATCATGATTTTAGAAGGCAATCGACAAAAAAACATGATATGACAAATCAAGGCAGTATGCCAAAACAAAATGCTATATAATAATACCTTACATGAGATGAACTGCATTTATTTTTGAACACCGAAACTTCACAGTTTATCATGATCCACAAGATCAAAGAATATATCTTTCTTAATCTGTTAGCGCAGATTCACATCACAAGCATCCTAGGGCGAGAATAGAAGTTCATTGACCTATATGTGTGGTTTTGGCGCTTTGCCAACAACCTAAAACGGCATGCCAAATGTGAAACTTCTTCCTTACAAAACCTGCAGAATTTCATAAAATATTTTATGAGATGAACAACTTGATTTCAAAATAGGCAAAAAAAATTCAATACAAACCTATATTATTATTATTTAGAAGTTCATTGATGCTGCTGCAATATTTCTAATTTTATCATGATTTTAGAAGGCAATCGACAAAAAAACATGATATGACAAATCAAGGCAGTATGCCAAAACAAAATGCTATATAATAATACCTTACATGAGATGAACTGCATTTATTTTTGAACACCGAAACTTCACAATTTATCATGATCCACAAGATCAAAGAATATATCTTTCTTAATCTGTTCGCACAGATTCACATCACGAGCATCCTAGGGCGAGAATAGAAGTTCATTGACCTATATGTGTGGTTTTGGCGCTTTGCCCACAACCTAAAACGTTAACACTCAACAGGCATGCCAAATGTGAAACTTCTTCCTTACAAAACCTGCAGAATTTCATAAAATATTTTATGAGATGAACAACTTGATTTCAAAATAGGCAAAAAAAATTCAATACAAACCTATATTATTATTATTTAGAAGTTCATTGATGCTGCTGCAATATTTCTAATTTTATCATGATTTTAGAAGGCAATCGACAAAAAAACATGATATGACAAATCAAGGCAGTATGCCAAAACAAAATGCTATATAATAATACCTTACATGAGATGAACTGCACTTGTTTTTGAACACCGAAACTTCACATTTTATCATGATCCACAAGATCATCTGTTCGCGCAGATTCACATCACGAACATCCTAGGGCGAGAATAGAAGTTCATTGAGCTATATGTGTGGTGTTGGCCCTTTGCCCAGAAGCTAAAACGTTGACACTCAACAGGCATGCCAAATGTGAAACTTTTTCCTTACAAAACCTATCAGAATTTCATAAAATATTTTATGAAATGAATAACTTGATTTCAAAATAGGAAAAAAAAAAATTCAATACAAACCTATATTATTATTTAGAAGTTCATTGATCAAAAGGGCAATACTTGCAATATTTCTAATTTTATAATAATTTTAGAAGGCAATCGACAAAAAATACATATGACAAATCAAGGCAGTATGCCAAAACAAAATGCTATATAGTAATACTTTAAATGAGATGAACTGCATTTATTTTTAACACCGAAACTTCACATTTTATCATGATCCACAAGATCAAAGAATATTTCTTTCTCAATCTGTTCGCGCAGATTCACATCACGAACATCCTAGGGCGAGAATAGAAGTTCATTGACCTATATGTGTGGTTTTGGCCCTTTGCCCACAACCTAAAACGTTGATACTTAACAGATATGCCAACTTCTTCTTTACAAAACCTGTCAGAAATTCAATACAAACATATGAATAATCAATGCACTAGAAGTTCATTGGTTATCTTCTAAAAATATTCTGATTTTTTCATCAGTCAAAGAGTGTTGTTTTTTAAGGGCCCCACTTGTGTAACATACAAAATCATGCTTGAAATAGATAGAAGATGTGGTGACAATAATGGAGGGCAAATAAATGAATTGTAGGGAATAACTTAACGTCTCAAATAAAACTTGATTTTATAACCTGATTAGGGAATAGCAGCAAAATATTAATATTATCAAAGATAGTCTCTCATGAAATGATAAACATAGATCAAGGGGACCAAACTTCTTCTCTTCCTCAAGAATGGCATAGAGAAATAAAAATATAGCTAGAGCAAAACACAATGGGGTGAAAGAGGTTTTCAATGTATTTATTATCTTGTCATTATTATCGCATGCCTAGATAAAACCATTTTTTTAATTGTTATTACCCCAACAGTTCCAAAACACAATGACCAATCTGCAAAAGTAAATATATAATCTAGCTTCATCTATTTTCTTCCTATTTTAGTTCAATTTTTCTAGTACATCAAATACTGAATGCACTCATCACAAAATTTATAAAAATCATAATAGTGTACCACATTTTTATTAGAACTTCAGCTTCAATATTGCCCTAAATTTGATTTGATAGATGCCAAAATCTGGAATAGGGAGAGTATAAAATTACAATAGAAACTATTCATAAATAGAAACATCTTGAAAAAAAATAAAAGAATAAAACGTCAATAATTAAAATTAGGCATCAAGTAACATAATTATTAAACAATAACAAAATAATTAGTCATTCTATTTAACTATTATAATAACTAAATAATCAATCTAATTAATAAATATTAATTATTATGTATAATACATCTAGTAGATATTTTCATATATTGACCAATTTCAAACAAATCTCATTTCAAGTGATCACAAGTAGTGACAATAAAAAATGATTCAAAAATAAAGCTTTAGTGCAAAACAAAATAAGCAATAAACACAAGTTAAAGCTATATACGACAGTTATGGGTAGAAGCATAGGGAATGAACCAAAAGAGAAGCAATGGCGGAGAAAGGAAGGAACAAGATGATTCACCAAAAACAAATAAAAATAAATCCAAATTTTTAAATATAACTAACGAACAAATGAAAAAAAAACAGAGACATGTAAAATTCAAACTTTTAAAATATAAATAATCAATAGAACCCAGCAAAGATAATTAAAAATAAATAGATCCAAGCAAATGGATGAAAAATTATTAACAACAATATAAATAATAGTGCATAGCACAATAAAAGAAATAAATCAATATAATTTAGGAGAAAGTAGAAATAGTAAAATTCCACTCGATTAGGAGCTCTCAATCAAAATTTCTAATGGGCAAAATCAATCTTGAAAATAGGCTTGAACTATGAAAAATAAAGAGGGAAAGGGTAAAGAAAGACAAATTGAATTGACTCAAAAACTACAAAACTCAAATAAATACAACCAAGGAACTAAGTATAAAATCTAAGTCATCGATAACAAATAAAGAAATTCATATTTAGATACAAAGTTTAGCAAGACAAGTGAGATAGCCACACAAGGATATAAAGTGTATCACTAAACTCACTAGTATAGGGGTTCTTTTTGCTCAATTTATCTGCTCAATCACCCTACCATAGGCTTGTAGTAGTTCTAATTCTCACCACCAATCACATGTGCAATCAAAAATCAAGAGGTCTTTGTGGCTTGTAATGTAAGGGTGTGAAATGAAGTCCTCAAGAATGCATTGCATAGGAAAGATTAATGTAGGGTAACATGGAGCTCAAGAGTTTGTGGAGCATTTAATGATCATTGAATTTCTTATCAAGCAAATAGGATGCAAGGGCTAATTTATTCTTTCTTTTTCTTTTCCTTTCTCTCTCTTTTTTCCTTTTCTACTTCCAATTCTCTTGGGCCGTTATGTATAAGCTCTTTTGATGCGAACCTCCATATTGGTGATACAAAGGCCCGGTTACTCAAGCATTAATAACTCAATGGCACCAAGATGCTACTAGCACGCTCATGGCTCTTACTAGCCGTTTGACGCGAAGATCGACATTGGTGATGAAGACCCCCGGTTACTAAGCCAGCTTAAACCAGCGGAGCATAATGTTTTTTCTTTTTTTTTCCTTTATTTCTTCCAACTTTCTTGGGCGATTATGTATATGCTCTTTTGACGCGAATCTCCATATTGGTGATACAGAGGCCCGGTTACTCAAGCGTTAATAACTCAATGGCACCAAGATGCTACTAGCACGCTCATGGCTCTTACTAGCCGTTTGACGCGAAGATTGACATTGGTGATGAAGACCCCCGGTTACTAAGCCAGCTTAAACCAGCGGAGCAGAAGTTTTTTTTTCTTTTTTTCCTTTTCTTTTTCTTTTTTTCTTTGCCATTTTTTTGCTTTTTCCTCCTTGCACCCTGTCTACTAACAAACACGTGTAATGATAATGATAGCACATTGTATAATGTCAATGGATGTTAAAATCATAAATCATACTCCAAGTGGTATGGGTTGAAATAATTTATGCATTCTTGTATGAAAAGGGGTATGCAACGAATAATGGAATAAGAAGGCCAGTAAGCTCAAAGGGTAACAAAGGATACATTAATTGAAGGGTAGGCCATTTGGTCTAACTAGCTAGCAAAAACTGAATGCCTCTATCATATAAATGAGTTGCACATGTGTAAGGTAGCCGTGAAAAGAACTAAGACAAGTTCTGAAGAGCAAGCCAAGACAAGTGAAAAATCACACAAGAATTGAATGTTCAGGCTCAAAATTCCTTCTAACAGGGCTATACTATCTCACACAATTCAGTGAAGCTAAACAATGCATCATCACATAAATCCCCGTACATGCAATCAACTTCCCTTCATCTATCCTCAAAATCAAGATAAAATGCCTTTGTTCCTTCCAAAAACAATTTTTTATTTGAAAAAGATGGAAAAATAAAATTTTGCAAAGGCACAAATTTTCTAAATCACCCTAAAACACACAATTAACCCTTGCATTGTCCTTAATGCAATATAAACTAATGATCCAAGCGATGAATTCAAAAATAAAACAAGAAACGGTATGGAGTGAGGAAGACAACTATCTAGGTAAAGAAAGGAAAATAAAAATGACAAAAAAAGGAAGGCTACAAACTTCAAATAATCATTCCCCACAACTTGATTTTTTCATTAGAAAAATAAATCTCACGGTCAATGCAAAAAATAAAAAGAGCAAGGAAAGAGACAACTTGGTGTTTGTATACTGCTTGAGGGTCTTGAAACTGAAATTCTTATCCTTGATGAGAAATATGCAACTACTCAAGTAGCTCATTTCTTCAAATGTCTCTCTCTAGCATCTTTGGGCTGTGGCTTGAGGTCAATTTGTGCAGGTGCTACCATGTACCATGACAACCTCTTAATTGAAGCCTTACAATAAATTTAACAAACCAAAATCAACATCACTTCCAACACCAAGTATGCTTACACTTGATATAAACAATTATGCTATCACAATAACAAACAAAATATATTTATATTTTTAGGGGGGGACTACTTTTGGCTTACTACAAACAAAGAGATTCTTAAGAGTATTCCGGATCCACATTAATGTGTGCCACAATTCACTTGAGAAATGGAGACAACATCATTTGTAAGCATGGATCACTAATCATCAGTAAAAAATATAAAGTTTATAGGAAAAAATTAAGGCTTTATTTGAATTCCTATTTCTTAGATACACTGCTGGAGCTTTTACATAACACGATGCATACGTTGATTTTCATGAAATAGATTTTTATACCTTAACCCCTATATGATCCCATATTCCCCATTCCTAAGTATAATAAAAACAATAGGAGACAAATATGAAAACCCTCAATGCAAAGGAGGAAATAAATTACACCATAACATAATTGCATAATAGATTTTTCCGATAAAATGATTTTCTAAATGTTGCAGACTTTACCCATCGAGCTTAAAGCCCATTCTAGGGTTTACTAAATCAAATTTATTTGAATTATGGTTTTGTGATTCATAGATATTGTGCTCCAAAGATCATGGGAAATGGGTTGAGTATCCACAAACTACTTGGCCATTAAATACTAGGATTACTCCACACTTGAATGAATAAAACTTCAGAACAATATAGTCAGAGTTATCGCTAAGTACTTTTAAAAGCCGCCAAAAAAGTTGATTGAAATCTTCACTTCCCTATTAACAGCTAACATAATCTAATAGAAAATATAGAAAGTGCGGGTTCAACAGCAGACAAAACTGAAAATGTTAAGCTATACAGGATCAATACTAAATTACCCAAAGATACAAGACCAGAAGTATTAAGAAAAATGCTGCAATGCTCTCCATTATACATAAAACCGTCCCGCCCGGAGAAGAGAAATAACTTTGTTTCTTATTACACATGTTAAAAGGAAAAATTCTACTTAGGTAGATGCATTTGTACAAAAGTGGAGTACGTCAATTATTTTGATTAATTTCTTTCTCTATATACTTTACCATGGTGAAATTCTTCAACAGATCTATCATGAAAACAATAAAAATAGAAGCTATAGCACTGTTTTTTTAATTAAACAAGTATTATTTTAATCCTTCATACTTTGGCCAAAAAATTCATATCTGAAACAATAAAAGAAAAGGTGGTGAATTTAAATAGGAAAATCCAGTGTGTTATTGGATTTTGGATGCAAATTGATTGAAAGGAAGGCATTGAACAAGGCCCAAAAAAAACCAAAAATAAAAAAAGAGAAGCTCAAATACATGATCATAAAGTTAATGCTGGCAGACACATTTAAGCCATCCCCAATAAAATCAAAGGAGATGCATTAATGGCATTAACCAGATTAATTAGTTACCATAAAATACAAAATATAAAGATTAAAATCAGGTTCTCAAAATTTCAATCCATGTTCATATAAAGAGGAATGTGTGCGTCTGAAATCAAAGACACACACACACACAATGATGCCCATAAGTGAAAGTCAGATTCATCTCTTCCATAAGGTCGACCCAAGCACTCCTGGAACACATGCAAGATGACCGGCCAACAGAAAGACAACAAAATGAACATTGCTAACTACTTCGTGTTCATTAGGCCTAGCTCTCAATTTACATTAAGGGACTACCCTAAACAATATGTATGATTTGATAACAGTAAGTGGGAGTAATTTCGCACTAAGCATTATCTTCATATACATTCAGGGTCTGAACTTTCAAATAGCAACATCTAAGTGACATGCAGAGCATTTACCTTCTATAGGTCGAGAACCATCTGAAAAGTCGAAGTGGGGAACGAGCACCTCATCGTCCTCCTGCTGATGCAAGGGGGGAAGTCAAATTGGGAAACCGGATCAGGGAACGACAACCGTAGGAACTAAGAAAAACATTGGAGAGAAAGAAAGGTACAAAAAGAAAGAGAAGAAGAGAGAAAACAGTAACCTTTGATCACATTAGTGGCCGAGGAGTCATCAGAGTCATTACCTAGGCTGTTGAAGCGGTTCCAACTGAAGAATCGGAGACAGTCACAATTAGTGAGAAGAAGGAAAAGCAGAGAGAAGAAGGAATAGGAGAGAGAAGACGATCCAAGGAGGGGTCTAGTCAAGAAATCAAGAAATGCTAGTTTGCAACATAAGAATTTGACCGTTGTACAGTGGGTTGCGTTAATTTTGTGTCGAGTCGGCGTGTCTTCCAAGGAAACAACAGGTGTCATTAGGTTGGGTCTGCGTGGGCATGAAGCTAAATACACATTATTTTGGAACTAATTTTGAGATAATTATGAGATGTTAACGTTACTTTTTTACGTGAAATTCTAACGTTGACATTTTTAAGGTTAAAGGTATATGTACCATCTAAATTAATTTTAAAAAAATAATTAATATTTTAAAATATTTAAAGGTACAATTAGCACTATAAACTAATTTTAGAGGTGTGATCAGTACACTAAAATATTTAAAAATATAATTAACACCCTGATCTAATTTTAGAAGTGTCATTATCATCCTAAAATATTTAAATTAGTATAATTATATACACAGATTTATGTCCAACTCATGTTATGTGAGGTTTTTATTTTGACACATTATTATTTAAAAAGTCACGTGTTATATTCTTTAAATAAGAGTACTGAATAAATTTTAAAATTGACATTGTATAAAATTAATATATGAATGCTAAGAAATTTTATGGTTTATTTAGTATAATTTATTAAAATCATATTATACATATAGCCTTTCAAATAATAATATGTCAAAATAGAAAATTTATGTGCATGTCTCAAATGAAAGTTAATATTTTTTGTTAGCGAATGAGCAAAATTGCATAAATTTAAATATTTTAGAGTATTAATTATTCCTCCAAAATTAGTTTAGGGTGTTAATTGTATCCTTAAATACTTTAGGGTACTAATTATACCTCTAAATATTTTAAGAGGCTAATTGATCCTCCAAAATTAATTTAATGTGATGGATGCATCTTTACTTCTTCTTTTTTTTTTTTTAATTAAGGGATTAGATGAAGCTCCTTTTTTATTTGTGTGTGTCTTCAGCATGTGTATGTTAATTCTTGGTAATGAATTTATACAGAGATATTAAATTGAATCATGTGCTGGAACAAATTTTGGTTTCCCAAATGACAAAATATAAACATGGCTGCATGGCAATACTTGTTTTATTTATAAATATAGACAAAGAATGATATATTACTAACAAATAAATAATAAATATAATATAAAAAAATAACAAAAAAATGAGTAAACGTAAGTGGATGATAGTGCATAACTTTTAACAAAATAAATCTATAAAATTTAGCACAAAAATATAAACAATGAAACAAACATAATTAAATTCATGACCACTCTCTAACCAAATTTTTAAATATAAATAACGAAGAAATAAATAATAAATAAGAATATATATATCCTTACTAAATAAACAAACTAATATAATTTAGGGGGAAAACAATGAAATGAGCACAATTGAGTCATGGTAAGTAAATAATGAAGAAATGAGAAAGTAAATACAAACAAGCAAATGAATGATAAATTATTAAGAAATGATTACTAACAAATAAAAATTATTAACAAATAAACAAGAAACAAAATACATATCCTAAAAAATATAAATTAATATAATACACAAAAATAATTTAAATAATCAAATAAGCAAAATTAACTTGAGGATCTCCGAAGTCAAATTTTTAAATATAAATAATGAAATAGAAATAAGAAAATGGATGATAAATTATTAACAATAAACAATGAAGAAATAAATACAAGAAAATGAATTATTAATTTACAAATAAAATAATAGTTTATAGTTCAGCCAAATAAACAAATTAAATAATAAATAAATAAATATAGGTAAGCTTTAAATAAAAGTGCAAAAAATATTAATACTATTTAGAAGAAAAACTATAAATAATGAAAAAAGCAAATTAAACACATAACCTTTTACAAAAAGTTTTTAAGCCAAAATTTTAAATATAAACAATAAAGAGATATTAAAAAAGTAAAGACTTGAACGATAGGTCAATACTATTCTAATACAAGCTCCAAATTTTTAAATATAAATATAAATAAATAAACAAATAAATAACAAATAATGTAAAACTAAACAAAATAAAAAAATTAATATAATTTACACATAAACTTCTACTGAGCTCTCCATGAAATATAAATATTAACAAACAATAGTGTATAAATATAAATAATGAAACAAACAAAATTGAATTCATGACCACTATTTAACTAAATTTTTAAATATAAATAACGAAAAAATAAATAATAAATAAGAATATATATATCTTAACTAAATAAACAAACTAATAAGATGGTGGTGAGAAAAAATAGTCAACCACTAACTAGCCATAGTAGTGAGAATTGAACCGACAAGAGTAAAGGAGAGTAATAATTTAGGAAGTCCTGAATAATCATAATGAAATAAAGGAATGAGGATTATAACAAATTCACCAATACAATAAGATGATCTATACTCAGAAATTAATAAAAGCAGTCAAGCCCCAGATAACAAATTTGATAAAAAATTACAAATACAAATGAAAGAGGGAGGAGACAGTAGAAATGAGAGATCGAGAGGTTATTTCTGTCTTCACTTTTTTTTCAAATTTATTTTTAGTATGCTATAGTGGATGAATCTTTTTTTTATTATTTATTTAAGGGATTAGATGAAGCTCCTTTTGAATTAGTGTGTGTCTTCAGCATGTGTATGTTAATTCTTGGTAATGAATTTATACACAGATATTAAATTGAACCATGTGCTGGAACAAAATTTGGTTTCCCAAATGACAAAATATAAACATGGCTGCATAGCAATACTTGTTTTATTTATAAATATAGACAAAGAATGATAGATTACTAATAAATAAATAATAAATAATATAAAAAAATAAAAATAACTAAGAAATGAATAAAAGTAAGTGAATGATAGTGCATTAATTTTAGGTTTGACCAGTACGGGATGCCCTTGCATAACCTCTTGAAGTATTTGCCATACAATGGGTTCTTTTTCTCAAATTTTACTCTTAGCAACTCCTATGTTTGAAGCAAAATGTTTTTTTTAATTAGACCACAAATTACAAATATCTAGAAAAGCTCTATTGCTATTTCGCAGGGCAATCCACATCGATGTAATGAAAGTCAGAGACTTACGATAATGACAGAACGCCCCGAATAATCAACCCGTTTGCCAAGCAGAGTCTCATGAAATCTTCCCTCTTTGCCCTCAATTAAATCTGAAAATGACTTGTAAATCTTATTATGACCGTCCCTCATTGGTTGTCCGCGGATTCCATTATCAAGAAGTGTATCCACAGCTTCTTGTACCAATTTCTCCTGACACATTATTAATGCCCCTGGCGTCGATCTACTTGTTGTTAATAGATCAATAAGGGTATTGTTCCGATAGATAACTCTTCAATAGAGTTCATTAATATCCGAGCTCATTAGTTTACTCCCACCTATTTGAATAATCGGTCTCAATTCGGGAGGAAGAACTGGTAATAGACATAAAACCATCCATTCTGGTTCTATATTTGTTCGAATAAAATGCTTAGCTAATTCCATGCGTCGAACTAAAAAATTCTTTCTTCTTCCAACTTTTCGATCTTCCAATTCATTGCCCGTGGATCCCTCTTCCCCTAATTCTTTCCATTCTATCAACGAAGAATCTATAAGAATTCTCAAATCCAGATTGGCTAATTGTTCTTGGATAGCACCTGCTCCAGTAGAAATTTCTCGATTTCGAAATGTATCGAAACCTTGGATAGTAAAAAAAAGTGGGATGCTGTATTTCCAGGATTGGATTTCATATTCGAATGAACCTCATAATCGTAAGAAAGTAGGTTTTTTTAACTATGGGCCTGGCAAACGAAAAATTTGGATAGAATCCAATAGGATCTCCCCCTTTCAAAATCAGACGTGAAAGTTTCCTCTCATCCGGCTCAAGTAGTTATATCAAATAAAGAGGGGTTCTCGCTTTCAAATTCTATAAAACCCCTAAAAGTTCTACCCTTTACTCAAGTTCTCAATAAAGACCAAGCAACATTTGATTGATTCATTCTTCTTTCTATTTCTATTTAGATTTTCTGAATTATTTATTCAATTATCAATTACGACATAAAAGAGATGAAATGTGAAATTCTTGAGTAGTCTATCTCCTGAGGAATCCCTTTAATTCTTAATTAAAAAAAAAGAAAAAATTCTTAATTGAATAAAAATAAAGGAATACCCTAGAATTTATAAGAGATTTCCTTGTCTATGTATTATTCCATTCGATCTTTTAGGTCCATACTTCACCTCGACGGTTATGTCACGACATCTTTAAGCCTATATGCGATGGATAGACTTCCGTAACCATGATCTATTTGCTTAGTTGATTTGATTTGAACAGAATTTAAGTTCTGTCTAAAAGAAATGGAATAATTAATTCAAAAAAAAAGCAATCTTTTTTTCACGAGGTACAGCTATAAATTCATATTTATTTGTTACTGAATCGACCATAGACCTATTCCCCTTTTATTTGGGAGTCTTAAATACACACATAATTCTGAGCTTCATGTTACTCACCCCAAGAGACATGTCAGATCCAGGGCATCCCAATTCGATTGAATGGAATGACAGTTTCTCATTCTAAATCTGTAAAATAATAATTTGGATCAAATCACACATCGCAATATACTAGACCCTCTAATTCTTTAAGAGGTTTATCTAAAAGATTCGCGATATAACTAGGAAGACGTTTCAAATACCGCACATGGGTTACTGGGCATGCCAGTTTAATATATCCCATTTGACATCTCCGTATCCGAGAATCAACAAATTCTACTCCGCATTGTTCACAAAATTTTTGGTCTTCTTTTTTATCTCCGATTACTCGATAATTTCCACAAGCACAAATCCCACTTTTTATAGGCCCAAAAATTCTTTCACAAAATAATCCATCTTTTTCAGGCTTATTGGTTTTGTAATGAAAAGTATAAGGTTTTGTTACCTCCCCAACTATCTCTCCATTAGGTAGTATTTTATTGGCCCAAGCACTTATTTGTTGAGGAGAAACTGATCCAATTCAGAGTTGTTGATGTTTATACTGATCAATCATAGAAGAAAAATTATGATTCATTCCGATTAAGCTTCCTTCCTATGAATCTGGAAGTTCTTCTCATATACAAGGAAATGATTCAGTCTAGAGCCAAAGATCGTAGTTCTCGAATAAGCAATCGAAAAGATTCTGGAGCATTCTTAGGTTTCGGTATTATTCCTCCAATGATCGTAGTCCCGAGTACTTCTTGGCGAGCTCTAATATGATCCGATTTATAAGTAAGCATCTCTTGTAAAATATGAGCAACACCAAATCCCTCTAGAGCCCAAACCTCCATTTCTCCTACCCGTTGTCCCCTTTGCTTGGCCCTTCCTCTAAGGGGTTGTTGCGTAACAAGTGCATAATGTCCACTAGAACGTCCATGTATTTTATCATCAACTTGATTAATTAATTTCAAGATATAAGGCTTTCCTATTATAACAGGCTGCTCAAAAGGATCCCCTGTTCTTCCATCAAATATTCCGCTTTTTCTCGGATACTCGGGTTCAAATATCCATGGATTCGCTGTTTGCTTACTGGCTTCATATAATTCAGAAAAAACTAGTTTTCTCAAAACCTCTTGTTCACATCTCTCATCAAAGGGTGCTATTCGATAATGCCTATCTAGCATACCCCCTGCTAACCCGAGTGAGCATTCAAATATCTGTCCTACATTCATTCGTGAAGGTACCCCTAATGGATTGAAGACCATATCAACGGGTCTTCCATCTTGCAAATAAGGCATATCTTGTCTAGACAAAATTTTGGAAACAATACCCTTATTTCCATGTCTTCCAGCAACTTTATCACCTACTTTGATTTCACGTTTCTGCAAAATATATATACGAATCATTTCTAGATTATAACTAGAACCCCCTTTTTATGGATCCATCTCACATCAATAACTCGACCCCTACCACCTATAGGTAGTTTTAGACAAGTTTCCTTTGAGGTGGATACCTGAATCCCAAGTATAGCTCGTAATAATCTATCTTCCGGGGCATACGAGGATTCTTTCGCCATTTAAGGCGTTAATTTACCCACTAAAATATCGCCCGTCTCTACCCAAGATCCCAGCCTCACAATTCTATTTTTGTCTAAATTTCGGAGTAAATGGGCTTCTAGGTGTGGTATTTCATTATTGATTCTTTCATGACCGTGGCTTGTCACATGAGTCTGAATTTCATATTTCCGTATGTGAAAAGAAGTATAAATATCTTCATAGACCAAACGCTCACTAATGAGTACAACATCCTCAGAATTGTAACCTTCCCATGGCATATAAGCTACTAATATGTTTTTTCCCAAAGCGAGTTCACCACCCACTGTAGCAGCACCATCTGCTAAAATTTGTCCCTTTTTAATGCATTTACCTCACTGAACCCGGGGTTTTTGATGCATGCAAGTATTTTTGTTGGAACGTTGATACATAACTAATGGAATGCTTAGAGTATCCTGATTTCCCGATAAAATTATCTTGTCAGTATCGGTATAAATGATCTTTCCCTCATGTTTGGCTATAGCGAGAACCCCTGAATCTAGAGCCACTTGGCGTTTCAATCCAGTTCCAACAATGCACTTTTTGGACTGAGAAAGTGGAACTGCTTGACGTTGCATATTAGAACTCATTAAAGCTCGATTCGCATCATTATGCTCGATAAAAGGAATGAGGGAAGCTCCAATAGAAAAATATTGATAGGGAAAAATACTTCGAAGATGAACTGTTCCCATGCAATAGTCAGAAATTCTTAACGGTATCGAGCTAGAACAACCTATTCCTCCTGAATACCTCGATTCAGCGCCAAAGAATTTCCTATCGCTACCATATAGTATTCGTCTCTACTTGGTGATAAATAAAGCATCCGTATTCTTTTTTATCTCTCAGAGATTTCATAAAATGGACTTTCTATAGACCCCCAATGAACAATCCTCGCATGAATTGCTAGGGATCTGATAATTCCAACATTGATTCCTTCAGACGTGTCAATTGGGCAAATGCGTCCATAATGACTAGAATGGATATCTCGTATCCGAAAACTAGCAGTTCGCCCTGTCAGTCCTCCAGGGCCCAAATAACTCAATTTTCTACCATGAACTATTGTGTCAATAGATTGGTTCGATCCAAAACTTGAGATAATGGGTGTAATCCAAAAAAGGATTCATAAGTGATTGTTAATGGAGTTGAAGTCACCAAATTCTGAGGAGTCGATATCAATTTATGCCTAATTGCTCCACATATAGTACCTTTAACCATATTTTCTAAACGAACTAGAGCCAATCCAAATTGATCTTGTAAGAGATCCGCTACAGAACGAATACATTTATTTTTTAAATGATTCATATCGTCAAGTGTACCCATTCAAAATTTCATTCCAATCAAATGATCCGCAGCTGCCAATATATCTCGTGGTAACAAAAATGTATTGTTCTTAGGTATATCAAGATTCAGCCTTCGGTTCATATTTCGTCGACCAATTCTTCCTAATTCACATCTTTATTGAATTTTTTTTTGTAATTCCTTACATAAGGATTCAGAAAATACCGGATCTCCGCCCACACAAGCAAATTGTTGATAAAACTCCAAAATGGCATTTTCTTTTGACCCGATTTTTTTTTCTCCTTATCATTCAGGAAAGACAAGAAAATCTCAGGGTAGCAAACATTCTCTAGAATTTCTCTTAAATTCGAACCCATAGCTGATGATAGAACTAAAATAGATATCTTCTGTTTCCTACTCACACAAGCCCACATCCTTGCTTTTCTATCAATCTCTAATTCTAATCTCCCTCCCCAATCTAATATTATGGTGCCAGTATAGACCGAAATTCCGTTATGGTCTAATTCTGAACGGTAATAGATATTGGGGCTTTGCAATATTTGATTGATTACAATTCTGTATATTCCATTTATTATAGAAGTTCCCAAGGAATTCATTAGAGGAATGTTTCCAATAAAAATCGTTTGTTCTTCGCTATCTCTATAGGTTTTCCAAATTAATCCCGCGGATACATATAATTCAGAGGAATATGTGAGTGATTCATATACATCATCTTTTTCTTTTATCAAGGGTTCTACCAATTGATATGTTTCCACAAATAATTGAAATTGAATTTCTTGATCTGTATCTTCAATTTTTGGAAACTTAGAAAGTTCTTATGTTAAGCCCTGATCAATGAACCTACAAAACGCTTCAATTTGTATCTGATTCAACCCGGGTATTGTAGACATTCCCACATTTACACCACCAAGCATTTTGACTTTCCCCATTTATAGAAAATATCCCACTGTTTGCTCCCATTCTTGATTGAATCATATGAATCGATTTAGAAATAATGGAATTTCTATTTTTTTACTGAATCACATGAAATTTTACCGATATGAAATGTATGAAATACCTATAGGAATAAATAGAATAATTTTATACTCAAATTGGAATTTGCAACAAACGGATAGAATATAAATTCTAAATGAAAAGGAATTGAAAAATTCTACTTAGACTTATGGAGTTTTTTAAAGACTATCCAAAGCAAAAATGGATTCTATTTCTACCATTATTATGATATTCCATATTCCAATCCAATTCGATTGGATACCAGAAAAATAAAATGAATTGGGAATTTGATATGTTCGATGAGATAAAGACCTAATAATCAGAAACAATAAAGAATTTATTTTTTTAGCACTTAACCTTTTCATCGATTCAATTGTTCAAAAAAGAATTCAAATTCGCACAAAGAAGAGAGAAAATTTTACCTATTTTTTTAGTAGAATTTGTAGAATAGGATTGTGGTGCGTAATAAGGCTAGGATTTATTAAACATGCGCAGATATAACTCTAGTCTAGCTATAGTTATCTATATAGATGTTTCTTCCTTTATTACAGTCCTATTCATTCGGAACAGCACATGTCGTGTTAAATTTTTGTTTTCTATTCAATCTATTAAAAATCTATTTAATGAAAAATTGTAAAAAAAATGCAAGTATGAAAATTTCTTGAAAATTCTCTTATAGGCATTATATAAAGATAAGATACCCGATTAAATACTATCTGTGTAACAATTTATGTTTTAGGGTTTACATATACTGATAATTGATGTTATAATTGAAATGGTATTTTTTTTCTTGAAAAAAAATACTTATTAGTTATGTCTCAATTTGGATTTTCTTATCTCATTAGGAAAAAACCATTTCTTTTTTAATTTAAATTGAAGAATCATTCATGAATTAAATTAATTATAATTAAGAATTAATAGTTAATGGTTCCGATTTGTCCTGAATTTTAGCTTTTTTGACTAAAAATGCACGTTTGTTTTTGAAAAGAAGGGGGGAAGGGTCTCTTTTAAGAATGGGATTAAGGAAAACAGAATCGAAGATACAAACAAGTAAAAAAAAAGAAGTTTAGAACTCCCTTTTTTAGTTTTTTGGGGATATTCTCATATATTTTTTTGGTATCATTTTGGCGGCATGGCTGAGCGGTAAGGTGAGGGACTGCAAATCCTTTTTCCCCAGTTCAAATTCGGGTGTCACCTGATCGACAAAATAGCTTATTTTGTTTTGTTGATATAAAACTTGACAATCTTTTTTCCAGCAGAAGCAAGCGAGGGAAAGGGACTCTTGAGACTTCCTTGATTCTAAATTCTAAGCATCTGCAGGTTTTATTCTTTAAAATTCTATAAATCCTTATGTCTCGAATTCAAGAATTCAAGAAAGATTCTAGTAGTGAAAAGGAATCGAAAAATCTTGATATGATAGTCCTACTCCACTACTAATGTAGTGTTTGTCTACTGACTAGGTCTTGAATTAGATTGGATAGGGATAGATATAGATTGGACAGGGAATCAAATTCCATTTTTAGTTAGGGAAGGGTCAAAAAAAACTTTGTATACAGACTCCTGAAAGTATATTAGCACTCCGGCATTTATTCAATATTAGTTAGATTGAATAGATAATTGGCTTTCTTTTTTATTATTATTATTTCTTTTTATTTTTTTAATTCTAAATAAAATATAAAAATCTATTTATAATTTAGAATATAAATATTCTAAATTAATATATTAAATTTTTTAAATTAAAAATAGTATAATTATAAAAAATTAGAAATTAGAATTCTAATATATATCTAATATATAAATATAGAAATTAAATAATTTAAATATATTAAAATATATTAAATAAAATTTAAATAAATAATATTATATTCATATTCCATTTTATTAAAATATTATAATTCAATATTTTCAATATTAAATATTCTAATAAATTGAAAATTGAAATAGAAATATTTTTTAATATTTAGAAAATTTTAAATATTTATAAATTAATATTCTTTAAAATTTAGTATTTTTGAAATTTAAATGGAATTCTAATTATTTATATTTAATTAAAAAGAAAAGAGAATTCTTTCTTTTTGACAACCCCTAGTGAAAGAATTTATTCGGTTGTCTTCTGATTATTTTACAGAGACAATCAGGAGACGGTAAGGATTAGATTAAATGAAAATAAGAGTATGCGAAGTGATCTATCTTGATTCTCTCTCTCTCTCTCTATATATATATATATATATTTTACTTAATGAAATCGAGGGCACAAAAATAAAAAGAAAGCATAGGTCTTATTATTCCTACCTGTTAGTAACATTCATTCCCTTAATACTTCCAAGGGTGTCTCTGGATATTTTGTTTATACTTAATGTTTTCTGATTATACTAGAAATCATATAAGAACTTGTTAGATGTTATAATTCAATTTATTGGATTCTTTTCTTTTGTCAATGATGTTAGGCCAGAATACCTTTTTGACTCTGTGCCAGTGATTCCACTATTATTTATTATTAGTGAACAATAACGAAAATGAAATAATTCCTTCATATTGATAGAAACAGGAGACATAATTTACATGGATATAGTAAGTCTCGCTTGGGTTGCTTTAATGGTAGTCTTTACATTTTCCCTTTCCCTCGTAGTATGGGGAAGAAGTGGACTCTAAAAATACGAGGAAAAAAACATGGATATATTGCCGTTGCCTTAGGCGAGTCACATATTACGTACTAATTGAGTTGAGGGAAAAACTAAAATAAAACTGTATCTATTGTTTTATAGATGGGTTCTTAAATTTTATTTTTCTATTTAATTCATTAATTCAATTTCTAAATGGAATTCCAAAATATCCGCATTTTGGAATTCTAGTGTATTCGAATGGAATAATGCATTCTATGGATAATATAGAAATAGAAAATACTCTTTCAATTAAACAAATATTTTACTTTTTCCCATGTTCGTATTTTGAAAGTCAAGATAATACAAATAATCAGAAACTTATTCCAACCAAATTCTTTATTCTTTCTAAAATTTCGATGAGCTGGCTCTTACCAAAGTTATATATGGACAATGAGGAACCGCGGAACCCTTTTTTATTTATTCTTTTATCCTCCCTTTTTTCACTTTTTTTCAAAGAGAAAAAAGAAATCCGTTTTTTTATTAGTCATTAAGCGCGGATACACACTTTCTATAGGAAACAAAATAGACATAGTAGTTATCTAAGGAGATACTACACATAATAAGATATTGCCGTTGCCTTAGGCGAGTCACATATTATGTGCTTATCGCTTGTTTTATTATTTGGTTTTTTATTTTTTTGAGTTTCAAAATCAAAATGGGATTTATGTTTTCATTTCATATCATGGTTCAAACGTTAAAAATCGGTTGGGTTTTACTAATATTTTTGAAATAGGAAAAAGTTTCCCATAGAACTCCTAGATCATCTGTTAACTATTTCATTTTATCAATTACTTCTTCGGAATGCTAAAAATATTCTTTTTTTTAATATGATACCGGGATTGGTCTTGAAAATAATCAGAAATCCAGAAATTCGAATCGGACAAAAAAAAAAGTTGCCTTTTGATTATTTCAGATTGATTGAAACCAATACAAATCAAATAGATGAAACAAAAAAATTGGGACGCTATGTGCATTACATATATGTGATGTGATTGATATTCTATATATATATATATTGTAAATTGATTCATATTAAATCTCTATCTTTATAGAGTAAAACTTTATACACTACAATAATACTATCAAATTTCATAGAATACTGCTGATTCTAGTCCGATCATTTCATTTAAGATCATTTCATTTAAGAGTAAGATGCGAAATTGAAATCCTTTTTCCTTTTTTCTTCCATCATTGCATTGATAAGAACTAAGAAGTAAAGTTTAAGTCAAATTAATCACTTTGGCTTACCATTTTTACGTTTTTACGTAAATTATAAGTAAGAAGGCGGTAGAAACTAGAATGAACAGTGCAATAACAATAAATGCGAGAATATTTACTTCCATAATCTCATCATTATATTTCTCTTTAATTCGCAATAACTCAGGATTTAATCCCATAGAGATGAGTTTGTCGATGAGTTTGTCGGTAAATTTTTCATCGAATATCAAGAAACCCATTTTACCTATACTATACTCACCAATTTTACCTATACTCTACTCACTAGGTAAATCCAATTTCTTGTTCCTTAATGAGCCGTATCTATATACATATATTCTAATTTCATATAAATTTCATATAATATAAAAAAATAAAAATAACGAAAAAATGAGTAAACGTAAGTGGATGATAGTGCATAACTTTTAACAAAATAAATCTATAAAATTTAGCACAAAAATATAAATAATGAAACAAACATAATTAAATTCATGACCACTCTCTAACCAAATTTTTAAATATAAATAACGAAGAAATAAATAATAAATAAGAATATATATATCCTAACTAAATAAACAAACTAATATAATTTAGGGGGAAAACAATGAAATGAGCACAATTGAGTCATGGTAAGTAAATAATGAAGAAATGAGAAAGTAAATACAAACAAGCAAATGAATGATAAATTATTAAGAAATGATTACTAACAAATAAAAATTATTAACAAATAAACAAGAAACAAAAACACATCCTAAAAAATATAAATTAATATAATACACGAAAATAATTTAAATAATCAAATAAGCAAAATTAACTTGAGGATCTCCAAAGTCAAAAATTTTAAATAGAAATAATGGATGATAAATTATTAACAATAAACAACGAAGAAATAAATACAAGAAAATGAATGATGAATGATTAACAAATAAAATAATAGTTTATAGTTCATCCAAATAAATAAATTAAACAATAAATAAACGCGAGCAAATGAATGATTAAATAAAAGTGTAAAAATATTAATATCATCTAAAAAAAATTATAAATAATGAAAAAGCAAAATTAAACACATAACCTTTTATGAAAGGTTTTTAAGCCAAAATTTTAAATATAAAAAATAAAAAATATTAAAAAAGTAAAGACTGGAACGATAGGTCAAAGAAAAAAATATAAATACAAAAATAAGTAAAATTGAACACATACTACTCTAAGACGGGTGTTAAATTTTTAACTATAAATATAAATAAATAAAATAAATAAAAAATCAATAATATAAAATTAAAATAAATAAATAAATATAATTTACACATAAACTTCTACTAAGCTCTCCATGAAATATAAATACTCGAGAAATAAACAAATAAATAGAGGTAAGAAAATGAAAGAAAGATAAATTATTGACAAACAACAATAGTGTATAGCCCATCAATACAATTAATAAAATAAGAGAAATTAAACGCATAACCTTCCACCCAATGAGAGCTGAAAAATAAAAAAATAATGAGAGCCAATAAATGAATGATAAATCATTGACAAAAAAAAATATGAATATATATTCTAACAAAGTAAATAAACCAATATAATTTAGAGAAAAATAAATATAATGAAAAGAGCATATAATTGAACAATGACTTCTACTCTCTATAACCCAATTTTTAAATATAAATATAAAGAATAATAAATAAATAAATAAATAAATATAAACAAGTAAATGAATAATAAATTATTAACAAATAAACCATAAATAAGAGGACATACTACATAAAACAAACAAACTATGAAAAAAAATAAATAAATAAATAATGACTAGCAAGTCAACTATACATTACTAACAAATACAAATTAAATAACAGTGCAATTCTAATAGAGACAAGCAATACATTATTAACAAATAAAAAATAAAACAATGGAACAATGGAAATTGAAACTATCACCTTCAACATGATGAGTTCTCAAACCAATTTTAAACATAAATAAGGAAGAAATAAAGAAATAGATACATGGAAATGAATGATAAATTATTAGCAAATAAGAAAAATAAAAATTAACTAAACGTGCAAAGTAAAATAAAATAAATAAATCAATATAATTTAGGGGAAAATATAAATAATGAAACAAATCTAGATTAATTTTAAATTAAAATAAACAGTTATATTTGTCAAAAAATATTTTTAGACAAAATCATAGTTTTAGATAAATTACCCAATTACTATTTTACCTTTACTTTTTTTACACATTCTCTCATCTCCTCTTCACCCTCTTTCCTATCTCTTCTCTCTTATCCACCTCTCTGCTCTCTATTCTCTCTTCTCCATCCTCTCTCATCTCTCCTATTTTATATTATCAAAGATAGTCTCTCATGAAATGATAAACATAGATCAAGGGGACCAAACTTCTTCTCTTCCTCAAGAATGGCATAGAGAAATAAAAATATAGCTAGAGCAAAACACAATGGGGTGAAAGAGGGTTTTCAATGTATTTATTATTATAGCATGCCTAGATAAAACCATTTTTTTAATTGTTATTACCCCAACAATTAAAGCTTTAGTGCAAAACAAAATAAGCAATAAACACAAGTTAAAACAAAACAATGCGTATGCAATAAAAACAACCAAATGGAGTATACATAAACAATAAATAATAGTACTTACCAAAAAAAAGAAGAAATAAATCAATATAATTTTGGGTAATAATATAACTAATAAAAAAATAAAACCCATAACCTTAAAAATAGTATTAAATACTAGTGTATATAAATAAAAAAAATATAAATATAAATAATAATAAATAATGAACAGACTAATAGAGGCAAGATAAATTGTAAAACCCAACAAGAATCACCTAATGAGCTTGCTAGATAAATTTTTAAATATAAATAATGAAGAAATGAAAATAATAAATAGGGATAAGGAAATAAAATAAATTATCAACAAATAAAAATAAATAAATAAATAATAGTGCATAGTCCAACAAAATAAACAATTTAAAAAAATGAAGAAAAGAAATACAAATAAAGATGAGCAGACTTCTAAATATAAATAATAGTGCAAATTAACAAATAAGCAATAAATAAAGTGTATTGCTATAAATAATGAATTATTCAATAAATAATGAAGAAAACAACAAATTAGTAGATACATAAAAATGCTATTAATATTGCGTAGCCCAACAAAATAAATAAATTAAACAATTAGAAAATAAAAAAAATAATAAAGATGAGCAAATAAATAAATTATTAACAAATAAAAGATAAATAATAATGTATATTCCTAATAAAAAAACAAATCAATGTGATAGAGCTTTCTAGCCAAATATAAATAATAATAAAAAATAGTCACAAATAAACTATGGATAAATTATTAGCAAATAAAATGTATATAGCCCAACAAAAAAAATCAAGAAATAAAAATAATAAATAGAGAAGAGCAAATGGAATGATAGATTACTAACAAATAAAAATTAAATAATAGCATAAAGCCAAAAAAATATAATGTAGAGAAAAAATAAATATAGCCAAATTGACTTTCTATCTAATTAGAAATAAGCTAATTTTAAATATAAATAATGAAGAAATGACAAAAATAAATATAGACAAGTAAATTATTAACATGGATAATCAGTGGTGGTAAAAATGGTGGGGATGGTGGTAAGAAAATAGTTGTAAGTGAACATGTTTTCAATCACTAACCAACCATAGTAGTGAGAACTGAACCAACAAGAGCAAAGGAGATTACAACAAATTCACCAATATAATAAGATGATCCATGCTCAGAAATTAATAAAAGCAGTCAAGCCCCAGATAACAAATTTGATCAAAAATTACAAATAGAGGGAGGAGATAGTAAGGGATAGAAATGAGAGACCGAGAGGTTATTTTTGTCTTCACCTTTTTTTTATTCAAATTTTATCTTTAGTATGCCATAATAAAAAAATAAAATATAAATATGAGGACGAGATATGCAAGCACTTTATCTATAACCCTTCCTCACAAATAACCCCTCACCATCCATGTCTACACAAAGAATTCAAAACAAAACACCTAAATCTGTAACAATGATTGTTCATGATCTTTCTCTATAACTATTTCCTTTATTTAGAGGGTATTTCTCGCCCCCATCTGTTTCAAATATAAGAGAATTTTAACTAAAATATCATATAAAAAATTATATCATAATCAGCATATCAAATATCTTGCTCAATAATACATAAACAAGCATGTAAGTTTAAAGGGATAGTTTTTGAACCCAGCTTTATGTGAGGTAACTACATATGATGAGGTAAAATGAAGAAAACAAGACAAAGATTAAGGATGCCAATAGAAGGACTTCAGCTAAGGTCTCACACTCAGAAATCATCACCAAAAAAATTGGATCTCTAAAATTCTGAACATGCTGTTTACCTGTAATCCCAAACAAAAAACCAAAACCACCCTAACAAAACAAATCAAATGAAATAAATTATGGGGAGTAACTTAATGCCTCAAATAAAGCATGATTTTATCACCTGATCAGGGAATAACAACAAAATATTAGTAATAAATATGGATCAACCCATCTTGAGGATCAAGCTTCTTCTCTTCCGTAGGAATCTGGAGCGAGATGCTAAAACTTAAGATGAAAAACAATCTAGGGTGAAAAAGTAAAACCATATCACAAGTTTTCAATATATTTTGAAGCACCCCCTCTTTTACACCACAAAAAAAAGCAGTTGGACACATTTCACCAAAGAAAGGCAGATGGGGAAAGAAATGATGGTGGTGGTGGCAACAATGGGGATAGTTATGTTTGTGGTGAAAGTGAACATGTTTTTATTTAGTTTCAACCAAACAACCACAATAGTGAGCACTAAACCAACAAGAACAAGCATCCATGGTGAGGGTCAATGGGTGAATAGAATAATAATTTTGAAAATCTAGATTAATTATAACAAGAAGGATGAAAAAGAGTAACAAGAGCAAATCAACAAATTGATTACATCAAATTTACCAACAAAACAAAATGATCCATGCTCAGAACTCAACAAATGTAGTCAAGTCATAGATAACAAAAGCAATAAAAAATTACAAATACAAACGAGGGAGGAGACTACAAGGGGGGTTATTTCATTTTCAAATTTAGGTGTCCTCACTTTTTTTTTTCAAATTTTATGTTTAGTAGACCATAATATAACTGAGACAGGACAAGACGGTCATGCAATTTATCCACAACCCTTCCTCATAAATACCCCCCTTCACCATCTATGTCTACAGGAAGAATTCAAAACACATCACCCAAATCTAACTGATAAAGAGGAGTGATGCAACCCACACAAAAACTAGTATACAAATAGAGGAGTTTTTAAGAAATGAAGGGACAAAACAGAATTTGAGAGGGAGATGAGAGAAGGTATAAAGCAAAAGTGAGGGGTATGGTAGTGATTCGTGTTTTTTCTAAACCATTCAAAACCAGAAAACAAGACGGGTTTGAGAGAGAAGATGATAAGGAATAACATCAAGAGAAAACCAAATAAGCATATGAAACAATATATGTTTGAGAGGGGTATGGTGGTGATTCGAGTTTTTTCTAAACCATTCAAGACTAGAAAATAAGGCGGGTTTGAGAGAGAAGATGAGAAAGAATAACATCAAGAGAAAACCAAATAAGCATATTAAACAATATATGTTTTATTCTCTCTATAATAGCTAATTGCCCATGATCTTCCTATGCCACATAACACTGTTACATAAAAAATTTAGAGTATTTGGCATTTGTGGCAGGTTTCATCAAAATGTTAAATTCATTCATAAAACTTGTCAGATTTCCAATGTATGGTCAAAATACACTAATGTATGGTCAAAATACACTTATAACGTACAAACAACATATGTAAAAATAAAGTCAGAAATTTTACCATATTATTGGTGATCTTAGTTTCTCTCCCTCTCACTTTTTTCCTTTATTTGCAAGGTATTTCTCATTCACATCCTTATACACCATATATTTCATATAAAAATTTTACAAAAATCAGGGTACCAAATATCTTACTATAAGGTGTTCAACAATTTCCTTCTCACAATACAAATAATATTATTTTCCTTGTCACTTTCTGTATATAAAAATGCTACATTGGAATCCATAATAGATAAATGCACATTTTACCTGTAGACCAAACTATTCTGCAGGATACTTGTTATCATCCTAAAGCTGTTCCACATCCACGTACTTATCAAAAGAAGCAGACGACAACCTTCTACATCAAGCTGAAGATCTACAATTTCATATCCCAAATTCCATAAGAATTAAGAATGCATAAAATAATGTCACAAGCAACATCTTCCTAGAATGCATACCATATTCCTTACTGACTTATAGTCCACAATGATAGATATGGTTCATGTGGTGGCCTTCAAATAATTCTCGTATGGTGCCTTCAACAACAGTTCCCTATGCAAGTAGAAAAGTCCAATACTATGCCTTGAACAACAAGGGAAGTCGGGCAACCTTGGCATAATTGATACAGTTCATCTTGGGATCCACAAAAATGCATGAAGCCCACTCCAGTTCATAGAAAAATGCAAACGAATCAAAATTACACAAGAAACTCACAACTTAAAACAAAATTCATTCTCTTTTGGTTTCTCCAAATGGCGGAAATGTACAACCTGCAAATTAAAGTACTATAAGAAATCGCATCCAGAAAAAATATTGTAAGATAATAAAACATGAATAGAAGATATTAGGCTCTTCAAAAAACCAAAAATCAGTTCCTCTCTAATTAATCCTTAGTTTATTAAACCAAAAAAAGTCTAGTTTAAATTAAGCAGGAGGTTTTTTTCTCTGCTTTGCTCCTTAACAGGAAATATTGTAAATAGCCGAAATTATAGGAAGAGAGAAGTATAAGGGATTAGACTGCATTGATTTAATTTGATTTGATTTCTGTATTGATTAGAATTCATTGTTGTAATCCCGGGATATCAGGTTCACATCATTATGCCTTGATTCCCTGATTTCCTTTCCCCGTGTATAAATCTCAGTGTACAGAACATGAATAAGACAGGTTGTTATCTCCAGATTGTCTATACACTTACATGGTATCAAAGCAAACCTGGGAAGCGTCGTCTGTCTCATCCATGGCGTCGCACGATCACCCCGAGGGAGTCCCCAGACATGGGTCCTCGAAAATTGTCAACCTAGACGGATCATCGGCGGTGCTGGTGTCCGAAAAACTCACAGGCGAGAATTATATGGAGTGGGCACAGTCAATGAAACTGGCCATCGACGGTCGAGGCAAGCTCGACTTCATCACATCTGAACCCCCTGCAGTTGGCGACCCTCAGACGCAGCGGCAGTGGCAATCCGACAACTCACTAGTATCGTCGTGGGTTATCAATGCTATGGCGCCGGGCATCAAGAAGAGCTACATGTTCCTACCGACAGCCAAAGCAATCTGGGACGCCGTCAGAGACTCATATGGTAACAAGGCTAACTCCTCTGTAATCTTTGACCTTCGATCACAACTGTGGCAGGCAAAACAGGGCAGTCGATCGTTGAACGAGTACTGGCTGGAAAAAATGGCGCTGTGGCAGGAACTCGATCAACTGAAGGACAGAACCTGGAAGTGCGCTGGTGACGCTGCCGATAGCAAGAAGGAGATGGAGGAGGAACGGTTATACGAGCTGCTCGCAGGACTCAACCCAGTGTACGACGATGTCAGAGGACGGATTCTTGCCCGAGAACCGCTACCTTCCGTCCGCGACGCGTTCGCCGCTCTGAGATATGAGGAATCGCGACGGCGGGTTATGCTCCCAGACTCATCGCGTGCAGTGCCGACTGAAGCCTCTGGACTCGCGACCCGCGTTAATAATACTCAGCGCAATTCAGAAAGGCCCACGTCAGAAAGGCCCACGTGTGAGCATTGCAAAAAGATAGGGCACACTAAGGAGACATGCTGGGACATTCATGGTAAACCTCATGATTGGAAACCAAAGAAAGGTAAACCGCGAGGACATGTGGCTGAATTGACTAAACAAGATGAGACAGATACTGCCACAGACCAACTGACTCTAATTTTAGAAAGGTTGGCAGCCCTAGAAAATAAGCAGTTGACTGCTACTGTGGCTCAGCGAGGTAAATTTTTTAAAGCTTTAGCTACCATTAAAGGTATGAATTCTGGCCCTATTTGGATAGTTGACTCCGGAGCATCAGATCATATGACTGACAATCGTTCCTTGTTCACTACATATGTCCCTATTAATTCTCAGCTTACTGTAAAAATAGCTGACGCTTCCACATCTGTCGTTGCGGGTATTGGAAAAATTAGAGTCACCGACTCTTTAACACTGAATGCGGTCCTACATGTTCCAAATTTGAAGTGCAATTTATTATCTGTCAGTAAATTGGCTCGCGATAAGCAATGTCATGCTAATTTCTCTGCCACTCATTGTTTTTTCCAGGACCTGTCCACGGGGACGACGATTGGCGTTGCTAAAGAATTTGAGGGGCTCTACTATCTGAATGAATGTGCCCATCAACCTTTTCGTTCCTGTAAGGCTGTATCTCTCCCTCAACCCAGCGACATAGAACTATGGCATCAGCGATTAGGCCATCCTAATTTTCATTACATGACTACTATGCTTCCGTCCATTTGCAATAATAAAAAATCTTTTCATTTCCATTGTACCTCCTGCGAATTGGCCAAACACCACCGCACTATGTTTCCTAGCACTGCCTACCGTCCATCTAAACCATTCTCCCTAATTCACAGCGACCTCTGGGGTCCGTCTCGTGTCCCAAATCGAACTCAATCTAAATGGTTTATAACATTCATCGACGATCACACTCGTGTCTGTTGGGTATTTCTTTTAACTGATAAAACCCAAGTCCCTGACACCTTCATTAAGTTTTACAACATGATTCAAACTCAATTCCATGCCCAGATTCAGATCCTTCATTCTGACAACGGGACTGAATACTTCAATCAAACACTATCCACTTTCTTAACTGACCATGGCATTATACATAAAAGCTCATGCCCTCATAGTCCTCAACAAAATGGTATTGCTGAGAGAAAAAACCGTCACATCCTTGAGACAGCCAGAGCCATGATGTTTAGTAGTCATGTCCCCTCTTTTTATTGGAGCGATGCCATTCTCCAAGCTACCTTCCTTATCAATCGTATGCCTAGCAAACCACTGTCCTTCCGCACACCCTTACAGGTCTTACAAACTCACTTTAACCATCCTTACCTAGAAAACACTTTGCCCCTTCGCGTCTTCGGGTGCACTACCTATGTCCATCTTCATCACACCTCTAAACTTGCACCTAAAGCCACCAAGTGCATTTTCTTAGGACACACTGGGACACAGAAAGGGTACAAATGTTACGACCCCATTTCAAAACGCCTCTACCTCACTTGTGACACAACCTTTCATGAAACCATCCCTTATTACTCTCCGTCTTCAATTCAGGGGGAGAACTGGACAGAATTTCCGACATCACAACCTAAGTCCGTGTCTAACCCAATCACTCAAACTGAACCTGACCCACCTAAGAACACAGATCCTGAATTTGTCCTCATACCTGACCCAACACCCACACTTGAGAATCAGGATGTTACCAATTCAGATACAAACAGGTGGGGCAAGACATACACACGGCGACACATGACAGATAAGGCCCCTCAGACGAATGATGCAACTCATGACTCTGAACCAGAAACAGGCCTAGAAGAAGCACGAAAAGATGTGCCCACACATGCTGACCTCGAGCTACCAATTGCACTACGAAAACAGCCCAGAACATGTACCCAACATCCCATTGAGAGGTTTGTTTCATATAAAGCTCTTGCATCCCACTATGGAACTTTCGTTTCGCATTTGGATCTGGTTGAGATACCCAACAATATACATGAAGCACTAGCCAATCCTCATTGGAGACAGGCTGTCATGGAAGAAATGAACGCTTTGGAGAAGAATGGCACTTGGGAGATGGTTGAACTACCCAAAGGAAAGAAACCGGTGGGCTGTAAATGGGTCTTCACACCAAAATATACAGCTGATGGGAACTTAGACAAATACAAAGCACGTCTAGTTGCGAAAGGTTTCTCACAGGTATATGGGATGGACTATACGGAGACATTTGCGCCAGTGGCAAAACTGAATACTATCAGAATCTTGTTGTCCTTGGCTGCTAACCTAGATTGGCCGCTACATCAAATGGACATAAAGAATGCATTTTTGAATGGAGAACTAAAAGAAGAAGTCTACATGAAGTTGCCTCCAGGGTTTCCAAGTGAGAAGGAAAATCAAGTCTGTAAACTCAAAAAATCTCTATATGGGCTCAAGCAATCACCTCGTGCATGGTTTGAAAGATTTACCCGTGTCTTGAGAACACAGGGATATACCCAAGGTCAGAGTGATCATACGTTGTTCTTCAGACATTTGGAAGGGAAAAGAGTCATTCTAGCAGTATATGTAGATGACATTGTCCTTACAGGAGATGACTTAGTGGAAATTGAAAGGATTAAAAGGGCATTAAATCAGGATTTCCAGGTCAAAGATTTGGGACAGATGAAATACTTTCTTGGAATGGAGGTTGCCAGGTCAAAGACAGGGATTTACATCTCACAAAGAAAGTACATTATGGACCTCTTAAAGGAGACAGGAATGCTAGGCTGTAGACCCAGTGATACTCCAATAAGAATTGATAAAGTAAAGGAAGAAGAAGATCTGGGAAAGGAAGTAGACCTAAGAAGATATCAGCGTATGGTGGGAAAATTGATTTACTTGTCACATACTCGACCAGACATTGCCTTCGCAGTCAGTGTAGTGAGTCAATTTTCCCACAAACCAAAGCAAAAACACCTAAACGAGGTCTACCGAATTCTCAGGTATCTGAAAGGATCACCAGGACGTGGTCTCTTATTTAAGAAGTCAGAACAGAGATCTACTGAAATATTTACCGATGCTGATTGGGCAGGTAACCAAGAAGACAGGAAGTCAACCTCTGGTTATTTTACCTTTGTATGGGGAAACCTGGTTACATGGCGAAGTAAGAAACAAAATGTGGTAGCCCGGAGCAGTGCTGAAGCTGAATTCAGGGCTGTAGCACTTGGAGTTTGCGAAGGAATGTGGATAAAGAGAATGCTAGAGGAACTAAAACTACATACGAACTTGCCCATTACACTTCACTCTGACAATATGGCTGCTATAAATATATCTCACAATCCAGTCCAACATGATCGAATGAAGCATGTAGAGATCGATAAGCATTTCATCAGAGAGAAGATTGACGAAGGAATCATTAAACTCAGATATATCCCTTCGAGAGATCAAACGGCAGACGTACTCACAAAAGCATTAGGGAAAGAAAAATTCGAATACTTCATTAGCAAGCTGGACATGTATGATATCTATGGTCCAACTTGAGGGGGAGTGTAAATAGCCGAAATTATAGGAAGAGAGAAGTATAAGGGATTAGACTGCATTGATTTAATTTGATTTGATTTCTGTATTGATTAGAATTCATTGTTGTAATCCCGGGATATCAGGTTCACATCATTATGCCTTGATTCCCTGATTTCCTTTCCCCGTGTATAAATCTCAGTGTACAGAACATGAATAAGACAGGTTGTTATCTCCAGATTGTCTATACACTTACAAATATACAAGTGATCGGAGGAAAAAACAATGCCAAAGGGAGATGAGATCTACTAATACTCATTCATCTCCACAATTCTCAACCTTGTTATATTATTATTACTAAGCTATCAGGAAATGAAGGAGTACTGCCTGCGTAGACCAAGACGAAAGGTCAACATAAGCCTCATATCTACACAATTCAAAGAGTTAGAATTTCTTCTTTAGGAGCAAATCCAGCCAGGTCATTTAGTTTGGATAATATATCCACAAGCTTCCCAAAGCATTTCACAACAGGTCTCCCAACACACCTGAGGAAACCAAAATATGACACTCTAAGTTATTAACTAAACTCAAAGAAAAAGGGAGAGAAAGTACCGAAGCTCTTCTTTTGTGGGGTCATAATGTTTACACAATAGCAAGAACTACTCTTTAGACCTCACTGGTAGAGGAATAGGCTGCAACAAACAAGTTCATCTTAGTTACAAGTCACACAGGTAAAATTTTTAAAACGTTGACACTCAACAGGTATTCCAAATGTGAAACTTCTTCCTTACAAAACCTGCAGAATTTCATAAAATATTTTATGAAATGAACAAAGTGATTTCAAAATAGGCAAAAAAAAATTCAATACAAACCTATATTATTATTATTTAGAAGTTCATTGATCAAAAGGACAGCTGCTGCAATATTTCTAATTTTATCATGATTTTAGAATGCAATCGACAAAAAATACATGATATGACAAATCAAGGCAGTATACCAAAACAAAATGCTATATAGTAATACCTTAAATGAGATGAACTGCATTTGTTTTTGAACACCGAAATTTCACCTTTTATCATGATCCACAAGATCAAAAAATATATATTTATCAATCTGTTCGCGTAGATTCACATCACGAGCATCCTGGGGAGAGAATAGAAGTTCATTGACCTATATGTGTGGTTTTGGCCCTTTAACGTTGACACTGAACAGGTATGCCAAATGTGAAACTTCTTCCTTATGTTAGAATTTCATAAAATATTTTATGAAATGAACAACTTGATTTCAAAATAGGCAAAAGAAATTCAATACAAACCTATATTATTATTATTATTTAGAAGTGCATTGATCAAAAGGACAGTTGCTGTAATATTTTTAATTTTATAATGATTTTAGAAGGCAATCGACAAAAAATACATGATATGACCAATCAAGGCACTATGCTAAAACAAAATGCTATATAGTAATATCTTAAAATGAGATGAACTGCATTTGTTTTTGAACGCCGAAACTTCACATTTTATCATGATCCAAAAGATCAAAGAATATATCTTTCTCAATCTGTTCGCGCAGATTCATATCACGAGCATCATGGGGCAAGAATAGAAGTTCATTGACCTATGTGTGGTTTTGGCCCTTTGCCCACAACCTAAAACGTTGACACTCAACAGGTATGCCAACTTCTTCCTTACAAAACCTGTCAGAAATTCAATACAAACATATGAATAATCAATGCACTAGAAGTTCATTGGTTATCTTCTAAAAATTTTCTGAATTTTTCATCAGTCAAAGAATATTGATTTTTAAGGGCCCCACTTGTGTAACATACAAAATCATGCTTGGAATAGATGATGGTAGTGACAACAATGGGGACAGTTGTGGTGGTAATATTGGTACAATATCAGAAAACTAAGAAAGAAAGATTTAGCCTCAGGGGTATCTACCTTAAGTAATCCAAAATAAAGAAGTTAGATTAGCAACCATAATAATAATAGATAAATTCAGTTTCAAATTTTACCTGTAGACCAAACTGTTTTGCACAATATTTGTTATCACCCTCAAGTCGTTCAACTTCCACATACTGGTGTAAAGAAGTGTAGATATCAAACTGAAGATCCACAATTTAATATCTGAAGAATTATAGGATCTGAATAGTCCGATGATCATTGCTTTGGCTTATGCCTCATATATATACACAGTTCTTGGGAATCAAATAAGATACACCAAGATAAAATCAAATCTCTAATAACTACACCTTAATCAAATCTGATATGTTTCTAATAATAACAATAATATCTCTAACAATAATATTCTAATATTAATGATTTGGATATTAGGATATTCCCACACTCCCCCTCAAGTTGGATCATAGATATTGACCATGTTCAACTTGCCTAGAAGCCGTTCAAATATTTCTTCTGGTAGTCCCTTGGTGAGAATATCTGCAGTTTGTAGCCTTGTAGGTATGTAGGTGAGGCACATAATCCCATCCTCTACTTTCTCACGAATGAAGTGTCTGTCGATTTCCACATGTTTAGTTCTGCTATGCTGGATAGGGTTCAAGGCCATATTTATAGCAGCCTTGTTGTCACAAAATAACTTTAATTGAGCATCTATCTTCAAATGAGCCTCTTTTGCAACTCTTGCTAACCATAGACCCTCCATGATTCCTTGAGCAAGTGCTCGTAATTCTGATTCTGCACTACTTTTAGCCACTACTTTCTGTTTCTGACTCTGCCAAGTGACAAGATTTCCCCATACAAATGTGCAATAGCCAGAGGTTGATCGACTGTCTTCTTGTGATCCTGCCCAATCAGCATCGGTGTAGATTTCTACCGATCTATTTGTGCTCTTTCTAAAGAATAGCCCACGGCCAGGAGTACCTTTTAAGTAAGCTGAGTCCATATGTTTCTTCCGTGGATCATGCATATGTTGACTGGCAACGCTCACTGCAAAGGCGATATCAGGACGTGTGTGTGAGAGATAAATGAGTTTCCCCCCATCAAAAACTGCACTAGATGACATGGCGGTACTGTAGCAAACTCGGTACTGTAGCACTCAGGACTGCAGCAACTGGGGGGGTACTGTAGCACTCGGTACTGTAGCAACTCGGGGGGTACTGTAGCAACTCGGGGGGGTACTGTAGCACTCGGGTACTGTAGCAAATGTTACAAATCATTTGCCCGACGCAAGACCTGATCTGCTTATGGGACGTTAAATTACTGTAGCACGTTACTGGCAGAACGGAACTTTCATGTGCAACTGGAACAGAACAGAACTGATCTTGTCACTTGTAACTTACGAGACTTACGAGACTGTGTCACTCGCAAGAATAGGTGTTTAACGACTGGGCACTGACAGGAACTAGAACATCGCTGGTCGTCGCAAGTCATTGGCCGTCGGAAGTTGATCGCTGGACCCTGGGTACTGACAGGAACTAGAACGTCGCTTGTTGTTGGTTGCTACAATTCTAGCTGTCAGAATACGATCGCTGGACCAAAAACACTGCAGTCGCTCGCTGGTCGTGAATCTTCACTAAACTCCGTCGAACTGGGCTGCGAAGGAACAGGGGACGTTAGACAATGCTGTTGCTCGTCGCGCAGTTTTGACTGAACCAGCACGACTGACTAAACTCGCATGACGCTGGTTGGTATTGCTGATCCGTCGCAAGTAGCTGGCTGGACTCGCTCGTCGCTGGCTGTCTGCCGTCAAACTATGGAGGCGTGATTCTTGCCGCTAGCTTTGATACCATGAAGAATTATAGGATCTGAATAGTTCGATGATCATTGCTTTGGCTTATGCCTCATATATATACACAGTTCTTGGGAATCAAATAAGATACACCAAGATAAAATCAAATCTCTAATAACTACACCTTAATCAAATCTGATATGTTTCTAATAATAACAATAATATCTCTAACAATAATATCCTAATATTAATGATTTGGATATTAGGATATTCCCACAATATCCTAAATTCCATAAGAATTAAGAATGCATAAAATAGTGATTAAGCAACATCTTCCTAGAATGCATACCAAAAAACGATTCTTTGCCTTCTTCACCTATAGTACAAAATGATTTGATATGGTTCATATGATGGCCCTCAACTGCTATATGGTGCCTTCAACAACAGTTCCATACGCCAGTAAGAAAGTCCAATGTTCTTGAAAACATGACAATTCCCATAAATTCCTGTGAAGTTGTTAGACATCATGTTGTATAAATGAATCACATACATCCCATACAAAAGGCTTGGTCAAAGGCTTATGAGATGTTTCCTTCTAGATAGACCTAGTGTTATGTTTCTAAAAAAAATAGTAGTCACATGCATGTTAAAACACAATTAAGAGGATAAAAAGGGAGCCACAAGCACCAAATGAAACAACTCTACTATCTCAAGAAAACAAATTACAAAATGCTTGACGTATATGAGATGCACTAGTGTGAGGCACTTGAGTGTATTGGATACAATTAGGCCAATAAAGTCCAAATTCACATAATTACGGTACAAAAAGTCCAAAATAAGATAGGTAAATATATGAAAAAAACTAGAAATATTAAATCCCCAAACTAAGGTTGCACTCCTACACAAAATGAATCGTGAAAATAGGCTTGAACTATGAAAAATAAATAAGTTAGAAGAAAGACACAGACTTTAGCACTAATGGGCAAAATCAATTTTGAAAATAGACTTGAATATGAAAAATAAAGAGGGAAAGAGTAAAGAAAGACAAATTGAACTGACTCACAAAATACAAAACTCAAATAAATAGAACCAAGGAACTAAGTATACAATCCAAGTCATCGATAACAAATACAGAAATTCATATTTAGATACAAAGTTTAGCAAGACAAGTGAGATAGCCACACAAGGATATAAAGTGTATCACTCAACTCACTAGTATAGGGGTTCTTTTCACTCAATTCACCTGCTCAATCACCCTACCATAGACTTGTAGTAGTTCTAATTCTCACCATCAATCACATGTGCAATCAAAAATCAAGAGGTCTTTGTGGCTTGTAATGTAAGGGTGTGAAATGAAGTGCTCAAGAATGCATTGCATAGGAAAGATTAATGAAAGGTAACATGGAGCTCAAGAGTTTATGGAGCATTTAATGATCATTTAATTTCTTATCAAGCAAATAGGATGCAAGGGCTAATTTATTCGTTCTTTTTCTTTTCCTTTCTCTCTCTTTTTTCCTTTTCTACTTTCAACTTTCTTGGGCCGTTATGTATATGCCCTTTTGACGCGAACCTCCATATTGGTGATACAAAGGTCCGGTTACTCAAGCGTTAATAACTCAATGGCACCAAGATGCTACTAGCACGCTCATGGCTCTTACTAGCCGTTTGACGCGAAGATCGACATTGGTTATGAAGACCCCCGGTTACTAAGCTAGCTTAAACCAGCGGAGCAGATTTTTTTTTCTTTGCCATTCTTTTTGCTTTTTCCTCCTTGCACCCTGACTACTAACAAACACGTGTAATGATAATGATAGCACATTGTATAATGTCAATGGATGTTAAAATCATAAATCATACTCCAAGTGGTATGGGTTGAAATAATTTATGTATTCTTATATGAAAAGGGGTATGCAACGAATAATGGAATAAGAAGGCCAATAAACTCAAAGGGTAACAAAGGATACATTAATTGAAGGGTAGGCCATTTGGTCTAACTAGCTAGCAAAAACTGAATGCCTCTATCGTATAAATGAGTTGCACATGTGTAAGGTAGCCGTGAAAAGAACTAAGACAAGTTCTGAAGAGCAAGCCAAGACAAGTGAAAAATCACACAAGAATTGAATGTTCAGGCTCAAAATTCCTTCTAACAGGGCTATACTATCTCACACAATTCAGTGAAGCTAAACAATGCATCATCACATAAATCCCCGTACATGCAATCAACTTCCCTTCATCTATCCTCAAAATCAAGATAAAATGCCTTTGTTCCTTCCAAAAACAATTTTTTATTTGAAAAAGATGGAAAAATAAAATTTTGCAAAGGCACAAATTTTCTAAATCACCCTAAAACACACAATTAACCCTTGCATTGTCCTTAATGCAATATAAACTAATGATCCAAGCGATGAATTCAAAAATAAAACAAGAAACGGTATGGAGTGAGGAAGACAACTATCTAGGTAAAGAAAAGAAAATAAAAATGACAAAAAAAGGAAGGCTACAAACTTCAAATAATCATTCCCCACAACTTGATTTTTTCATTAGAAAAATAAATCTCATGGTCAATGCAAAAAATAAAAAGAGCAAGGAAAGAGACAACTTGGTGTTTGTATACTGCTTGAGGGTCTTGAAACTGAAATTCTTATCCTTGATGAGAAATATGCAACTACTCAAGTAGCTCATTTCTTCAAATGTCTCTCTCTAGCATCTTTGGGCTGTGGCTTGAGGTCAATTTGTGCAGGTGCTACCATGTACCATGACAACCTCTTAATTGAAGCCTTACAATAAATTTAACAAACCAAAATCAACATCACTTCCAACACCAAGTATGCTTACACTTGATATAAACAATTATGCTATCACAATAACAAACAAAATATATTTATATTTTTAGGGGGGGACTACTTTTGGCTTACTACAAACAAAGAAGAGATTCTTAGGAGTATTCCGGATCCACATTAATGTGTGCCACAATTCACTTGAGAAATGGAGACAATATCATTTGTAAGCATGGATCACTAATCATCCGTAAAAAAATATAAAGTTTATAGGAAAAAATTAAGGCCTTATTTGATTTCCTATTTCCAAAATATAGATACACTGCTGGAGCTTTTACACAACATGATGCATACGTTGATTTTCATGAAATAGATTTATACCTTAACCCCCATATGATCCCATATTCCCTATTCCTAAGTATAATAAAAACAATAGGAGACAAATATGAAAACCCTCAATGCAAAGGAGGAAATAAACTACACTATAATCAAAATAATGTATAAGAGATTAAGAGAGTCTTCATTAGGTGTATAAATAAATACAGTAAGTCAAAGCATCAAAGCAATTACAATAGGAAAAAGTTCAAAAAAAATAACCAAACCAAAGGCCATAGGGCACTCTCAATCATTTGAATCTTATCCAAAAGAAAATTAAAACGCATACTTTGTCAGGAAGGCAACTAGTAAATTTCATTTAAATTAAACGATAGTCTCACACCAGCTGACATGACCACATTAGTATTAGCTTCACCATAGTTTTACTACCATACTTTTATTGTAACAGCCACCATAAGCATAATTGTATATAATTATTCTACATCCTTGCATTTTAATTGTAAATAAACCATAACATAATTGCATAATAGATTTTTCTGATAAAATGATTTTCTAAATGTTGCAGACTTTACCCATCGAGCTTAAAGCCCATTCTAGGGTTTACTAAATCAAATTTATTTGAATTATGGTTTTGTGATTCATAGATATTGTGCTCCAAAGATCATGGGAAATGGGTTGAGTATCCACAAACTACTTGGCCATTAAATACTAGGATTACTCTACACTTGAATGAATGAAACTTCAGAACAATATAGTCAGAGTTATCACTATGTACTTTTAATAGCCGCCAAAAAAGTTGATTGAAATCTTCACTTCCCTATTAACAGCTAACATAATCTAATAGAAAATATAGAAAGTGGGGGTTCAACAGCAGACAAAACTGAAAATGTTAAGCTATACAGGATCAATACTAAATTACCCAAAGATACAAGACCAGAAGTATTAAGAAAAATGCTGCAATGCTCTCCATTATACATAAAACCGTCCCACCCGGAGAAGAGAAATAACTTTGTTTCTTATTACACATGTTAAAAGGAAAAATTCTACTTAGGTAGATGCATTTGTACAAAAGTGGAGTACGTCAATTATTTTGATTAATTTCTTTCTCTATATACTTTACCATGGTGAAATACTTCAACAGATCTATCATGAAAACAATAAAAATAGAAGCTATAGCACTGTTTTTTTTAATTAAAAAAGTATTATTTTAATCATACATACTTTGGCCAAAAAATTCATATCTGAAACAATAAAAGAAAAGGTGGTGAATTTAAATAGGAAAATCCAGTGTGTTATTGGATTTTGGATGCAAATTGATTTAAAGGAAGGCATTGAACAAGGCCCAAAAAAAACAAAAAATAAAAGCTCAAATACATGATCATAAAGTTAATGCTGGCAGACACATTTAAGCCATCCCCAATAAAATCAAAGGAGATGCATTAATGGCATTAACCAGATTAATTAGTTACCATAAAATACAAAATATAAAGATTAAAATCAGGTTCTCAAAATTTCAATCCATGTTCATATAAAGAGGAATGTGTGCGTCTGAAATCAAAGACACACACACACACAATGATGCCCATAAGTGAAAGTCAGATTCATCTCTTCCATAAGGTCGACCCAAGCATTCCTGGAACACATGCAAGATGACCGGCCAACAGAAAGACAACAAAATGAACATTGCTAACTACTTCGTGTTCATTAGGCCTAGCGCTCAATTTACATTAAGGGACTACCCTAAACAATATGTATGATTTGATAACAGTAAGTGGGAGTAATTTCGCACTAAGCATTATCTTCATATACATTCAGGGTCTGAACTTTCAAATAGCAACATCTAAGTGACATGCAGAGCATTTACCTTCTATAGGTCGAGAACCATCTGAAAAGTCGAAGTGGGGAACGAGCACCTCATCGTCCTCCTGCTGATGCAAGGGGGGAAGTCAAATTGGGAAACCGGATCAGGGAACGACAACCGTAGGAACTAAGAAAAACATTGGAGAGAAAGAAAGGTACAAAAAGAAAGAGAAGAAGAGAGAAAACAGTAACCTTTGATCACATTAGTGGCCGAGGAGTCATCAGAGTCATTAGCTAGGCTGTTGAAGCGGTTCCAACTGAAGAATCGGAGACAGCCACAATTAGTGAGAAGAAGGAAAAGCAGAGAGAAGAAGGAATAGGAGAGAGAAGACGATCCAAGGAGGGAGGCGGTGGGTCTAGTCAAGAAATCAAGAAATGCTAGTTTGCAACATAAGAATTTGACCGTTGTACAGTGGGTTGCGTTAATTTTGTGTCGAGTCGGCGTGTCTTCAAAGGAAACAACAGGTGTCATTGGGTTGGGTCTGCGTGGGCATCAAGCTAAACCACATACTAATAAATAAAAATTAAATAATACGGTGGAAAAAGAATATAATAGTGAGCATGCAATAAAAACAAGAGAATGGAGTATATATTATTAATAAATAAACAATAAATAATAGTACCTAGCACAAAAAATGAAATAAATCAATATAATTCAGGGCAATAATATAAATAATAAAAAGGAAATAAAAATAAATAGAGATGAATGATACATTATTAAAAAAATAATAAATAATATAAATAATGAAGAAATGAAAATAATTAATAGGAAGAGGTAATAAAATAAATTATTAACAAATAAAAATAAATAAATAATAGTGAATAGTCCAACAAAATAAACAAAATGAAGAAATGAAGAAAAAAATAGAGATGAGCAAATGAATGATAGACTTTTAAATTTAAATAATAGTACAAATTAACAAACAAAATTTTCAGCTTCAATATTGCCCTAACAATAAACAATAGTACATAACTCAATAAAATAAATAAACTAATATAATTTAAGGAAAACTATAAATAATGAAACAAGCAATAATAATAGTACAGAACAATGCGTATGCAATAAAAACAACCAAATGGAGTATACATAAACAATAAATAATAGTACTTACCAAAGAAACAGAAGAAATAAATCAATATAATTTTGGGTAATAATATAACTAACAAAAAAATAAAACCCATAACCTTAAAAAGAGTATTAAATACTGGTGTATATAAATAAAAAAATATAAATATAAATAATAATAAATAATGAACAGATTAATAGAGGCAAGATAAATTGTAAAACCCAACAAAATAAAATATAAAAATGAAACAAGCATAATTGAATCACCTAATGAGCTTGCTAGATAAATTTTTAAATATAAATAATGAAGAAATGAAAATAATAAATAGGGATAAGGAAATAAAATAAATTATTAACAAATAAAAATAAATAAATAAATAAATAATAGTGCATAGTCCAACAAAATAAACAATTTAAAAAAATGAAGAAAAGAAATACAAATAAAGATGAGCAGACTTCTAAATATAAATAATAGTGCAAATTAAAAAATAAGCAATAAATAAAGTGTATAGCTCAACAAAATAAATCAATGATAAAAGAGACAAATAAAGCAATAAATAAAGTGTATTGCTATAAATAATGAATTATTCAATAAATAATGAAGAAAACAACAAATTAGTAGATACATAAAAATGCTATTAATATTGCGTAGCCCAACAAAATAAATAAATTAAACAATTAGAAAATAATAAAGATGAGCAAATAAATAAATTATTAACAAATAAAAGATAAATAATAATATATATTCCTAATAAAAAAACAAATCAATGTGATAGAGCTTTCTAGCCAAATATAAATAATAAAAAATAGTCACAAATAAATGATGGATAAATTATTAGCAAATAAAATGTATATAGCCCAACAAAAATAAAAAAAATCAAGAAATAAAAATAATAAATAGAGAAGAGCAAATGGAATGATAGATTACTAACAAATAAAAATTAAATAATAGCGTAAAGCCAAAAAAATATAATGTAGAGAAAAAAAAATATAGCCAAATTGACTTTCTATCTAATTAGAAATAAGCTAATTTTAAATATAAATAATGAAGAAATCTGTAACAATGATTGTTCATGATCTTTCTCTATAACTATTTCCTTTATTTAGAGGGTATTTCTCGTCCCCATCTGTTTCAAATATAAGAGAATTTTAACTAAAATATCATATAAAAAATTATATCATAATCAGCATATCAAATATCTTGCTCAATAATACATAAACAAGCATGTAAGTTTAAAGGGATAGTTTTTGAACCCAGGCTTTATGTGAGGTAACTACATATGATGAGGTAAAATGAAGAAAACAAGACAAAGATTAAGGATGCCAATAGAAGAAACTGCATTAAGACAAATATATCATGCCAATATAAATGAAAGAGGCTAAATCATTATTCAAATAAACCCTTTTCTCATCATTTTTACGAAAAGTGTGAGTTTGTGTGCATGTGCGTGCTTGCACATGTGCACACAATAAGAGCTTAATCTGAATGCCATCAAAAGATGACTTGACAACATATATTTGTTTGCATTTTAGAACTAAAAAAGAAAATACCTTGGAAAATTATTCATCTGGAACTTGCAACTTCTTATGTATTCATAATTTGACTTTAGCTAAGGTCTCACACTCAGAAATCATCACCAAGAAAATTGGATCTCTAAAATTCTAAACATGCTGTTTACCTGTAATCCCAAACAAAAAACCAAAACCACCCTAACAAAACAAATCAAATGAAATAAATTATGGGGAGTAACTTAATGCCTCAAATAAAGCATGATTTTATCACCTGATCAGGGAATAACAACAAAATATTAGTAATAAATATGGATCAACCCATCTTGAGGATCAAGCTTCTTCTCTTCCGTAGGAATCTGGAGCGAGATGCTAAAACTTAAGATGAAAAACAATCTAGGGTGAAAAAGTATATCACAAGTTTTCAATGTGTTTTGAAGCACCCCCTTTACACCACAAAAAAAAAAGCAGTTGGACACATTTCACCAAAAAAAGGCAGATGGGGAAAGAAGGGATGATGGTGGTGGCAACAATGGGGATAGTTATGTTTGTGGTGAAAGTGAACATGTTTTTATCTAGTTTCAACCAAATAACCACAACAGGGAGCACTAAACCAACAAGAACAAAGAAACATGCATGGTGAGGGTCAATGGATGCGTCAGAACATATGAGTTGCAAAAAGGAGAGTAATAATTTTAAAAATCTAGATTAATTATAACAAGGAGGATGAAAAAGAGTAACAAGAGCAAATCAACAAATTGATTACATCAAATTTACCAACAAAATAAAATGATCCATGCTCAGAAATCAACAAATGCAGTCAAGTCACAGATAACAAAAGCAATCAAAAATTACAAATACAAACGAGGGAGGAGACTACAAGGGGGTTATTTCATTTTCAAATTTAGGTGTCCTCACTTTTTTTTTTTCAAATTTTATTTTTAGTATACCATAATATGACTGAGACAAGACAAGACGGCCATGTAATTTATCCACAGCCCTTCCTCATAAATACCCCTTCACCATCTATGTCTACAGGAAGAATTCAAAACACATCACCCAAATCTAACTGATAAAGAGGAGTGATGCAACCCACACAAAAACTAGTTCACAAATAGAGGAGTTTTAGGAAGAAAGGATAGAAATGTAGGGAGGGGTATGGTGGTGATTCGTATTTTTTCTAAACCATTAAAGACCAAACAACACTGAAACAATATATGTTTAAGAGGGGTATGGTGGTGATTCGAGTTTTTTCTAAACCATTCAAGACCAGAAAACAAGACGGGTTTGAGAGAAAAGATGATAAGGAATAACATCAAGAGAAAACCAAATAAGCATATGAAACAATATATGTTTTATTCTCTCTATAATAGCTAATTGCCCATGATCTTCCTATGCTACATAACAGTGTTACATAAAAATTTTAGAGTATTTGGCATTTATGTCAGGTGTTATCAAGATGTTAAATTCATCCACAAAACTTGTCAGATTTCCAATGTATGGTCAAAATACACTTATAACGTACAAACAACATATGTAAAAATAAAGTCAGAAATTTTACCTTATTATTGGTGATCTTAGTTTCTCTCTCACTTTTTTCCTTTATTTGCAGGGTATTTCTCATTCCCATCCTTGTACACCATATCAAATATAAGGCACTTTTAAGTAAAACATTATACAAAAATTATATCATAATCAGCGTACCAAATATCTTACTATAAGGTGTTTAACAATTTCCTTCTCACAATACAAATAATATTATTTTCCTTGTCACTTTCTGTATATAAAAATGCTACATTGGAATCCATAATAGATAAATGCATATTTTACCTGTAGACCAAACTATTTTGCAGGATACTTGTTATCATCCTCAAGCTGTTCCACATCCACGTACTTGTCAAAAGAAGCATGAACGAGACGACAGCCTGCTGAAGATCTACAATTTCATATCCCAAATTCCATAAGAATTTAAGAATGCATAAAATAATGTCACAAGCAACAATGCATACCATAAAATGATTCTTTCCTTGCTGACTTATAGTCTACAATGATAGATATGGTTCATGTGGTGGCCTTCAAATAATTGTCGTATGGTGCCTTCAACAACAGTTCCCTATGCAAGTAGAAAAGTCCAATACTATGCCTTCAACAACAAGGGAAGTCGGGCAACCTTGGCATAATTGACCAAACAGAATTGACAGGAGAAATCTTCAGAGACTGCAAAAAAAAAAAAAAATTGTATGAGGTGGAACCCGGAAGGAGAGAATAAAGAATGGAAAAGAAAACAAGGTAAAACAAGGTAACTTGTGGACATCTAAAATTAGTCACATTCAATGCCGTGAAAAGACATGAAGAGTTGTGAAAGAACTACTTGATAAGCAATTTAAGGAGGCTTTAGGCCTTGCAGTTCTGGCAGAGGAATATCCAATACTTCATAATATATAATATCAGAAGTCACAAAACCAAAAGGCAAGAATTTATCATATATTGAAATTCCTCTCAACCAATTTTTCCAAGCAAAATATCACTAAAGACTTGGAATTGATAACCTGATTGTAGTGTACCAGCATGTCAGGGAAATGTTATGCTCCTCTGTGCAGGCAGTTGGGAGTAGCAGTTATGAGATGTTAGCCAAGATATCGTGTTACTTTTTCAACAACATCATCACAGTTGTGAAGCTTTGACTTTGTAAATGATACAGCTCATCTTAGGATCCACAAAAATGCATGGAGCCCACTCTAGTTCATAGAAAAATGCAAACGAATCAAAATTACACAAGAAACTCACAACTTAAAACAAAATGCATTCTCTTTTGGTTTCTGCATACAACCTGCAAATTAAAGTACTGTAAGAAATCACATCCAGAAAAAATACTGTAAGATAATAAAACATGAATAGAAGATATTAGGCTCTTCAAAGAACCAAAAATAAGTTCCTCTCTGATTAATCCTTAGTTTATTAAACCAAAAAAAGTCTAGTTTAAATTAATCTTTAGACCTCACTGGTAAAGGAATAAGCTGCAACAAACAAGTCCATCTTAGTTACAAGTCACAAAGGTGAAATTTTTAATACCCAAGAAAACCATACCATAATTCAAAAGAACCAATGGAAGAAGAAATTATCAAATAAAATATTACCTGCCCTATTTCTACCTCCAAGAATAACTTTAGCACTGTGCTAGTAGCCTTGTTGGAAATTTCTCTTAATTGTCCCACCAACAAATGTTCAGTGTCACAACGCACAATACAGTTTAAGCAAATCAATGTCAGCAACATATTCTTTCTTTCTTGTTTTTTGGTTGTATTAATAGGATATGACTACCCTATTTCAGCGCCAATCTAAACTCCCATGGAGTCATCTCCTACACATCATGAATGCCCTTTTAAACATGTTTAAACCTACAAAAACAAGCAAAATATATGAGGAAAATCCCATAAAACTAACATTGTGTGCACGGGTACAAAATATAATGGCCAACTCATAAAGACATGCTAGTTAAAATATTTTATGAAATGAACAACTTGATTTCAAAATAGGCAAAAAGAAATTCAATACAAACCTATATTATTATTATTTAGAAGTGCATTAATCAAAAAGGACAGCTGTTGCAATATTTCTGATTTTATAATGATTTTAGAAGGCAATCGACAAAAAATACATCATATGACAAATCAAGGCAGTATGCCAAAACAAAATGTTATATAGTAATACCTTAAATGAGATAAACTGCATTTGTTTTTGAACACCGAAACTTCACATTTTATCATGAACCACAAGATCAAAGAATATATATTTCTCAATCTGTTCGCTCAGATTCACATCACGAGCATCATGGGGTGAGAATAGAAGTTCATTGACCTATATGTGTGGTTTCGGCCTTTTAACGTTGACACTCAACAGGTATGCCAAATGTGAAACTTCTTCCTTACAAAACCTGTCAGAATTTCATAAAATATTTTATGAAATGAACAACTTGATTTCAAAATAAGCAAAATAAATTCAATACAAACCTATATTATTATTATTTAGAAGTTCATTGATCAAAAGGATAGCTACTGCAATATTTCTAATTTTATAATGATTTTAGAAGGCAATCGACAAAAAATACATGATATGACAAATCAAGGCAGTATGCCAAAACAAAATGCTATATAGTAGTACCTTAAATGAGATGAACTGCATTTGTTTTTGAACACCCATAACCTTTTACAAAAAGTTTTTAAGCCAAAATTTTAAATATAAAGAATAAAGAGATATTAAAAAAGTAAAGACTGGAACGATAGGTCAATCCTATTCTAATACAAGCTCCAAATTTTTAAATATAAATATAAATAAATAAACAAATAAACAACAAATAATGTAAAACTAAACAAAATAAAAAAATTAATATAATTTACACATAAACTTCTACTGAGCTCTCCATGAAATATAAATATTAACAAACAATAGTGTATAAATATAAATAATGAAACAAACAAAATTGAATTCATGACCACTCTTTAACTAAATATAAATAACGAAAAAATAAATAATAAATAAGAATATATATATCTTAACTAAATAAACAAACTAATAAGATGGTGGTGAGAAAAAATAGTCAACCACTAACTAGCCATAGTAGTGAGAATTGAACCAACAAGAGCAAAGGAGAGTGATAATTTAGGAAGTCCTGAATAATCATAATGAAATAAAGGAATGAGGATTACAACAAATTCACCAATACAATAAGATGATTTATACCCAGAAATTAATAAAAGCAGTCAAGCCCCAGATAACAAATTTGATCAAAAATTACAAATACAAATGAAAGAGGGAGGAGACAGTAAGGGATAGAAATGAGAGACCGAGAGGTTATTTCTGTCTTTACATTTTTTTTCAAATTTATTTTTAGTATGCTATAGTAAAAAAATAAAATATAACTATGAGAGGGATAGGACAAGATATGCAATCTATAACCCTTCCTCACAAATAACCCCTCACCATCTATGTCTACACAAAGAATTCAAAACAAAACACCTAAATCTGTAACAATGATTGTTGATGATCTTCATGTCCCACACAATGATGTTTCATAAAAATTAGAGTATTTTGTATTTGTGGCGGGTGTGTCAAGATATTAAATTCATTGATATAACTTGTCACATTTTCAATGTATAATTAATACATTTATAAAAAGTACAAAACCACGTATGGAAAATGATGATTGGCGATTAGTTTTTCTCTATCACTACTTTCCTTTATTATAAGAGAATTTTAACTAAAATATCATATAAAAATTATATCATAATCAGCATATCAAATATCTTGCTCAATAGTGCTTTATAAGTTTAAAGGGATAGTTTTTGAACCCAGGCTTTATGTGAGGTAACTACATAGGATGAGGTAAAAATGAAGTAAACAAGACAAAGATTAAGGATGCTAATAAAAGAAATTGCATTAAGACAAATATATCATGCCAATATAAATGAAAGAGGCTAAATCATTATTCAAATAATCTCATCATTTTTACGAAAATGAGCTTGTGTGATGACTTGACAACATATATTTGTTTTCATTTAGAAGTAAAAAAGAAAATACCTTAGAAAATTATTCATCTGGAACTTGCAAAGAAAATTATTCATCTGGAACTTGCAACTTCTTATGTATTCATAATTTGACTTCAGCTAAGGTATCACTCTCAGAAATCATCACCAAGAAGATCTCCAAAATTCTGAACATGCTATTTACCCTGTAATCCAAAAAAAAAAAAAAAACCACGCCAACAAAACAAATCAAATGAAATAAATTATAGGGAGTAACTTAATGCCTCAAATAAAGCATGATTTTATAACCTGATCAGGGAATAACAATAAAATATTAGTAATAAACATGGATCAACCCATCTTGAGGACTAAGCTTCTTCTCTTCCTTAGGAATCTGGGGCGAGATGCTAAAACTAAGATGAAAAATAATCTAGGGTGAAAAAGTAAAACCATATCAAAGTCAATGTATTTTGAAACATCCCCGTTACACCACAAAGAAAAAGCAGTTGGACACATTTCACAAAAAAAAACGGCGGATGGGGAAAGAAGGCATAATGGTGGTGCCAACAATGGGGACAGTTATGTTTGTGCTGAAAGTGAACATGTTTTTATCAAGTTTCAACCAAACAACCGCACTAAACCAACAAGAACAAAGAAGCATCCATGGTGAGGGTCAATGGGTGCGTCAGAACATATGATTTGCAAAAAGGAGAGTAATGAAAATCTAGATTAATTATAACGAGGATGAAAAAGAGTAACGAGCAAATCAACAGATTACATCAAATTTACCAACAAAATAAAATGATCCATGCTCAAAAATCAACAAATGCAGTCAAGTCACAGATAACAAAAGCAATCAAAAATTACAAATACAATCGCGGGAGGAGACTACAAGGGGGGTTATTTCATTTTCAAATTTAGGTGTCCTCACTTTTTTTTTAAGTTTTATTTTTAGTATACTATAATATAAATGAGACAGGACAAGACGGTCATGCAATTTATCCACAGTCCTTCCTCATAAATACCCCTTCACCATCTATGTCTACAGGAAGAATTAAAAACACATCACCCAAAAAGAGGAGTGATGCAAGACACACAAAAACTAGCTTACAAATAGAGGAGTTTTAGGAAGAAAGGATAGAAATGAATGGACAAAACATAATTTGAGAGGGAGATGAGAGAAGGTCTAGAGCAAAAGTGAGGGGTATGGTGGTGATTCGGTGTTTTTTCTAAACCATTCAAGACCAGAAAACAAGATGGGTTTGAGAGAGAAGATGATAAGGAATAACATCAAGAGAAAACCAAATAAGCATATGAAACAATATATGTTTTATTCTCTCTATAATAGCTAATTGCCCATGATCTTCCTATGCCACATAACACTGTTACATAAAAAATTTAGAGTATTTGGCATTTGTGGCAGGTGTTATCAAGATGTTAAATTCATCCACAAAACTTGTCAGATTTCCAATGTATGGTCAAAATACACTTATAACGTACAAACAACATATGTAAAAATAAAGTCAGAACCTTATTATTGGTGATCTTAGTTTCTCTCTCTCACTTTTTTCCTTTGTTTGCAGGGTATTTCTCATTCCCATCCTTGTACACCATATGTTTCAAATATAAGGAACTTTTAACTAAAATATCATATAACATAATCAGCGTACCAAATATCTTACTATAAGGTATGCAACAATTTCCTTCTCACAATACAAATAATATTATTTTCCTTGTCACTTTCCGTATATAAAAATGCTACATTGGAATCCTTAATAGATAAATGCATATTTTACCTGTAGACCAAACTATTATGCAGGATACTTGTTGTCATCCTCAACCTGTTCCACATCCACGTACTTCTACATCAAGCTGAAGTCTACAATTTCATATCCCAAATTCCATAATAATTAAGAATGCATAAAATAATGTCACAAGCAACATCTTCCTCGAATGCATACCATAAAATGATTCTTTCCTTGCTGACTTATAGTCTACAATGATAGATATGGTTCATGTGGTGGCCTTCAAATAACTGTCGTATGGTGCCTTCAACAACAGTTCCCTATGCAAGTAGAAAAGTCCAATATTATGCCTTCAACAACAAGGGAAGTCGGGCAACCTTGGCATAATTGACCAAACAGAATTGACAGGAGAAATCTTCAGAGACTGCAAAAAAATAATATGAGGTGGAACCCGGAAGGAGAGAATAAAGAATTGAAAATAAAACAATGTAAAGGTAACTTGTGGACATCTAAAATTAGTCACATTCAATGCCGTTGAAAGACATGAAGAGTTGTGAAAGAACTACTTGATAAGCAATTTAAAGAGGCTTTAGGCCTTGCAATTCTAGCAGAGGAATATCCAATACTTCATAATATATAATATCAGAAGCAAAATATCACTAAAGACTTGGAATTGATAACCTGATTGTAGTGGGAAATGTTATGCTCCTCTGTACTTGATAGGCTGTGGTTTAGGCAGTTGGGAGTAGCAGTTATGAGATGTTAGCCAAGATATTGTGCTACTTTTTCAACAACATCACGCTTTGACTTTGTAAATGATACAGCTCATCTTGGGATCCACAAAATGGAGCCCGCTCTAGTTCATAGAAAAATGCAAACAAATCAAAATTACACAAGAAATAAAACAAAATTCATTCTCTTTCTCCAAATTGCGGAAATGTACAACCTGCAAATTAAAGTACTGTAAGAAATCGCATCCAGAAAAAATACTGTCAGATAATAAAACAAGAATAAAAGATATTAGGCTCTTCAAAAAACCAAAAAATCAGTTCCTCTCTAATTAATCCTTAGTTTATTAAACCAAAAAAAGTCTAGTTTAAATTAAGCAGCAGGTTTTTTCTCTGTATACAAGTGATAGGAGGAAAAAACAATGCCAAAGCTAGATGAGATCTACTAATACTCATTCATCTCCAAAATTGTCAACCTTGCTGGGCATAGTAAGATACATATGTAAGCAAGTTCGGAGGGAAAAAAATACTGGTAATATATATGCAAGATACGTAAGAAATACTATAAAAGAAACAATATAAAAGGGAGTAGCAAAACACCATTCCATATAAAAAATAATAATCTACCTGTTAATACAGAATGTAACCTCCAAGAATAACTTTAGTACTGTGCTAGTAGCCTTGTTGTAACCTACAAAAACAAGCAAAATATAAGGGGAAAATCCCATAAAACTAATATTCTTGTGTAACATAAAAAATACGCTTGGAATAGATAGAAGAAGCTGTGGTGACAATAATGGAGGGGAAAGAACAGATTATGGTGGTGACAACAACAATGGGGACAATTGTGGTGGTAATATTGGTACAATATCAGAAAACTAAGGAAAGATCTAGTCTCAGGGGTATCAACCTTAAGTAATTCAAAATAAAGAAGTTAGATTAGCAACCATAATAATAGATAAATTCAGTTTCAAATTTTACCTATAGACCAAACTGTTTTGCACAATACTTGTTATCACCCTCAAGTCGTTCAACTTCCACTGGTGAAAAGAAACATAGATATCAAAATGAAGATCCACAATTTAATATCCCGAATACCATAAGAATTAAGAATGCATAAAATAATGATGTAAGCAACATCTTCCTAGAATGCATAACAAAAAATGATTCTTTGCCTTCTTCACTTATAGTCCATAATGATTTGATATGGTTCATACGATGGCCCTCAACTGCTATATGGTGCCTTCAACAACAGTTCCATACGCCAGTAAGACCAATGTTCTTGACAACATGACAGTTCCCATAAATTCCGGTTAAGCTGTTAGACATCATGTTGTATAAATGAATCACATACATCCCATAAGTCAAAGGCTTATGAGATGTTTCCTTCTAGATATACCTAGTGTTATGTTTCTAAAAAAAATAGTAGTCACATGCATGTTAAAACACAATTAAGAGGATAAAAAGGGAGTCACAAGCACCAAATGAAATAACTCTACTATCTCAAGAAAATGCACTAGTGTGAGGCATTTGAGTGTATTGGACACACTTAGGCCAATAAAGCCCAAATTAACATAATTACAGTACAAAAAGCCCAAAATAAGATAGGTAAATATATGAAAAAAACTAGAATAAATCCCCCACACTAAGGCTTTTGCACTCCAACACAAAATCAATCATGAAAATAGGCTTAAACTATGAAAAATAGAAGAAAGACAAATTGAATTGACTCAAAAACTGCAAAACTAAAATAAATGGAATCACACAGACTTTAGCACTAATGGGCAAAATCAATCTTGAAAATAGCCTTGAACTATGAAAAATAAAGAGGGAAAGAGTAAACAAAGACAAATTGAATTGACTCAAAAACTACAAAACTCAAATAAATACAACCAAGGAACTAATTATACAATCCAAGTCATCAATAACAAATACAGAAATTCATATTTAGATACAAAGTTTAGCAAGACAAGTGAGATAGCCACACAAGGATATAAAGTGTATCACTCAACTCACTAGCATAGGGGATCTTTTCGCTCAATTCACCTACTCAATCACCCTACCATAGGCTTGTAATAGTTCTAATTCTCACCACCAATTGCATGTGCAATCAAAAATCAAGAGGTCTTTGTGGCTTGCAATGTAAGGGTGTGAAATGAAGTGCTCAAGAATGCATTGAATGGGAAAGATTAATGTAGGGTAATATGGAGTTCAAAAGTTTGTGGAGCATTTAATGATCATTGAATCTCTTATCAAGCAAATAGGATGCAAGAGCTAATTTATTCTTTCCTTTTCTTTTCCTTTCTCTCTCTTTTCTCCTTTTCTACTTCCAACTTTATTGGGCCATTATGGATATGCCCTTTTGACGCGAACCTTCATATTGGTGATACAAAGGCCCGGTTACTCAAGCGTTAATAACTCAATGGCACCAAGATGCTACTAGCACGCTCATGGCTCTTACTAGCCGTTTGACGCGAAGATCGACATTGGTGATGAAGACCCCCGGTTACTAAGCCAACTTAAACCAGCGGAGCGGAATATTTTTTTCTTTTTTTTCCTTTATTTCTTCCAACTTTCTTGGGCTGTTATGTATATGCATTCTTGTATGCAAAGGGGTAAGCAACGAATAATGGAATAAGAAGGCCAGTAAGCTCAAAGGGGTAACAAAGGATGCACTAATTGAAGGGTAGGCCATTTGGTCTAACTAGCTAGCAAAAAATGAATGCCTCTATCATATAAATGAGTTGCACATGTGTACGGTAGCTGTGAAAAGAACTAGGACAAGTTCTGAAGAGCAAGCCAAGACAAGTGAAAAATCACACAAGAATTGAATGTTTAGGCTCAAAATTCCTTCTAACAGGGCTATACTATCTCACACAATTCAATGAAGCTAAACAATGCATCATCACATAAATTCCCGTACATGCGATCAACTTCCCTTCATGTATCCTCAAAATCAAGATAAAATGCCTTTGTTCCTTCCAAAAACAATTTTTTATTTGAAAACGATGGAAAAATAAAATTTTGCAAAGACACAAATTTTCTAAATCACCCCCAAACACACAATTACCCCTTGCATTGTCCTTAATGCAATATAAACTAATGATCCAAGCGATGAATTCAAAAATAAAACAAGAAAGGGTATGGAGTGAGGAAGACAACTATCTAGGTAAAGAAAGGAAAATAAAAATGACAAAAAAAGGAAGGCTACAAACTTCAAATAATCATTCCCCACAACTTGATGTTTTCATTAGAAAAATAAATCTCACGGTCAATGCAAAAAATAAAAAGAGCAAGGAAAGAGACAACTTGGTGTTTGTATACTGCTTAAGGGTCTTGAAACTGAAATTCTTATCCTTGATGAGAACTATGCAACTACTCAAGTAGCTCTTTTCTTCAAATGTCTCTCTCTAGTATCTTTAGGCTGTGGCTTGAGGTCAATTTGTGCAGGTGCTACCATGTACCATGACAGCCTCTTAATTGAAGCCCTACAATAAATTTAACAAACCAAAATCAACATCACTTCCAACACCAAGTATGCTTACACTTGATATAAACAATTATGCTATCACAATAACGAACAAAATATATTTATATTTTTAGGAGGGGGACTACTTTTGGCTTACTACAAATAAAGAAGAGATTCTTAGGAGTATTCCGGATCCACATTAATGTGTGCCACAATTCACTTGAGAAATGGAGACAACATCATTTGTAAGCATGGATCACTAATCATCCGTAAAAAAATATAAAGTTTATAGGAAAAAATTAAGGCCTTATTTGATTTCCTATTTCCAAACTAATTAGATACACTGCTGGAGCTTTTACAGAACACGATGCATACGTTGATTTTCATGAAATAGATTTATACCTTAACCCCTATATGATCCCATATTCCCCATTCCTAAGTATAATAAAAACAATAGGAGACAAATATGAAAACCCTCAATGCAAAGGAGGAAATAAACTACACTATAATCAAAATAATGTATAAGAGACTAAGAGAGTCTTAATTAGGTGTATAAATAAATACAGCAAGTCAAAGCATCAAAGCCATTACAATAGGAAAAAGTTGAAAAAAAATAACCAAACCAAAGGCTATAGGGCACTCTCAATCATTTGAATCTTATCCAAATTAGAGTATAATGCAAAAATAAAACAAAACAAAATTAAAACGCATACTTTGTCAGGATGCAACTAGTAAATTTCATTTAAATTAAACAATACATGACCACCTAAATCTCACATTAGTGTTAGCTTCACCATAGTTTTACTACCATACTTTTATTGCAACAGCCACCATAAGCATAATTGTATATAATTATTCTACATCCTTGCATTTTAATTGTAAATAAACCATAACATAATTGCATAATAGATTTTTCTGATAAAATGATTTTCTAAATGTTGCAGACTTTACCCATCCTTGCATTTTAATTGTAAGTAAACCATAACATAATTGCATAATAGATTTTTCTGATAAAATGATTTTCTAAATGTTGCAGACTTTACCCATTGAGCTTAAAGCCCATTCTAGGGTTTACTAAATCAAATTTATTTGAATTATGGTTTTGTGATTCATAGATATTCTGCTCCAAAGATCATGGGAAATCCACAAACTACTTGGCCATTAAATACTAGGATTACTCTACAATTGAATGAATGAAACATCAGAACAATATAGTCATAGTTATCACTAAGTACTTTTAAAAGTGGCCAAAAAAGTTGATTGAAATATTCACTTCCCTATTAACAGCTAACAAAATCTAATAGAGAATATAGAAAGTATGGGTTCAACAGCAGACAAAACTGAAAAGTTTAGCTATATAGCATCAATACTAAATTACCCAAAGCATACAAGACCAGAAGTATTAAGAAAAATGCTTCAATGCTCTCCATTATGCATAAAACCGTCCCACCCGGAGAAGAGAAATAACTCTGTTTCTTATTACACATATTAAAAGGAAAAATTGTTTTGAGCTGAATTGAGCATATCTACTCCACCTATGGGGCAATGTTGATGAATCCAGAACATCAATATGTGCTGCTGACAAATGGCAACAATTTTCCCTTTTGGGAAGATAAGTATCCCCCTGTTCATTGTACAAAAGTGGATTCTACTTAGGTAGATTCATTTGTACAAAAGTGGAGTATGTCTATTATTTTGTTTAATTTCTTTCTCTATATACTTTACCATGGCGAAATACTTCAACAGATCTATCATGAAAACAATAAAAATAGAAGCTATAGCACAGTTTTTTTAATTAAAAAAGTATTATTTTAATCATACATACTTTGGCCAAAAAATTCATATCTGAAACAATAAAAGAAAAGGTGGTGAATTTAAATAGGAAAATCCGGTGTGTTATTGGATTTTGGATGCAAATTGATTTAGAGCAAGGCATTGAACAAGACCCAAAAAAACAAAAATAATAAAAGAGAAGCTCAAATACATGATCATAAAGTTAATGCTGGTAGACACATTTAAGCCATCCCCAATAAAATCAAAGGAGATGCATTAATGGCATTAACCAGATTAATTAATTACCATAAAATACAAAATATACAGATTAAAATCAGATTCTCAAAATTTCAATCCATGTTCATATGAAGAGGAATGTGTGCGTCCGAAGTCAAAGACACACACACACACAATGATGCCCATAAGTGAAAGTCAGATTGATCTCTTCCACAAGGTCGACCCAAGGACTCCTAGAACACATGCAAGATGACTAACCAACAGAAAGACAACAAAATGAGCATTGTTAACTACTTCGCGTTCATTAGGCCTAGAGCTCAATTTACATTAAGAGACTAACCTAAACAATATGTGTGATTTGATAACAGTAAGCGTGAGTAATTTCGCACTAAGCATTATTGCATATACATTCAGTGTCTGAACTTTCAAATAACAACATTTAAGTGACATACAGAGCATTTACCTTCTATAGGTCGAGTACCATCTGAAAAGTCGAAGTGGGGAACGAGCACCTCATCGTCCTCCTGCTGATGCAAGGGGGGAAAAGTCAAATTGGGAAACTGGATCAGTGACCGACAACCGTAGGAACTGAGAAAAACATTAGAGAGAAAGAAAGGTACAAGAAGAAAGAGAAGAAGAGAGAAAAGAGTAACCTTTGATCACATTAGTGGCAGAGGAGTCATCAGAGTCATTAGCTAGGCTGTTGAAGCAGTTCCAATCGAAGAATCGGAGACAGTCACAGTTAGTGAGAAGAAGTAAAAGCAGAGAGAAGAAGGAACAGGAGAGTGAAGATGATGCAGGGAGGCGGTGGGTCAAGAAATCAACAAGAAAAGCTAGTTTGCGACGTAAAAGAATTGGACCGTTGTACAGTGGGTTGCGTTAATTTTGTGTCGATGGTAGCGTGAATTTTATTTTCTTGATGTCGACCGGCGTGTCCTCAAAGGAAAAAAATGTGTCATTGTGTTGGGTTAGCTGCGTGTTCATCAAGCTAAACCATATTTTTTTAATACACATTGATTGGCGAATTTTGAAACTAATTTCGAGATAATTGTGAGATGTTAACTTTACTTTTTTACCTGAAATTCTAATGTTGATATTTTTTTTAATTAAGGGATTAGATGAAGCTGTTTTTTTTATTAGTATTCGATCCTACTAATAATTAATATAAGATTTATTAATTTTTTATGAAATTAAAAAAACGAAATAAATTATTTTAACTGAATTAGGTTGATCTAAACTTATTTTTAATTAAAGTGGTTGTTATAAGATTTTAAATTTTTAATTAAAATATATATTATAAAATTTTAAAAGTATATTTTGATTGGAGATTGATGATATATCTAACTTCAATTTAAGTGTTAAGTGAGAACTTCGAATAATATTTTTATATTTAAAAATTACAATATGATATATACTATATTTTTATAATGTAAAAATATTATATTTTTATATTTTAATTAAATAAGCATGCTATACAAATATTGATATCTAATTGATGGTTATCCCCAAAGTCATGTGTAATCAACTCCAGCAAATCACTTCTCCTTTTCTGACATTTAATTAAATACGTATGCTATGAGAACATTTTAATTTATGGTTATCACCAAAGTCATGTGCAATCCGCTCTACAAATATAAATAATATAAGTAATAAAGATTTGCCCAATATTAAATTGATTAATATTTTGGTACTGAATTAGCCTTGAACAATATTTGGATACAAATATCTATACAGCCATACCTAAATGCTTTTGCAAGGTATTCATATAATTATTTATGAAAATTTGGATAAGGAATTTTGCAACTGAGTTATAATTGTTAGTAGGTGAATATACAAGAAATCAACATGAATTCTTGTTAGTTTTGTGACTTCAGCACGTGTACGTTAATTTGGTATGTCATTTTTTCAAACAATAATTCATGAAAAATACTATTCAACATGGTGCCAACGTATAAAAATATATTCCTTCTATTCTAAATAAAAAAATTTAATTAAAAATTAATCTTACTCTTAAATAAGATATATTTTTTGTATTTATAATTGATAAAAATAATTAAGATATTTTAAAAAGATAAATTATATTAATTAATTTTCTTAATCTAATTAAATAAATCTAATAAGACCATAAGAGTATATTATTGAATCCCATTCCTTTCAAATTAGTTTTGGGCGCCATCAGATATTCAAAATAGAAGGATCAAGATAACATTAAATTAAACTGTTCTAATTAGAATAAACTGATTATTTGGGGAGCATAATATGAGGCACAACTCAGGTTCTAGATTTCCATTCCTCTTACAAGTCTATCTTCAAGGAAAATCAATGGAAGTTTGTGTTTCATATAATCCAGATAACAGAAAGATATGAATGGATCTTGAGCTCATGGATGATTGATCCAGTACAATAACAGTTTACATTGACTTATTATTCTTATTTTACATCTATATTATCGAAGTGGCTCATCCATCCATCAGTAGCTATCAATATCTGTCTCCGGCCTTCGCAGATAGTAACGCAGACAGTTCACTAAAACCTGCATATCCAATCACAAAAGATTTTGGATTCCAAATATGAGCCATTCTGGGTCAATAATAAGAGTGATGACGTTTGATAAGTCAATATATTGATTTAAAATATAAAATTCAACCCGATCAATTTATCTAAAAGTCTTAATCGAACTAGTCAAAGAATTAGTTTATCGATTCACTAGTCTAACAGAACAATTCAATTTGTGTTTTAATACAATGTTGATACCTAAACATATTGATTTTTAACTACTTGAAATTGAATTTCTATTCAAAGAAAAATTGATTATTAGATATATGAAAAGAATCAGTATTTACATTGTACAACAGGTAAATAGGTTTTCAAGTTGCTAAAAAATTAAAATTCCGCTTGCCGCCCTAAGTGAAAAATCTACGGCCCCAGGAACTGTAAGGAAGTTGGCTGTCTTCATTTAGAATGAATCATAAACATACCTGAGCCATTGAACTATTTAATGCTGCACCTCCATAGCTGACATGAAATTTATCCTTAGCAACCAAACCCTGAAAGGTGAAAAATGAAGTTGATTATCTCAGAATAAAAGGAGAGAGATAAGGAAGAAAGGGTGAAGTAATACTTCTGTATCAATCACTGCCGATTCAACATCAATGTTTATATCTGCAATGATACCGATAATTTCACCTAGCAACCCCGCTCTGTCTGCTGTCTCTATGTATAGCAAGCTGGTAAAAATTGAATACAAAATGCATTAAATTATATCAAGCACATATTATGATAGCAGTCCCAAATATTATCGCTTAAGAGAGAGAGAGAGAGATCAGAGAAATTTTGACACACAGCAATTCCCTATTTAGTAGATAGGAAGGGAAAGGATTCTCTATCCTTCATAGCAAAATCTATTCTACCTTTTAATTACTATGTGAACTTTTATCCTCATTTTATTTTATTTTAAATAAGGATACGAGGGTCATTTTATCACTTTTTGCAATTCCATTTTCATTACATTCCCCTACGTTCAATAAACCAAAGGATTTATAAGAGATAGAGTCCTCAGTACAAGTATAAACGCCCCACATCCACAACACAAGAAAACGGCAACAAAGCAGATAGCAGAGTAGTCTAATTAAAGCTAAGCAAATGAAAAAGACACAGACCTCTTTTCTTCAACTATAGGTCTCTTGGATAGTCGGTTGCAAAATAGATTTATAATTTTCACCACCCAACACATTTAAAAACAAAAATTGCCAAATGAACTGAAACAGTGTAAAATTATAAGCCACAGACCTCCTCTTAGGTCCATCTTCCTTGACATGTATATGAGTAGCAATATCAACATCAATCTACATAACAACCAAGGGAAGTTATTGTTCGTGAGAATGGCTGACACACATGCACAAATGAACCAAATATGACATAAGAAAGTGTCTACAGAAAGCTCTTAACTACTGTATCTAAAGCATAAAAACAAATTATCAAACATTTGCACTCCAATGGTTATAGAAAAAAAAGGGGTCATAAGCATGCAGTTCCAAAGCAGTAATCTCTCTAAAAGCAAACATGAAGGATGGCTAAACTGGAAAGGTACAAATCACCTTCTTTTCTGGAGGTTTAATTCCAAACACCTCACCCATAGCTAAATATGCGCTGCACTCCTATAAAAGGTAGAGTACTTATAAGAGTAAAGCATTTGAAAATTGTAAATAATGAGAAAAACTCATATATGAGAAAAACTCATATACATACACCAGATAAAAACCCCAGAAATAAACATCTACCAAGTATACTTACAGGATGATACTTCAATAAATTACCAATGATGGTAAGCCGAATGCTCTCGAGCATATCAGGATCTTCAACTTTGCGTCCAGTGTCTCTGCATAATAAAATAATTAAAACCAATATATAAAAACCTGATGTATTCAACTTTGGCATCCATGTTAAAAGCAATGTTGATTATAATGATACATTGATAATAATTAATATAACAACTCCACAACTCCATTAAACCAGAAGCCTTTTCTTTTCTTGTTTCATGTTTTCACTTGCTCTAGAAATATCATCCAAGAGACAATACTCACAATTGAGTGATAAAGAAGTTTGTTTGCTTAACAGATCCTTCAGTGGAAACAGTTGCCTTTGAGACAGCCAATCCCAACTCTTTTAATGCTTTCATCTGTCATGACATGAGACGAGTCAAGTATTAATTATAATTTATTAATAATTACTAATGGTGTAGCAAGAGAAATAAGCTCATACGTACATGCCTTCAAATGGAACACTTAGACAACTTACTAAGAACAATGTTTTGGTAAAAGAAGTTATTTTCCATAAAAAAAGGGAGCGGCCTAGTGCATGAGGCTCCTAACAAGTGGAGTTTGGAGAGAGAGAGATGTATGCAGCTTCATCCCCGCAAAATTTCTACAGTCTAAAGTCACATAAAGGCAACCTTACCATTGGGCCAAGGCTCACCCTCACATGATGTTCCATCAAAATCACAAATAAACAGCTTAATGTCAACCTTACCACCATCATGATCATTCTTTTTTTTTTTTCCAGTGCTAATGAGAAAAGGAGAAAACAAAGTAAAACAAAATGGATGATGAGTAAGAGAGGATTGTGTGTGCGAACATCCGAGCGCAAGCAAAAACCTTACTAATAGCATAGTATAGGATAGAATCAATTGCACTAATTCTTTTTATACCCACACACACGTGTGTGGGTGGGTGGTGTGGGTGAAAAGCTTACTATACTTCAGGATAGTACCAAGACAAATCTTCTTTAACCATCTCAATCAAGTAGTGTGAGCATCTCTTAAGTAACAGAATCACGCCTCAAAGATATCACGTCAAGAATGCATTAAGTGATCCTACTATATTGCAGGAATTCAAAACGCTAGGCACATCAAGTTATTGATAGCCACATTACTGTGTCAACAAGAGCTCCAAGGCGATCACCAAAGCTAATCTGAACAATAGTTGCATCGGAATCTGAATCTTGATCTATGATAACTATTGGCAAAGGAACATTATCAAGATTTTCACTGGACTCCTGCAATAAGGATTTGCCAATCGCATGTTCAGTTATATGCATGCATAAAAGCATATCATAGCCTTGTTTTGTGAGATAACAAACCCATAAAACACAGAGGGTACACGTGAAAGTAAGAAATGGAAGATCAGAATGCCACATGTTCAACAGAAACAATCGTCCAGTTAGTTGTTAATAGGTTCAATGGCCACATGGGTTCTTGCATGCATACAAGAGGGGAAGATCATAAAAGATTGACAAGTAAAATACAAATGTTAAGATGCGATAACCTCAGCTTAATCTTATTGCAATATGACATAACATATAATCCACATGCATTAATTAATCGGCACTGTTCCATCAATCATCCAAGATAATTTTTGAAAATCACAGCTAATAATAGGGGATTGAATGTTTCAGATTTCAATTCTTTCAATTAACATTCTAACTCCAGTATCAAGAAAATAAGCTTGTTACTCTTGTCATCTTGATAATCACAAATATTAGTCATAATTGAAATGATGGAAAGAAACTCATCACCTACCAAAGAAGCAGAACCAACTGCGTTCAAATCATATGCTGATGCATTAATAACAATCCTGCATAATGTTAAAACTAATAGTAAGAATGAAATACATATAGGTCAATCACCATAAATCCATTAAAGAGAATTAAAGCTTCAGCCTTAGCCAACCTCACTTTCAGAAATCTTCACGCTGATGAAAATAATATCAAAAGAAAGTGTTATAAAAGAAATTCAAAAAGTCATAACACAAATCAATCATACTTTTGAACTGAGTATCTTGGTTTATAAGCAGTTTAAGTAACTTATGAAGATAACTTCATTCGCTTTTCAGTTTATAACAAATTAACTAGGTAACGTACTATATCATCCGTGTGAAAGCATCAACTTGGAGTAATAGGGCTAAATTGCTGACAGAGGAGAGAAATTCTGTGCAGAACAGAACATCTGCATTGAATACATGTTCCTAATACAGAATACAATAACAACTCACATAAAATAGCTATTTCAGAGCTATAAAGCCTTTCCTACATGCTATGCGATTGCCCTGTCGATTGTCAAATTATTTTGAGAGAATTTGAGGGTCAGTGTGGATGCGAAGCTGTATCATTTTGAGAATAGCAGAACTTAAGAGGAGAAAGTTGTCATGCAAATTCTTTGAAAACAGCAGATAAACGAGTGACAGAGTATAACAGTAAAATAAGCATATAAACACTCCTAATGAGCTGACTCCTCCATACAGCGTTTCTAATTCTATGACCAAAAACCAAAATGATGGTGATGATGATGAGATCCCTAGTTAAATCTTTTTTTTCCCTTTATTTCGCACGATGCAGGATCATTACATTCAAAAGGAAAACAGAGTCAAAGCAAAGAAGATGCAACTTAATTACAGAGCTGGTTCGAGTAAGTTCATGGAATGGAAATTAACGCAGAATCCACTTTATACCTGTCTGTAAAGGAAGGGAAGTAAACAAAGGGGATGATTTGTTCCCTTGAAAGTAGACGAAAAGAAGAGGAAAATTCAAAGTTTCAAAAGAAAATCTATTAACTTCTAATTTCACCCAACAACAATAAAATCAATCTAATCATTCCGTTACGTTCCCAAACAAGCATGTGCTTCTGCTTTATATACATTAATAACCCACACTTCTGATCTTTTTCCATCAAAATCACGTCAACAAAAAGACGATCATGGGTACTTTCATCCAATTTCCATTATTAGTGAAAATCACATTTCATTCCATTCGCTCGCACCAAAATTTCGGGAGGAAAAAAGAACAAAAAAAGACATGACAATTCATATAATCGCACTAGTTCCAAACAAAAGAAATTGAGAGGATCCAATACTGCACAAACGAAGACAGAACTTTGTTTGCCCCACATTCGGATTCGAGGAAACCAGAAAGAACAAGAAGGAATGAGTGAGAGAAAAAAGACAGCGGTGTTTCTTACATTCTCCTGGAGAGGGCTTTCCGGGATTGGTGAAGAGAAACAAGTGATGGTGAGTGAGAAGGAAGAAAGAGGGGATCGTGAGCTCTGGTTGCACGGTGGAGTGTGAAGGAAGGAGAAAGGAGAGCTTTGGTGGTTGCCATGGAGAAGAGAGACAGAAAGGTGGCGATTGGTGAGTCGTGATCTCAGGGAAACTGAGTTATGGGTAATGGCACGGAGGCGAGAGCATCGGAATCTTTGCCAGCAAAATAAGGTGAAAATTACATCTTTGAATTTACTATTTTAGAGAATTTATGTCCACAATGTTGAGAATTATACACATGTATGTTTACTTTTAATGGAATTAGGAATTGTGTTTTCTCTTTAGAGTAAATTGCTACCTCAATTAATAATTTTAACTAATAATTTATTAATTAATATATTATTGATCTTAATAAAAGTTTTTTATTAATTTGGATTGTTAACTCCATTAATCACATTGAAATTTTAAGTATTTTCTAATAAATAAATTCATTTATTAAATTGAGAGTCTCCAACTTTTTACCTACTTTTTTTATATTGCATTAAAAATATAAATTTTTTTCACAAATTTTCACTCAAAAATATTGGGTATATAAAAATATTTATAAAATAATATTATTTTAAAAAAATTTAAATGATAATAGTATAGTCCTAATTATTATTTAAAGTTAAATTTGATCGTTAGTTGGTCTATATATTGATGTGGAATCAATGTCATCTTTTATTTTATGTTAATATGTAAATTTGTCCCAAAAAATTTTACTTAAGAATATTAGGTATTTAAAAATTTTGTTTTAATATCACCCTGACTATTATCCAAGTTAAATTTAACTATTAATTTAATTAAATATAATAAGCTAGTCAATAAACATATATCTTTTCACCTCATTTTTTTTTCTAAGTTATATTTATAAAAAAAAAATATTTCTCTAAACCCATTCGTTATTAGGGTATCGCTCTCAGTATATCATACTATAACAATCTTTCAAAAAATAACATATGTGATTCTAAAAATGAAATATAGTTTCTCAAAAAAAATACTTTGTTAACGTCAGAACTTTAATTAATACATTTATTTAATGATTCTTTATTTATATATTTAACCTTAAAGAATAAATGAATAACATGTGGACTTGTCAATTTAATATATTTAATCAAATTAATAATTAACTAAATTTGAATAATAGTTGGGGTAATATTAAATAAAAAAAATTTAGATATCTAGCACTCCCGAATTAATGTTTGTTGGGTAAGTTTATATCTTAATCTAAAATAAAAGATAATATAGATAATATTTTAACATATTAGTCAACTGATTATCAAACTTAATTTTAAATAACGGTCAATATTATTACGATTTGAAAACTTATGAGATATTACTCCTAAAAAAAATTTAGATACCAATACTCTTAGTGGAAAATTTTATGGGAAGATTTTCACATTAATCCTTTTTATATTAGTTATTTTAATGAGATATTTTTCTTGTAAAATGAATATTATTTTTTTGTTAAATAAAATAAATAGTTTACAAGAGATATAATTTGTTATAGATTCTATATATAAAATTAAAATTAATTATAATTATTTATTATAACTTAGCATGGCAAATTTATGTGTTTGGATAACATTTATACTGTCATTTTGATAGATATTATTAAAAAAGTTATTGTTATTTAGAATTATAATTGTAAATTCTTAAAATGAAGTTATAGTATTTTAAATCCATTAATAATTTTTTTAAAATTTGATAATAATTAATAAGTTAGACTTTTAACAAAATATTATAGCTTTTAAATTTTTAATATGAATATGTTAGTTTACGGGTCATTAGATGTAATTTTTTCAAAAACTGATAAGGTGGGGTTTTTTCTGGGCAAAAAGGACGAGTTGCTTTAGCCTGAAAGTGACCGTATATGACGTCTTGACGTCCTATCGAGAGAGGTGGGTGGCACCGGAAAGCCACGTCAGATTCAACTCTTTTTGTCCTCTTTTCCTTGAGAAGATGACAATTTAAAACCAAATAATCTTGACATTAAAAAAAAAATGTCTACCAATCAAAATGTCCCTGTTCATATCAAAGAAAAAAATAGTTGTAAAATTTTCACATTATATTTTTTATTGTATTCTATTTAGAAATCCCAGAAACTAAAATTGATAGAACAATGTGTGTACAAGTTAGAGATCTCAGAGCTTCAATCGGGATTGTTAATTAATGCCTTCTTTTTCCTTCTAACTATAACCTTTAATATTCTAAATTAGATATTTTATTTTCTTAATTTAACTTTTGTTACTTTTAAAGTTGAAAAATGAATGATAACTAATTCAACTTGTTTTATACAATAATTTTTAAAAAATAATTGGATGTATCTATTATCTAAAAATAATATGAAATCTCTATTTCTCTTATATAATATTAATATCTAGTAAGATGAGCTGTTAATTATCTTTAGCTATTAAACTAAATACTTAAAAATATAATATTTTTTTAAATATCCTGACTACAACTATAATAAAATAATATTATATAATAATTAAATATATTTTAAATAATCATATATATTATTTTTTTTCACGAACCCATAAATAATGTATAGAAGTGATTCAGCTAAATTTTCACGATTTTCTCTTGCACACAAATCTTCTTTTACAAGAAAGGTTCAATGTACCAAGGATACTAAATATTCTCTAATATTTAATATAAAGATTAATTAATTAATTTAAATAGATTAATAAAATTAAATAAATAAAATATAATTAAAATAATAATTAATTAATTTAATTATATTAAATAATATATAATATGAATTCTTTCATCTTGTTAAATTTAATCATAACTAATTAAGTTATTTGAATTTTTTAATCTATATAAAAAATTAACTAATTTTTAAATTAAGAATTAAATATATCTTTCTACAAGATTTAGGCACTAAAATACAAGGATGTAACTGTCAAGATTTTCTTGTTTGGGACTTAAATGTCAATTTTTCATTTACAAAAAAAAAAAAACTAATAACAGTTACACAGCGACCTGAAAATTAAAGCTATTGGATAGGGCCAAATCGGAATTTCCTTTACATAATGTTGGGTGCAAATTTGATTATCTAATCAGCAGATTAGGTGTTGGCTTTTTTTTTTTATTATTTTAATTACCAAATGCCAACTATTTGCTGGCTTGATTTGCCTTCCTTGCCCATTAAATAATTTTTGTACATGTACACATTTTTTTTATATTTTGATTGTCCTCATTCAATCACATAAATTTTAATTAGTTGAATTGGGAAAATTATTTTTATCCAAAATTCTTTTTTTGTTAGATTTAACCTGTTGTGCTAAAGATGGATCCATAATTCGAAATCAAATTCTAATGATTGTGTTGTTCAATAAAGACGAATCAAAAGGCTATAGTTACTTGTCGTGGACAAATTAATCATGAATGGATTGGATGACAAAATTCTTTAATCAGGTCTTCAGGGTCACGAGAAAATAATGGAAGTTAAAATAATATTTTATTTATTAATAATGAAACTCAAAAGTTGTAAGAAATACAAATTTGTGAATGAATTTTATTTTAATAAATACAAATGCCCCACTATTCCATGGTATTTTCACGGCAGTTGTCATTATGCAGTGTTTGGTTGCTTTTAAATGTAAGAGCTAGTAATCATTTTAAAAACAGCTTCATCATTTCATGTCTTTGTCAACACACAGAAAAACCAAAGTGTGTTCTCTTTCCAGAGTCTGGTCAAATACTCCTAATGGATGCCACAAGCATGAATTCAAATTCTACAAGAAACACTTAGGGCCCTGTTTACTCAGGGCTTGTTTAATACATAAAATGAAATATAACCTAACAAAAATGAATTTCAATATAATTCTGGGTTTTAGTGTAGATAACTAATTTATAAATATTAAAAAATTAGCTATTTATAAAAATATTTATTAATTTTGTTAAAATATTCTATTTAATTATTATTTTCATTAAAACTACCTTTTATAAAAATTCTCCTACTGTGTGCATTTAATAAGATAATTTGGATAATAAGTTATAAATTTAAGAGATAAAGTAAATTAAAATTTTATAATTAAGATTAAAATAAATTCTCTAATTAATTTATATATTTTTGAGCAGAAGGAGTATATAATGAAACGTGATAGATAGATATTGTACTGAATGAATGGAAATCACATTCCATTGCTTAAACCGGACATGGTCGTCTTATTTGAAGGCTCAAACTAGTTCAGAAACAAAGAGGGCCCGATTAGAATTTTCTCCACCCGTTTGCCTTTATTCAATTTTCCTCTCACAACACAGATGAATGGTCAAATGCAGGATATGGTTACTGTAATGCTCCAGTCAGAGGACACTTATAGTCATTTTACGTTGAATTGACACTAACATTAAAGGTCAATGCTACTTAAACCCATTATGGGTTGTCACTATAGAAGGAATTACTTATCTGCATGGTGGCACCCCAATCATCGGCTCCAAGGGAGCCAACCGGTGTTGCAGAAACTTATAAACCGATTCAGTTGTCACAGAAGCCACCCGAACGATAAGACCGTTTCTCTGTGCAAAATATGAGAGAGCAGTTAAAAATATGCATACAAATCATATGACAGCCTTGAAGCGTGCATGACCAAAACGAAGGTTTTGAGGTAGCAGCAACCTGTGAGGCAATGAAAGCCTTCAAATTTACTGGATATGACACGACATTTTCCTTGCACTCAAAATGCCTTCAAATAATGACACTACAATCCATTATCTGGACGTTATCAAAGCTCATGTGTTAATAAAATAATAACTACCTTTGGACCAAAGAAACTGCAAGAAGCAATGAAAGCTTGGTTTTGACATGCAGTAATAATCAGAATTTCTTTTCGTTTGATGGCTCGAAGTTGTGGAAGGGTGCAGTAATTGCTCAGACATTATTCTTTTCACGTCATCTTGCACTAGATTCTGAACATGCTGCACCTTTGGCATAAAAAAGTAAAGCATTCTGTACAGAAATTTGTAAGAAAAGAAGATCAAATCATAAATTAAATACCCACCCTAGAAGTACAATCATTGCAATTACTTGGTAGTCCTGCATGTAACCTTACACATAGCCAACGTTTTCTTTGTCTAATAAAATCTGTACATATGAATGGGACAACTCAGTGAGTCAGTTGAATAAAGAGAGAAGAAAAGGAGGATAAGCATGATATATATATATCACGCCCACACACACAGAGATGCAAAAGAATCCCATGGCAGTCGTCGGGAACGATATTTGCTGCAAGTATCATCTGCAGTCTCCTTGAGCTCTCTGTTTCAGAGGACATCTTATCCTCTTCTCATTGACATTCTTCTCAGTTTATCAGAGGACAAATTAACAAATCCGACCAAAGAGGATAAGATTCTCCTTTACGAAGACAGAGTAGAAATAATGAAAAGACAGGCTTACTCTTGGAAAAATCAAATTTCAGCAGTTTGCAGATCTGCCATATCTAAGAATTTTCAGAAAAATTAACATAATGAATGTAAACAAGCTATATTCTAAGAATTGGTAACATTACCGTATCTAGAAGCAAAGGTTGATCATCTTCTAAGAATATGTTATTAGTGCTTCTGTAAAGATTGAAGTCCCATTTTTCTCCACTTTCATGGGGCCCACTTGTGACCCAATCTTTTCCCTGAGGTCATGGGACTTTTCATGATTCTATAATTTTGTGAAACCTTGATAAATTCTCTTACATGGATTTGAGTAGGATTCTCCATTTTTTATTCTCAATATCATTTTAGAATAACAACGATTATTACAATAATTACATATCTCTTCCTATTTTTAATATATGATTTAAGTAGGGAGTTGAATTTGATAAATAAAGTTGATGAGTTTGTTAAATGGCTAAAGAAGTGTAGAAAAGACTTGATTGATTGGAGTAAGATAGCTTTTCCAAATAAGAAGATTATTGATGAATTGAGAATAGAGATTGATGCTTGTTATGAAGGAGTGTGAATTGAGGAAAAGGGTGCGGAGGCTGGTCATGTTTTGAAAATGATTGAGGATGCTTGGGATTGTGAGGAAGTGCTTTGGTGGCAAAAATCTAGAAGGAACTGGATTGATTTTTCTACAATACTGTGATTCAAAAAAGATTGAGAAATAAAGTGCCAAGATTGATGAAGACAAAAGAAGGAGCATGGGGAGAGGATTCAGCGAAGATTAATGAGATGTTTGAGTAGTATTATAACGACTCATTCTCTGCAAAAGTTACCAACCAGATTGAGGAGGTGCTTAAATGTGTGGCGACTAAGGGTGAAAATTTGCTGCTTATTAATACTGTGCTGATCAGGAGATTGAAAATGTTGTGTTTGATTTTAAGCAGGTAACATCTGTAATATTTTTTGTATTATTTTAAAAATTATATATATTTATATCTATATCATTTTTTTTATTTTTAATTGACATGTTTGATAAACATTAGTTAATTTAGCACTCGTGACAATTTTATATTATTTTAAAAATGTAATGTGTACTAATTAGTGTCATGTACATGTATACATGGCAAAATATTTTATTTATAAATTTTTACCTTAAAAATCTTTTTAATACATTAATTTGATACAAAATATGGGACATTCTAAAATCTTTATACACTATAACGTCTAATCCTAATTGATCTTAGTAGAAGAATTAGTTATATATTTAGATTTAATCTTAAATATGATATATTAATATTTTTTTTTTATATCTATCATTTTATTATGAACTAATTTATTTACTTATAAATTAATATATTATCTAATAATACATAAGAGTATTTTAAAAAAAATTATTTTATATTTATTATAATTAATTAATTTTATTTTTTAATTTACTCAAATTGATTATATGTTATATAAAAGATTTAATTAATCATACCCCGACCGACTTTAATCATTTTGGGGTGGTACAAAATATTTATTTGTCAAACAAATTGTTAAAATAAAATATTACATCATCATGGGGACAAAAACATCCAAAAGAATAAAGCGAGAAAAGAAGTTGAGCGAGAGAGTATCCTAATTGGAGCACATGAAACTCCCAACATGTACAGTGTCAACCCTTGAGTTGACGCGGACACATTTCCCTAACTAGATAAAGGGCGATGATTTCTGCTCATGGTCCAATCTTCATCTCTTCTATCGGCTCCCTAAATTTCTGTGGGACCCCTTCTCTCTCTCTCTTTCTCTCTCCAGCAGAATCTCAAGTCTAGTTTCAGGGCTCAAGCGCAATTACCCACTCCTCGTGCTTATACATACTTTTTCTCTTTCCCCGCAAATCGATCTCCTGCTCCATCGCCTCGTCAATGCAGGTACCTAATGGTTGCGTTTTCCACTTTTTCGGGAATTTCGAATTCGCAATTTTGTGGTCGTGTTACGAATTTAGCGGGTAAAATTCCACGGAACCCTAATTAGTAATTCTCGCCGGAGTAGGGTTCCGAACTTTGTGACGTTTGTTTGCGGAATTTTTTTGGGGTTCAATTTGCAATTTTCGACCTTTTGTGCTGAACCCCATTTTTGTTCTTTTTATGTTTTTAACGGTTGGGTTTGAACTTTTCTAGAGTTATAAAGTCTTTTCTTTTGGCAATAATGTGTGGGTTGCTTAGTGATGCGTATTTTCCTGCACTGCTGGGTATTCAAACTCGGACTATTTTTGTTTTCATTTTTTATTGCGACTTTAATTAGACATTAAATAGGACTCGTACATTATTCTTTAATCATATTTACAATTGATAATGTAAGGTCTTCTGTCTTTTTTGTTATTTATTTTCTAAAACAATATTTGTGTACTTTAGTATCTCCACTTTCGTAGGTTTATTGCAATCAAAACAGTCTTAAAAGTTTTTTCACTGAGTTGTGTAAATTTTGATATTGCGGATGCCTTTCACTCTACCGGACAGATTATACTGTGTTATCTAAATTTCAAACAGTAGAATTTGTATGAACTTGTAAAGTAATTCTATTAATGGGAATTGCAGATATTCCATGCATCTTAATACTCTCACTTGTTTCTGGTTTAGTGACTTGTTCAAGCGGCTACCCATTGCATGAGTCACTAAAGTGGAATATGGTGGAAAATACTCACTTGTTTATGGTTTAGTTACTTGTCCAAGCTAGCACTCATTGCATGAGTCATTAAGATGTAATGTGGTGGAAAATACTCTACTTTTGACTTGGTTCAAATATCTTTAACATATGTCGGGAAACTCTAGATTTGATTTAAGTGCTACTAGCCCAGAGGAATTAGCTTTCAAAGGGACCATTCTGAATGGGCAGAGGGGAAATTTGATGAGTGGCAGTTTGGACAGGTCTGGAAGCTTTCGGGAGGGCAATGAGGGACGGATGTTTATTCCTGGTGCTAGTATGTTCCGGGGAAATTCCACTTCTGCATGGGATTTGCCTCCACTATCTCAGTGTTTGATGTTAGATCCTATTAACATGGGAGATCAAAAACACATTCGGTCAGGTGAATTAAAGAAGGCATTGGGGATATCTGGTGGAAACGCCCTTGAAGATTGTTCTTTTGGAGCATCTAATCTGATGCCTTCATCTCCAGTGGCTACAGAGGACCTGAAACGTTTCAAAGCAAGTGTTGTAGAGGCTTCTGTGAAGGCTAGGTAACTTAGGGATCACTTTGCAATACTAATTGTTTATTCAAAGTTCAGATTGTGCCAACCACTCTTCTTTATTCTATAAAATTTCTAGGTCAAATTGAGAGTTTACGTATGCAGTATGCATTTGAATGCAAAGGTAGGCTGCAGCACCGCAGCTTGCTGGGCAAGGCCACAGCTGTGTTGCTGCATATTTCAAATGGCACACCTTGCACTAGTGCCTATGGCAAGTGCTATGGGCGCCATTTGGAAGAGCCATATTTATGACCCTCACTTCTTAGTCTTTCCTCTATCGCCGAGTTTTCAACCTCTTTGCTCTCTCAGTCTCCCTTTCTGTCTCCCCAAGCCTTTTTATGTTTAGTTCACTGCCTCTGTGTTCTGCTTTGTTTCTGAATCTGCCTCTCTTCATATGTTGTGTTCTCTTTCTTACTTTTTGGGGCTTTTTCCTGTATATATATTTCCTTTTTCTGCTTCTATATTTTTTTTATTCTGTTATTGTCAATTTTTATTTCTGATATATTTTTCCATATATATATTTTAACTATAAGTTAATTATTTTAATCAAATAATTTTTTTTGATAGAAATAAATAAAGTGTATTTATGGATTTGTGCATGTATATGCTACTTGTCTTTTATTTTTACTTTAGATTATGTAATTGTGTGCGCCATACTTAAATGTTGCTGTTAACAATGGCGCATGCTGCAAAGCATGGCATCAAGAGTGCTTTGTGCAATGGTGTTCATATGCTGTTGACAATTATGCTCAAATGCATACCATTTTCAATGCTGTTTATAAATCATCAGAATTAGGGTTGTGAGGTCCATAAATTTCTTAAAAACTGGTATATTTTCCTTTTTGCTTTATTCTTGATTCTGTATTTATTCTATGTACAAGTTCTGAAATTTGAATATTCTTCTCAGGGGGAGATCAAAAAGGTTGGATGAATCTCTGCACAAGCTAAACAAGTATTGTGAGGTTGTAAACTCAAAAAAGCGACTTAGGAATGAGATGTTACCAAATGAGAGGTTGGGTGGGTTGAGATTGTTAAAGGTGGGAGGTCAGATTCACCGTAGTGCTTCAGAACTTGTGAATCAAAGGATGGAAGATAGATCCAAGAATATCACTCTGAATAAGCGCTCTCGTACACCAATTGCTGAGATACGGGTATGTAGCCAGGTTTCTTACTCAGTTGTTTGATGATTTGTTTATATCATTTTGATTAGATATATTGCATTTGTTGCCATAAAGCTGTAGAAGATTGAATCGGCAATTGTGCTGGATATTATAAGTGTCTTCTTTATGTGCACTGTAATGTGAACTTTGGGTAAGGATATGTGTATCAGATGGCTAGCATGTTAAGAAAGACATTATGTCGTGATCTTGATGCATATAATATTTTATTTCTGTTATTATAGTGTTTCCTTCTCATTAATAGGCTTTTTCATTTTAAAAGAAAATTAGTTTTCTTGGGTGTGTTTCTCTCAACATTTAGAGACATTAATCCTAGGCCAACATTCCTCAGTGGCAAATGGGAAGAATGCATGAATTCCATTTAGTCGTATAGGTAAAAATATTTGTGATAGGATTTTAGGGTGTGTTTGGCACAATGGAGGGGAAGTAAGGGGAGGGATTTTAATAGAGGGAAAGGGAAGGAAGGGAAGATGAGGGATTTTATTATTACCTTGTTTGGATTAACATTAAGGAAGGGGAGGGGAGGGATTTTCATGTTACCTTATTTGGTTCAAAAAGGGAGGGAAGGGAAAATATTTTTATATAGACAAATTTACCCTTATATTATTTTATAGAATATTTTAATAAAATATAATATATGGGTGATATTAGGATATTAAAAAAATTATGGGTATATTAATATTATAAAATAAAAATATTACATCTCCCCTCCAAATTCCCCCAATTTTGGAGAGGAGGTAAAGTTTAGGAGGGGTGGGAAAATTTTAAAAAATTTTCCCTCCCCTCCTAAACATTCTTATTACCCAAAACAAGGGGAGGGGAGCAAAATCCCTCCCCTCCTCTCCACTTCCCCCAAAATCCCTCATACCAAACCAACCCTTAGGGTATGTTTGGCTCAATAGAGGGGAGGGGAGGGGACGGATTTTATTATTACCTTGTTTGGATTAAGATTAAGGGAGGGGAGGGGAGGGGAGGGATTTTTATATTACCTTGTTTGGTTCAGGAAGGAAAATGAGGTAAAATATTTTTATATAAATAAATTTAGCTTATATTATTTTATAGAATATTTTAATAAAATATAATATAGGGATAATATTGGGATATTAAAAAAACTATGGGTATATTAATATTTTAAAATAATAATTTTATACCTCCTCTCCAAATTCTCCCAAATTTGGAGGGGAGGTAAAGTTGGGGAGGGGAGGGAAAATTTTAAAAAATTTCCCTCCCCTCCTAAATATTTTATGGAACCAAACAAGGGGAGGGGAGCAAAATCCCTCCCTTCCCCTCCCCTCCACTCCAAATTCCTCATACCAAACAAGCCCTTAAGGAAGACTGAGTTGGGTAATTTAAGATGAGATGCTTTGAATTACTTCTGTATCTTGTTTAAATCCGGCACACACACACACACACACACACATAAAGGCACTGAAATCTTCTTGTTATAGTTTATATTTACCACATAATAATAACTAGTACTTTTCCCTACTCAATTAATTTGTTCTAATTTTTCTCCCTAATTCTCAAGAGATGAGCATTCTTCTAACTAATTATGGCTTTACTTAATTTGCACTTGTTTTGTGTGGAAAAACTCTAGGCTGAAGGACAAAATAATAACTTGAGGCAGCCTTTGGTTGCTGGAAAAGATAGAGATACCCTTAGGGACGGTGCAGAAGGCTGTGATTTTGTTGAGCCGAAGATTCGTAGATTGCCTGCAGGAGAAACTTGGGACAGAAAAATGAAAAGAAAGCGTTCCATGGGCACTAGTTTCGCCAGATCTATTGATGGGGAAGGAGAACTGAAAAGAGTTATGCAACTCAAGATAACTAATGAATCTTTCCTGCAGTCCTCTGATACTCAAGGTTTGAGGTAACAAGAGTTTATAAGATGCGTTGAATTTTAATGGTGATGTAAAATGAAGATTCATTAGATCTGGAGTGATCTAGTCTTACATAAACTAAGCTGATTTTATCGTACTTTTCTTCCTTCTTAACTTGCAACTGTCTAACCGCTTTCATGATGCTTGTTAGTTGTGATTCTGAGATATCTTTTTAGTCACAATCTACGTGTTTTAAATGATATTGAATGAGTGTGATTGTTTTGTGCGTTTTGTTATACTTGTGTCAAACAGCAAAGAATAAACTGCTTGGAATTGTCTTTTACAGATCAGCATCATCTGGCAATAATAGCAAACTTGATCTTTCCTTTCTGCCTGCTAGTTCAAATGGATGTGCCTCTGTCAAGAATGAGCAGGAAAAGGTCCAAAGGGATTCAGTTGATGGATCAAATAAGGAACGGGTTATACTGAGAGGAAACAAGTATTAATAAACCCCTTTATATTCATGATATATGTTGAGTTGAAGCATTTATCATTTATTTGATTTGATTATCACATCTAACATTTTCTTTTCCTTTTAGGGCTAGTGGTCGAGATAATAATTATATTGGTGGTGCTTATCCATTGACGAAAGGAAAGGCCTCAAGGGCCCCAAGAACTGGTCCCTTAGTTGCTGCCAACGCATCTATTTCATCTCGTTCATCTGAAGCACTTGATTCCTGGGAACGATCTTCAAAGATGAACAAGCATCACTCAGTTTGTGGGAATAGCAATCGCAAACGACCTTTGCCTACAGGATCTTCCCCACCCTCTATGGCCCAATGGGTTGGACAGAGGCCTCAAAAAATTTCTCGCACTCGAAGGGTAAATGTGATATCTCCTGTCTTGAATACTGATGAAGTACAGACGCCATTGGAATGTTGTTCTCCTTCTGATGTTAGTACCAGAATGACTTCCACTGCTGCAAATGGCTCACTTTTTTCCGAGGGTGCTACGAACGGCATCCAACAAGGTAGAGTGAAGAATGAAAATGGTTCCTTGCCACCCATGTTATCTGAAAGTGAAGAACCTGATGCTGTTGAAAGTAAATTAAAGGAGAAAGGATTGAAAAGCAGTGAGATTGATGAAAAACCTATTAATTCTCAGAATATAAGTTCTGTCTTAGCTACAAGGAAAAACAAGACACCCAACACAGAAGAGATTGGAGATGGTCTTCGGAGACAAGGAAGGAGTAATAGGGGATCATCAATACTGAGGACTAGTTTGTCACCCTTGAAAGAGAAGTTTGAGACTACATCCTTGGTGAAGCCACATAAAAGCATGAAGCCTATTTCTGAAAAGAATGGAAGGTATTATTGATTTTTGTCTTTTTATTTTCTGATGAAAAGCAAATGGTTACTAAAATGATAGATATTATGGTGATCTTTCAATTTATGTATTGGTAAACTTTCAATTGATTTATTTCTTTCAGTAAGTCAGGACGTCCTCCTCTGAAGAAATCTTCTGAAAGGAAATCTATTACTCGCCTTGGACATCCATCAACTGTACCTTCCCCTGATTTATCAGGTATTTATATTATTCTGTATATTTCAATTTCAACGTAATTTGCTACTGTGGTGAATTTGTTTTTAATAGCACACTGATAACTGATCATACTTAAACTCTATCTTTATTGACCTATTGGTATGCAACTAAGTAAATCTAAATTCAAATTTAATTGTTTTGCTGTGTTTTGCATGAAATACTTTATAAAGGAAGAGAAATGCGAACTTCAATATATCCTTATATCTTCCTGATAGCTGATTTTATGGTTGTATAGGGTTCATGGATTTAGGGTGGAAGACTGCCAATCTATTCTTTAGTTTATAGGAGGTGGGGTGTGTGAGGGCAAGGGTGTGCGAGGATGGGGTGTAATATGCTGTACAGGTTAATTACTGGCTTTTTGGGTGCTGTGAGTGGCAAATGTGAATTAGTGGTCACACACCTAAGGTTCTTTGCGTTACACCTGGGAATTGACTGCACAGTAAGATTTAACCAATAAAGAAGCAATTTCCTGAATAAAGCTGAAATTTGATCAATGACTGAAAGAACATGAGATCCATTTGAATAGAACTACTAAACTTCACATATGTGGGACCAAGTCATTGTGTTATAATGATTTTGATTTCCATGCTGCTTATCTAGAGAGAAAATGAGGCTCATTAATGTCTGTACAACAAGAGTTGTCCTGGATCACAGACTACAAAAGCTTCTAAGATTATCTTGGGAATGAGAGTATGTAGTTGTGTTTTTTTTTTGGGGTGGGCGCAGGGTGGATCAAGAGTATCAATTAGCCAAGATAGCATTTACATACAGCTTATCAAATCTAGTAATTCTGATCTTTCTAGTATAGGTATGACTATTAGCTCCTTATGTTTTAATCTGGGCGAAAATATAGATCTTTTGGTCTTTAAGCTTATATTTTTTGGCTGCATCCCGTCTCACCTATGTAGCTCATGTGGTCTTTTCATTCTTTCTCTACATCTTCATGGGTTCCTTAATGTTATTATAGTTTTTTGTTTTAGCTTCTGGAGAATTTCCTCAGGAAAGGAGGTTAATGTGTGTTTGTATGATTGTAAATATATTGGTGTTGGAAATTTTGGTAGTTTTGTGATACAGCTAGGGCTATTGACTATTGAAATAAACATTTCTTGGATCTAAATGAGTGTTAAAAATATTCATTTTTTAATTTTTTTTGGAAGTCTATACATTATCTTTGTTTCATACTAATAATTTTAGCACTTGTATTATTCAATGTTTTCAGGGGAATCAGATGATGACCGAGAAGAACTGTTAGAAGCTGCCAATTTTGCGAGCAATTCCAGCCGTGGGTAACTCAACTTGAAGTTGGCTTTTTGCACTTGTTCATATATGCATCTGTATTTATGGATTAAATGTTGCTTTGTTAGATGCTGGCTGTTCTAGTTTGTTCTGGAAGAAATTGGAACCAATTTTTGCTCCTGTCAACTTGGCAAATGTAGAGTACTTGAAACAGCTGGTGGGTGTTTCAATCATGTTTTTGCTCGTGAAATTTAAGCAGACCTTAAACTTTGTTCTTTTTGCTTCAGGTTAAATCAATAGGGGAGGATCATGGTTTGTCTCAGACAGTTAGACTGACAAATGATGTCTCGGTAATATTTTAGAAGCTATGCTTTTCAGCATTTCACTGTAGTTGCTGAAATTGACCCTTGTAACTGGTGATCAATATATTAATTAGCATACTAATTTGCATTTCTTATATCCTTACCATTTATCGGCATTTAACTTGACCTGCAATATTAGTGAATATAAACCCCAAACCTGAGGTTTGTGGTAAATTTATTAGCATACTTTCTGTTCGCAAACTTTTCATTGTGGTGTTTCCTATTTTGTCTTTTTCTTTATTTTTCGTTGTGATGAGCCTACAGTTCACTGGCACAGTTTTGATGCCTAATGTTAAGTGTTGTAATTAGACTTATTTAAGGTGTTGAAAAACTCTGGAGTATATATGAAATTTACATATTTAAAGGAGGCATGAACCTAGAAAATTTTTCTGGGCATTAAATTGTCCATTTTTTTCCTGCTCAAAATGGACTTCTGCTTAAGAATAACTTAATGTGGCAATTTCAGAAGGAGAAAAGCATTTCAAGTCAAATGAACTCAAAAGAAATATCTTCAGTGATTGACAAGGATGGTCAGCATCTGGATAGTGGCTTTTTGCACAGACAAGTAGATTCAGGGGAAAACAAAGTTGCACCATTGTACCAGCGAGTTTTAGCATCTATTGTCCTAGAAGATCAAGTTGATGAGGCTGATGATTCTCTGGATATTGAATTTGAATCTTGTTGTGTATCTAGTAATGGGAATGTTACATTTACTAATGGCTTGGACATCCATGATCAAGAACTTGATGATCTTTTACTGGTACATCAGGAACTGTTACATTCAGACAATGAATTTTCCCCAAAGTTATCTAAAAATGGTAGTGGTGGGTTACTAGCTGCAAATATGGATTCTTCACGTTCATTGTCTTTTAATGGCCAATTTGAGAAAATGAGTTTGGATGATAAGATCTTGCTGGAGCTGCAGAGCATTGGCCTATATCCAGAGGCAGTGGTGAGCTTTCAATTTGATTTTACATGATATGAAAGGCACCCTTTCTAGCTTACTGGTGCTTTTTGTTTGTTGTAGTGCTCTGCTTCCCTTGTGTCATGTCTCTTATATAAACACAACATACAACGTAAACAAGATTGTTTAGAAGCAGGCCTTTTCATGTGGGCTTTGTATTTTTAGAGTTTAATGATCAAGTTTGGTTTTGAAGATTGTATTTTTTTTAATTTCTGTCACTGGCTAATCTTTTTATGGTTATCTTTTAACAGCCTGATCTTGCTGATGGAGACAGTGAACCTATTGACCAAGATGTTGTTCATTTACAGAAATGTCTTGATCAACAGGTTTTGCTTTTTTTTTTTAATTTAATGTTTGATGTTTACTAATACAAGGAAGGCATTTATTTAGTCATATTTTCTGAGGCGTATTGTCTATATATAACCAATTTTGCAGGTTTGTAAGAAGAGAGAGTATTTAATAAACCTTATTCAAGAAATAGACAAAGTCAGGGAATCAGAACAACGGTAGGATGATTATAGTTTCGATGTATACATTTTATTAGGTCTTCAGACATTTAAGATATATAAATTAGAATGAAGACAATATGTATGCATAGGGGTACCTTTGTTGATGCTTATGAATGATTAACATATTGTATTGCAGAGCCCTTGAACCAGTTGCTATGGAGAAACTTGTTGAATTGGCTTATAAAAAGAAGCTGGTAATTTGTTTCTCTTGTTCTTTTATTTCCTGGGTGTTTGGTTACATATTTGCATTTGATCATTGCCTGTCACATATTGTATTATAGGCAGTGTCAGCATGCATGACACCTCTGCTATTTTTTGTTTGCACAAAATTTTTGCTTGAAAGCTATTGTACAGATATATTTGGAACAAGCTGGGACTCGAAGGCTTATTTAGTCTGCTAGAAATGCACAAGGGTGCAGATATATTTTCATGTGGAATTGTGCTTGATTTTGTTTGCTTTTTAATTCTGTATTTTAGTTGAGTTAGGAGTATATTTTCTTGGATAGAAATATAAATAGTATATTTTATTCCCCTCCCATTCCTGTTGTATTCTTTCTTCCTTTTAATGTGTGTGTGTCAGCATTTACTTGCTTGTTCTGGCCCAATAACAAGTTCTCTTCACAGGCACATTTGTTACTAGATTTTATCTATTTGATTTAGTTGAATGAGACAGTGCAGTGCCATATATTATTGTTGTGTCTTTGCTGAATAGAAGTATTTGTTTAGGCAACTTTGTTTTGGGTCAAGTAACAAGTGCTTGATAGGTTTCATTTTGGGTGTTAACGTGAAAGTAGTGATATATTTTTGAATAGTTGAATTGAATTTAGAATAGGTTTTCTCTGTTGAGTGTGTCTTTGTTGGTTTATTTGTTCCTTTGGGTTGTCAGGACTCAGGAAAGAAGTGATTTGCAAAGCGTGTATTGTTTTCTCTAGACTGTTAGGTTTTTGTTAATGATTATGCAGTGATATTGTATTGGTCTTCAGTTTCCTTTTTGGTACTTGCAAGAAAAAAATTGCAGTATGAAATGACCCCCTCTAATTTTGATAGGCTACTCGTGGAAGTAGTGCTACAAGAAATGGACTCCCTAAGGTATCGAAGCAAGTTGCCTTGGCTTTTATGAAGCGGACTCTTGCTAGATGCAGGAAATTTGAGGATGCTGGGAGAAGTTGTTTTATGGATCCTGTTCTCAAAGATGTTCTTTTCGCTGTGCCTTCTCATGACAACTATGCTGGCTCAGTTGCTGCTATAAATCTACCACAAACTCAAAATTCTGAGGGAGAGGCTATGCTCTCAGGTTGTCTAATTTAACCATGATTTGAGTCTTTTCCTTTGGGAAGATGATTTATTTTGGTAGAGACATTCCAGAAGTACTTTAACTTCATTTGTGTAATTCTGTTCGTGAATTCTGCTATATTTTGATAGGGGATCAATACTTAATTAAATGGTGCTTGGCGTTTGCAGGTTTCATTCCTTGTAGGGAGCAATATGGTCTTGATAATGATCAAATTGGCAGTAGTCCAGTGGATGTGTTTGAGAATCTAAACGAGCTCTCTGACCAAGATTTTGCCAGAACAGGACCAATACTAAGCCAAGGGAAGAAAAAGGAACTTCTGCTTGATGATGTTGGTGCTACTGCTTCTTCGAGATCTGCGCCAATTCTTAGTAATTCTTTCATGGGTGGAGCAAAGGGAAAGAGGAGTGAGAGAGAGAAGGACAAAGACCCTTCAGGAAGAAATTCTGTCGCTAAAACTGGCCGACCCTCTGCAGGTTATTCTAGGAGTGAGCGTAAAACAAAAGCAAAGCCCAAACAGAAGACAGCTCAACCGTCTGCATCTATAACTGGATCTCTTGGCAAGTTGCCAGAAAATACTGATCCTGAGCACCAGTTCGCTAGTGGTTCTGGTGAAGTGAATGACAATGGGAATGCCAGAAAATGTAAAATTGAGTCTGTTTCACATGGTCATACATCTAATAACTTGTCCATGGAGCTGGGGCCAAACATTGACTTTACAAACTTGCATGATTTTGACTCAATAGAACTGAGTGTAGATAATGAACTTAATGAGCATCAAGACCTGGGCTCTTGGTTGAACTTTGATGATGAAAATTTACAAGATCATGATGCAGTGGGCCTAGACATACCAATGGATGACCTGTCCGAGTTGAATATGTTCTAAAGAAGGCGAATCCAGGATATATATATCTCCATGGACAGTTTGACTTATATAAACAGTGCTGTGTCAGAGGAAGCTGCTAATAGAATTTATACCTCTGATTATTTGCACTTGTAATTATGCCCATTCTTTTTGTATACTTGTCTACAAAACAAAAGACAAAAAAAAAAAAACCAGAAGTGTAGTCCTCAATTGTTTATATCATTCAGGGATTCCCTCAGGTTGTAACTGCTACAGCTTAATCCAAAAAAAATTTTTGATCATCTTGTTCCCATTATCATTGCCGTTGACTTGTAAATTTTCTCATACAAGTTATTATGTCATGACCTGTTTACACTTTGCATCTCAAGATGTTCAGATAGTTCTTGGCATGTTGAAAGGTTTTCATTTGATTGCAGATCACTGTAACTGTTTCAAAATGATATGGCTGCTAATTAGGTTGACTTATTCAAGTTTATTAATGAGGGGTGAAACTTCTTCATGTTTTTTTATGGATTTGCAAGTTCCTGTGGCCTCTCTTCATTTTATTCATTTTGTAGCTTATCAATAATTTCTCCAGTGAGATATTGTATTGAGGATATTTTATGAATTGAAGCAGGGTAGATTTTTTTTTTACTATGATTTTCTGAGACTGTTATACTTTCTTCACTGAGTTTGTGGAGATTGCATTTCATATTGACAGTAAGTTTTGTCCCACTCAGTCAAGCTACTATAATTGGTTCAAATTTTTACATTCATACTGTCTCACTATAGGAACAGTTAAACTACTGAGTCTTGACGTCTGCAATTTTGGGTCAATATTTGAAATCGGTGTTCAAGCGTGGGTTATGTGGGTTGGGCAAAGAAACATGAGTTGCTTTGTCTATTTATACCATGATTTTTTACGGGATAATTTCTTGTAGTTCTAAATTGTCATTTCTGTCCTGTATTACCAAAGCTTTTGTCTCAGAATTGTTGGATGTATCTGATATTGTCCAAATTAATCAATCTTAGTCTTCACTTGCTGTCTTGTGAAGTTCTTATTTGAATTTTCCATACCACATTGCTGGTGCAATTGCAGGTTGGATTTTCAAGTTAGTTATGTGGTTAAGTTTCTTTTGGCTCCTCTGCAGATCATCTATTATAAATAATCTACATATCAGCTGTTGTATGTGCGCGGAGAGAAAGAAAAAGTACAAAAGAGGTGATTACTTATTGATATTAGATGTTTCTAATACGTTTAGTTTTTGAGTGTGACTATCCACAGACAAGTCAGACGCTACTTCATTTACCTGTAAATTGAAGGTAGCATATTTTGTGCTGACATTTCATGTCTTGATAATATCACTTTGTTTTTAACCAAAACAAAAAACAAAAGTCAATTTCATTCATATCAATAAAATAGTATTACAACCACTAATAGCAGAATGCAACAAAATAAAAAAAAAATGAAGTATTGGTCAGTCAACTTTTCATTATATACATTAAATACCAATCCTTGAGATGTTGGTGGAGTTGGAATATACAGGTTGGCATTGCTAGATGGCTGCAAATGTTGATCAGTCACCTTACGGATGCACAATCCTTCTCTCATTCTCTTTAAAAACTCTTAATTTCTCTAGCATTGCAGTTGATTATAAGTTGGGAAATCTCTTCTTCGTGGTTTTTTTCTTCTCATCAGAAGTTCTTTCCCTTTGTTGATCCTCTTCTGTATTGATTCCTCTCTTTTCAAGGTCCTGTGCATGTCTGGCTTAGCTTGACACTTCTCAATCACTTGCTGGAGAACATGGTCCAGCCAAACCTCTGGAACAGAGGGACCATTGAAAATGATTGCCCCACCCTCAACACCACAAGGGATGCTAAGTTCACTCATTTTCTTCAAGATACTTCCTTTCCTTTTCTTGAATGTTGCTTTTCTTTGAGTCATCAGAAATGTACTCAAGATGTTTCACCACCTCTCTTGACATGGTTATGCTTAAGGAGACAAGTCAATGAACCTATTTCTGACTCTTTACCTCAATCACTTGCTGGACACCATAGTAGTCTAGCCAAAATTTTGGTTTAGGATCAGAGGGACCATTGAAAACGATTGCCCCAACCTCAACCAATCATTAAAGAGTCAAAACTATGTTCACTATAATTTCAGCTTCAGAATGCGAAATAGTTCTATATAAAGGACTTATATATCAAGAAATTAGTGTGCAAGAAAAGGAAAGCAAATATCATGAAAAATTTGGGCCCTCAAATTTTTATTTCATCATCTTGTTAATGTTCCTCCATGATGCATCTTCTCCTTTTAAAACCATCAGAGATTTATACACTCATGTTTATGCTTCTATTTTGTCATGGTTATCCTTAAGGAAACCAGTTTTTATAGAGCACAATTTTTCCTTTAAAATTTGTCCTTCTCATATACGTTGAACCTGAAATTACATACATTGAATCTTCCTTGATTCATGCATATGTATCTATGAAGGATCTGTAGACATTGAACCTTTCTTGGTTCATGTATATGTACTTGTGAAGGATCCCAAGATAGTGGTGTTCATGTATGTGTATTTATGAGCATTTAGTGAATTTGATTTTTTATTTATGACAATTATGAACTTCTTCTTAACTATCGGAAAGTTCTTAACTAATCACTTTTAAGTTTCTTCGTATTTTTTTAATTTTCCGTGCAATCCAATCCAAAATACTTTGTAAATGCTTTTTTTAATTGCTAGAATTAATATTAAGAAGAGTATCAAACAAAAAAAAAAGATTAAGAGGAAAAGAAGGATGCTCAAGATTATTCTGTTTAAGTTACATAATCTTTTGTATCTTTATAATTTTAAATATAATATATTATATTATAATTTTAAAATATAAAAATATTATATCGAGAGATTCTGGCACATACACTAACACTTAAATTGAAGCTAGGATATATTTTATTGCAATTTAACAGCTTCATATATACTATTTTGATCTTAAATATAAGATCTAATTAGAAAATTAATCTTAATCTTAAATATAAGATATATTTTTTTTATAGTTATTCACATTTTTCCTAAATTACCTCAATTAATACTCCTTTAACAATAATCAAATAAGAAAGGGATTCAAAGAATTAAAGATGGTAATGGCGTTTTAGAAAAATTATATTATATTAACTAACTTAATTAACTTATCTAATATAATTAAATTAATTAAATATATTTTATATTAAATACCATAAAAGAATATATACTTTGAATGGATATATATACTCCTTATGTCTTTAATATAAAATTTATTTAACTAATTTGTATAATAAAATAATTAATTAGAACTAACACCAGGCAAACTTTATTCCTGCTCTCCTGTTTATTAGTTGAGACATTTAATGTAAGTTTTATTTATGGCTTATAAATATTTGATATACAAATGTTTATCATTTTCTTTTGTACTCCTTTTATCCTTAATATATAATCTAATTTTAGAATTTATTTTAATTTTAAATATAAGATATATTTTCTATATTTATTATTTTTTTAAAAATTACCCTTATTGATACTCTTTCAACAATAATCGAGTAAAGGAGGAATATATGAAATTAAGGAATATGATTATAGTATTTTAGAAAAAATTAACTAACTTCTTTAATTTAATTAAATTAGTTAAATATTCTTATATTAAGAACCGAGAAATACAAATCATAACTCAAATTAGGGGATGTATGGGCAGGGTAGTCCTGTTGCCTAGACTGAAGAAAGAATATACTGCATTTTATAGCCTAATGTCTGGCTTTACCTAATAAAAGCTATAATTATTTCGGATTAAATATAGGTGGGTTGGGCAGGGCGGGAAAGTTACCTTAAATATGATTATGTGTGTTTATTTCTAACCCTAAGTTCCTCTTTGCTGTTAGGCATATCTTAGCCAGAATATCTGCTCTTTGTAATTTTTAATTTTTTAATGCTTTTGGTTTTGTTCCAGGATCATTGACTTTCATGTCCTTTATCTTTCATGGTTTCTGTTTATCAATAATCAATATTCTCTTACCAATGAAAATTCAGAATATTTTCAAAAGATAATCAATCAACTTCTAAATAATAATAATATATGTTTGTATTTGGAGATCAAGTTTCTCCATTCGTGTATTTCGTAAATATTTTAGCTATCATGACTTGATGAGTAGGCTATTATATATTGTACCCTTGCACACAATCTTAGTTTTGTGGAATTTTCCTTATATTTTCTTGTTTTTGTAGGTTTAAACATGTTTAAAAGGGAACTAGTGCCTGCATGTCACTAAGAGGTTGCTATACTCTGATCAGTGGTTCCAAGTGTCACCTTGATTTTTGCAGGTGCTACTAGTGTGTATGAGTGCTAAAATATGCTGGTATTGACTGTTGGTTCTGATTGCCATTAAATTGCAATGACAACAATTTTGATCATATGTCAATGCATTTATGGACTTTTGCCATTAAATTTGTGTTGGTGATGGTAAAAGCTTCTATGGAATTTTGCGGCACAAGGGATCAACTTTGCCTCTGGAGGAGCTGGCATTCTCAATGAAACTGGCCTTTATTTCGTACGCTCTAAACTCAAATCAATCACCTTCAAATACATTAACTGTAATCAAACTTATAACCGATTAATAATCTCTCTCTCTCTCTAATCTTCTAAATTCAGTGGCTGTCTTTTGACGACTAGATCAATAATTTCAACAAAAGCAAACAGATCATGAAGGCAAAAGTTGGCCAAGAAACCGCCAAGAAACTTTGCAATGAAGCCTTGTACTTTATTGGCATTGGTACACTAGCTTTGCTTCACCTTCAAACACTTGCTTTCCCTTACTTTCCTTTCTGTAAATATATGAACACGTCCATTTTTTTTGAACAAGAAACCATATTTTCAATTGCTGTTTTTTGCAGGGAGCAATGACTACGTGAACAATTGCAGCAATTTTTAGCAGATTGTCAACAATACACTCAAGATGAGTTCGTTGAGCTTCTGATAAAAACTTTAGATCACCAACTAACGGTGTAAATCACATCCTTTTTACATTTTGCATCATCAACTTATACTATTCTAACTATACTGTCATGACAGATCTAAATTTTCTGATGGAATTGAAATACTATTTATGTATGTATTATCTGAGATTGTATGAGCTGGGAGCAAGAAAAATAGTATTCCATGGACTTGGTCCTCTAGGGTGCATTCCTTCTCAGAGGATGAAATCAAGAAAAGGTCAATGCTTGAAGCGAGTCAACAAACGGGTCATGGAGTTCAACTCCATAGAACAAAATCTAATTCACACTCTCAACCGTGGTCTTCCTAATGCCAAACTCACATTTGTAGACACCTACCCTTTAGTGTAGATCTGATCATTAACCCCACAACATACGGTAATGTATTCCTTTATCTTCTTGATCAATATACCAAAGAATAATAAGGAAAGCTAATGACCTTGTAACCTAGTGGTCATTAGAACTTGCCCCTCTAATTCAAAAGAGAACAACAACAGAGATGATGATGGTGACAGAAATGTGCTTGCTTATTCGTGTGTTTTGCAGGTTTTAAGGTTTCAAATACTTCTTGTTGCAATATCGACGTAACCATAGGAGGGTTATGCTTGCCAAACTCCAAGTTATGCAGCAACAGAAGAGATTATGTGTTTTGGGACACATTTCATCCTTCAGATGCAGCAAATGTTGTGCTTTTACCATCATTTGCCATTAAAGCTTTTATGCTTATCTTCCCAAAAGGGAACAATGTTGATCATTTGTCAATGCATCTGGATTTTGTGGATTCATCAACATTGCCATATAGATGGAGTAGATATGCTTAGTTTAGCTCAACCATTGTTAATCAAATTCATAAAAAATACTCAATCCTAAAAGGTATGTTGCAGGTGTTCTTCAACAATTTTTCCTTTAGACGTGTAATAAGAAACGGAGTTATTTTGCTTCTCTGGGTGGGGGCGGTGTTATTTATAATGGAGAGCATTGCATCTTTTTTCTTTAAGTAGACCTTCATCTTGGAAAAGTTTATGTGAGCATGGTTGACAAAATCCTACCTGGGTAGCTCTGATGAGGCTGGACTTTCATGGGAAAGAAAACCATCAAACTCAACATCATCGTATTCAACATCTTAATAGAAATTAGTGAACATCTAACATCCTTACGAGTTATGATTGCCTATACAGGTCATCGGGCTTATGGAGAGGGTGGAAAAAACATTCATTAAGCACTCCTCCAACTCCAATTGTAATAATGGCTTGAACCTCACCAACTAGAGCAAGGCATAGAATAACATTTTCCACGGGTAAGAATAAAGATTTACCATAGTTCAAAAATTTTCAGCGCAAGTACCTATATAGTCCTTGTTATCTTTCCCTTGACATTTTCTGATGTTCAAATTTTTAGGTTTTTTGGCTGGCTGCACAGCAGTACTTGTTTTAGCACTTACTCTGATCATCCATGCCTACAAAATTCTGAACCCCCAGGGAGTACTAAGTGTACATGGAAACCTTGTTTCCTCTTTACAGGTAACCTTTTCATTAAAAATATATGTTGATGAGATTTTATCTCAAGAGATCAAAGATTTAGTCCCATGAACTAAAACTTACACGTATTGTTTACCATGTAAAACACATTTCCTGCGGTTTGTTTGGATTCATAGTTCTACACATGTTAATATACACTTGTGGAGACCATACAGAGTAAATCAGTGATTCATTTTTGGTTTCAAGCAAGGGTGTGAGTTGAGCTACCTTGATGCTCTCCTCCTATCTTTTGCCATTGCTACATTGGCGCAAGCTGGTGTACTTGCGAACCTCGACATGTATGTTATCAGTATATTTTTTCCTTCGAACTTGCTTACATATGCATCTTACTATGCCCTCTTAATTTTGGGCAGCTTGAGGATGGAAATATTATATGGTTTAAGAAGTCTTCAAAAGTTGGAAAAAGTTAACAATATTGTTATCCAGATGTTCCTTCATTTCAGTAGTGCTGAGTGCTAGCTTTTTTCACTCATTTCAGGGCCTCTGTAAATCCAGTACGTTCAGAGCTGCGGTCCTATTTCTCTGTAAGAATGGTTAATTAAATACTTAAAGAACCAAGATGATGGAAAATGAGGTAGTATGTAGGGGTGGGAACAGGCCAGACCTGTTAAATAACAATTTAACCTGAACCTGGCCTGGAGCCTGTTATAAGCTAATTTTCTCGAATAAGCTTGGCCTGTAAATATACGTGGCCTGGCCTAAAGCCTGTTAAAAGACCCTGTTTACAATTATACTTACAGGCCTTCAAAACAGGCTTCTGTAACAGGCCTCACAACAGGCCTCCGTAAAAGGCCCTAAAACAGGCCTCCGTCACAGGCCTTCTAACAGGCTTTTTTTTTGCATATTTTAAAAAACTATAAATAATATTTTTATGATATTAATCAGTTTAAAATTGAAAAATATCTAATCCACCATCAAGAGTTCAAGACAATACTAAACAAATACAACAATTGTCATTATAAGAATACAAGTACACATCATGAAATCTTCAATATAATTTCTTCCTCTTGCTCCAATACCTTGAAAAGAAGAAATCAAATGTATATTATTATATCATAACACAATTGAACAAATAATAAGTAAAAGGAATTATATTATTTGTAAATTATAAAATGTGTACCTTTGATTTCTTCTTTAAACCATACTTGTTACGAAGCCAATCCCCACCACAAATAAGTGCTTCAATTGATTCTTCATTTAATCTTGAACGATATTCATCGATAACTCTACCTCCAGCACTGAAAGTGGACTCTGATGCCACAGTTGAGATTGGAATGGCTAATATATCAGCAGTCATCTTAGATAAAATTTTAAACTTAAGACTATTATTTTTCCACTATTCCAAAGCATTGAAAGAGTTAGAATTACCCTCAGGAATGAATGCAGCCTCTTCAAGATAAACTTCTAATTCTGATTTCACTGGGGGAAGTGCTTGCTTTTCACGAACAATGCTCATGAAATGATCAAATCTAGAAACTTTAGAAGAACAAGGTGTGTTGGCAGAAAAGTTGTTGCTGACATCAACTTCATTTAATGCATTTGTCACTTCCTTATAGTTGGCAACATATTCATCATATATAGATTCCAAAACCTTCACTACTTTATCTATATTATCAGAAGCCACATAATCAGGCTTATAAATCAAAGAAAAACAATAATTCAAACCATATAATTTGCACCTGGGATCTAAAACACTTGCTATTGCCATTACTAGTATGGATGCCTAGTTTCACATTGAGGTGTATGAATTATTCCCTCCAATTAGGGGTGTTCATTTTATCCTGTCCCGGGTTGTCCCGACCCAGTCCCGGGCAATTCGGGACGAGTCCGTCCCATCCCGTGAAGGGTCGGGACGGGACATCTTGGGACAGGACAAGAAAGAGGGTCGGGACGGGACATCTCGGGACAGGACAAGAAAGAGGGTCGGGACGGGACGGGTCTCGGCCTAACCCTCGGGATTCCCGTCCCGTCCCAAATAATTTTAAAAAAAAATAAAAAATATTTTTATTTTATTTATTTTTTATAAAAAATAAAAATAGAAAATAGTATTAGTTATATCATATTATTTATTAGATGATTGTATTTTTCTCTTCCTTATATGTATTTATTTCTTTACAGATAAAGCAGTAATTTCAGTTGGTGAAGTGAAAAAATTAAAAAAGTAATAGTATTTTTAATATAATTAATGGTATTTATTATTTTAAGTTGTTAATCATAATAAGGAGAATTTAATTTCTTATATTATTTTTTGTATTTTGATTATATGTTACTAATATATAGGATGTACATAAAATATCTAATATTTTATTTTTTTTAAATTGAGTTCGGGAATTCCCGAACCCGTCCCGACCCGTCCCGGTCCCGAAAGGGATCGGGACATAGTCAGGACGGGACGGGACACGGGACGCATTTTGCGTCCCGTGTCCTATATCGGGATAAGATCGGGACGGGGTTGTCCCGATCCCGTCCCGTCCCGTGAACACCCCTACCTCCAATCCTATATATTAGTCACCTTCTAGAAGACTAAAACAAATTGACCGTCTTACGTATTAGTCACTTTGCAATAGAAAGATGGAGCATTAATTAACTTTTTCCAAAATCACCCCTATTTACAACTTCAAAGGATATTTCTTTCTGAAATTCATGATTTTGAGCAATTGGCCCAATTACTTCCAACAAGCCACTTGAGCATTGATTGATTGATTGATATCATAGCTAGTGGACAGTTGTTCTAAATTGAGCTACCTGTAGTGGGTTCTAACCAATGAGAAACTCCAGTGGAGTATTGTAGAGCATAGCTGTGGGGATTTGGACTCTTTAATAGAGACCAAAGTAGTGTGAGAAGCTAAGTCTCAATTTAGTACTACAGAATACTCTTCCATCTCATTAGTTAGTTTTTCGTTTCCGGGGGAGCATTATCATCTGATTCGGGTGCCCGCCAATTAAGGACTTGAATAAAGCCTTTTGAGCCCCATATCTTTTCTTTAAATATGCATCTAGTAAGTAGTTGTTGATTCACTTGTTCTTGATTATGAATATATTTATTTGATCTTGAATTTTGAGAAATTTCCCTTTCCTCTTCGGAGTCACAGTACATGCAGAGCCATTGAAAGTTAGCTCCCGTGTCTCCTTGCCTCTGCATAAGCCTATGCAGTCACATTAATTTTCTGGATTTTGCATGGAAAAATTGTTTTACCATAATGAATATATTGTAAAGAAGTTTTCACTTCAATTCTTTCCTTTATGTGAGCGTAAGAAACATTTTTTTTCAGATTGATTAATTGAATTCAAAGGTCCAAATGAAATTGCAATTGTAAACCGTATGATCTTACACTGCTATCTTCAAGTCAGATGACAATGAGATGTTATAGCTAGTTAAAATGTTTCTCCCGCCTTACAGGTCATGGAAGAAGTGTTGCCGCTATGTGTGCACTGTTCGTGGCACTAGGTATTGCAGAAGAATGAAAAATGCTGAGAAGTTGATCAAACAAAAGCGGCCTTACATCAGGATGAATGGTCTCCATCGGAAGGTGCTGGAAGAATGGTCGAAGCACCGGTTATCTTCGCCGAAGAAGAAAGCAGGGATGGGTATGAGTTCCTGGAGTCAATCACAGTTTGATGGTCTTTCAAATGGTAGTTCATGAAGACAACTGAAAAGTGAAAACCAAACGTTCTTTATTTGCTTGAGCTATTGTTTCCTAAGTTCTAGTCAATATACTTCATTGCTGTATTCTTGGGGCTAGGGACTTGACCCTGTTTCTAGTATGTAGTATAAGCTTAGAATTTCATGAAGATATTGCCATGAATGGCTAATAACTTTTTTAAGAAAAAAATCATTTTTAGTTTACAGTTTACTTATTTTATAAAACAAATTTATAAAAAAAAAAGGTAAACTTTGCAGAGTTTGATAATTTATACGTAGTTAATCGAAGAATTAATTAATTAATTTAAATAAATTAAAAAAATAAATTATTTAACTATAAAGTATCTCTAACATTAAATTACATATTTCTAATTTTAATTATAAAATTTAATTAATTTTTTAGATAAATTAAATATATTAAATAAATTAATTAATTATAAATAATATAAAAATTAATTGATTAATTTGAATAGATTAAAAACTAAATAATATAAATTTATTTTAAAAATTAAATTTATTTATAATTAAATAATTTATTTTACTCTCTAAATCTGGTAAAATTGTTGGCAAAAGCCTGTAGGGTTTAAATATAGAAGAGAGTTTTTTTTATGTAATAAATTAATATTTAAATTTTTATTAAAAGAAATATTTATATTTAATAATATTATTAGTTGATCTTCCTATACTTAAAAAACATTAGTGAAAAAAAAAATCAATGTCCATAATCTTGCGGGAAAAAGATATTGACGGAGAAGTCCCTTGGTCAAATATACAGCCAATTTATGAGAGGTCACTTTACAATAAGCAAGACAAAGCCGTCCCCCTGACGATCCAAAAGTCACTTTCTCGGGTAGACCCACCTTCCTTCACTTTTTATAAGTACTATGCGTGCGATGCTTATTCAAACCCTTCCCATACTTCAGTCTCTCATTCCTTGCGTTTTCCGAGGTGAGGTTTCTTCTCCCTTCTCTTCTCCTGTTTCCTTAGCTGATCTCTTCTGTTCTTCTCTGCACTCGATTTATTCCTTCGCCGATTTCATTTATTTTTGTAACTGAAGCTAAAATACTTGTGTATTTCTCGTGATGCTTGATTTTTTTTTCTTATTATTAGCAACGGTTTTGGCTTTTGTTATTGTGTATGGCCTGGTTCTCTGTGGATTGTTTAATATTGATGATGTTATCGACAATTTTCTGTTGCCTTGAGTTTCTGATCGATTCCTGGTTCCTCAATTTACTGCTGTTGCGAAACCAAGCGGTGCAAAAATCGTGGCATTTTTCGTTGTGATCTAGATTCTCTACTCATAAAAGTGAATATATTTTATGATCGATAGAGCGAAAAGTAATTTCTCTGTATCCATAAATTTGATTTAGTTGCAAATATTTGTCATGTGTTTTTCACTCTTTCAAACTTCTGGAGAGCTGGCTTCTTGGACAGTGACGAAGTCAGGATCATGATTTAGGGGTTGACTAGATGGCGAATTGGAGATATTGGGAAATGATACTTCTCTCTCCTAGAAGGGTCCTTTCATTTTTAAGAATCTTATATAATATTAATTACCAATCAATTCAAACTTTTCTTGTCATATTCTGCAAGTGATCACCAGGTGAAATATCGAAGATGCTGTGCAATGTTGTGTGGACTATTAATTTATAGCAAGACAGTAATGGAATAGTATAAAGAAGAGTAATTGTCGCTGCTTGGTTGTTGAAAGATAGCAGTCTATATCGCATTTTATAAGTTCAAAAGCATTATTATGGTTCATTGGAAAGTCCAATTTGATGATATGACAGACAAGGCCACATTTCTGAATCACGGATTAACCTCCTTGATTCTATGAACTTTAACTAAGTAATTCTATGTATTGGTTTGTTTCCGTCCAACAAAGACAAATAGTCTAAATTGATATGGATTCAGGTACAAGATGTCAGTTGTGAACGTGTCCAATGTGAGACTTCCTGCCGCTTCCTTCTCCAGAACCACACCCATAAGGAGATCTTGTGCTCTATTGAAGAGTGGGTCATCCTTAGGCTCTGTTAAGAATGCTTCTAAGCTATTTGGGTTGAAATCTGAATCCTTCAGAGTTTCTGCCATGGCTGTGTATAAAGTGAAACTGATTGGACCTGACGGCACTGAGAATGAGTTTGAAGCTCCTGATGACTCTTACATTCTGGACTCAGCTGAAAATGCAGGGGTTGAGCTACCTTACTCGTGCAGAGCCGGCGCTTGCTCTACTTGTGCCGGCCAAGTGGTGTCAGGATCCGTGGACCAATCAGATCAATCCTTTCTGGATGAGACGCAGATGGGGCAGCGTTTCATTCTGACCTGTGTTTCATATCCAACCTCTGATTGTGTGATTCACACCCACAAGGAGAGTGAACTCAGCTAATCAAATTTATGGTTTTGATTAGTGTTACTCTTTCATGAGCTTTGAATATGACTCAATCTAGTAAGGAATTGTGAGACTGTTCTGGTGCTTGTGCTAGTTTCTTAACGGTTTTGTAATGATCTTGGGATTGATTCAGAATATGTTGGGACTATAACTTCCTCCGTATTAATAAAAAGTTGTGATCAAGGGACTGCAGTATTTCTTGTTAGTTTTATTGTTATGGTTTGTTTTTGTTACAAAAATTTTAAAAAAACGTTGTGCCCTAAGTTATCTCTTAATATCATGCGTAAACTAATATTATAGTTTATTTATTAAATGAATAAGTAGTTCAAGTATTTAATCATTTCATATTAAGGTCATTCTTAGAGTTGGATGATGTGATAATCATTTAAATATTCCAACCATTATACCATTAAAAGTACTCAATGTTATTGTTGATGATGATGTTTTGTCTAGACATGCTTGAGTCCTAATTAAATAATTGACGATTACTTCAGCATAAATTTAAGGGGACATTTGTGGCCCCAAAAAAATAACAGAACATTGAGGCGACATGCTTCATTCGTACCAAGTTGTTGTCATAATTTTATAATAAACATAACTAATAAGTAATTACTCTTTTTAATCTTAATTATAAAAATTAGATAGAAAATTTGATTTAATTCTAATTATAAGATTATAATTCACTTTATCTCTTAAAATTATAATTTTTCAGGCACAATATCCTTATATGATTACACATATTAAGGAAGTTTCAATCAAGAATAATTTAAAATACATGACTAAAAGGAGTATTTTATGAAAGTTAATATACAATCCTTACAAATAAATAATTTAAAAAAAAAATTTGATCAATTAAATAGTTAAATAAATATTATATTAAAAAGTTATTTAATAGTGTGCCATTGAATTATAAAAATTAAATTTTCAAAATAATAACTAATAAGTAATTATTGTTACATGTTGTTTTGTACTTAATTATTTTTTTGATATTTCATGAGATATTATAATCAATCAATACAAAAATTAAAAATTCCAACAAATTATATTGTATTTAAGTTATGAATAAAATGATAGTTTATCATGATGACTTAAGATGATAAGCACAGCACGTATTATAATATAGGTAGAAGTTAAAAATTAAGATTTTATTTTCATACCATGACAAATTATTTTATTTATATTGGGTTGTGATATTATACGTATAGAACTTAAAAGTTCTCCCTCAACTCAAATTCAAAATATTTTGCTCATCCTTGTAGTTTGCAAAAAATTATTTTGATAAAATTCTATAATAATACAATCATTTTCTTTAAATTTTATTTAAGTTTTGGTTTTAATATTTCTATTGTCCAATTTTCATTTCAATTTTCTCAGGAAAAAAAAATACATAAACAATTCCCAAAAGTATTTCCCGCCAGAAAAGAGAGGCATTAAGTATGTTCCCGCCTTTTCTTTCTTCATTCATCACAGAACACCGTCAAGGCGGCCACGAGAAAGAACGCAATAGGGTTCCCGGTTTTTGCATCAGTCGCAGGTAAGAGGCTTCATCTTCCCTTTTCCTTCGAAAATATCTTCTCTTTCTCCGAATACTTTTACATTTCGATCTTCTTGCTAACGTTTCTGTCAGGCTGGGTTTAACAAATGTTTCTGTGATTTCAATTTCCATTGTTAATCCTCTCAGCAATTCATCTTCTCTTCAAAGATGTTTGATTTTGATTGTTTCCATTGTTGATTGTTTTAAAATTTCTGATTTGATTCGTTCACCAAAAAACAAAAGGTTCTGTTTCGGTTTTTGGTTCAGATCCTTTGAAACGAGACTGGCTTTAATATTGAATTGTGAGTTTGGGTTAACATAAGCCTTTTGGTTTCAATATGCTATCTTTGTGCTGTGTTTTGTTTTTTTCCCATTTTCATGTGAGGTGTGTCCGATGAATTGGGAATTCTGGTTTTTCTTTTGTGCACTTATTCTGTTTGTGGAAATTCATCTATGACTCGAGATTATTCGTTCTATAAGCTATCTTTGTTTGTCTGTCTTTTTTTAATTATTTTTTGAAGGTTCGATATCACCTGATATGGGTTGGTGCAGGTTTCTGAATCACATCGACATATTGCTCCATATTTATTGCCAACACAAGGAAAAACAGCATAACAATATCAAAGCAATAATCTCAAATAACAACAAAATCATTTACCCGTACTTTGATTTTGGTATGTTTTCATGATACATTCAACATGTCATTTGAAAACTTTTGGAGAGCTCCAGCTCAAGCCGTTATTGTTTAACTATATTTAGACGTATTTTGGGATTGTCATCTTCTTAATTAAAGCATTAGAGTAAGAATCACGAGATGCATTCCATGGTGAAAAAGATTGCCCTGTCTCCATAGAAGAACTGCATCAAGGATATTAGACCTTGCCTACTTTTCACTTTGATTGCTTTCTGATTTCAGACCATGGACACGTCAAATCCTGCAGTATTTGTAAATGCGGAGTTGCTTCCCAATTTCATAGGCAAGAAAGTTCGAGCCGTGGTTCAAGTTCATCAATCTGATGGTGGTGTTGCCATTGGAAAATCCACAGATGGAAGTCAGCTAACTGTGAAAGGGTTGCCACAGGTTCCTGCTATGAATTATGTTGAGGTGATTGGTATTGCAGAGAGCAACCAATTGATTAATACTGAGATATGGACCGACTTTGGCAAAACATTCGGTATGAAGCACTAAAGAGCTTATTGACTTTTCATTTCCTTGTTTATAATTTTTTATTTTTCATAATGAGTTTTTAGTTGTCAATAACTCACAGAAATCATGAGAACTAAATCTGATTGTATTGACCCCGTCTAAGTCATTGATAATATCTAAGCAAGTCGGTCCGGTGTTCTTTGTTCTTTATACCTAGTTCTATAATCGATACTAACAATTACCATTTTTACCATTGTACTAACACTAATTATCTAAATCAAAGGAATCTCTTGAAGATATTCGAGCAACTCTTTGGAGTAGGTTTTTCATACTAAATGCATTTTGAGATTATAATCTGATTAAAAAAACTAGAGCGAGGATCTCAAGTTGCATTTATTGGTGAAAAAGGTCAAAATCTTTTGAGATAAAATGAGAAATTCTTAAAATAAATTTAGACTTCAAAATATATAAGATCAGATCTTATCATCAATATTATAGAATCAGTTCATCTATAAATAAGAGACATAAACATGTGAATACAGTATTTACAGTTGGCACAGATTTTTTGTCATTCGGTTGACTTAATTATTTTTGGTGGATCAGATCAATTTAATGGTTTCTTGAGATACAAGACTTCGTTACTCCAGAAAATTATTACTGATGATGCTTGATACATCTAACTCATATCATTGCCTGTGTATATTGATTTTGATGTTCCCTTCTTTGCAGACACTCAATCGTATAAAAAATTATGCCAACTAGCAAATGGGGAATTCAGAAGTCTGTTTCTTTAGAGACATTGACAGATGCCGGAGAAAAGGTTAAAATGGTAAGGAGTTGCAGCTTTCAAGCTGAACCGCGTCTTTTAGCATCTAAGTAGCATATGTTTGAAGTATTTATGACGATTGAATAGTGTTTTTGTTCCCAGAAAAGCAGTAGATCAATGCTTAGTAGAAAATCTGTTCAATGTTTGAAATTCTATTAACTTGTCACTTTGCTATATATAGTGTTTGAAAATCAATTTAATGTAGCACGAAACATAATGGTCAAAATTGACAAGTAAAAAGGACCATTTTGATGAGCTTAACATGTGATTTAAGTGTGAAGGATGGTTGAATCCTCACTAAAGGAGCTTAACATAAATATTTACCTCGTGTAATCCTAAAAATTTGGGATTGGTTCATCCTTAAGGGTTTGTTATTGTGATTCATTATCTTGTTCCTCTTTTCTTCATTCTCGACATTCCCCCTACCTTTTTTCTCTACAAATTATTTTTAGGATCCAAAATTTCCCTTTTCCATACAGATTTGTATTCTTATTTCCTCAAAACATTGCTGATAAGAAAAGTAATCATTGGTATGATAAAAATGTCTTGTACTTGATCCATTATCATTTTTGCAGCTGGTAGATGACTTGTCAAAATTCTATGGCACTCTGAAAAATCACTATCATTTGTATAAACAAAACATTGTTTTTTAGAGTCTCTTTTTGGTATATTTTTTCTTTTGTCATGTCATGTTTGATTATGATGTAAAGAGGGGAGAGAGAATAACTTAGAGCATGCTTGATTATATTTCGTTAGTGGGTGATTTATTATGAGCAAGGAATGAAATGGAATAGAGTTAGTGGAATAAAATGAAAGTGGACATGGCAACATGGCAACCAAAGGAGAGGATTGAGGGACTAAGGGCATTTTTTAGATCTACTCCTAATTCTAGAGTGGAGACTTGTTGCCTCCCATTTTTGGAAGGGTCATTTCCATATTTATGGGAATGGGGTTTCCATAGGAATGGCAATATTGCAGCTCATGAAATCCATCATTTCCCCCTAAAGGGGCCTTTGTGTGTTTGGAAGGCAATAAATAATTATTTTTTTATTTAGAAAGCTCATTTTCTATTAGAACAATTAATTAATTAGTTTATACAATTTTGATATAGTTACATACAACTTAATCTATAATTAGCTTTTTAAAATTTAACCAATTAATTAATTACTTTCTATATTTTGAGTTGATTAAAACTAATTTTTTAAAAAAACTAGATACCTTTTAAAATTACGAAAAAATTAAATTGAACGAACTAAATTAAGAGTCAATTTCTTTAACCCGATATAATTTTTGACAAATATGCCCCTTACCTATTATCGTCTACACAAATCCCAGTCTGGATCATTCTCCATCACCGGTCTCACCAGTCTGTAGATGTAATAGCAAATATGGATAGGGAGATGGAAAAGGATTTCCGTTTCTCTATCATTCGAATGCATTTTACATGTAAATTATTATATAAAGTATGTTTTTGGGGGACCCATGATTTCTTCGATTGCTCCTCATTATTGGGAGGGGGCGTCTAACCTGTCCCACTCTTTATTCGTCCCTTCAATATTTGTATAATAATATTTTCATTCACTACACTTATTTTGCTTTAAAAAAGACAATTTCTTTTGTTACAAGTGAGGGTGAATATGCCTTAAATCAACAAAAAAATAATTATAGTAGAGATCAAATTCTAAATACTCTTTACGCGTCTCTCAAATGAATAGGATATAAATATAATATTTTTGTAAACCTTAAATAATCATTTACTAATATATTAGCCACTTGATTTTAATTTCTGTATATATATTGAATTTTTAGATCTTAAAATAGATTTAATATTTTCTATATCTATATAAATAATAAGTTGCATACTGACAAATTATTAAACATATTTATAATATTTTTTATATTTAATTCTAGTATTATCTTCTTGAAACCCATAAAAACCCTTATAAACTAGGTAATTTATCATCTTCTTGATTCTAGTATTTAATTCTAGTATTATCTTCTTGACTCAAGCTCTCAGGCCAATTTCAAACCCTTAAAAGGCAATTTATAATATATCAAGTGACCCAATCATTCTACTAATAAATATTAAATGACTCATAGAGTTATAAAATAAAATAAAAATAATACTAAAATTTTAAATGTTTAAAAAAATATTTTTAAATCTATCTGCCATATTAAGTTTAATTTTTAAAAATAATAATGATTGGCTAAAGACATTAGAGATTAGAGTTAGAAGAAGTATGAATTGATTTTTTATCTTTAATTTAAAATGAAATAAGAAAATGAAAAGAGTAAACTCACGAGGGAACAACAGGTTTCCATCTCAAGCACGTTTTTTAACCTTCATCTGAAGCACTAAACTAATACCCACAATTATATTTTAAAAGTTACCATATAATTAATTAATTAATATATACTATTATAGGCACACACATACGCACACTATGATTTAATTATTTAATTATAATATAATTGAATTCTTGTGGCGCATAGAAATAGGTGTCTTCAGCTTCCAACTACTGGCAGCCAGACAAACCCATTTTCCAAAAGGTTCAAAACTCTTCATTATTTAATATAACACGCACCACTACCTTATTAGTAATCACAATGCTCTCGTTTCATAAAGCTGCTTATTCTTTTTCACTCAAGATAAGGCTCAAATAATTACAATCTATTAAATTTTTTATTTTTGTCATATATCAATATTTTTATTTATAATTCATCATATCTATTGATTAAATTAGGCCTGCTTTTGCAAAGATTCTACCCCAAAAAACTCATTTCTTTTTGGTACCAAAAAAAATCATATTTAAACTGCAGTTTTGCCCACCACAATCATCTATTTCTCAGTGGGAGACTGTTGTCAAGACTCTAGCTTTTCCGAGTAAACGAAGGATCATTGAGGTGACTCAGATCATCCCTGTATCTGTATGAATCTCTGAGAAAAAATAGCCAAATGGGTATCAGAGATTTGGGATTTTCTCTTATCTTGTTCGTGCATCTTCTTCATTCTGTGTCTCCATCTCCAGTTCAGAAGAGCTTGCCTTCAGGTACTGTTCTTATCAAACATTCTTATATCTACAGAAAGTGATTACTTACTAAGAGATCCTTCAGGAAGACGACTGGGAATTCTGTTCTTTAGTTAATGAAGAAATACTTGTTAATTTTCTTGTTCTTTTGCTGGTAAATTGTTTTCCATCGACATGCATATTTGTTCTTTCTGAACTCTGGTTGGCTCTTTACTTTTCATCTGAACATAACCCATCTGGAATTATAGCAAGAAGAATTGTAACTAGTTGCAGATTCTTTGATCATTGTTAGAAGAAATCCTGTTTTAAGGTATCAAGGAGGAATCTTTTTGAGTGACTTCGAATTTGTGAGATAAATCATTGTCCTTTCTTGTCGCCCATTAGTCAGAGTTTCATCCACCAACTCTTGATGAAATTGACAGGACATCAGAACTATAGATTCTAAGGAGACACAAACAACAGTCAAACTAAAAGTTCCTGCAATTGATGCTCATATATATATATATATATATATGCTTTCCTTTTCTTGAGAAAGGTGTTCTCTTGAGAGAACCCAATACCCCAATAATATGTATCCACACCTTCAGTATTGTGTTGTTTTTGCATCCTACTACAGCAAGTCCACATTTCACTTCGTGAATCATATCAAACAGCAATTTCTTCTACAAGTTTTTGCATCTTCTTTTTCTTAAAAGTATTAAGTTACATCCAACAGCTTGAAGTATTTAGAAATATAGATACATCTTAACCCTTTTCAAAACATAGACCTAGACTTTTAGTTTCTTTACGAAGCACATTTAGCAAACAAAAAAAGAGTACATCTAAAATTGAAGAGTTTACCTTTTTTGTGCAGAACTAATGCAGAAAAGGAAGGTAGAAGAAGAGAGACATCTTTATGGAGGAAGGAAGATAGAAGGAGGAGGTATTAGTCATGGAGGCACAAGTGGTGGCAAAGCACCCAACAATGGTGAAAATCAAGGAGGTGGTGCGGCTGTCATCCCTGTTTATGCAGCTTCTGCCAACCACCGTCAGAACCACCGTGGAGCTGCCACCTCCAACCTTAAAATCCAATTTCCTACTTTGATTATCATGATCATGGGGGTCTTTACTCTAGTGTAGTTATGTTTGTTCACATAGAAAGTCAAAAGTTTTTTTTCATGGTATGCATAAGTTATTTGGTTTTCCAAAGCTTTTTGTTTATTCAGAGTTTCTCTTTTTTTTGGCCCAAAAATGTTTTATTGGGTCAATATACTTTGATGTGGCGTGTGTCTAGTTTGGGATTTATTTACATAATATATTTTGTAATAAAAGGTCCGGTAAAATGTATTGAAATCTTTGAAGAGAAGAGAATGGCTCTGTACAGTTCCAGAGTTGATGTTATTTTTCACACAATATCAGAATTGTTGTATCCCCCTAATCTTCTGGATTCTTGTCAATCCTCATTCTCTAGATTAAAATAACATTTTAGCACAGGGAATATGAATATGTACTTTGTTCGCATGAACGTTTACTTAAACAACTTATTTTATTTAAAAAAAAATGAATTGGTCATTGACAATAAACAAAATGTATCTGCCTCAGGATTTTTGAGTATACCAGAATTAACAAACCTTATACTCCATCTTGTCTTTATTGTAGGGCGTCTTCTAAAAACAAATTTTATTCATAATTATAAGTCACAAACAATTTCATTAATTACTTTTTCTATTTTATCCTTGTTATTAATTAAAGTTTAAAGCTAAAAAAATTAAACCCCTTTAACTAAAGAGGGGAACAGTTGAAAAAATTTATCAATTTATGATAAATTTAATTATTTAACTGTCATTCCTTAGTATATGAGAATTAATTAAAAATATCATATAATAAAGACAACAAGGAGTATATATAAACCAAATGAAACGCTTCTGAAAAGTATGGATTTGATATGAAGAAAAAAATTGGCTAAAAATTCTGAGACTAGTTAACAAAATGTGTATAAATTTTGTGAAATATTATAAACTATTAATAATGTGGTTCATTTCATATATGTGTAAAAGGCAAGACTCTTCACTCTTGTTCTAGTTCAATAAAAAAAAAAAGGAGAATAGACATACTTTTATTTATTAAATAAAAAAAGGGAATATATTTGCTTTTATGAAACAAAATGGTAAAAATAGGGCAGTCTAGGACAAGGCTCTCGCCAGATGAGTATAAAGCGAAAGATATACGAAGCCTCATGAAATGAAATGGCGATTGAGAGAAAATCGAATGGTTATTTAAGCTGAATATTGATTAAATAACTTCTACATAAGATATGTTGCTTAATTAGCTCACAAATTACATGAGATTAATATAAAATATAATCAGGATGAATACAATGATTTACAAAGTATCTGTGCAGAAAGTTTCTGAGCTCGTTGCATGCTTCATATAACTTAACTAAGAAATTTCTAAAATGTTACACAGAAATGTAGACATCAAAATTAGAATCAGAAATCAGTAACAATTTCAAGCTTCCGAGTCTGGAAAAACCTGCTGCGACCTTTGCCACTTGATTCTATTTCTTCACTTTTTCTCTTTGATGTGCTGAAACCTACGTTTCTTAATTTCAATTGCCGCTTCCCACCGTTGCTTCCACCTTCCCCTTCTTCATCCATTTTATCAGATTCCCTATAAATTAATTACAAGTGTGAATGAGGAAAGACTAGCATGAACAATTCCCACATAAAGCTTCTAACTCAGAAGATACAAAATGAATGAAAAAAGGAATGAGATTTATCATTTAACATGAACAAATGTCCATTTAAATGAATAGAATTTCATCCTTCAACATAATCAAAGGGACCTAAAGGAAATAAGCCCATCAAGATTCAAGTTCAGCTTAAGAAAATCAGAGGGAGGGTGGTTACTTAAGAGAAAGCAAGTCATGAAACCCATAAATGTTCTTAAAATTCATAAGCATATGGTGTCCTGCTGCAAAAACTAAAAGCAAATTATACGAAGAGTAGGTTTGAATTTGAGACTGCAATAGAATCTTGAAGCCCCTAAAATATTTCAGTTCACCACTACTTTGTTCCCCACCTTATATATGGACTAGATTGCGGCTTGCATAGCAAGAGATTTACAGAATCAGTGGTAATACGCAAGCATAACAATATAATGAACAAATACAAAGGGCAACAAACTCATGGATCACATGCTATAAAGATTTCTGAAAAGATGTAGATTTCTGACTTACCATAAGACTTCCACAGCATCTTTAAAATATGTAGTGCAGGTTCCCCAGCTGAATCTGACCAATGTTGGGAATCCAAAGACAGAATGTTTGTGTTGTTCTAACCAGGATTTGGTTTTGGGGTCTGCGCAAATGAAAATATACCAAGGGTTTTCATAAGCAAAAAAATCTTTTTGCGATAAATAAACAGAAATTCATCAAGACTAGGAGGATATAGCTTAAGATGGACTCATGTCCTTCTCACCTCCAGGATATCCAGACCCAAAGTTCCTGTGCATGTTTTCAGCAGTCTCATCAAGCACCCATTCCCGCAAAGCTCGGTCTCTAGTGACCTAAATAGTGAAAATTAAAAGGGCCAACGCTTGTGGGCTGCCAGATTTTGCACCATAGGTAATAATAAAAAGGGAGATCAGTACCTTTGCAACTATGCTAGCACCACTCACAACAGGATAGAGACTATCAGCCTTCTTTGCAACCACAAATTTGATAGAAGGGAAATTTTTTGACAGCATAATTTCATATTTTCCTGGATCTCCAACTGTATCTATATAGACCTGACAAGCATAAATAAAATTTTGCTTGCGCTTTTATTTTATCATTGAGGTATATCTGCATTAATATGACATCCCAAAAAACATAACAGCAGTAACCGCATGCTTCTGCAACCAAATTATCCTCAAAATGTGCAAATAGATGTCACTAAAAAACACTTTGTATAGAAGAGTGCATGCAAAAACTACTCAATAGAGAAAGGTGTTTCTGTTTCAAGGTTTCATAATCATTTAATTCAGTCTTAATTGATAAGTGGTTGTGAAAGATTTGAATTTTGAGTTGCAACCGAAGATTTTTTCTAAAGATGATGATGATGATTTTGAAGTATGCTGGATACATTAATAAAACTTCATTGACCTTAATTAATAGTTTGTCCTTCATGTTGGATGTCATTCTTAACATAATACCCAAGTCTCATGCACCAATTGTTCAAGAGTTCAATCCTTGCCACCCATTGTTCACAATTAAAATTGAAATTTCAGCACCAAGTAGGTCAGTTCAAACTTTGTCTGAACTTCTGCCTAAGGGACTTTCACATGAAGAGGAATACTAGAAATATTGATCAAACCAATCATCATCCTTCACTGAACACCTAAAGCTTTTGGGTTGAGTATTACTTGAGAAAACACACAAGCAAATTTCAGGTTGCAACCACAAACCCAGGAGTTCAACTATTTGAATTCAATAAATTAGGGTATGGGTATAGAAGATATACATGTTAGTGCCATGCTATACAAAGATATGTACATTAGTTCATGCTGCTTCAAAATATAGTTAGGAATATATGTAAGTAACCAATGAGACAGATTAATTCATACTTAGTCCTAGTTTCATCCATAGAAGATATCTAAATCAACTTATCAATTCATAATATCGCAAGACAGTCTCAAAGAAAGCAAAACAAAAAAGTCAAATGTGTTTTAAATATGAACGTAAAGGCTTATACTATCTAAACTGTTTTCCAAAAAACATTATTTCTGTAAAAAGATCAATGAGGGAGATATTGATATGGCTACTGTAATTATGAGTCAATAAGTTTTGTAAAGAATTCCCAAAGAAATTTTAAAAGGAGGAGATTTAGGGAAACAGACAGCAGGATTACAAAGAACAGGCCTTATGAAGTATGATTGTCAAGGGGGAAGGGGGCTAGTAATGGGAACAATCGCTTAGAAAGATGAAGTATAAGATCAGAATACAAAGAAACAGGAGAAAAAGGAAGAACATCAACCAAGTTTTCAACAGTCTGTCTGCTCTACTACATGCAACTCAAAGAAACTAAAATTGATTCATTTTTTCCTTGAAAGACATGAACTATAGTTCAGTTAACTTGTATTTGATATTAACATAAGTTGAATAAAGTTTACCTCAGTCAGAAGAACTCCCATCTTCAGTACCCTATCAATCAAGCCCATTGCAGATTGATGCGATATCTCATTCAGATTTATCTTGTTCCTGTTAAAATCATGACAAGGAAGGACCTTAAGAAAAGAAAATCATTGTAGAACTAATGAAGAACTAAGTTATGTTCGATCACCTCTTCAACATTTTAGCTGAGAGTTCCCTTGGGTCTAAGACATCAACTGCCCATCCAATTGATTCATTACCCTTTAGACTATCAAATAATTCTTCCCTCTTCTCTTCTTTTAGTGTCTTCGAATCTGCGCCAGAAAAGTGGCAGATGATAACACTTGAAAACCGGTTAAACAAAAAGCAACAGCGGATTTATTACAAGACCATATCAACGATCTATCAGCATCCCAACAAAAATTACATCTTATTACAAATTTCATTCAATTGCCCTTTGGAGAACAAAATTCTAAGAATTTCCCACCAGAGCTACATAAGAATTCAATTGACTTTTACAAGGAAAGTGAGATACTAACCGTTACAATAATTAAGACAGCGGATTACCACAATTCAGTAAGTCTTATAAAAATTATGATTATAATATTAAAGCTTTCAACTTCAGCTCTATCACCATTCTTCTTATACAACAATCACCAGCATCACATGATCATCACAAAGTGAACAAAAGGATTAAAGCTGAACTTACCAGCAAAACTCAAAGTTGCGAGGGTCTTCTGATAGGAGCGAGCACAGTACAAGCATCCATACACCATGGGTCCTGAAATTTTTTTTCCCAAAATGCTAAAACAAGACTCCATTACAAAATTCAGACTTTAACAAAAAAATCGAAAACTCAAGCTCCAAAAGCTGAATTGTAGGGGGGGAAAAATCAACGATAATCATGGAAAAAAGAAAGTTTAAAGAACCTAAAACGGGTCCTCGGCCAGCTTCGTCAATTCCCATGATGCAAGGCTTTGATGCCCATTTTGGGAGAAGGATCGCTCCAGAGTCCATTGCGAGTTGCTTCCGTGGGGTATTCAGCTGCTCAAGATACGCGCGAGCTTTTTAGTTTCCCGCCAGAAGATATCACCTGCGAATCTAGTCTCTCAGACACCCCTCCCGAGCACAACATACTTGTTATCAACTCCAATCCATGTTACAAAAGGTAAAGAACATACGACAGACATTTGACATTTGACATTTGACATTTGACATTCGTATTACCTCTAAATAGGTAGGGAGTAACTTTTTTAATTTGACATTTGTATATAATTTCCCTTATGTTTAAAATAAGATCGGTAGGTGGAAAGACAGTAATTCAATTCTCAAAAAAAATTTGCAAATATATATATTTAAAATGAAAAATAAAAATATTAAATATAACAATGAGAAATGTATCAGTTGATTTTAACCGTATTTTTTAATCCATGTGAAAGGACTATTTATTTCTTATAAAAAGATATAAAAGAGAGTAGATAAAAATAGAGAATTTTTTTCCATAGAAGGACAAATTTTTTTACTAAGGATAAATATATTCTTATTAAAAATAATTATATTTAAAATATTATTAATATTATATATAGATATATCTTTTAATAAGTATTTGAATATTGATTTGTTATCATATAATGAACTAATACATTCTATTAGAGTTAAAATGACAAATTTATTTTTTATATAATTTTTTAAAAAAAAATTAAGTTCACCCGCGATATAAAAATAAGATAAATTTTTTTTCCTTAAATGATATCAATATCGGCTATACGAGTTATTTATTACTCTTATATATAAATTTAGATACTCAAAATATAAAATATCTTTATAAATATTATAATTATAATAAAATAATATTTTTTTTAAAATTAATCGTACTATAAATAATTGTAAGTGGGTATTACAAATTTTATTCAAATAAAGTAAAATGATACATATATGTTGGGCTAACTTATAACATTCGATAGGAAATGAAGCCCCAAGAAGCCCAAATAAATATACATGAAAAACATAAGACATAAAAGCCCAATCAAACATACAACCCGCTGAAAAAGTAAACAAAAACCAAGCGTAAGAAGAAACCAGCATCGATTTTAGTAAAGTACTACTTTATTATTATTTTAATTATAATATTTAAAAAAATATTATAATTTTTAAATATTTAAATTTATATTTAAAAATAATGAATAGTCCACTTTACTTGATATTAGTATTACTTAAAAAAAATTAGATTTTATTTTATCTTTGAATTGTGAGTAAACTTAATCTTTTTTTTAAAAAAAATTATAATAAAAAAAACAAAGAAAATAAACACGCATTGCACCTCATAATGTAGTATCAGAACCCGAGAAGCAACCAAACTGAAGAAGACAACTCAACTAGACCTGAAATGAAAAAAAAAAAAATAGACCTTGTGAAGAAGTAACCCCAATGGCTAGTGAATATTTTTGTTAGTTAGAAGTAGAGATAATTATATTATAAATATTATTAGGTATTAAATATAAATATATTTTTTAGTATAGATCTAAAATTTGTTTGTCATATTACGGTCCACTAACCATTTCCATTAGACCTAAATCTATTGATAAAAAGTATTTAAGTATTGAGTTGGAGCATAACTATGGTGTATTTTCTAAGTGGTGTATTCTTCTATTAAAGATAATTATTATTAAATATAGATATATCTCTTAGTAGATATCTAAACATTAATTTAACATGTTATGAGAGATTAACCTTTTTGCTAGAACTAACACATGTCGTTAAAATTTTGTTTTTTTTGTTATAATGTTGGAATTGTAATTTTTTTATATAAAAAAGTTTAGGTAAATTCGACATTAGTCTCTTACTAGGATCAGGGCACAACCCTAAAATTCATAGACTACTTATAAGAGACTTACGAGGTCATTTATTAAATAAGCTCTCATAACTATAGCAAAAATTAAATTTAACTCCTTATAGGATGAGTTTTTTTCTAATATATATATAGATATATATATATATATATATATATATATATATATATGCTAACTTTAATTAGCAATTGTCATTTGAATATGGCCATGAACCAATACCTTAATGGATTGACTTGGAGGAGGGGATCCGTTGGGTGAAGTTTGTTCCAACATAATAAGGGAGAAGTGGGCCTATTTTGTTGGAGTTTGATGTCCACACATAGATCATCATCGTCATTCTGTTCTCTTCTGGTGGTGGTGGACTTGGACTTTGTGCATGCCTTGGATTCTTGCTTCTCATTCAGTTTTGGAATATTTTCATCCATCTGCCTCTGTCTTTCCCACATGCCCTCCTCCTCCTCCTCCTCTTCCTCTTCTGGCCCATCTTTCTTTGTCCTTTTACCAGAAAATAGACTATTCATTCCAGCCCCCAACAACATAAAAGTTGAGGATTCAACATCAAAATTGTGAAAACCACCCCACAGCTTATTTCAATCCTTCATATATTTGTTAGATCAAGACCTTCCCAAGATTTATTTGTTAGAAGACAGCTTACTATAGTTTTCAACATATTTTTTGTAACAAGGCTTTTCTACTCATATACAACAAATTTGTGTTAGGATATCTGTTCAATTGTAACCAGTTTTTCTCTCTCAAAACATCCACACGAAGTATTCCTTTGATACTAAATCTAAGAGTAAATAAAAAATTTATTTTAATATTAAATCTAAAATTTCAATTTATTTTATTTTTAAAATTATAATTTTTTATTAATTGTACATATTTAGAGGGTTTCATCCAAGGAATAGTTTCCTAGTAAATGATTAGAAGAGATATTTTTAAAAAAATCAACACAATTTTTTTATAAATAATTAACTTAGCTATTTTTTTTTAATTTTTACAAATTGATTATTTAAAATGGGACTATGTTTTAGTTTTATAACAATATATGATGAGTATTGGACATTCTAATGATTTATAAATCGAAATAGAATTTGTGCCAAAATTTTATCAAAAATAATCATTTTTGTGAATTTCTTGGTGAATTTTCCCGGTTAAAAAGGAATAAGGTGAAATGTTAAGTTTAGTAACTTGCGTTAATGGCAAAAAAAACAAACAAAAGAAAAGAAAAGAAAAGAAATGTAAATTGGGTTAATTAGGTTTAGTAGTTAAGATGTAATTACTAAGAGATATAAAATGTAGCGATCAAATTTAACATGAACATGAGAAAAAGGAAAAACAAATTAAGGATTAATAAGAGGGTTGAAGAGAGGTGGTTGGGGGTTACAATGGTAGCTAGTGAAGTGATGGTGAAATAATATCGATGTTGTAAATGTGATATGTGAATAACCATGAAACTAAGTCACTCTTGTCTAATTATAATTATAAGAATTATTTAATTTTTAAAATATTTTTTTAAAAAAATAAATAAATTATAATTAATATAAAAATTAATTAACTAATTTAGATATATTTAAGAGTATATAATATGAGTTCATACTGATTTGATTATATTTGATCATAATTAATTGATTTATTTAATATTTTAAATATATCTAAAAAATTAATTAACTCTTATAATTAAAATAAAAAATAATATATTATTATGTGTTAAACTCGTCATTATTAAATTATGAACGTGAGGTGTTGTGGACACAATCATTCTCAACTTAAATAATTTCCTATATAGTGCCCTACATGTTTGCTATGTTTATTTGATTTTTTTTATAAAAAAAAAGATTAATTAATTATACGTTATAATTTCAACATTTTAATCATTAGCTCCTCCTCTACTTTGAGAATAATAATATTCAATATTGAAATTGATTTGAGAAGTTGGAACGCAATTTTTAGTATAATATGACTTTTTCATTAAATTAATTTTATCAAGATACACTAGGAAGTTCCATAGTTTCTCTCCATTTTGGTCAACTATTGACCTAAACTTTTTTAATTATAAAAATCAGAAGTCGACAAAGTTTGATTCCCAAACTTGTTTAATTACAATGAAGTCAGATGTATGTGTTTGTGGATTAGGTGGTTTTTAGGGGAAATAAATTCAGCGTATAATTTAAGCTAATAATTCCAATATATTACTCATATACAATTATTTAATTATAATAAATATAATATATCTCCCCAAGATACCCTTATTATAATATTAGATTAATCTTAACTTATAAGTTAGGTAAATCCTTAAGAAAAAAATAATAAATATTAAAGATAATATAAATTGATGTCGTATATTTAGGATAAATTTACCTAACTAATTCATATATTTAGTATGGGGAGTACTAATATATAGTTATTTATGCAAAATTATTATTCTTCTGATATTTAATATATGACATAATTTAAAAGTTGTTCTTAGTCTTAAATATGACTTATTTTATATATTTATTAATATTTTTTAATTACTCTTATTAATATTCTCTCAATAATAATCAAGTAAAAGATATAAGTAGAGAATTAAAGAAAATTATTAAGATATTTAAAAAATATATTATATTAACTATTTTTTTAATCTATTTAAATTAGTTAAATATATTATATATATTAAAAGATTAGATAGGTATTTTATAATAAAAAAAAACTATTTGTGGCAAAGTTAAAGCTTAAAAGGGGAAATAGACCATTGATGGAGAGACAAAGGAAGGTGGAAGGAACAAGGAAGTGCCGTAGTGGGAAGAGAAGGTTATAGCCTGAAACAAGTTCACGAAAACGCCCTGTAAAATTCTTGTAATGTTTTGTAAGTTTGTCTTATAATTATGGTTCTTGTTCGAAAAGTAATATTTCTTAGTTTGCCAAAGCTAAACACATCATTACAATCTGCAGCCTTGTTTTTGAAGGAAAAAAAGATAAGGGTACACAGATAGGTGGAATATGGGGAACCTATTCATGTGACAACCTAACCCAAAAAGGAAAAAAGGAAAGAAGAATAAGTGCCCTTCTTTCTTCCTCTGAAGGCCAGGTTGACAGATTCACAAGAACACGAATTACTCCACAAAACAAAGAGGTCACCACCATCATTGCCTATACATGTGCTCTGTTTATCAACCAGCACACCACAAATTCTCGATTCCATCATCTAGTAAATAACTCCCAATCTTAACTCATCCCTAACATAATTTTTTTTCCCTTTTCAACTTTTTCTATACACAAAGTGCGGTTGCAAGTTCATCATTTGTCATGTAACAAGAGATATCATATCTGAATGAACTCATCATCACTCTCACTGAACAATCATCTGAATCATGGATTCTATTCTTTCTCTGTTTCTGCAACTTCTGATCAGGTCCAGGTACTTCATAGCATCATGAGGTTGCAGCCCTTCCAGAAAGAACTTGAATAAACGATTGTGTGTTGCTTGCATCACCTCAAAACAGTGCTCCACTGCAATCTCTTCCTCCTCTTTGCTCATCTCCACTGCCTCCATTAATGGAAGCAACTCTACTTCCTCTTCTCTGAAGTGTTGCTTGGATTGCCCCTGTGTATGAACAAATCACCAACCACATAAGCTCACAGTTCATATGATACATTATTCTTAACCAAAGTTTGATTATGATTCACCTGCAACAATTTCAGCCTAGAAGAGAGGTTGGAGAGAGCTTCTCGGTAACCAGCGCTTCCACAGTCTAAAACCCCAACAGATTTTATAACTTCTTTGATGCCATTCATGAGTGGTAGGTCCCTAGCATGTTCCTCCTTTGCAGCTTTTGATAGCGCTGTGCATATAAGTTCATTTCACATTCCATTCACTAAGCATTGATTCAAAAGCAAGCAAGCAAACTTCTTCCTCTTTCTGTTTTATTTTCAGATGCAAAACGTACGTAAACACTTCAAGCTAGAAGTGCCATTTTTACTTCTTATTTTCCACTTGTTAATAATAAACTAGAAACCCCAACATTGCATTATTGGGCATCTCGTAGCAGACAAGTTGAACGTAAATAAATATTGCTCACTTAACTTCACAGATTCAAAGATGAGATTAAGAAAAATCACGTTGAAACCCCTCCACAAAACTAATAACAGGGATCACATGATATTATATACTTGAAAACACCAAACAGACCCAAATCCAATAATGACTAAATACGTGCAAGTATTTTATTCTTAATTACTTAAATCAAAGTTATCCGATGGTGTGAATAACTTCAATATAAGATTATTGGGCTTTTGGGTAATTATTGAGTATGCTATAATATAATTATAAATTAATGGAAATGCAATAATATAATGGATTCGTTTGGATAAAATTTTAGAACGGACTTATGAAAAAAAAGAACTTTTAGGCAGCTAGAAAATAGTTTTTGGAGAAGAGTTTATGAAAAAAATTAATTTTGAATAAATGAGTGTTTAGATAGTTATTTCCAAAAATATTTTTATTATTAATAAATTACGAAAAAGAGTATGAATATTAAATGAGGAGAGAGAAGAGAGGGGAGAGAGTATAAGAAAAGAAAAGAGAGAGGGTGTAAGAAAAAGTAGGAGATAGAGTATAAGAAAAAGTATGAAAGAGGGGATAAGAAAAAGTAAGGGTAATATAATAATTTGTTAGTTTATACACTCTTTTACTGTTCTATAAGTTACTCTGACCAACTTATCTAAAATATTAATTTTAACTTATAGTTTAATCTAAAAATTTATTTAAACAAATATAATTATTTATTTTAAAATTTCTTCATCTAAAGAGCCCAGTACCTAATGCCTACAGATTTACAACATCCACAGCAATTAACTATGATTATTCAGGCGTACTAATAACACTCCTAGTTCAATTATTTCTATCAAATCACCCATCTAATACTACCATCCTTTTCATTGTCAAATTAATCATCATTAATTAAACAAAGAAAACTCAAGCGAGCACTTCCCTGAGAGAGTTCATTGACTATGACATCTAAAAGAACTTATCCGAAATAAAGTAGTCGGTAAAAATAACAGGTTCAGAGAAATTCACGTGTTGGGATTCCACCTCCACATGCCCACAAGTCTGATTATTATTGAAATTTAATCTTAATCTTAATCGTCTCAAGTTCAAACAGCATATTATAATACAGATTAAAATTTCTCATCAGGCTAATTTTTCAAGAACAATTGTTAAAGTTTCCATAGAATGTGGTAATACACACGCTAAGAGTCGTGGCCCTAACCTCGATCAGCCATGTCGAAGATGGGGAAGAGTACCCTCTCCTCCATCTGAGCATGCTCAAGCATCACCTCAAGCAGCTGCGAGTAGCTCTTGGCGAACTTCTTCGCCTCCATTATTGGGCTACCCATCGTCGGATCTGCGGCCTTTTTTCCTCCACGTGTCGTCAGATCCTCCGCCCACCTCACCATCCTCTCCATATGCCACAACATGCTTTTGTGCTGCAGCCTCGTTACCCTCACCGTCAAAGGCGTCGTTTCATCTTCTTCCCTTCCTCCTCCTCCCGCCGCCGCAACAGTCGCCGCCGCCGCCCTTGTCAGCGGCGGGTTTGGAAACCGCGCGTCAATAAACCGAAGCAATGTATCTCGGGTCCCTGAAATGGTGTCGGATCCCACCTGGAGTGTAACCGGGCTCTCCGGATCGGAATCATGGGCACGCGCTAGCTCCCCTGCCAACGTGTTTCTTCCGGTGGAAGGAACAAAGTCAAGAGAGACGGCCTTGTGGATGAGAGCGAACCGAATGTAGGCAGCAAGAACGCTCTTGGGGGAGCCGTATAACCGGACGGTGGGGTAAGAAGCTTGAGCTCCGTCGTGGGGTACAATCTCCGCCGTTAACTTCTCCGACGTACGCACACAATTACCCATCACAGAAAAAAATAATACAAATGGAAGCCAAATGAGGATGAAATTGCAATTAGTGAAGATTTTGCCGGGAAAGAAGCAGAAGTTAAGAAGAGGGTAAGAGTTTTCTTAGGGAAGAAAAAGCACGAGAAAGAGGGATAGAGGGAGAGTAATGGTAGGTGAAGCTTAAATTAGCAATATTGATAGTTGGTAGAGACTAGAGAGAGAGATATGGATGAAAGAGTAAGCTAACAGAAAGCGACTGAGTAATTAGATTTAGCCTCTGTATAGTTATGCAGAGAGGAGAGGGGGAGAGAGAGAGAGAGAGAGAAGGGATTGTGTTTTTCTGTGTTGTGTTGTGAAGGATGGCGTAAAGGGAAAGGAATGAATCAATGAACGTGAACGTGTAATTTAATCCCTTTTCAGTACCCGCGAAAAAATTCAGCTAGGATATAAATATATAATAATTCATTAATTATTTAATCCATAATGAGCCATTGGTACACATGAGCAATTATGTTTTACTCAGGTAAAACCAAATTTAATTATGATTTTAAAAGGTTAATTAAAATCCATATAAATTAAATTATTTCTATAGAAGTAATCTGTACTCCAAAAGCCATTTTAGTTTTAAATTTGTCTGTTGATTATTAATTTTTCACCTTTCTTCACCTTCACTTTGGTAGCCATGCTAAGCATTAATTTAATATTATACTATCTCTTATTCTTAATATAAAAATTATATAATTAATTTAAATAAATTAATAAAATTAATTATAATAATTATTTATAATAAATATAGTTTATATTTTATTATGACTATTATTATAACCTTTTAACCTCATTTTATTAATTTTTTAAAATTTAACTCATGGAATTTTATCATCCCTACTAAATCTCCGTATCAAATAAATCCTACAAATAGACGGACTTCACCTATCCTAACAAAATGATTGGAGTTTGAATCCCATTTATTTAAAAAATATGTTTGGGAGAGTTCTAATTGTCCCAACAGATACCTTTAGTTTCTAAAAAAATACAACACAACACGTGAGTAAATTTACTATTTGTATATATTTCTGGCCAATTTTGAAGAAATATTTTTTTCATTTATTTTTTTTAAAAAATAACATTAGGAAAATTTATATTGAAAAATAGATTTCCATTCCAAAAAAGATTTGGTGTTACTATATACTTTAGTTTATCCTAGAGTATAGCTTTTGACCATAGAGTGTTTATTCGGGTAAAGCTGAGGTCTTTTTGGAGGGATAATGGGTACGAAGATTAAATAAAGCATCAGGGACAATTATAGATTCAGTTAGGTTCCGATTCCGACCAGATCCATAATGGATCTTGTACGATTGAAAAATATTTTCATAATAGTTAGTACTAACTACTGAGAAGATTAATTAAGTAAACATCATTAATTACGATGATATATATTTTAAATATTAAATTATTTAAATATGCAGAAATTCATTAATATATTCTGTTCTCGTTATCATATCAGTAAAAGCTCGTGGTCTGGCATTGGGTTTGCAGATTTTTGGACATTGACGTGGGGAAGCACATCCGTTGCTGCAAGTTGCCACTTGAGGAATAAGCTTTTCTTTGTTTGTTTGTTTGTTTGTGTTTTCTTTTTTAAGAACTCAAGGAAAGAGTCAAAGAGCTTTGTTAGATTAGTTAGAGACTTGTACTTGTTTTTATAATGTGAAAATATATAAGGAAAATTACTGTAAAATATTTCTTATAAAGTTTATTGTTTCAAATACAGACACAAGTGCAAATTATTTCTAACAGATATAATAACTCTTTTGTGTAGAGTTTATCTTTAATTATATATAAAATAAAAAATATTTACATACAGTTAAATATAAGTTATACTCTCTTAAGACTTTAGGTTCTTAAAATATTTTATATGATAAATTTTATAATAAGAGATTTTTATTAATTTTTTTTAAAAGAATAAATTAGATTTTTTAATTTTTTTTTTGTTATCCACCTGATTTACTAGAATTTTGTCCTGACTATATTTGGATCCGATCCACCTCGAACACCTGGCTATGGTGGGTGAGTCTTTCAATAAGAATTTTCTACATATGATAAGGATTAAACTCAAGATTTTATTTAAACGATATCAAACCGCTTATCACTTAAAATTTTTTTAATTAAATTGTCATTTGGTCCTTTAATTTTTTGGGTACAATAGGTCTTAGGTCCCTTAAGTTTTTGGGTCCAATAGGTCCCTTAAGTTTTTGGTCAAAAAGTAAAAACCTATCATAAGTATTGGGCCCGGACTTGCAACCTATTTTAGGCCCTTGTAACGTCTTGTAGGCCCGTTTTAGCTATTGTTTCGCCGAAATAGGACCATCTCCAACCAAACAGGCTTGGGCTGGGGCTCTTATAAGCCCTTACTCTATTTAAACTTCAAAACTTACTATATCCAATATTTCCTTCTTCTTCTTTTTTAAAAGATGAGAATAAAAAAAAAAGTTAAAGTACGAGAGTTAAATATATCTAATAGTATTTATATATTCATGAATTGATATAGTCAATAAACATATCTAATACTAGTTATAAATTCAAATATCAAAATTGATATACCGGCAACTTGTCTTTGCTTCAAAACAATCATCATGTAATAAAATATAATTAAATAAACAATGACAGAAATTGATTATATTCCTAAACTCAGTTATTTATATTCCTTTATTACTATTTAAATAACATGCAAAGTGAAAGTTTCACAGATTATACAATTATTATATTCTTATTCCATTTATTTTATTTCCTTAATGAAAAAAAAAACAGGCTAGGATGGATTTAATTTCTTTTCCCTCTTAAACCTAACGTAAATATAAATTTGGTGGACCCACAGTGGAAGGTTTTAAAAACTTAATGTCTAAGAAATCTTAAAATTATGTTTATAATAAAAATAATACTTATTTTAATTCTTAGAATTTAAATTTAACTTTAAATACAACACATCAATTCTTTTATCCCTTAAATTAATATTTTTTTTTAAAAAATATTAATATTAACGGTACCTATTAAAATTTTTACATCTAAAGGAAGATATAATATTTTAAAAAATAAAATAAATTTATTATATATAATTAATATAATTATTTTTTAATATATTTAAATTAATTATATAGTTCTCTATCAACCCGAGTTTCTAGTAATACACTTGAAAATTTCCCAAAATTCACTTATTAGGCATAAGACTAACCCGAGTTTATTTTGAGCGCCACTTCCACGTGTACCGTAGCTAACCTCGACCACGACGATGGAAAGTGGAAACCGATAAAATTGAAGTCATCTTCCATCAACGCATCATTCTTGCACAGGAAGGAAGGAAGCAAACCGCGCAAAGTTCACTTCTTCTGGTACGTCTCTCGCTCCCATCTCTTTTGTTTCAATTTATGTACTGGTTCCTCTCGAACAATACAAGTTTCTCCCATTGGGAAATTTTCTGATCGGTTCAGTTTGGGATTGTTTCGGCTTTCTTGCAATTGTTCTTGATCTTTCCTCAATTTGGTTTTTGCTTTCTCTGCATTCCCAGTTTAATATAGAACCCAAGAGTAAACACGATGTTCGGATTGATGCGTTGAACATCTGGACTAAGTGTTAGCGTTCTTTATTGTGATACCTCACTGTAGTTTGAGCCATTCCGAAAAATTGCAGTTATATTTTTGTTTTGAATTGAAGTTAGTTATGCTTTGGTTTCTTCCCTTATACTTATCCTTTATTTGTCTCTGAAAGTACGGCTGAATTCATACGTCGCAACTAAGATTGTGACTGTCGTATGGAGGGTTTTTATCAAAATTTGTTCGGATGAACTTTCGCCCCCCCCCCCCCCAAAAAAAACGATTGAATTTTGGATTTACAGCTTTAATTAAGTCTTTGTTTATCCAGAGTTTGTTCTTTGTTTTGTTTTTTGGCGCCAATCCACTGTAGATTGTGTTGGGAGGGGGAAGAGGGGATTTCCTTTGTGCGAAAGGGATGGATTTCTTTCAACTCTCAGCTCTTTATTTTTCTCATTTTGTTGACTTTCTTTGGTTTCATTTTCTTAATTCAGAAGTTAGAACCACCAAGTACTAGTACTTACAGGAAAACCAGGTGGCTTTTAGTATCTAGTTATGTACCTCTAGCTGATATCCATAGATGAACTACAACACTTTAGATGCGTGACTATGACAACCTCTGCACGCAATCAGATTGCTAATCTCAACCGATTGAATCAATTAGAAAAGGGTGAAGTTAGCAGTTTTTGAGTTAAAACTTTCCACTTGTAAAGTTGCACTTACTGTGGGTTTTGCTTTGTGACTGAACTATTCATTTGCAATTTCTAAGATAGTGACTGGTATTTGATGGTTTTTTAATTACATTTTGGTGATAATTTTTTTAATCAAATTATAGATTTACAGGTTAAGTCTTTGTTGGCACTGTTTGATTGAGCGCCTGGCTTTGGTTGGCGGAGCTTCTTGGAGATGAGTCAGCGGGGTTTAATATATAGCTTCGTTGCTAAAGGAACTGTTGTGTTAGCCGAGCACACACCATATACAGGAAATTTCAGTACAATTGCTGTTCAATGCTTGCAGAAGCTACCTTCCAACAGCAGCAAGTACACATTCTCATGTGATGGGCATACATTTAACTTCCTCATAGACAATGGGTTTGGTATTGACTGTTCTAGCTATTATTCTTATGCATTATTGGAGTTGATTGGTTTACATGTCATTTTCTGAATTGTTTCTCTGCCATGTAGTTTTCCTCGTGGTTGCAGATGAATCAGCTGGAAGGAGTGTGCCTTTCATATTTCTTGAACGAGTGAAGGATGACTTTAACCAGATTTATGGTTCAAGTATTAAGAATGGTGATGATGATCCACTTGCTCATGAAGATGACTTATTTGAAGACAAATTTGGCATTGCATACAATTTAGACAGAGAATTTGGGTATGTATATGTGGTTGCTTTTCTTCATAGCAGTTTGGCTTTTTGAACTTTTGTTCTCATTCTTTTGTGCAGGCCAAGGCTTAAGGAGCACATGCAATATTGCATGAACCATCCTGAGGAAATAAGTAAACTATCAAAAGTAAAGGTTCAAATAACCGAGGTCAAGGGGATAATGATGGACAATATTGAGAAGGTACACGTTTCTTAGTCTGTTGTAAGGACGATCAAAATACTTATCCTGCATGTACATGCAAAGCTTACCCATATCAAAATACTAGTGCACGAGTCCGGGGACGAGAGAAAAATATGTTTCTATGGGTTTGTAGATGGAGACTGTTGTCCCCTACCCATATCTCATCTTTAACCTGTTGTTGATGTTAATGTTATTTAATTAATGTTTTCAATAATCAGATGATAGTTTACTAGAGTGGAAGAACTCTCATTTTCCTTTAAGAACCATGAAATAATATCTAATGTTTTAGGCACGATCATAGTTCCAATATAAAGCTAAACAGTGAGATGTGCATTCTGAGGCATGGCTTTGAAACAAAGTCCAATCACTATGGTTGTCTCAAGTAGTGTCTTGTTTCCTAAGGATGTGCTTGTTAGTGAAATACATTTTCATCATTCATACTAATATGAAGTAATTAGGGTATAACAAGAGACATATTATCGATCAGTTATAGATTTTGTGGGAGAAAATAAGAAATAATGATAATATTAATAGCTGTTCATGGTGAAGTGAATTCAAAGTGATTAGTATTTACTGGAGCATAACAAGTTCTCTGCTGCTCTGCTAAACCTGACTTGAAGTTCCCTTATCATAACAAGCTCAATTCCTATGTACACCAAAATGTGGTCAGATGTTCTAAGACCAAGGAAAATGTTGAAGACAGTTATTTTTGTCTTCTGTTTTTCACTCAAATTATTATTCACACATTCCTTTTCTTACAAACGCTAAAACAAATGTTTCTGTCCATTACATACGTGAGCTTAGATCCTTCTCTAAACCAACCCATATTTAAAAGGTTTTGAACATTAATACAATACAACTCAAGTTGTTAGTTTTTGATACCGAGATTGACATAATAAAAAATGTTTCTGTTTGTTTACAGTCATTGTTGACTTGAGCATCATTCTCTCTTATGTTGCTCTGTAAAGCAAGTTATGAAGTTACCACTCATATTGGGCAACTCTAGTAACAGCCTTTGCGTTACCCGATTGCAGGTTTTGGATCGTGGCGAGAAGATTGAACTTCTGGTTGATAAAACAGAAAACTTGCAGTTCCAGGTATCTATTACAGAACGAAGATTGTGAGTGATACTTGAAATGTCTATTACATTCCTGCTCATATCTTTGTATTGTAAATGACATGATACTTAGATACTTCAAATTCTATTGGCTCATAGCATCTATGCCCATATAATGTCTCATATCCATATCTATGCATTTTGCTTATCCAATGCTTACCCTATGTTTGGATGGAGAGAAAAATAGGAAGAAAGTAGAGGGGAGAAAATACTAGGAAGAAAAATTTCAAAAAAGGTAAAAAATTTACTATTTTTGAGAGTATTCTTTCATAGAATTCTTTCTTCTCTAATGTTCTTAAATAAATCACTTAAATTATAAAAAATATCACTTGAACTCCCTAAAATACTCCTTTGTAATTATATTATATATCAGTTTGTATGTTAAGTTAGGTAAATTAATTTGCTAATTATGAATGATGATGTGATTTTGTTTGTTCCTCCCAAATTTAGGCTGACAGCTTTCAGAGGCAAGGCAGGCATCTAAGGCGGAAGATGTGGCTGCAGAATCTCAAAATGAAGCTAATGGTGGGAGGGGCAGTCCTTATCCTGGTTATAGTACTGTGGCTTATTGCTTGCAAGGGTTTCAAATGTTGATGGGTCTAAGCAAAAGCTTGTATTAACGCGTATATAACATAAATGGCATGTACAAGATGAAATGTTGCTCACACTTATAGTTTGATTTGATACAGTAATGTATAATGTTAGTACCTTAGCCTGTATATGATCACATGGAAACTGCTTGCTTTCAAGTTCCCAATCAGTTCTTAAATTTGAATGGCATTTAATTTAAAAATATTTTAAAGTTGTTAGATCTTGACTCTTGATGGTATATTTTCTAATTTTATATTTTCAAAGTGGATCAAAATGTTCTAAAGTTGCAACAAAACCACAATTTTAGAATAATTTCAGAGGGTGTTTGGATTGACGTGGAGAGGTATGTTAGAGGAGTATTGTTTCATAAAATATAGAAGTGATTAAAAAATGATTTAAAAAGTGCTTCTGAGAGTATCCAAATGTAAAATTGATTAATTTCTCCATCCTCCAAATTCCTACTGTGTTTCGGCTTTGATTAATGGTTTTGAAATTTATAACTTCCTCTGCCAAATTTACAAAAATACTATTAAGATATATTCTTTTTAGATTTAAATATAAGAGCTAATAGCTAATTTATAAATATTTAAACATTAATTATTTAAGATAAATATATTAATTTTTTTAACATTTTAATCATTAACTCCAAACCACATGAATAAAAACATTTTCAATATACACAATCAAAATCAATAACGATAATTTAAAAAAATTATAAATTTAAGATATAAAATAGATTATAATATTATATTTAAATTAAAACAAATAATTCAACTAACTACAAAAGACGAGAGGGAGTAAGTTGAAGAAAGCATGTGAGACACAACCTTAAAACAAATAAGGAAAATATTAAAAGGTACGTGTATTCCATGTATTTTTCCTCGCATGCATATCCTTATAATTATAATATTGGTACTAGTATTATTATATTCTTGATTGCTTACTTTTTTTACTCTTCATTAGTAATTTCCGAAAGTTTGCAAACTTAATCTTACCAGAAACCAAAAACAAAAATTGAAGTTAGACAATGTTTGTCACTTGTATGTGGATCATAATCACAAATGAAAAAAAAGTATAACATTACAAAATAATAATTTAAATCTTAACAAAATTATATTCAGTTTGTTCTTATAAAACAGCATAATTAATATTTAATATCTTCAAATACTAGCCATATCATAAATATAAAAATCAATTCATTTTTCTTCTAAATTTATAACTTTTTAGTTTCTCATATAAATTATTAACTAATTATTTTTTAAAAAATCAACATGTATTGTTTTTAAAAATAACTTAACTAATTATTTTCTTAATTTATATAAATTAATTATCTAATTCCTTAAAGTGAGCATAATATACTCTCATATGAATGATTTTTTAATCATATTTATAGAGCCGAGAGAAGGAATTTTTTAATCATATTTATATGTTATATGACTATTTTTTTATATAAATGTACCGTTTTACTTTCATTTATTATTGTATTAATTTTGATCTAATGTACTATATTAAACAAGAGTAAAATTGAGAAATTGTGAAATTTTAAAGTAAAATTAATAAAATTTATTTATTTTTAGTTTATATGTAAAATATAGAAATTTAAAAGAAAATTTAGTATATACATAATATATTAGAAATAACTTATAAATGAGATGAAGTGAATATACTTTGTAACAACGAGTTGCTTCATAGTTAAATCCTCACTAGCTCCGTCCATGTTTTATTAAAAGGGGTTTAACCCTTGTACTTCAATGGTCAAAGAATTTAATAACTTATTAACTTATTAACTGGCAAATAATCATATGTCTGATTTGCTTGACTTTTATTTATTGAACAAGTTATTAATACGAGTAATCTCATAAAAGATGGATTAACTTTCTAAAATATTTTATAAGAAGAACTCAATATCCTAAACTAATTTATAGTTCATTTAATATTTTAAAATATTATTTTAGTAGTACCCTTAAGTATTTTTAGTTCACCTTTAACTTTAAGTATTTTTATAGCACAATAAATTTAGGATATTGAATATTACAAGAAAATATTTTAGTGTGTTAAATGTATAAAAAATTATTAGAATAATGCTTTAGGATATTGAATGTTATCTATAACATATTTTAGGTGATGAATGTACCTTAACATTAAAAGAATACTATATAAACTCATAAATAAAATCTACATAACATACTTAGAAAATAATGTATAAATTCCATATAGCGTCTCATTATTTTCTATCATTCACCATCTCTAAATATTAGCTATACCCTATACAATTTATATACTAAGCTAAATAAAAAGATTGAACTTAAATTATTAATGATAGACTAAATTACAACAAACTCCTTCAACATTCAATTTTTGCGGACAATCCCTAACACTATCAATTACATATATAATAGAGGTGTACATGGACAAGGCTAGGCAGAGCAACCCCTTGCCTGTTGTCCTCTACAAAAAAAAAATATAGGCTACATTTTACAGCCCGAAGCCCGACCCTACTCGGTAAAAGCCCTAATAATTTTGAGTTGGGTATGCCCAAATCATGATACCATGCTTATATTGTGAAAAAAATCTACAATTATAAACTTCTAAAATAATACTATATTCATATGTCTTCAAGAGTTAAATAATATTAATAATTCACTAAGAATAAGGTAACAAAGATAATAATTAAAATCTTGAGATCTATTGTATATAAAAAATAAGCGTTGAAGTTTAAGTAGCTTGTAATTGTAACTTTGTATCAATCTTTCCAATATTGACAAAGATAAAATATCTAAAAAAATAAAATAAATAATTATAATTTGTAATGTAATCATATGATAATTAACAAAGTTAAAAAAATTAGTATAATTATAAATATTAAAAAATACAACTTACCTATTTAACTACTCATATTTTTAAAATGACCTTCTAGTCACCCGTAACTATCATATTCTCCCTTCCAAAATAGAGAAAAAAATAAAAAAAATAAAAGAATGGGTGCTCATAGGCTAGGCAGGGCAACCCCATGCCCAGTGCCTAGCCCAAAAAATACATGAGCTGTATTTTACAGCCCGATGTCCAACCCTACACTATATTTATCGGGTTAAACAGAATATTTTTATTGCAGACTTGGGTGGAGATACTGAGTTGTAGACTTTGTGCACAGCTCTAATATATAACACTATCGAAATTTAATCTATATGTCAATAACTTCCTAAACTTTAAACTGTGTGAATGAAAAATGAATAAAAACTAATAGTGACTATCATGAGCTCTTTTCTTATAGCTGGGCCATTCATAGGTTTTTCTTTGATTCTTGATTTGATCTACAGAAATCGAACTCCCCTCAATTATGAATTCATAATTGGAAGAGGGAAGGGCCGTTGAACAACTGGGAAAAGCCTGAGACCAGTTAAGAAAAGTAGAAATGGAAGCATATCAGTTTGGAGTGCATGGCTATTCTGGGATAGAACGAACGAGAAATGAATAAAAACTAGAGGAGTAATATGCATATACATAAAAAGGTTAAAGGAATAAAAAAATATTTTATAAAATTAATTGATGAAAATGAAACCTTATGTAATGTAAACTTTTGTTTGATTCATATATATATATATATATATATATGTATGTATATATTGAATACATTAATTAACATATTGATGATGTAAATTTTTGTAACTGTGATATTAATCTTGTTTATAATTCTTGTTGCAATGAAGGTACTATGGCAGTTCCAATGCGTGATCTTTCAGAGCAGAAGAATAAGCAACATGGGCATGATCATCAACAGCGACGAACTTCGTCAACAAAACCTCCGTTCGTGGTGAACCAACTGAGGAAGGCTATTCCGCCGCACTGCTTCTGGCTTCTCTGCTCCGATCGTCCTCCTACCTCCTCCACGACGTCGCATTATCCCTCCTCCTCTACAATTCCCCCACCTTCTTCCCTCTCCTCCCTCATCCTTCTCTCTCCTCCTTCTTCCTCTGGCCTCTCTACTGGCTCCTCCAAGGCTCCGTCCTCTGGATCGTCGCCCACGAGTGCGGCCACCAAGCTTTCAGCGACCACCAGTGGCTCAACGACCTCGTCGGCTTCTTCCTCCACGCCGTCCTCCGATCCTCGTCCCTTACTTCTCCTGGAAGTTCAGTCACCGGCGCCACCATTCCAACACCTGCTCCCTTGACCACGACGAGGCTTTCATCCCCAAACCTAAATCACAAATCCAATGGTACTTAAAATACATGAACAACCCAACCCTCTCGGCAGAGCCGTAACCCTAGTCGGAACCCTACCCCTAGGATGGCCTCTATACTTAGCCATCAACGCCTCAGGCAACCCTAAATATGATCCTCATTTCAGAGAATTTTTAATTTCTAACTTATTTAAGGGTAATTTTGAAAATTTCAAAAATTTGACACTTAAATAATTTTAGTTAATTTCTTTCATTCATATATAGATGAGATATGAAGATTTATTATTTCATATGCATTGGCAATAAAGTTAAAATAACATGTTTGAAGGGCTTGATCAAATACTAGAAAAGGGCCACAAGCTTAAACTTCATGGCCTAATAAAAAAAATTAGTTAATTATAATTAAATATAATTCTTTAAGATAAATTTATAACATATACTCTTTATCTAAGGGACTGTTTGGATTAAATTTTAAAAAATAGATTTTGACAATAATAGATTTTAGTGAATAAATTTTGAGCAGAATAGATTTTAAAAATGGAGATGTTTAGATGATTAGTAATATAATTATTTTTTATATTGGTAAGTTACTAAAAAATATATGATTTGATTAAAAGTACGAGAGAGGAGAGAGGAGATAAGGTGGAGAAGAGAGAGGAGAGAGGAGAGAAGATAGAGTAGATAAGAGAGAGATGAGAGAGAGTAAGAAAAAGTAGGAGTAAGATAGTAATTAGATATTCTATAAGCTCTTTTACTGTTCTAAAAGTTAGTTTCAGTAGCTTATTCAAAACTATAGTTTTAAACTATAGTTTAGACCAAAATTACTTCTAGAAAAATATGACTGTTTATTTAAAATTTTTTCAAACTAAAATTTTGTCCAAAAAAGCTTTCACACTGAGTTGCCAAACAGCCACTAAATTAATTAACTAATTTTTATATTAATTATAATCAATTAATTTATTTAAAAAAATTAACCAATCTCTCTCTATACGCGCACACGTACTTACTCCAGTTAGCAAGCCATTTGCATGTGGTTAACCTACGTCACCTTGAACATATAGTAGAAGGGATTTCGGGAAGAGTTCCAATTAGATTGTGAACGTGTCTTTCAATTTCATAGACACACACATATATGTATATATTGAAGAAAGAATAGAAATGGAATAAAACACATGAAAGAAAAGAAATAATGATTATGAAAGTGAGAGGGAATCCTCTAGGGTTGGGGGGGGGGGTGAAGACTTGGCGTTTTGTGCTATTATTGCTTTCAAATTAAAAGAATCCCCTCCTTCCAGTCCTGACTCAAATTCATCTTACCTACTCATCACTAATACTATATATACTCCATACGTTTAAAACAAGAGAGAAAGAAATCCTTAAGCTGGTCGAATGATTAGCTTTCTTTATGTTGCCAATCTCTTAATGAGAACAATATTATAGTACAAGTTAAGTAGGATGACACCTTTTATACTTCTTGTATGCTCCAAACTTTCAAATATATGTAGGACTCTTACTCATAACGTGTTGGGAATATATATGAAATAAAAAGGTCATGGATGGGAGTAATCCAAGAAAATGTACTTGTATATATCACTTATAACATATTTTATTAAAATAAAAAAATAAATTTTATTAATTCTGTTTTAGAATTATATATTATTATATTCCAGGAGTATAAAGTCTATACAATAACAATAATATAAAAAGTAAAATTATATATTTATATAAAAATTTTAATGATATAATTTATAAATAATATCAAAATATTATCTTCATTTTGCTTTATAAAGAGGACATGAGAGCCATGAAGAAAAATGATGAAAATATTAAATGTAGCATGTGGAAAGTGATTATATTACTCTATTCAATCCCAAACACAATTTTATTAACTTTTACTTAGTGCTTAGTATAAGACTTTATCCATTTTTATTTATCACATTCATAATTTTTTTAAAAATATCTCTATTTAATGCATCATTCTTTTAAAATTTAAATGAATAAAAGTAGCCAATAAATTTGCAATGACATGAAAATGTTTATATAAATGGTCATGAGTTTGATTTTACCTAGTGTCCTTTTAAAAAAGAATGAAATAAAGTGAACAGTCAAATAAATGAAAGAGATAGTTTAAAAAATTATCATAAAATAATTTTTTTATTAATTCTAGAAATATTATGTCATCTAAATTTTATTAAATTAAAATATAATAACTTAAATGATGACATTTAAAAAAATTATTATTCATTTTATTTTTTAAAAAAATAAATATTTTAATTTAAAAAATAAAAACTCTTTTAAACTAAATTAAAATATTTAATTTTTATTAAAAAGATAAAATATAAATTATTTTAAACGAATTATCAATTAATTAAAATTAAAATATATTAAAATATTATATTTTAATTAGATAGAATTTAAAAGATGTGATAATTTATGAATATATACATTATTATAAAAAATCATATTTTAATATAAAAGAAAATATTTATATTAAATATATTAATTCTGAATCACACGATAAAGAAATATGTAAATATATTAAATATAGGGGCCATTGATCTCAGTATGGTGTCAGAAGTGAAAAAAAAAAAGGAAAGAAGGAAGGTGTGAGAGAGGCGGTGGTTAACGCGTGTGAAAGAGCGCCAGATATTTGCTATTTTGGCAATAGAATCACACGACCCCACACCTCACTCACTTCACTCTCAAATACCATTTTGGAATCCTAAGGGACCCATCTTCCAAGGTGCTTGTTTCTGTAACATCTCTTTCCTATTTCATTCATTCATTCGTATAAATACTTCTTTCTCTTCTTTCATTCTCTCACAACAACGCTCAATAAGATCCTCCGCTAATTCCTCCGATATCTGGATTCAATCTTCTGGTACTTTCCTATCTGCATTTCATCTTTCTCTCTTCTTCTTCTTCTTGTTTCTGTTTTGCGAAGATTGCTTCACTAGTGCATGTGAGTTTTCGGACCTGATTGGATTACTTCGATGAGATAGATGTCTTGGTTTTCTGTGTAATGTGATTCCGGTTTTTCTTGTTTTTAAGATTAATCGGGCGAATGAATTCGGAGCGGTTTGATTGCATTGCTTGAAAGGAATTCATTGATTTTACTTCATCAAGATCTGAGAAAAATGCTTACACCGGTGTTTGATTTTTTTCATGCGATATGTATGCATCTATTATTTGCCAATTAATTGGAGCGTTTCATTTTGTGTGAATGCTTAAAATATAAGAAACTTGTTTCATGTCCGTTTCCTTTTCGATATCTTTCAAGGCACTTGTTCAATGGTTGCGTCACGAATCTGTTATTTCTTAAGATTAATTAATTTAATAAGCCGAGTCTTCGTTATTGCTGTTGGTCTTATAAATCAGAACCTGTTTCTTTTCGTTTTATTTTTTTAAACCTTTCATCAGTTTTCTTGATACTCTGAAGATTCCTTCTTCATCATTGGGAACGACGTATACATTTTTTCTTTTAAAAACCCTGGATCAATATAAGAATATCTCTTCACGTTACAGAGATGCTATTGGAATGTGTGTTCGCTCTCGCCCTCTGTTGTCTTCACGAGGTGCATTGCTCCTCATGTCCTTTTCTCTTTCTTTTGTATTTTATTTTAACGCTTTGACTACCTTGGAAGAGCATGTACGGTATTATTAGTCTTCGGTATCAATATATATATATATATATATATATATATATATATATCACTAACAGATCTAACAAAGCGCATCGCTGCTTCTCTTTTTGTAGTTTAATTTAAGATAGCTGCCACCTTCTCACTGTCGGCGACTGCCATATTGTAAGTATAAGCTCATTGATATGTCCCTGGCTTTCTGCTTCTTTAGATTGCTTTTGAGATGAACAGAATACAAATTGTAATACGGTCTAAAAAGTTTGTCTTCTATTTGCATAAATTATGCCATACTGGTTTCGGTTAACTACTGAGATTTGGGAAGATTTTTGCTCATTTTTTACCTTGTTCATCTCCTTGTAACGTTTTATTATATCGTTCTTATGCATAAAACTTGGCTAAAGTTACATGGTTTTGGACTTTGCCGTCTTATTCTTGTAGAATTATGACACAAGAAGAAACATTTTAGATCAAAAGGGTAAAAGATGCTAGGCTGAGTTGGAAAAATATTCACATATTATATTTTTATTTAAGAACTTAATAGTTACCCCCCTAAGAACTTAACTGATGGACAAAACTCATGCAAAATTCCTCATGTTTGTCCTGAAGTTCTTAATATGGATTATGACAAATTGTCCATGGAGAATTCTAGAGAAAGAGTCGATGAGTCTGATTTGGTGGTATGTGGGGAATTATAAGAAAGGGTCAGTGATGTGATATAGCATTCTAAAGAGATATACATGTGCTGTTGCTTTTTACATGAGAAAGGCAAGCCCATGAAGAACTTTACACCTTAGTTTTCTCCTTTCATTTGAAGTAAAAACCTCAGTAAGATGTGTGGTCAGTAGGTGATCATGAATGCTACAGAACCTGTCTTGGACTTTGACAGGTAGGGAAATTGGTCTTTGCCATTACTTCGGTGGGCCATCCTGTAAAATTCATCACTGTATTCAGTTTTGTATATTAGCTGGTTAGCCTCACAAATTTCGCAAACCTGTGAATCAGAAACCCGTAACCTTGCATCTGAAGTATGAAATTAATGTCCCATGCATGTGATATATCAACCTACTTCTGAAACTTTACTGCGGTGTTTTATATTAATGTAAAATCCTCCTTGTTTGTTCCTAAATCAATTTCGGGGTAGCCTCTCTATCACCTTTCAAATAGAGAAAAATCATGCCAGCTACGAGTCATTAAGTTAAACTGTTTCTGCAGAGGGTATATGAACACTAGATGGGTTAATTTTGTTCTTTTTCCCTTAGCATAAGGGAATGTTATAATATATTAATTATGTCACCCCACGCCCATTTGTCCTTTCCTTTTTTTGGGTTTAACTGGAGGGTCATAAACCCATAATCTTAGCAGGACCACTTCTTAGTTTGATATATTATGATTTCCTGTCATGTGATGGCAGACTGAGGACCACCTTCAGATTCTGTAATGTTACTATCTGACCATTGTTTTATTCATCTGCCATTTGTTTTATATATTAAGGACTGAGGAACATATATAAAGATTCCTCTATTCGAGTTAGATATTCAGAAACTGTCCTAATCCTATTTTGATGCCAGCTAGTGTGAAGAAGCAATGGGAGCTGGAGGCCGTGTGGCTACTGCACCTAGAGAAAACTCTGGAGCGCAAGAGAAGCCACTCTCAAGGTCTCCACACTCAGAACCACCCTTCACTGTCGGTGAACTCAAGAAAGCCATTCCTCCACATTGCTTCCACCGTTCCCTCTTGAGCTCATTCTCCTATGTTGCTCATGACCTTTTCTTGGCCTTTATTTTCTATACTGCCACTACTTACTTCTATCTCCTTCCTCACCCAATTCCCAACCTTCTCTGGCCCATCTATTGGGCTCTCCAAGGCTGCATTCTCACTGGTGTATGGGTGATTGCCCATGAGTGTGGCCACCATGCCTTCAGTGACTACCAATGGCTTGATGATTTGGTAGGTCTAATCCTCCATTCTGCACTTCTAGTCCCATACTTCTCATGGAAGATTAGTCATCGCCGCCACCACTCCAACACAGGCTCCCTCGAGCGCGATGAAGTGTTTGTCCCGAAACCCAAGTCCAAAATCTCATGGTACAGCAAATACATAAACAACCCACCGGGAAGGGCTATCACTCTCCTCATTACACTCACCCTTGGGTGGCCTCTGTACTTGGCCTTCAATGTCTCCGGCAGACCCTATGATCGCTTCGCAAGCCACTACAATCCGTACGCCCCCATCTACTCCAACCGTGAGAGGCTGCTAATCTACATGTCTGATGCTTGTGTGTTTGGGGTAACCTATGTGCTCTATCACATAGCTAGTGTGAAAGGAGTGGCTTGGGTTTTCTGTGTTTATGGGGTGCCATTGCTGATTGTGAACGGGTTCCTGGTGACAATCACCTATTTGCAGCACACACACTATGCATTACCACACTATGACTCATCTGAATGGGACTGGCTGAGAGGAGCATTGGCGACAGTGGACAGAGACTATGGAATACTGAACAGGGTGTTTCATCACATCACAGACACTCATGTCACCCACCATCTCTTCTCCACAATGCCTCACTATCATGCAATGGAAGCAACAAAAGCAGTGAAGCCTATACTGGGAGACTACTACCAATTTGATGGCACTCCCTTTTACAAGGCCTTGTGGAGGGAAGCAAGAGAGTGCATCTATGTGGAGCCTGACGAAGCAACATCTCAGAAAGGTGTTTATTGGTACCGGAACAAATTTTCATGAAGATATACATATAATATGTTTGTCTGTATGAGCTTATCCAAAGAAAAAAAACAATAATGAGAACCTTCTCAGCTTTGTTGGGTAGTAGAATGAAGTAGTAAATGTATTGTGTGACTAAGAATTAAGTGGCAATGTTAATAAAACGAGGAAAATAACAAGTGCCAGTGGGTTTGGTGTGTGATGTACCAGTACTACCATATGTCTGAACGATTTTACAAGATTTTCCTCAAATGAGCGTGATTATGAGGTATTTTGTTACAGGCTTTCCAAGCTAGTTCAAAGCTCCCCACTAAGCTTGCAAGACATTAGCATACAACATTCATACATAATGCTGCACTGAGCATCTTTTATAGCAAAACATATTTACTCTAATCCTATTTATAAGGTATTTTTAATATGTTTCATTTAAGACTAATTTTTTTTTTAAATATCATTAACCATGTCACAAAATTCAATAACTATCCAACTTTACCCCTATTTAATATATATTACACTAAATAGAAATAAAGTCAATATAAATAAATATAAGGTATATTTTTCCACCTTATAAATAGGACTAAAATAAACATTTTCTCTCTATCTTATAAATACTACAAGAGGAGTAGGTAGAAACACTAACCTTCTGGATGTGAACATTTAATAATATTCATTACAAGTGGCCTTCAATTTTATGAGTAGCTTTTATAACTTTCTTCACTTGAATTTACATTTACATTTTCAATTTAAGGATGAACTACTGATTGCATCATAAAAAAATCATTTCTCTCTCAATTTGGTCTTATAAAATATCTCAATTTAATCCTCTAATCTTCGGGCAGATCATAGTCACTTGACAAATTAATTGGCACGAGTACACCCACAACCATTACTAAATAATAATCCAGCAATGCACACATCATTGAGCTGTTTCTCTTTCGCTTGCACCATTCAGACATTTTTACTTAACGAGCTTTAAATAAATAACCTAAAAGGACTTTAACAGAAAAGAGTTGAAATTTGAGTCATTGATGAGAGTTACATATTAAACAGTTTAAGAGTTCTGCAGCGTTCTCACGCTGCTAAATTAGGCGATAGTAGACATAGTCACAGAAACTGAGTTCAATGCTCAATGAATTTCTTCAAAATCAAACGAATTTGAAGAATCAGATTTTTGCAACAATTACAACAATATCTTATCTTGGGCTAGAGAAACAAATCAGATCCAGCCCAACAGACAATTGAATCATAATCATCTTTAATTCTTTCTTTTCATGCAGACAAGCAATGCAGATTCAGCAAAGATTACCTGCAAGGTAGGAACCATCAGTGATATGGCTTAGCCCCAACAATAAAAGGAGGCTCACCTCTTATCTCCTTCACATAGGAGACATATTCACTGTAGCTCATGGTAAATAAAGTGCTTTGGTAACGAGTCAGCTGTAATCGCTTCCTGACTGACTCGGTAATTAGGCCATTAAAGCCTGCTTTGCGGATCAAAGAGTCAATGGCCTCTGTTTTTGTCCAACCTAAAACCAAAGTAGGCAGACACAGATCGTCGGATTTTCACCCATATTTCACTATATATCAAGCAATCAGAGGCATAAAAAAACCATGTCAAAGTGGAAAAATAGAATGGGAAAAAAAAAGTAATTTTGTGATAAGTATGCCTATGTCTCTCAATTTAACTCTTCTGTTATAATTTTTTTTAAAGGACCAGATTTCTTTCTTTCGTTTTTTCTTTTTAACTCATTTAGAACCTCCCCTTAAGTAAGTTAAGAACATAGAGGACATTTCTTCATGTTACCTGTTCAAATTATAAAAATAAAATACCTGCGGGAAAAAAAGTATTATGTGCGAAATTTATGAATATTAGTGCATTTAGAAAACTGTGATTGACAATTTTTAGTAAATTAGTAAATAGGAGACAGATTAAAGGTTATGAAAATTTGTATGGTTAGGTTATATGAAAATTTGTATGGTTAGGTTATATGAAAATTTGTATGGATAGGTTAAGAGTTGCGTATTTGTAAAAGTGGAGTTGTCTGAGTGAAGTTATAGAAGTTGTGTTTGAACTTTGAGAGTCTCCCTCTTCATTTCATCAACAATATTCCATCCTGTTTGGTTGGAGGGGAGGGAAAATTTATGTTTGGACTTTGATGAATTTTCCTTCCCCTCCAAATAGTAAACATAGTTTAGTAAAGAGAAGGGCATAATGAAAAAATAGTAAATATTCTCTTGGACTTTTAAAGAGGCAGATAAATAGAAATAAAACGTTTCTTGAAAAGGAAAATGAGAGGGGGAAAACAAGGAATGGATGGAGTAGTAAACATATGCTAAGCTACCTTCATGGGCAGCTACTTCAGGCAAGTAAGTGGCACTTCGCCTTGTGTTATGGTCAGGATCAATAAACTCAATAATTAGACCATGCTTCCCTACCTGCAAGAAAACCAGTACAATCTAAAGTGCAAAAAGCAAAACAAACACAAAACCAAGAACTAAGCAAATATTTTGCATTCGTTGCACATAGTCTGGCTTCGTAGTATCTTCTATGCTTGAAATACTCAACCTCACCCACAGTATTACATAAATAACTGCACATTGAACTGTTAGCATAGCCACTGAGGAAAAAATATGTTAATATTTGCCTATCCTCTTCAGGTTAATCCTAAAAAGAAAAGAAAACCCCGCCGAGAATTATTTGTTAAGCATCTCATATTGTCGTGAAACTATCATATAATGCATGGCAGAGAAATGTTAGCAAAAAAGAATAAATCTTTTCCATCAAGTCATATTCTAATGAACTCAACATTAGTGTTTTATCAGCACAAAAGTCTCCTTGTTTGGCCTCAGAGTTTCAACTTAGATGCTTTATAACCTCAGTTTCCTCTCCCCAATCAAGAAACAATTTTTATGCTTCATCCCCTTTCAACAAATTGAGTTTCATGTCATATATAATAAGATTCTAAATTAAAAAACACATAATCACTGATCCATCTTAAGTTTGTTAGTGTTGAGGTATGCTAGAGTTTGGAAACCCAAATACTATAAAATGAAAATTCAAGGCCATAAATAAGCATGAATAGATTACATAATATATTAATTACTTTGGTTTATTTTTCTGTTGTGAGAATTAGACTATGTCAAAGGATCAAAGGACTACTAAGATGTCATAGAATTACAGCTTTGCAGTCAATCTTTTTCAAAACAGTAAAACAATCTATGCCTTCTCCGTAAGAGGCATCTATAAAGAGGACTACTATATCCAAATTCAGTAACATGCAATGTTATAAAAAATAAGACCAAACATTGAACTAATAAGGCTGCAGGATCACGGTGGGACAGCTCAACTGACGGATTAAACATTACTTTTAGATTCTTTCTAAACGTTCTGCATATAACAAATAAATCAGCACATACCTCCCAATCAAGGTAATGGTCAGCAGCTTCATAATCAGTAAGAATAGACACTGTACACTCTAAAGAAGGCAATTCCTTAGCCTGTATGGGTGGAAATCTGCGATCCCTGAGAGCGCTACAAAATATTTCAAAGAACAAAAATGAAAAGATTAATGGTCAGCCAATTGCAGAACAAGGAAATAAAAGAAAGTCCTTCAACTTTTTCTCCCAAAAAAAACAGCGTATTCATGAACTATGGAAATAAAAATAGGTCCCAAGGCTCTTATAACATTTATTACAATACCTTGTATATTGGTAAGGAATAAAGAGCAGAAGCTAAGCTCATTAACGATGTGTAGTGAGTTGCATGAGAATACCAGCAACTATCTAGAACTACGCCATCCAATATTTTTGATGAAGATACTAATTAACCCATGACATGAGATAATCACCAATATGATGTATGAAAAAGGAATTATCTCTATAAGAAAGAAACATCCAAAAACTTCCTTGAATGATATTTATGCCTATAGTTACATCCTTAACATGTGAAACACGATCTATATCTAAACAAGCCCTCCACGAACATTTCTCAAAATATTTAAGTACAGGGGCAAGGAACTAACACAGTCCTACTTAAAGAGAAGAAAACTCCCTTCCCAACCATGAGGAATTGAGACTGTAGTATATAATGCAAGGAAGTGCAGTTTATGTAAACATTAAAGGAAATGCATAATTACATCATCAGACCTGGTCAGTGCATAATCTCTGAAGCCATTAATCAAGTAGCGTGCTTCCAAAGTTCCAATGCAACCTCGAAGCCGAGGCTCCCCACCATTCACCACTTTCTTCCAGGTAACAAACAATGGGCTGAAACCAAAGTATTTTCACTTCAACAAGAAACAGAAAAATTTTCTTTCTTAAAAATAAACTTAACATGAAACCTTATTTACCAAAGCATGCGATAGACACATTCTAAATGATCATCCATAACACAAAAAAGCAGATTTGCAAGAAAACATATATACTAAAAGGAAGATCACATTTTATAAAGAGAACTTATTGTTGAAATATGGAGTTAAAAAAAAAATTATGATTTACATAATTCGTGGTGAAGTAAAGCGTTAAAACAGACCACACATCTTATGCCCCCCCTACAAAAAACCCCGGTATCATGGGATACTTTCTTAATCAAACTATACACTCCATCGAGTAAAGAGACCATACAAAGTGAAGTGGCTTCTACATTGTGCATTTTGATTTCTAAATAACCAAAAGAGAAGGAAAACCTGTTTATGAGATCTAAATGAGAAAAAAGTATCATTATTTGGGGTTTTTTGTAGGGGGAGGGAGCTCGAAACCAAAGAGGGCTGAGAAGTAAAATCAATCCCCCCTGCCCCGCCCCGCCCCTCAAAAAAAGAAAAACTTCAAAATAAAATGCCAATGTTGCCATCATGGGATACTTTCTTAATCAAACTATACACTCCATCGAGTAAAGAGACCATACAAAGTGAAGTGGCTTCTACATTGTGCATTTTGATTTCTAAATAACCAAAAGAGAAGGAAAACCTTTTTATGAGATCTAAATAAGAAAAAAGTATCATTATTTGGGGTTTTTTGTGTGTTGGGGGGGGGGGGGAGCTCGAAACCAAAGAGGGCTGAGAAGTAAAATCAATCCCCCCCGCCCTGCCCCTCAAAAAAAGAAAAACTTCAAAATAAAATGCCAATGTTGCCAGTGATCTTGTTCACAGATCCCAATGAATGAGAGGTCCTGCATTGGCAAAGACCAATTATTCCTTAACAATAGTGCACTGATACGTAAAACACGTCACTAAATCAACGTTAAAGGAAAAGGAATATAGAAGACAGAGATGTCATTGAAATAACATAATAGTGATATAGATGTGAAGCCCATATGACCAAAATTCTCTGCCATTGTATATTCAAGATTGAATTTAAAACTTAAAATACAGTCTAGGGGAAGAATATGAGAAGTGCATTTTGTAACAATCATTTCAACAACCAAAAACAGCCTATGATAACAATAAACGAAGACAACTTAGGATATCCATAGATTCAGCACATGCATGCAGACACGTTGAAAATACTTACCATCGAAGAGACCCTACTTGGACAACAAGTCAATAAGAGCTATAAATCCCAGGATCTCATTAAAAAGGTGTACAAAAGTTATTAGTGGTATCTTTAATCAATTTATTTCCTTGACAACAAGGATTCTGCAAGAAATTAATTGCATTTTCCATAAAATACATAATTTCACCAAGCAGCACTGTAAATTACTATAGTATATGTGACTCAACGGGTTAGCTCATGCTTATAAAGGAGACTTGTAGATCCAGTGGCCAACACGGAGAAAACTCTTAAAAGTGCAGGGACAACGAGAACAAATTATTAATCTAATCAAGGGATAGAAATTCATGAGCCAGAAATAAAGAAGCTTATAGTACTTAGAAGAATGTGTACCGCAGACGCATAATATTAGCAAAATCTACACGCATCCTCACAGCTTATTTTGTTAATCATGGCGGAAACTACTGAAATTGAGATATTTTCATCAGAGTCAACTGTTACATAAAATAACGCAACGGTATGGGAATCATCTAAACAATATAGTGTTGAGTTATATTCATCAGGTTTGCCAAAAAAATGTTAGTTATGACTTCTAACCAAGAAATTTGACAAGATTATATAGTCCTTCTCTCCGTGCTTTGAAATGCCATGTCACTGTCACCCGTGACCATGATGGCCAACTGCAGGATTACTTATACAAGCTTAGAAGCTAGGGGGAAATAAACATACAAAAAAAGAATAGAAATTTATCTAGGGAAAAAAAAAAGCCAATAAATAACCCATGAAATTCTCATCTTAAACAGATCAGAAAAATTAAACAAGGACCATGACATGAAAATCATGAGCGAATCCAAGAATTCTCCCCATCAACACCCACATGCAGGTAAAACGGAAACAAAAAAACAAAAAAGTGCGAAGATATGGTAAAGACAGAGATATGAAGGAGAGTTATTACTGTTGACCCTCATCGAAGGCAGGTGGAGGAGCATCTTCGCTGTTGTAGTGAGCAACAAGGGTGTCGAAGCAGAACACAGCCATCTCCTTGTTTGCCGACACCATTTTTTCAGCTAAAGTTTTGTTCTTTTTTTTTTTTCGTTTCCGGTGAGGGATTGAATAATTTTGCAGTTCTTGGGAACAACTTTCAAGGTTTCATGAGATTTAAATTCTTAATTTTCGATGCTTTTTTTTCTTCTTCTTCTTTTGTTCTGAAATTATTCAGGCCTAGGGAGAGAGAAAAGAGGCGCAAGGAAATAGTACCCCCGACCTGGAAGTAGAAAATATAGGAAGAGAGAGAATGAGAGAGGGAGAAAAAGAGCAGGGTGAGACGGAGTAGGTCCTGTTTGTGGGTGAAGGAACATCTATAGGAATTGCAATTTCCTCGATTTGGTCCCGCAAATTCGATCCAATTGCTCTCCTATTTTCAAGTCACTCTCAATATATTTTTATGAAAATAAAAAAATATTAGAAGTTATTAATTTTGTAAAAAAAAAAATTTCTTATTTTACTCATATTAAATACATGCTCAAAAAAGCTTTCTTACCATAGTCCATGAACATCGACAAAGTAATAGAAAAACTGTTAATAAATAATCTGATATAGTTTTGGCCAAAAAAATATCTCACATATAGTCTCTTATAAAAATATCACAAAGCCTATCCGTGAAGTAACAAAGCCTATATGTAGGGGTACTATTCTATCATAGGCCAATAATTATTAAGTCAAATTTAAAATTGAAAAAAAACAACACATGAATTCATATAGGCCGGTTTTGTCAAACGTTTAAGACAAATTGGAGGACTAAATTGAATTTCAGTAAAATTTAGATAATGAAAATGAAGTTTTTGCTTATAGGAATTGAAAATAGGATTTTACCATATGGTCGGTAGGTGGCCACTCACTTTATTCGATCTTTATTCTAATAATGGAATTTCCCTCCGTGGGGCCCGTCACTGGCGTGTGCTCTTTGCTTTCTATTTCTTTGTTTGGATTAGAACTTTCTTTTTCAGTAATTCTATAAAATAGTCACCCCAATTGATGATATTTATTTAAATATGTAATACCAGCTTTAATAATAAATTCACACAATATGTGCTATATCAATAAAAATAAAAAATTTCAATATTAAATTATTAATAATTTTTAATTATTATCAATACCATTATAAAACCTTCTACTGTCAGCCCCTAGAAACTTTGCTTGTGGTTAATGAAGTTGAAGCCTGTCAATTTTTTCTATTGCTATTTTTTTTTTTTGAATAATAAGTTGGATATCACTACAAAAGATCAAAGAAATTACAAGAGATTACCTTCCCTCATCAAGATCCACCATAATTAGCTTATGTGGAGATTGATCAATGATACAAAACTGATAGTCTAACTGATGCGACAATCTCGCAAGATGATCAGCTTCCACTAACTTGTCCCTAGAAGTATGTTTAAGTAAAGCCTGCAATTCATAGGTAAGATTGATCTGGTATCATCTATAATATTCCTAAAGGGATGATTAATATTGCATCCCCTAATACAAAAATCAATTGCTTCCAAACAATCAGAATAGACCACGATATTATTAAGACCTTTTGGCCAACATAAGTTCAAGCCTTGAAAGATTCCAATTAATGCTACAATAGCTAGAGGAACAGAAGTAAGCTGGTAACTGAATTGGCCCTCAGCATCTCGCAAGACACATCCGCATCCACTCCTGCCATCTATGAGAGCCGAATCATCAATCCCAAGTTTAACATTACCTGTAGGAAGTCCACTCAAATCTTCCATCTTCCACCTGTACTGCCTTTACATGCCCAGTAAAACGAATCTTGGGCATCTAAAGGCAATTGACAATTAGCTGGATCATACAATTGTTTACATTGTGATGTCAAAATATCCCAACAAATATAACCAAAGAAAGTAGCCCATCGTACCTTTCTAGTATTCGCAGTACCATCTTCATGCTTGAGGTTCCATCTAATCCAATCTACTCCCTAAAGTGTCGCCCAAAGAGTCGCCGAAATCACAGCTTTCCATCTATTCTTAGCATTCGGGCAATCTCTGATCATGTGCATCGAGTCTTCATCATTACCACAAGGTCCACAACCAGAAGGACATGTTGTGTCAATTAGAAGACCCCTTCGCTTCCTAAGGTCTGCCGTATAAGCACCCTCGTGTGTAAACAGCCATATAAAGGATTTGATTTTTTTCCGGGACATTCCACCTCCAAATAGCTTTCTAAATACTATCCGCTTCCCGCCAGGTACCTGCAAACAGAGAGTAATATGCATATTTAACACAAAAGGTACCTTCAGTGGATGGTTTCCCTAAGAATTTATCTCTATTGCTAATTTTCACTACTACGGGATTCTTTCTTTCTTTCTTTAACACCTATTCCAGAACCTCCCCAAAGGAGGGACTACTCCCACCCACACACTTCCCCTATATTGTGCCACTTGGGGATTTAACCCACAACCTCCTCCTCAATTTGGGGGGGGGGGGGGGCATGAGCCAAGGCAGTAAAAGTTTGATACAAACATTCCCAATAAATATTAAAAAACATGAATAAGTATCAAAATCTATGTATTATGTAAACATTAATTTTTCATTTTCATTTTACCCTCTATTTAATGCTGCTATACTCCTTCCAGTCTTAAATATAAAAAAAATCATTCAAGGTTTGAGTTTAGTCATAAATATAAAATCGCATTCCCTCTTTCCTCCTTCAATAATTCTTTGTCCTATAATACCCCTTTTTACTACATACCTGAGCCTTAGGACAATGTAGAAGTTACCAACATAAAATATGTTATTGAATTTTACCAAAATATAGTAAAATACAACATTAAAATCATGCAAACACAATACATTGAGCAAGTTACTTGGCATAAAGTAGAGAAGAACATATTTGATCAATCAGAATCATGTCTCCTCCTCTGCTTGTCTTTCCTGTGTGTCTTCCTGTCATCGGAAGCATGAGAATGCCTCTTCTCACGCCTTTCCCATCTCTCTTGCTTCTTCTCCTCACGCCTCCTTCTCTTTCTTCTGCTCTTTTCATCTTCTGATTCATCTTCTTCTTCAGTCTTCCTTGTTGGTTGAACTGCCATAGACGATTCTTCCACTTTAGGCGGACTATCTGTGATTGTGGGCACGGAAGAACTAGGTTCCATCCAAGGGCGGGGTGCTCTGTAGGAATATTGAGGGGAAATTATTAAAATAAGGTGATAATTAAGATTGTTTGCAGGTAGATATAATTCGCATGAAATTTTAAGTAGACTTATTTCTACAAAAGAGAAAACAAGTCAAATCAATGATAAAAGAGATTATTTTAAGTACATTCCTTCCACAGCCAAGTGATGTAAAGAACCAATAGCACTCCATCAAGTTTACGTTAAGCTCATTGTACTGAGAATTTATTCTCCATAAATCTAAATTTACAATTAGAACATATGACCCTGGATTGGCTTCTATCCACGAACATCATAACTTAGAAGTTGATCATTTACTGAGGCAACCCACCAAGCTGTTACGTAATTGTAGAAATAAAGGGGAAATAGAGAAGAATAGGAGAATAGAAGAGAACCTGAAACTATACTGAATACTCAAAGGTTCACATCATAATCAAAAGCATATTCTCATAAGACTGATGATTACCCTTATTTATAAGTGATGGGTAATCCTAATCCTAATTAAATATCTAATACTAATATATCATAATATCTAATCATGATATATATTATAATATCTAATTCTAATATATCATAATATCTAATCATGATATATATTATAATATATAATCCTAATCGCAGAATATCTGATACTAATTTTAAATAAATAATATAACTACTTAAATTATTTATTTATATTTTACATATCAATACTCCCTTCCTAAAACACCATTGTCCCCAAGGGTCAAGTACCAAAAACGATACTAAACTAGAGCCAAGAAGCATTTTAATCAATTTTCCTTTGAACCAAATCTAGACTAGGAGATTTGAAATCGCCAGCGTTATCAGTGCCAAGTTTGAAGACATGTTGCAAAGTGCACTCTTAAACCCCTCACAACAGTTGAGACTTAATGATCCATCAGCTCTAAATTTTTGTTTCATCACTTTCTTTTTACACGTTATGTGTAAAGGTTCCTGTAAACTATAAGCTGTGCTCCGAAAATTGATCTCCTTTGAACATGTCAAACTTCTTACATCTTGGAGAATGATAGACTGAATTGTCAACTCTTCCTGAACTGTTATCTGCACCGCATTAGAATCTTGAGTTTGGTTAGAGTTCTTGGGACTTTCTTGCATATCTTTTTGCTCATCAATAGGTGCTGAAAGGTAAGACTCATCTTCTTGAGATGCCGGGTACTCTTCTTGATCATCAAAAATGTCCTTTTCCTTTTGCAATATTTTCTGTGACTCTGCCACATCTTTCTTTACCAGCTGAGTTTTCTGCAGAAGGAAACTCATCTTGTCAAGACGCCTTACCATATTCTGAAAACGCCGCTCTATATCCATGCTCATCCTGTCAAGATTATTAGCTATATTTTGAAGGCAATGTTCTATATCCATGCTCATTCTGTTATTGATTCTTGTGAATAGCCGAGGAACGACTGCTCTGATACCACTGTTACGTAATTGTAGAAATAAAGGGGAAATAGAGAAGAATAGGAGAATAGAAGAGAAACTGAAACTATACTGAATACTCAAAGGTTCACATCATAATCAAAAGCATATTCTCATAAGACTGATGATTACCCTTATTTATAAGTGATGGGTAATCCTAATCCTAATTAAATATCTAATACTAATATATCATAATATCTAATCATGATATATATTATAATATCTAATCCTAATATATCATAATATCTAATCATGATATATATTATAATATCTAATCCTAATCGCAGAATATCTGATACTAATTCTAAATAAATAATATAACTACTTAAATTATTTATTTATATTTTACATATCACAAGCACAATTGCCCACTCCCATAATATGGCATGTCAAACACAAACCAGTCCGATAAACTGGGTATTTTAATTCACATGCTCCGACGACATCAAACTTTTAATACAACAGGCTGGCATGTCATATGAAATAACAGATATCCAGGTTTTGCCTATCCTAGCTCTACTACAACTTCCAGGTTTTTTTTGGGGGGGCGGGGGGTGTGGGGCAGCATGGTACAGGTGTCAACAGTCCCACAAAGGGACAGATTTTTGGAACTCAGCTAGTTGCATTATACTTGGGCTGAAAAACCTCTATATTTATACCTTTAACACATGCCAACGAAGAACTGGCATGCTCACATTTTTAATCCTATCATTCAATTCATATGATGTACCAAAAAAATGAGCGACAGGAATGCCAAGAATTAGAAGAAAATAAATGAAATATTTCGTTGCATGCCCAATTAATTTACCTTGTAAACCCAAGGCCATCAACCCTTGCTGCCTCAGCATGGCCTCCACCTGCATCCTCAGCTGTAGACTCACGCTTCACCAGTTCTGAGTACTCATGTTTATCGAGCCTGTTACCTTGAGGATGGCTAGCACGCTTAGGAGCTAAGCCAAGGGCCTCCCTCATTGTCTGCTCCTCCTCTTCCTTAATTCTTTTGATTTCTTCTTTCGCAGCCTCCAACTCCGCATTCATGTACTTTTTATCCCTTGTATACCAATGCAGATCTTTACCTGAATTTAAATAAAATAAACAAGATTTAACACTTGTTAAAAAGGTAATAAAATATACAGTTGCATACGTCAAAGGTAGGAGTGGAAGAACATAGCCAATGCCCAATGACATTCTCCAAATGTGATTGATATTTCTACTTGATGCAATATGAACTGAAGAAAGGAAAAATTAAGCTCTTCCAATCATGGTATAAACATGAATTTTGAACCAGAGAGTTAAATTTTTCATAAAAGTCATAGTTCATGATCTTAATATCGACAATCACAGCACGTTTGGTAGGATAAAAGAGTTTTTTTTATGGAAGTGAAAGTGGGAATTAGGCTGGAAATGAGTTTTAAAAGTTTGTTTGGTATGATAGAAATGAGAATGAAATTGATGTACATTTTTTTTATAACTTGGAATAAAATGATCAAAAATAATTTTTTATAACTTGAAAAGGGTTAAAGTTATCCAAGAATTTTATAAATTGGGGTAAAATTGTCCAAAATATTTCACTTCCACTTCCATCATCTCATTTCCCATCTTTTTTAATGAAAGTGAAATGGCCCAAAATATTGGAAGTGAAAGTGAAAGTGGCTTCCATTATACCAAAAAAGGGAAGTGGAAGATTCCACTTCCATTGTACCAAACATGCCCTCAAAGCATATAATTATAACTGCAAATTGGAATTGTAAAAGAATGAACAGCATGACAAAATTCCTCAACATATCCCATCTTAACGCAATAACAGTAATACATCTATGCCCTTGAAACTAAGCAATCATTTGTATCCAAGAACATGCATATATTAAGATATTGATATACAGCATTCTTCATGAAACTGTAAACTTAAAGAATAATCAATTTTACCTTTCTGCCATCTGCCAACAGGGGCCTTGATACTGTGACCAAGATAGTTCTCCCTATGTTTATCAACTTTAACATCATCCCAGTTGAACTCTGTACATCACAAGAAACGCATAAAAAAACCAATGAATTGATCCACATTAGAAGGTTGATTATCAGAGACAAATTGTGATAAAGCACCACGTGACAGTAGTCCATTAGTGACAACTAGGGGAGGAAAGTTATGGGAAGAATATGGAGCCTGGGCAGTTATTACAGAATGAGAAGCATGGGGAGATAGACATCATTTCATGTTAGAAGCACCAATTTGCCACTTTGTTAGCATTGTGATTATTTACTATTGTTATTTGTTTTATAATTATTACTTGATGTTATTATAAATGGAGAATGAATATGAGAAGCTTAGACTTGTGCATCTGACCTGTACTTTAGAGATCCTCCTTGTCTATTAGATTTGGAAGAGTGAGATTCTTGTCTTACTGAAACCTTTCTAATACAATATTCTTAGATAAAAATCCTACGTTTATCATTTTGGTTTATTAGAGTTATAGGTGTTTAAGATTCTCCCAAATCTTCCTCTCAGGAGTCTTATCGTGGCTGGCAAACCTAGTTACTAAATTGTTTATTTCCAAAAGAAAAGGGGCAGTTCCCATCTGTTGGGGATCATGAAAAGAAAGTTCAAATTCAAGCACAAGTTAGGATGGGTAAAATAAACAACTAGAAGGAAATACAAAGCTGAAGCTGGCTGCAAACCGACAGAAGCCAGCGGAACTAAAATGGGTAAAACTTAAGAACAAAAACTAAAGTACACCAATCGATCGTCCCTTTTTGCATTGGTAACCAAGCGCTTCTCTTCATGTCAGATCCCCCGAACTCAACCTAAGTTTCTAAAACCCAAACAAAGGTTATTAAAAAGAAAACCCACAAAAAAAAAACCCACTTTGGACAGATCATGACGACATCAGCAACGAGAAGAACGAGAAATTAACGATACAGAGAAGAGATTGCAGTTGCCAATTTGACAGATTCAGATAAACAAAAATAGAATTCCCAATGTGCTAGTTTCTAATTCGAAAAACATAATTATTGGGGAAAAGATGCCCAATTTATACATCGCAGAATTAAAAAAAAAAAAATCACAAAGCCTTGTCGAGATGAAGAAGAAATAGGGAAATTCTGGATAAGGGCAATTTCAAAACATTGAATCAAGAGCTGGAGAAAAAAGAAGACTTACGATCTCGACCACCGCGAACGCCACCTCTGGTAGGATGATACATGCTTCAATCTCTGCCGTCTTCGCCCAGCACACCCCCTCGCAGTTTTCTCTCTGCGCAAATCAACGATTTCTCTTGCAAGGGGCGATTTTGTTTATCCGATTTTAAAAATATGGTGGTCTTCACAACGAATCATAATTTAACAAAATTATTTTAAATTAAAATTATTTCAAATCATTTTTAAAAATATTTTAAAACCCGATGTACCTTTAGGCCAATATATTCAGTTAATCATTTTAAATACACATATAATTCTAATAAATCTTTTAAATCTTCGGTATATTTTGTGAATATATCTATTTATCTATCTAGTTTCTTTTGGATAAAATGTATCTATCTATCTAATTATATGCATATATATAAATAACTATTTGTGAAATCATATATAAATATTATGTAAAATATCTAATATAGGTAATTATTTATTAAATTGGTGTACATTAATTATCAACAAATTATTTCAAATTCTGTTATTAAAGTTTTTATTTACATAAAACTCCATATAACAGTGACATTCATGAACTTACCCAGGAAATAATAATAATAATAATATTAACTAATTTAAAAGTATATTCTGCTCTTATCATCAATATTAGTTTTTATTTTGCGTAACCATTTTATTGTACAGATTTCTATAGATAATATAATAATATGTGCAGTTATCCAAACAAGTCTCTATACTCAAAATGCTGTTGTCAGTAATGTTGATGTAGAAAGTGATTAGGATTTTTTTTCTTAACATTTTTTACACTAATTATAGCTTTTGATAAAGAGATGAAATTTTATAACACAAATAATATATGAAAGACATAAATTTTTCTTGACTTATATATGCTTTGTAATAAAGCGGTAGTACAATATTCCACAATGCCACCAACAAAATTAGGACTTCGTCTAATTTTTAATATAAAATATAGTTTTTATATAAATTATATTACAAATTAAATCTTATATATATAGTACTAGAGCCAATAATAAAATGGAAAAATTATTATCTCTAATCTTTAATATAAGATTTATTTAACTAATTTGTGTAGATTAAAAAAATTAATTAATTTAATTATTTATAATAAATATGTGTTGATTTACCTAAAATAGGCCTTTTAATAATGTGTATTTGAACTATTTTAATAGAAAATATCTTAATATATATAATTATATAGGTATACTTTTAAATAAATATAATTTTGGTGGATAAAATAAATTATAGTATTATATTTAAAATTAAAATTAATTTTTTATTTATTTTTTATATTTAAGATAAGAGCAGCGAGGGAGTAACAAATTTTGAGCATGGCTGGCCACCTGACTTGCAATTATTGCTTTTAGCTAGCAATCTTGTTCCATTTTCCCTTGCCATATGTCTCCACTCCCAACAGGAATAGTTTATACATATAATACATACGCTACAAATCAAAATCCAAATAAAATATGAAATTAATATATATAGATAAAAGCTAGTGCAAGTCTAAATAGTCAAAAAATAATTATACAAATCATATATCAACAAAGCCCTCATATCAATAATAAAATTTAAACTCATAATCAAATCAATTATGAGTCTTCTTCTTACCAACTAAAATAATATTTATTAGTTAAAATAATTAATTTCAATAAACTAGTTATGCCGAAGATGGGGGCTTCTTTCTCAATTTTGTCTCTGCCCTTCTTAAACACTAAATCTGGACCGTCAGATTTAGTTTTTATATTTTTATTTTGTTTTAAAAAATATTTCATTTGTACAAAATCTAAAATGATTAGCTCCTATTCTTTTTTGTTTATTATTTCCATTTTCACTGTCCAAATCATCAAATTTAATTCACAATTACATCTATAGCTTCTGGTAAACAGATGAAATTTATAAGACTTATATATATATATGTATGTATGTATCAATACTCTCTAATGAAGCGGTACAGTATTCCACAAAATTACAAACAAAACAAAAAGAAAAAGAAACTAATAACAACTGGTAAAACTCCTAGCTTGATGATGAGATTGAAGAAGACTCGAAGGAATTTGAGTTCCTAATTGATGATTCTCTCGAGCAGTGAGCGATCATAACGAATTTGTTGAGGATGATGCAGTAGTGAGGGCATTGAAGAAAGAATGTGCTTCAGGTATTGAGGGCTGATGTCAGCTAAAGAGCGGTGATTGATAATGAACTTGTGAGGATGAGTTAGCTGGCTGATATGATTGTTGATGATGCATTAATGGCCATGGCCTCTGCAATTGATGTCCTGATGGAGGAATCTGCACCGAGTAGCCTACTTGATTCGTTGTTGCAGGTGACTGACGGTTCATCGTTGGAACATCATGACGGTGATGAACTTGATGATGACTTGAAGGAACTTGATGATGATGATGAGGCATGGATGAGTTAGATTGGTGATGAGGTTGTGAGGGCTCTGAAGAAACAATTTGATTCAAATATTGAGAGCTGATGAGGTCTGCTGATGGTGGCTGCGGATTCATCACTGGAAGACGATCACCATAATGAGCTTGATGGAGATCATCACTCGAATGAACTTGATGATGTAGTGAAGAAAGAATGTCATTCAGATATTGAGGTTCGACGTCAGCTAAAGTCCAATCATGGATACTTGGTCTTGTCTTAGCTTTTGTGGCTCTTTCACTTTGGCGAAGATAAAACTTCTGAGCATGGCTTCCAATCTGACTGGCAGTTTTGGTCTTCACAACTCGGTGAGAAATCCTCTTCCATTTTCCCTTGCCACATATCTCCACTCCCACCAGGAACAATCTATTCAAATCATCATATCACCTCATTTAATCACCATCATCATACATATATACGCACACATATTTGTGCGAGCGTGTCAACAGTATCAAAATAATCCATGGAAATCAGTCACTGACTCCAATCTTAACTTTGATTCAGTTGCATGGAACCGGCATTAATATATTTTCAAGGCGATATTGCTCTAAAAAAGATGCCTCACAAATTCTACGCAAAACTTTAAACCCAAAGATAATCATAGGTACGTACATGTGTTCTCTCAAGGACCACCAAGTGGAAGTGGTAGTAGAGGTTCCCCTGTTTCTGATTGGACCGCTATACTTGGGTGGCTGATCCTGGTGCCGGTGGTTAAGTACGGTAACATGATTGCCGCACGATAAGGAGGAGGAGGAGGGCCAAGGGTCCCGGTAATCAGGTGGGGGAACCTGACCCAATTCAATCTGGGAAGCGTTGTAAAGCAGCTTATCTTCATATCGTTGGTTTACAGGAACATGATTGCTGCACGATAAGGAGGAGGAGGAGGGCCAAGAGTCTGTCGCCGGGAGATCTGCACGATTGTCGACCTCCAGTTGCAGCTCGTGATATCGTTGGCAAACCATCTCCTTGGTGGCGCCGGGGATCACCTCCGCGATCCTCTCCCACCGGTCGGGGTAGTCTTCTGGAAACACCAAAAGAGCAGTCTCAAACAGCTTCTCCACCTCCTCACTCCAGTTCATCATCGGTCGTCTTCCCTCTTCCCTGCACTGATATTCATAATCATATATACCAGTCATCATGATCATACAACACACACGCACACATAACAACAGAACATATAGAGATAGCGATATACGAAAGATAGAGCAAAAGGAGATGAAAGTTTGATTACAAGAATCGATTAAACGTCTGCTCCGTACGTAGCAAGCTTGGGAGGAGAGTGGTCGTTCCGACGAGGTTGAGGAAGAATGCAGAGGGTTTTAGGATCTGGGGTTTCCACTTGGCGGGGAACAAAACTCAGAGAGGAGAGTTTGAACCCTTTTTCATTATATAATGAAGTGGGAGAGAGTCTAGATATAGGAGAGTCTCTGGTCACATGAGAGAGGATGATTAATTTAAGCGCAAGTTACGCGGAAGATAAGGGCTTTTTTTTACTCTTTGGTATTGGTTCAAATCTTTTATAGAATCTAAAGATAATTTATTAATTTTTAATTTTCTTTAAATAATATTTTTTACTTAAAAATTATCTATCAAAAATTATTTTTTTACTCTTTTTTCTTTACTTTTATTAAATCAAATAATGTATAATATAACGGCCCTAAACTATATGGGGTGTGTTATAATTCAATGAGAGATGACCTATAGAGAGAGATGAACTATATATTAGTTTTTTTAAAAAATTATTATACGTAAATTCAAATACATAGTGTTAGTTTTTCTTTTTCCAATATTATACTTCCTTTAACTAATTAATTGTATCATATTGATATCTATATTTAATACTGTAAAAATGAATATACATTACTGAAGGGAGATATTTTATTGAAATTGTAAATCGACTTCCCCGGAGGAAAGTCAACAAGAAATTACACGTTTTCATTTTAAATTAAAAGGCTAATATAATAAAAATATGAATTAATGTTTTCTTTCCCTTCTTAATTATATAATTAAAATTCATGAATAGTATTTGAATTTAATTAATGTGTTATATTAGGAAAAATTACCCGTAGGGTCCCAAGAAAAAAAGCTAAATACAGAAAGATATCAAAAAGATTTAATGTTTTAACTTTTTTACAAGTTTGACTTGTAAATAACACCACTTATATTATATTATGAAAAATTGACGTGTAAATATATCTTGTTAAATTTCACTTGTAAATACACAAGTTTGACCCGTAAATATGAAATTTGGGCTTTACTATGTATAATTTTCTCCTTATCTAGGACCTATGAGCAATTTTTTCTTAATTTTATTTTGGATCTATTCATTCAAATTATCGTAGTACTCTTCAATCCCAATTAATGAAGGAAATTAGGTCACTTCGTCACCTTCATCCATTGATAATCATTCTATTACGGCGAGTAGTTATTATAATGCAGAATTTCGATTTTTCAGAAGCTTCTAGGGCTTTTAAGATGGTTGTTGAGGTGAAATTTGATGAGAATATATTCTGAATTTAAATGTTATTTAAAATGTTTTATATTTTATTACATTTTAACCATAGAATATTGTGGTATCAACTTTTTGTCACTCCTGATCATTCTGTGTGATATCTTACTGAGACCATTTGATTTTTGGGATATAAATTCATTCTGATATATATATATATATATATATATATATATATATATAGGTCTCGTTGCTTTTTAAAATTTGTCTTAATATCCATAGTATTACTTTTGTTAACAATGTTGCTAAGATATTTTTATAGTATTTATGAGATAATTGAGATTATAGTATTTTTTTTTTGTACAAAAGGTTTTAAAAAGGGGTTGACCTCACCTATAATCTAAGGGTAAGACGAAGTCTCTCTTCCTCTTAGGTGATACTAATGTCGAGCAGGGCGAACTGTCTATTACCTTCAGGTATAAACTTAAGCACCCAAGAGTTATAATATCTCCTCAAATGCCGCGACTAGAATCACAATAAAATGATACTTCCCAGAGATCAAACACGCTCTAAATAATCATATGTCTTACTCTTTCACCAGTTGAACCTATAAATTATGGATAGATTATAGTATTTATAAATCCAAATTCATTATTATAGTAATACGATGTAATTACAAGAAGAGAAATAGATATCACAATGAATTTTAATTTTATATAATTATATAAAATTATACATTTTCATTCCCGTATATCTCTAATATGAATAGCCTGAAAGAAAAAGGAAAAAGAAACGTGAGGACATTTATCATCATATTCATATCAATAAAATATTTGAAGGAGTTAGATATAAATAAAAAATATTTCAAAATGCTAAATAGGAAACAAAATACTCTAAAATATTAAACACACCTAAAAGAAATATTTTAGGACGCACTTTAGCCTTATATAAAATAAGCTATACTTTTGCTAAAAACATTAAATTATATCGAGGAATCCAATGTTACAAAATGTGTGTCTCAGAATGATAATATCTTACAAAATTTATAATAAAAAAGTTTATATTTAAAATTATATAAGGTGTAAGTTAATTATTAACAAATTATTTCAAATTCCGTTAAATACATAAAACTCCAAATAAAAGAGACATTCATGAACTTACCCAGGATAAAATAATAATAATAATAATATATCTAATAAATCTATTAAATCTTCGGTATATTTTGTGAATATATCTATTTATCTATCTAGTTTCTTTTGGATAAAATGTATCTATCTATCTAATTATATGCATATATATAAATAACTATTTGTGAAATCATATATAAGTATTATTTAACATATCTAATATAGGTAATTATTTATTAAATTGGTGTACATTAATTATCAGCAAATTATTTCAAATTCTGTTATTAAAGTTTTTATTTACATAAAACTTCATATAACAGAGACATTCATGAACTTACCCAGGATAAAATAATAATAATATTATTAACTAATTTAAAAATATATTCTGTTCTTATCATCAATATTAGTTTTTATTTTACGTAACCATTTTATCGTACAGATTTCTATAGATAATATAATAATATGTGCAGTTATCCAAACAAGTCTCTATACTCAAAATGCTGTTGTCAGTAATGTTGATGTAGAAAGTGATTAGGATTTTTTTTCTTAACATTTTTTACACTAATTATAGCTTTTGATAAAGAGATGAAAATTTATAACACAAATAATATATGAAAGACATAATTTTTTCTTGACTTATATATGCTTTGTAATAAAGCGGTAGTACAATATTCCACAATTCCCCCCTCAAAAATCAGCACTATTATTTTTAATATAAAAACTAATTTTTTATACAAATTATACGACGAACTAAATCTTATATATATATATATATATATATATATATATATAGTACCAGAGCCAATAACAAAATAGGGAAAATTACTACATCTCGTCCTTAATATAAGATTTATTTCACTAATTTAGATAGATTAAAAAAATTAGTTAATTTGGTTATTTATAATGAATGTATGCTGGTTTATCTAAAATATCATATTTAATCATATATATTTAAACTATCTTAATAGAAATTATCATATGGTATTATATTTGGGATAAAAATTAACTCTTTATTTAGTTTTTATATTTAGTAATAGGGGAGTAACAAATTTTGATATGGCTGGCCACCTTACTTGCGATTATTGCTTTTAGCTAGCAATCTTGTTCCATTTTCCCTAGTCCTATATCTCCACTCCCAACAGGAACAGTTTATACATATAATACATACGCTACAAATCAAAATCCAAATAAAATATGAAATCAATATATATAGATAAAAGCCAGAGTATGTCTGCAGACTTGAAGAATACTTATATAAGTAGTTATAGATATAGATTGCCTATCAATGAGATCATCATATTAGTAACAAGATTTGAACTAATAATTATATCAGTTATGAGTCTTTTCCTTATCAACTAAAGCAATATTTATTGGCCAGAATGATTAATTTCAATAAGCTAGTTATGCCGAAGATGGGTGTGCTTCTTTTTCTATTTTGTTTGTGCCCTTCTTAAACACTAAATCTGGACCGTCAGATTTGGTTTTTATACTTTTATTTTGTTTTAAAAAATATTTCATTTGCACAAAATCTAAAATGATTAGCGCCTATTCTTTTTTGTTTATTATTTCCATTTTCACTGTCCAAATCATCAAATTTAATTCACAATTACATTTATAGCTTTTGGTAAACAGATGAAATTTGTAAGACTTATATATATATGTATCAACACTTTCTAATGAAGCCGTACAGTATTCCACAAAATTACAAACAAAAGAAAAAGAAAAACATACTAATAACAATTGGTAAAACTCCTAGCTTGATGATGAGATTGAAGAAGACTCGAAGGAATTTGAGTTCCTAATTGATGATTCTCTCGAGCAGTGAGCGATCATAACGAATTTGTTGAGGATGATGCAGTAGTGAGGGCATTGAAGAAAGAATGTGCTTCAGGTATTGAGGGCTGATGTCAGCTAAAGAGCGGTGATTGATAATGAACTTGTGAGGATGAGTTAGCTGGCTGATATGATTGTTGATGATGCATTAATGGCCATGGCCTCTGCAATTGATGTCCTGATGGAGGAATCTGCACCGAGTAGCCTACTTGATTCGTTGTTGCAGGTGACTGACGGTTCATCGTTGGAACATCATGACGGTGATGAACTTGATGATGACTTGAAGGAACTTGATGATGATGATGAGGCATGGATGAGTTAGATTGGTGATGAGGTTGTGAGGGCTCTGAAGAAACAATTTGATTCAAATATTGAGAGCTGATGAGGTCTGCTGATGGTGGCTGCGGATTCATCACTGGAAGACGATCACCATAATGAGCTTGATGGAGATCATCACTCGAATGAACTTGATGATGTAGTGAAGAAAGAATGTCATTCAGATATTGAGGTTCGACGTCAGCTAAAGTCCAATCATGGATACTTGGTCTTGTCTTAGCTTTTGTGGCTCTTTCACTTTGGCGAAGATAAAACTTCTGAGCATGGCTTCCAATCTGACTGGCAGTTTTGGTCTTCACAACTCGGTGAGAAATCCTCTTCCATTTTCCCTTGCCACATATCTCCACTCCCACCAGGAACAATCTATTCAAATCATCATATCACCTCATTTAATCACCATCATCATACATATATACGCACACATATTTGTGCGAGCGTGTCAACAGTATCAAAATAATCCATGGAAATCAGTCACTGACTCCAATCTTAACTTTGATTCAGTTGCATGGAACCGGCATTAATATATTTTCAAGGCGATATTGCTCTAAAAAAGATGCCTCACAAATTCTACGCAAAACTTTAAACCCAAAGATAATCATAGGTACGTACATGTGTTCTCTCAAGGACCACCAAGTGGAAGTGGTAGTAGAGGTTCCCCTGTTTCTGATTGGACCGCTATACTTGGGTGGCTGATCCTGGTGCCGGTGGTTAAGTACGGTAACATGATTGCCGCACGATAAGGAGGAGGAGGAGGGCCAAGGGTCCCGGTAATCAGGTGGGGGAACCTGACCCAATTCAATCTGGGAAGCGTTGTAAAGCAGCTTATCTTCATATCGTTGGTTTACAGGAACATGATTGCTGCACGATAAGGAGGAGGAGGAGGGCCAAGAGTCTGTCGCCGGGAGATCTGCACGATTGTCGACCTCCAGTTGCAGCTCGTGATATCGTTGGCAAACCATCTCCTTGGTGGCGCCGGGGATCACCTCCGCGATCCTCTCCCACCGGTCGGGGTAGTCTTCTGGAAACACCAACAGAGCAGTCTCAAACAGCTTCTCCACCTCCTCACTCCAGTTCATCATCGGTCGTCTTCCCTCTTCCCTGCACTGATATTCATAATCATATATATACCAGTCATCATGATCATACAACACACACACACACACATAACAACAGAACATATAGAGATAGCGATATACGAAAGATAGAGCAAAGGGAGATGAAAGTTTGATTACAAGAATCGATTAAAGTCGTCTCCTCCCTACGTAGCAAGCTGGGCAGGAGATTGGTCGTTCCGTCGCGGAGGAGGAAGAATGCAGCGGGTTTTAGGATCTAGGGTTTCCACTTGGAGGTGAACAAAACTCAGAGAAGACAGCTTGAACCCTTTCTCATTATATAATGAAGTGGGTAACACACACTAGAGATACGAGAGTCTCTGGTCACATGAAAGAGAAGAATGATTAATTTCAATGAGCAAGTTATGCGGAAGATAAGGGCTTTTTTCACTCTTTTGTCTTCAAATCTTTTATAGAATCTAAAGATAATTTATTAATTTTAGTTTTCTTTAAAAAATAATTTTTTACTTAAAAATTATCCATTAAAAATTTAAACTTTTTTTTACTCTTTTGTCTTTGCTCTTATTAAATAATGTATAATATAACGGCCCTAAACTATATGGGGTATGGTATAATTCAGTGAGAGAGAGATGAACTATATAGAGATGAATTCAAGTTTTAAATATATATATATTAATTTTCTTAAAAGAATATATATTATAACTATATTCAAATGCAGAGTGTCAGTTTTTCTTTTTCCAATATTATACTTTCTGTGACTAATTAATTGTATTGTATTGATATCTATATTTAATACTGTAAAACTAAGTCATGTATCTTAATATGTCTAGCAAATTGACTTAGTGTTCTGGTCTGATCTTCTAATCTTCCTTCCCATATATCTATAATAGGAATAGCCTGAAAAAAGAAACATGAGGACAATTATCGTCATATTCATATCAATAAAATATTTTAACGTTCTAGATATACATAAAAAATATTTTAAAATGGTAAATAAATAACAAAATATTCTAAAGTGTTAAACATACCTAAAAGAAATATTTTAGGACACGCTTTAACCTTAAATAAAATAAGCTATAATTTTGCTAAAAAAAACTTAAATTATATCGAGGAATCTAATCTTACAAAATGTGTGTCTCAGAATGAAAATATCTTAAACAAAATTTATAATAAAAAAATTTATATTTAATATTATATTTGAAAATCAAGATATGCCTATAATTAAGTTGATTTTAGTTCAAGTTATGCGGAAGATAAGGGCTTTTTCCCCCCCGCTTTGGTCTTGGTTCAAATCTTTTATAGACTCTTAAGATAATTTATTACTTGTTAGTTTCTTAAAAAATAATTTTTTTACTTAAACATTATCAAAAAATTAATTTTTTTTATTCTGTTGTCTTTACTTTTATTAAATAATGTATAATATAACGGCCATAAACTATATGGGGTATGGTATAATTTAGAGATAAACTGTAGAGATAGATGAAGTCAAATTTTATAATATATATATTAATATATTAGTTTTTTAAAAAAAACATTATATTCTACGTAAATTCAAAAAGAGTGTCAGTTTTTCTTTTTACAATATTATACTTTCTTTAACTAATTAATTGTATCACACTAGATATAGTGTGGTATAATTCAGTTAGAGATAAACTATTGAGACAGATGAATTCAAGTTTTATAATATATATATTGATATATTAGTTTTTTTAAAAAATTATTATACGTAAATTCAACTAAATAGTGTTAGTTTTTTTTTCCAATATTATACTTTATTTAACTAATTAATTGTATCATATTGATATTTATATTTAATACTGTAAAAAAGAATATAAATTGCTCAAGGAAGATCTTTTATGGAGATTTTAAATCGACTTTGCTGGAGAAAGGTCAACAAGAAATTATACGTTTTCATTTTAGATTAAAAGGCTAATATAATAAAAAAATGAAATTAATGTTTTGTTTTCCTTCTGAATTATAGAATTAAAATTCATGAACTTTCTCCTAAACAAAACCTCAAAATTGGGATTGTAAAAAAAAATTGTGAAATGTGGACACTTTGACATATAAAAGTCACCTTTGAGCTTAAAATTAATCATTATATTGATTTATCACTTGTATCTTAAAATTCATCATTAGCTTAAAAGTGCCTATTGAATGCATCCAATTGATAAAAGTTTCTGCATTTACCTTAATTAAAGAAAATATAATTTAAAAAAGGTCATTAATTACCGTATAAATTTTTTATATTCATTAGTAAAATTGAAAAAAAAATATCATTAATTACCTACAAATAATTTATATTATAGGAATTCATAAAAAATTATTAACTGAACCATGTGTACCATACATATGATCATCAAAATATAGATATAATTAATACTTATTGCTTTTTATATTATATGCTTTGTAATCGCTATAAAAACACTGATAAAGTTCATCTAAGTTTCATTAATTATTTGTTCTCTCTCCATTACATTGATCAGTCACGAAATTCACAAGGGTAAGAGGCCAGGTCCAAATAAATTTGACAATCTCTGGAGTTTTTATGTAGTTTATTCTACTATTTCCATTTTCATTTTCATCGTCCAAATAAAGTTTCACAATTACAATCATAGGTTTTGAAGATCTGATTGATCCTTTGGAAATGAGTGATGATTCGGTGGAAGAATAATATTATGAGGAACCGTAACTTGAGATTGAAGATCACTTGCAGGAACTTGATGCTGATGATAATGGATGGATGGTGAGTTAGATTGATGATGTAGTGAGATTGGCCATGGCTTCTGCACGGGAAGAGCTGAAGATGACTCATTCATTGGAAGATCATGATGATGAACTTGATGACGATGAGATTGAAGAAGATCATTGGAAGGAACTCTATGAATGGATGATGACGGTGAATTAGATTGATGATGATGCAGTGAGTGGATTGAAGAAAGAATCTGCTTCAAAGATTCAGGGCTGATGTCAGCTAAAGCGATATCATGGATGCTTCCGCCTCTTCCTCTCTTAACTTTTGTCTCTCTGTGACTTTGGCGAAGATAAAACTTCTGAGCATGGCTTGCCACCTGACTTGTGCTTCTTGTCATCACTACGTGTTTAGAAATCATGCTCCATTTTCCCTTGCCATATATCTCCACTCCCAACAGGAATAGTCTATTCAAATCAAATTACATATCATCTTATATACACCTAATTTAATCATTATATATATATATAGTTCACTGATTTTGTTGTCATAGAATATATTGTATATTAAATAAAAATAAAGTTAAAAAGTTGTAAAATTTTAATAGTGTTAACAAAATTTAAAAAAAAAATTAATCTGCATAAAACATGTTATAAGTACGTAATATATATACGTATGTATGTATGTATATATCAACAATCAGAATAATCAATAGAGGACTTATAAGGGTCAAAATTCAAATTATGTAGGCGCTATATATCCTATATGTTTGGATGAGGTCTCATGCTTATATATGGTGTTAACATGTTTGTTTGAGAGGATTTAAATCGATTGTATTTTAAAAAAATTATGTATAGTAGATACATACATGTGTTCTCTAAGGGACCAATGGGGGCTGCTCTTTCTTATGGGACTGCTATACTGGGGAGGCCGCTGGTGGTGGCCGGGTCCCGATCCAATTCAATCTGGGCAGCGTTGTAAAGCAGCTTATCTTCATATCGTTGGTTAAGTACAGGAACATGATTGCCGCACGATAAGGAGGAGGAGGAGGGCCAAGAGTCTGTCGCCGGGTGATCTGGTGACGGCGGAACCCGAATCGATTCAATCTCGTCGACCTCCAGTTGCAGCTCCTGATATCGTTGGCAAACCATCTCTTTGGTGGCGCCGGGGATCACCTCCGCGATCCTCTCCCACCGGTTGGGGTAGTCTTCCGGAAACACCTGCAGAGCAGTCTCAAACAGCTTCTCCACTTCCCCATTCCAGTTCATCATCGATATCGTCTTCCCTCTTCCCTGTACTGATCGTCCTAATCATATATACCAGTCATCATGATCACACACACACACACACACACAACAGAACACGTAGAGATAGCGATATACGAAAGATAGAGCAAAGGGAGATGAAAGTTTGATTACAAGAATAGATCAAAGTAGTCTCCTCCGTACGTAGCAAGCTTGGGAGGAGAGTGGTCGTTCCGACGCGGTGGAGGAAGAATGCAGAGGGTTTTAGGATCTGGGGTTTCCACTTGGAGGTGAACGAAACTCAGAGAAGAGAGTTTGAACCCTTTTTCATTATATAATGAAGTGGGTAACACCCTATATAGAGGAGAGTCTCTGGTCACATGAGAGAGAAGAATGATTAATTTCAGTGCGCAAGTTATGCGGAAGATAAGGGTTTTTTTCACTGTTTGGTCTTCGTTCAAATCTTTTATACAATCTAAAGATAATTTATTAATTGTTAATTTTATTTAAAAAATAATTTTGTACTTAAAACTTATCCATTAAAAATTTAAATAATTTTCTCTTTTTTCCTTACTTTTACTAAATAATATATAATATAACGGCCCTAAACTATATAGGGTGTGATATAATTCTGTGAGAGATGAACTATTGAGAGAGATGAATTCAGGTTTTAAATATATATATTGATATATTAGTTTTTTTTAAAAAAAATATTATATTATAACTAAATTCAAATACAGAGTGTCAGTTTTTCTTTTTCCAATATTATACTTTAACTAATTAATTGTATCATATTGATATATATATATATATATATTTAATACTGTAAAAATGAATATACATTGCTGAAGGGAGATCTTTTATGGAGATTTTAAATCGACTTTCCCGGAATAAGGTCAACAAGAAATTATACAGGTTCATTCTAAATTAAAAAGATATAAAAATATGAAAATAATGTTTTGTTTTCCTTCTTAATTATAGAATTAAAATTCATTAATTTTTTCCCTCTTAGAAGTCCCCAGTGAATGCAACATTATAATTGATATCTTAATTCCCTATTATCAATATCTTATGGAAATTTGTAATTGGTAAGGCCATCCAACTAATTCTAATGCTTTATATCCAGCACCTTCCTCTGTTTTGTCTAATTGCGATATTCGCAACATTCTCATATCTATACAGGACTGGACAATCTAGGGTCAGATTTTGAAGGCAGGCATACCTCTTGCATTGCTATAATAGGTGAAATTGAATTCTTTGTATCCTAGTCGTTTTTTGCATCTCCTATCTAAAAGCCTCATACTGCAACATTGAATTACTCAAGTTGCCTTAACTTTCTCTACATATCCTCGAACCGTGTCAATGCTGCCACAACCAATAAGAATTTGCTCAATAGTCTTCTTATCCATTCTGTTTTTAGTGGCACCATGAAAAATGATGTCCACATGATACTTACTTTTTTCCTACTCACTTCCTGTACAAAACTAATTCCATGTCCCCTTAAAACTATAATACTGACATTAGTTGTATACTTTTCTTCATTTTATATAATGGATCTCTTTATAAAAAAAAAAGAAGAAAAATGAAAGAATATGTTTTGTGGAGATTAAGTGGGTGTTTAGATCACTTTATTTTAAGTAATTTCATGTTGTACAAATTAAAGTAAATACGAGAGAGAAATTTTGTCTCATAAATTGCAAAAGAATTTTTTAAGTGATTTTAATTGTTTCCAGATAGGCATTTAAATTAGCTTTGCTGAGGTAAGGTCAACTATAATTATTTACTTTTTTTTTAATAATATCATATATAGTATTTACTATTTAAATAGTATTTCTTAAAAGGCTGATAACAAAAACATGAAATTAATTTTATTTTATTTTTGCTGTTTCCTCCTTAATTATGGAATCAAAATTCAAGAGTTTTCTCATAAAAAGAACCTTAAAGTTGGGATTGTAAAAAAGAAAAGAAGTGTGAAATGTTGACACTTGACAACTAATTAAAAGTCACTTCTGAGCTTAGAATACATCATTAGCCATTGAACCGCAAGACTTGCAAAGGGAATAATTCCCAAAATCGTAGTCAGAAGGGCCACACACATGAGGTGAGGCTAAACATCTAAGCTTATTAACATGAATCCAATACTTCAACATATCAAAATTCCAACAGTTATAAAAGTTTGAGAGGAGACAAGTCTAACTATGTTTAGATTGGAGTGGTATTATTCAGAATTGGAAGATGATCCTCAAGGAAACGATATGACTTTGAGGGATCCAAAGACAAATTTGATGTACAGATTCAAGGTTGATGCGGGCCCTTTCTCTTCATCTTCTTCTTTGCCCCTACAGCTACCTCTCTTCTTTCCCCACTCTTCTTTCTTTCTTTGTTCCTTGTTCATCATCATCACCTCTGAAATACAGATTTTGATTAAAAATACTGTAATTAATTAAATAAAGAATAAATATATGTTCTTTTTTAATAAACAATCTGAAAATTTGAATTATAAACAAATCTCGTTAGTTACTATCAAGAAATTAATTTCTTGGCAACCAAACATGTTCAGAAGAAAATCCCCAGAATCAAGAAAACTCGAAAGAAAAACGGAACGAAATGCAATTGAATTTGGAAATTTTAATTTCTACGTACTTGTGTTCTTCGTTCATTTTGCAGCGATCAGGGTATGACGGAATCGGCACCTTACCCTCTTCGATCGCGGCCACGTTGTCTACGAGCTCTTGATATCGTTGCAGAACCATTTCCTTGGTGGCACCGGGGACTTCCTCGGCGATCCTCTCCCAACGATCGGGGCGCTCCTCTGGAAACTTCGCCAGAGCATTCTCAAACAGCTTGTCGGTCTCGCGATTCCAGTACAGGTCCATCTCTTTTCACTGGACCTTAAGAACCCTGCCGGCCGGCGGTAATCCTCGAATCTGTTGATTTTGTAAACATCACATTACATTGCACGACAACACAAAGGCGACAATGGATCATCAAGAATCCCACAGAGACATCCGATTAAGGATCAAGAATCCTATACAGAGACATCCGATTAGGGAAAAAGAGTGGGAAACGATAAGGAAGGTATACCGGAGATGAAAGATTGAGAAGTATAGACCACCGAATAGATGAAGTCGTCTCCGTAGAGAGCCGCGGCTGAGAGTTTTCCTTGACGCAGCGGAGGTAAGAGGCAGCAAACTCGCTTTCCGGTGAATTTTGGTGGGAAAATTTATCATCTGGCCCACGGCAAGAAAATTTAAAACTCTGGTACTTCATGATTCATGAATTATATATAATACATAATTTAACTGGAACTGACATGAGCTCAGGGGTTAACTGCGTCCCAAACTATCCGGTACGACAGCGTTTGAAGCATGAAGGAGGTGTGAGATGTACGTAGTGATGAGTTTCTAGTGTGGGTTGGATACTTGGATTGATCAATGACTCCATATAACTATTATTTGTGCAAAATTCAAATTCAGCATTTCATAATTGTAAAATACTTTCGTGAAATTAGATAATTATGCCTTTTATTAAATTTAAGTTGATATAATATTTATTATATTTATATTTTAACTATTGAAAATTCTTATGTCTCACTCACTCGCGACATTATATTGTTTGTCATGTAATACTACTAAAAAAACTTATAATGATAGTTAAAAATAGCATTTTACGATAGTTTTAAAAATATTGTAAATTATATTGTAGTTATAAGTATATCTTGTTAAAGGTAACCTTTTATGGTTGTTCTCAAAAAATCGTCGTTAATTGCTTGAATTATTACCTCTATCACACTCATCAAAAGCATTAGACTGGATATAAAGAGAAGAAACCAAATATCTAGTGAAAGAATTAAAGATCCATAAACTTCTTCTATTAAAACTCTTTGAACTCCTTATAACAAAATCCATCTACTGACACTCACTATTAACTACCACGGTCAACATCACTAAAAAGTTGAAGATCTGATAAAAAAAATTTAAGATCTAGAGAAAAAGTTATATATTTGGCAAAAAAGTTGAATATATAGAAATTTTTTGTTATTAAAGCTGTTGATATATTACAATTTATAAATAACAAATGACTACAGTCAGCTTTTATTATATGATATATTATATTTTATAAATAACAAATAATCAAAAAGGTAAGAAAAATGAGCAAATAAAGAAGTTAAATGGTGACATACGATTTTCACTATGTAGAGACAGAGAATGATATTAATGATTGAGATGAGAACTGAAACTAATGCAAAAAATTAAAAAATTACCTTTATCAAAGTCTGTGATTATGGAGAAGAGAAACGATAGATGGCTATGAAAAATAAAATTGGGGTTCAGAGTTTTTAAAATTTTGCAAAAACTTTTTCTAACAAATTTTATAAAATTTCCTTAAAAAGTCTCACATGAAAACTTTTAACCATAGTTTTTATAAAAATCTCTGTTAAAAAGTTTTTAAAGTTAAACTTATTTATCAAAATGGCACCATTTTTTTTTAGCAATGGTTGTTCTTATAACCTCCGTAGTACTGTAATAAGTAGTTTTTCTATTAATCTGTATCTAAAATTAATTAAATAAAATTTAGTCTTTATTAATATTAATATGTTCTGGTCTGATCTTCAAATCTTCCTTCCCGTGTATCTCTAATATGAATAGCCTGAAAGAAAAGAAAAAAGAAACGTGAGGACATTTATCATCTTATTCATATCAATAAAATATTTGAAGGTGTTAGATATAAATAAAAAATATTTCAAAATGCTAAATAAGAAACAAAATACTCTAAAATATTAAACACACCTAAAAGAAATATTTTAGGACGCGCTTTAGCCTTATATAAAATAAGCTATACTTTTGCTAAAAACATTAAATTATATCGAGGAATCCAATCTTACAAAATGTGTCTCACAATGAGAATATCTTACAAAATTTATAATAAAAAAGTTTATATTTAAAATTATATAAGTGTACATTAATTATTAACAAATTATTTCAAATTCTGTTATATACATAAAACTTCAAATAACAGAGACATTCATGAACTTACCCGGGATAAAATAATAATAATATATCTAAAAAAATCTTTTAATTCTTCGGTATATTTTGCGAATATATCTATTTATCTATATAGTTTATTTTGGATCAAATGTATCTATCTAATTATGTATGAATATATACACATATGTATATAACTATTTGTGAAATGAAATCTAAATATTATGTAACATATCTAATATAGGTAATTATTTATTAAATTAATTATATAAAACTCCATATAACAGAGACATTCGTGAACTTACCCAGGATATAATAATAATAATAACTAATTTAAAAATATATTCTGCTCTTATCATCAATATTCGTTTTTATTTTGCTTAACCATTTTATTGTACAGATTTCTATAGATAATATGATGATATGTGCAGTGATCCAAACAAGTCTCTATACTCAAAATGCTGTTGTCAGTAATGTTGATGTAGAAAGTGATTAGGAAGTTTTTTTTTTTTTTGCTTAATATTTTTTACTCTATTTATAGCTTTTGACAAAGAGATGAAATTTTATAACACATAATATATGAAAGAGATAAATTTTTTTTTAACTTAGATATGCGTTCTAATGAAGCAGTAGTACAATATTCCACAATGCAACCCACAAAACTAGTACTCCCCGTTTTTAATACAAAATTTAGCTTCTTATACAAATTATATTATAAACTAAATCTTATATATTAAAGACTAGAGCTAATAATAAAAAAAAGAGAGGAAAATTACTATCCAAATTTTTAATATAAGATATATTTGACTAATTTGAGTATATTAAAAAAATTAGTTAAATTAGTTATTTGTAATGATTGTGTGTTAGTTTACCTAAGATACCCCATTTAATCATTTGTATTTAAACTGCCTTAATAAAAATAATCTTAATGTGTACAATCATGTAGGAATATGTTAAAAAACTTATAATTTTAAATGATACAATGAGTTGTATTCTTATATTTAGAATAAAATTAATTTTTATCTAATTTTTATATTTAAAACAATAGCTGGTGAGGAGTAACAAATTTTGAGCATGGCTGGCCACCTAACTTGCAATTCTTGCTTTTAGCTGGCAATCTGGTTCCATTTTCCCTTGCCAGATAACTCTACTCCCAACGGGAAAAGTTTATACATATTATATATGTGTAAATCAAAATCAAAATAAAATATGAAATCTATATATATATACATATATATACACACACTAATTTAAGTATTTACATATTAACCTATCTAAATAAGTCAATTAACTCTTATATTATTTATAATTAATTAATTTATTTGATTTATTTAATTTACATAAATTAATCAGAATACTAGCAATTGGCAAAACTCCTAGCTAATTAAGGATTGATCAGCTAGCTATGGTTTTGTGTGTTTTGCGGCGGAGGATCTGAAGAAATTCGCAGAGCAGATTGATCCTTTGGAAGTGAGTGATGATTCAGTGGAAGAATAATATTATATATAAGGAACCATCACGTGTGACGACTGATCCGATTGACTCCATTGATTCAGTGCCGGTGATTGATAATGAACTTGTGATGATGAGTTAGCTGGCTGATATAACTGTTGATGATACATTAATGGCCATGGCTTCTGCCATTGAAGTCCTGATGGAGGAATCTGCACCGAGTAGCCTACTTGATTCGCTGTTGCAGATGACTGATGATTCATCGCTGGAACATCATGACGGCGATGAACTTGATGATGACTTGAAGGAACTTAATGATGATGATGATGATGCATGGATGAGTTAGATTGGTGATGAGGTTGTGAGGGCACTGACGAAACAATTTGATTCAAATATTGAGAGCTGATGCGGTCTGCTGATGGTGGCTGCGGATTCATCACTGGAGGATGATCAGAATAATGAGCTTGATGAAGATCATCGCTCGAATGAACTTGATGATGATGCAGTGAAGAAAGAATGTCATTCAGATATTGAGGTTCGACGTCAGCTAAAGTCCAATCATGGATACTTGGTCTTGTCTTATCTTTTGTGGCTCTTTCACTTTGGCGAAGATAAAACTTCTGAGCATGGCTTCCAATCTGACTGGCAGTTTTTGTCTTCACAACTCGGTGAGAAATCCTCTTCCATTTTCCCTTGCCACATATCTCCACTCCCACCAGGAACAATCTATCCAAATCATCAAATCACCTCACTTAATCACCAGCATCTTACATATATACGCACACATATTTGTGCGCGCGTGTCAACAGTATCAAGATAATCCATAGAAATCGACTTTCCCGTAGGAAAGTCAAGAAGAATTTTTACATTTTCATTTTAAATTAAGAAGCTAATATAATAAAAATATGGAAATTAATGTTTTCTTTCCTTCTTAATTATAGATTTAAAATTCATGAATTTTCTCCTAAACAAAACCTCAAAATTGGGATGGTAAAAAAATTGCGAAATGTTGACACTTTGACATCTAAAAGTTATCTTTGAGCTTAAAATTAATCATTATATTGATTTATCACTTGTATCTTAAAATTCATCATTAGCTTAAAAGTCCCTATTGAATGCCGTGGATTGATAAAAGTTTCTACATTTAACTTAATTAAAAAAAAGGTATTTTAAAAAAGTTATTAATTACCTTATAAAGTTTTTGTATTCAATAGGATAAAATTAAAAAACAAATCATTAATTACTTACAAATAATTTATATTTAAAAATAACTTACAACAGAGTGATATAGATTTTGGGAAAATTATTAATTGCATGAAGTGTAGCATTATGATCATCAAAATACAGATATAATTAAGACTTGTTGCTTTTTATATGGTTTGTAATCACTTTTTATCTGCTTCTTTGATTGAGACAAAAATTATTCTTGTAATAAGTATTTAAATATTTATTTAATTTAATTTTTTATAAATTTTTATTTAGGAGAATTTTTAAAAAAGAATTTTTTATATCAGTTATTCTTTTAAAAAATGGCCCTTGTTTGTAGTTGTGCGATTTTTCTAGATTGGTTTGCTTTTAAGTTTCTGGAATGTGATTGTTGCTTCTTCTATTTGATCTTCATCCTCGAGTACTCTACTGGGTGATATTCCCTTCTAATCTTCTATGGTATCGGCGATTTCCTTTTTTGTTTGGTTTCTGAGTTCATGCTTGTCGGTGGTTATGAGTGTGCTCAACGGTAGTGAATGTCTATTGGCTAACAGGTGATGTTGATTTCATCTTCTTTACTACATCTAGCTGAAGCTGGGATTGTCGAGGATGTTGGGTGGAGATTTGGCGGTGGTGGATTATTCTGTTAGCGGAGTTTTTTTTTTTTTTTAATTTTAGAGGGCATTTCATCTTCTGGTTCTTTTCATCTTGTTCTTTTTATCTTTTGATCGAGGAAGAGTGAGATTGATATTTTTTTTAGTTTAATTTTAGTAAGATTGATTGTTTCTTGTACTTGATTCCTAGTTTAATCTCTAGTTAATGGATTGCTGGCAATAAATTTTTGAAGTGTAGATGCAGAGCAGATGATGAATCTGAGGTTGGAAGGGGAATTTTTTTTTTTTTTTAGTTGACGTATTTTGGTACTTCCACATCGCACGTTAGCTCTTATTTAACCGTGATTGCATTTTGCTTTCATTTTGAACATTCATGGGGTATTTTTATGTAGCTTTAGCTGATCCAGCGATCTCCATGTATTGAAGTCCCAGGCTGCGGTGTCAATTTTTGAGAAGTTGGTGAACTAAAGAAATCAGCTTCTTCATCTATGGATTCAGAAGATGCGAGAAGTGCAAGAGAATCTCTGGACATTGCATTTCATATGGCGAATATACTGAACGCAGGTGTGGACCGTCACACACTCTCTGTTATTATTGCTCTTTTAGACTTGGGTGTTAACCCGGAGGCACTTGCAGCTGTTGTCAAGGAACTGAGTGGAGAGGCAGCAAAGAAAAAATAACAGTTTACAGAAACCCCCAATCTTCATCTTTTTTTGCTGCTTGCAGCTCCATCTTCTAGTATGTTTTCTATAGTTTGGATTGTTGAAATTTTGTAAATGCATTGGTGGTTCTGTTGTGTGGTTTCGTTTGATAATTTTTTGTATGAAGGCTCCACTTTTAAACGATGTGTTTTAATCCAGGAACCGTTGTTCTTAGAAAATTTAGTGATTTAATCCAGTTTAGGGAAATTATTTAATGTATATTTTAAGTAGCTATATCTGATCCAGTGATCCCCTCCATGTTGAAGTCCCCGGCTGCGGTGTCTATTTTTGAGACATTGGTGAGTCAACCAAATCGGTTTCATTTGAAGGTGTATGGATTTACTATGGATTCAATATAATGTAAGTTATCCATACATTTTGACATTGGCGAATCATTTGTTAGTATTTGCTATGTTAATACGGTTATTCATGCAGTTAAACTTGGAATTGAATGAGTGTTTGAAAAATCGTGATCATTCAGATGGTATGTTTTTAGATGTTCATATTATTTCGTATATCTCAAAACTTGACATATATATTTAAAAGTAATAAATATGTAAAAAAATATTTTATTTTTTAAAAAAATCCTAATTATAGAGAGAGAATGAGAGAGTGAGTAGTAAACATATTAAATATGTAGTGATGATTAATACATTAATATTTTATGATATGTTTAATATAATAGTTAGTTTAAGAATTTAATTTAATTTTAAATAATATATAATTTATTTTATCTATTAAATTTATATATATTTTTTAAAATATCTCTATTATTTATATATATTAAAAAGTTTATATATTTAAGAAAGTGTTATCTTCCTCATTATCATCGTTAGGTATGATTTCTAAATTCTCTTCAATTTTACCTATTAGTTGCCTATTTTAGAGTTGGGATATGGCTTTGGCACAGGTTTCCTGTTGGAGTTTAATCAGACGTATTTCAGTCTTAAGCTATTTGACCTCTAGGTGTAAATCCTAAAGGATGGTTGGTTTAACAGAGTGTTGAAACTTGTTTAAAATATTTGTTAAATTATATTTGTTTACAGGAAAAATAGGTTTTGAGTTTGAAGAAGAAGGTTGTTGATTAACCAATTCTCAAAACTTAAATAAATATTCTCCTTTTTCAGAATCTGGCAATTTTTCAATGATATCAAGAAGTAAATCTTGTTCCTTTGAGATAACATTGATTGAAGATGAAAATTCTGGGATATCATCGTTTTGAATGTTTTGAATATCTTCAGAAAACTCATTTTCACTATCAGTTTCTGAACTAGAAGTTTCTTCAATCAAAAGATTGTTTATTTATTTAAGAATAGATTCATCAATACACCTGATTTTTTTGAGTTTTCTTGTAAAAGCACAATATTTTGAAATATAGCCTAATTTACCACATTTAAAACATTTGACTTTGTTTTGTTGAGGAAAATCGACCTTAGGTTTGGATCTAAATTCCTGTTTTAACCTACAGGGAGGTGTGTTTGGGTTATATCTTTGGTAGATATATTTTTTCTTCTTTTTGTGATAGGAAGAAGGGCTCCTATATTTCTTTTGTTTTTTGCAGGCTGGAAGACCGAATTGTTCGCAGAAGGTTCCTAACTCTCTACGGTTGACGGTTTTCTCTTTAGCCAATTGGTGTTGGATGCTATTATTGTGACAAATTTTAAGAGCAGTTTTTTGAACATAAGAAATTAATTCTCTATACGTCAAATGCTCATAAGGGATTATGCCATCATTTTGGTTTCTAAATTTTTCTCTAATTTTATCACCAAAAGATTTAGGTAATCTAGCTAGAAATTTTTCTTTCTAAAAAGGTTGTTTGGCATCATCTCTTGTGAGTACTCGAGCAAGGAAAGTATCCCTGTACCATCTAAAATCAGAAAGAGTTCTGCACTTAAGATTTGACAGTAATTCAGCTGATCTATCCTTCCAAATAGACGGATCACCAATAAAATGTTTAACAATTGTAAATATCAAAGTTTGGACTGAATCTGGGTAAGTTTGACCATCGTAAAGGATAAGTGTTCCTTCAGAATCAGTTTGGATGGATGAAAAAATCGTTTGTTTATCTTTTAGGATAAGGTAATGATTCCACCAATTTTTCAATTGACCGGTGAAACCAGACACCAAAAGGTTTGTGATTTGTTCATCAGAATAGTTGTTTTGTGTTTGATATACAGTACATAATATTGTCATCTGCTGCATCGTTAAAAGGATAGTAGTTTCGTTAAAACCATCTATATTCCATTCATAAATGTTCTCTCCACTAAATGACCTAAAAGTTTAATTAACTCGTTCTTCAACCAGAATGTTTGGAGGGCTTGTCTTAGGGTAATATAGTTTGGAGAGCTGTTTCCAGTGTTGTTGGTTGATTTAGAGTTGTGATTCAGAAGAATCAGTTTGAGAAGCTTGAGAGTCTCTTTCTAAGTTTCCTATCTAAGCAGGATTGGAAGAAGCAGATTCATTTTGAGGCGTTTCTGGGACAGTCATAGTTTAGGCTATTTGAAATCTTTTTTTATTGATTTTTTCAATCAGATTAGACTTGTTTTGGGCAAAGATTTCAGACTTCATTTGTGAGCTGAGTTAAAATGGTTTTAAAATGGAATTTTCAATCTTTAGTTTAACTGTTCAGAAATAACGTTTGAAGATATTTGAATAAAATGATCACCTAATTATGTATAAATTAATATAATTATTTTATTCAACTATCTTTTTTATATTATTTGAATCAACAGGTTGACTCATGTTTTTAAAGTTTATATATAAAAATAATTGTGATAAAAGATAAAAATTATATTTAATATAAATAATTAATTCTTTAAAATTTTTAAATTAATTATTTAATTTTTATATTAAAAACTCTAATAATATATAACTAATAAAAAAAATAGGAAAAAAATTGGTCAAAATTTTAGATAATTAAAAATACATTTATAAATAAGATTTAAGTCTATCCAAAAAAAACATGCGAATATCAAAGCTCCAGCCTGCAGGGGTAAGCTACTGGTGGAGGTGGGAGTTTTTTATGTGAAACAGTAAGGTCATTTTATCTGTAAGTTAATTCCTCATCTTCAATATAATGTCAGTTCAGGTCCACACCCACGTGGCATAACGCGCTTTTGTCCACGTTTCTTGACACCTCATATCTTTTCCTCGTGTAGCCGTCTTTTGGTTTTGGATAACTCCAACTGCCACCTCATTACTAAGCACTCAAACAGTACTCAAACATATAAAATCACTGTGACCAAGAATTTCAATTACGATTTAAAATTCTAATTCCTCTGCCTATCAAATAGATAAAATTACCATTTAAATTCAACCCTAAATTGTCTGTCACAACTAATAACAGTTGATCCTAGTGATCCACATTATAATCTGAACAAAGAACCTAGCTAAAATTAAAAAAAAAAAACTGAACTATTGGCAAAATCCTACCTAATACTTTTAATATACAATCATTTGGAGTAGCCATCAAAATCCTAGAGACTTGACAAATAAGATGAATCAAGTCAACCATATACAAAACACACACGTTATTTCACAACCCATATATATATTGGAAATGTTATATAGTTTGGGATTTGATCAATCAAAAGCCTAACATTATTAATCTACAAATTCTGTATGGCTTCATTCATCCTATTTGTTAAGTCAACTATATACTTTCAATTAGACGGAAATACTCCAAAAACTCGCAAAATAGGATGAATGAAGTCATTTATACTATATCAAAAGTGCATATCATCTATCTCTAGATTGGGAAAGCATAGTTTGGGTACCCAAACCCAAGAGATTGATCCATTGAAGGGTTTTGTTGGTTAAACTGAAGCATTGGAGATGATTGATGATGAACTGGAAGGCCTGAAGAGACAATCTGGGTTTGAAGGTTTGAAGGAGCAATCTGGTTTTGATCTACAGGTTCCACGTTGGTGTCTGCAGTTGTGATATCATGAATGCTTGCTCTTTTCCTCTCTTTCTTTGCTTTTTCCCTTTGGCGATTGAAGTATTTCTGAGCATGGCTAGCTACTTGAGTCGGTGTTCTTGTCACCACGACGTTTCTCGAAATGCTTCTCCAATCTCCCTTGCCATATTTCTCCAATCCTCTGAGGAATAGCCTATTTGAGGAAACAAATAGGGCCATAAATGATCAGATTAACAGTCAAAATGATAGATAACTCAAAAGGAACAAGCAAAATGATAGGGTTAAGTTCTTGATAAGTTAAAGCGACCAAAATAGGACACTGGGCATGAAGAAGACAAATCAAAATCAGTCATTGACTCCAATCCTATGAATACACCAATGCCCAATCATATTAGAGAATTAACACTGAAACTTCAATATACTAAATGGCATCAACCAAGCGTGATTGATTGGTCTGGCCTCTAGCTCAAGTGGGGTTACTTATGTAAGATAAGGGTATTTTGTAATCCAAATTCCAGACACTCAATATCGAGGATCAATGAATAAAAAATGAAAATATAAAATAACAGGTCAAAAGAATGTATTATAGATAGGGCAAAATATGAGCACATTGTTGTGGTGAAAAATAGGTTAAAAATTGTAATATATACCTTTCTATTGTGGCAACAAATACTTAATAACAGAGGTGTTTAGGTGAGTAGTTATGTATGTAACATATTTTAGAAGATTTTTTTTTGAAAGAAACCTCACATTTCCTGAAACAATATGGATTTGAACTATTAGAGGGCTGCCTATGTGGATTAGAAGTAGAAATTTTGATGGAGAACCTGGGCTTCTGGAGAAGGTTGGAGAATTGAATTTGAAAGTTCAACATTAGAATTAGAGGATTCGAACGATATGACCAGGGACATGAATTGAACAGCTTTACTCCAGAAAACTTCATGATAGCATGAAGAATAAGACTAACAAGAAAAAGCACAGGAGTTTCCAAATAAGGCTAATTCCTTGAGAACAAAAATTCCGATTTTCCGAATCAGTTGCCTATCTAACATATTATCGGAAACCAAACAGTTTCATAACAAAAATCCCTAAAATCGAGCAGAGTCAAAAGAAATAGGAAAAGGAACAAAACAAAATCCAATTGAATTGGAGAAGAATTTTCAAAACCTATGTTCTTCCTCAGTCCAAGGCGTGCCCTTCTTTCTGTCGGTGTCAGAACTCTTAGGCGGCTTGGAGTTGAACGAAATTTGATTAGCGGAGTTCCAATCGGAGGAGGAGGGCTCAGTATCAGAGGGAAAGTCAGGAAAGGCCGGAATCGGAACCCGACCGGCATCAATCTCAGCCACGTCGTGTAGTAGATCGTGATAACGTTGCCAGACCAAATCGACGGTGGCGCCGGGGACGAAGTCAGCAATCTTCTCCCAGCGGTTGGGGCAACCCTCTGGAAACAAGACTATACCCTGCTCGAGGAGCTTGTCCTCACGGCGAGTCCACTGAGTCGTCGTCGTCATCCAGTAGATTTGACTCGTGCAGATACCGAACAAGGAGAAATTGAAATCGAGATAGTTTTGAGTTTGGGCGACACTAGTAAAACTAGCTTTCGATGAGATTTCAATTAAAATGCAGAACGAACGGTTTGAGGAGAGCGAAAGCCTTGTTCTTCTTATATAGGGAAGAGAGAGAAGTAAATTATTATTATTATTATTATTAAATATTTAATTGTGTTGGTTGAGTAGAATTTGGAAAATCAGCCCTGGGGTTTGGTGGGACCAGCTCAGATGTCAATATCAACACGTTTTTTCTTATCTTAGATATTTTTTTATATATATTAAAAAAATCTGTCAGGTGTAAAGCTGGCCAGTCCAAATTGAAGAGTTAGAGGTCAACAATACCAACCGTTGATCCGGTCCGGTGAGAGCCTCAGCCTGAATTCGGCCTCGAACAGATTGGGTTAGCCTGATCCGTTTGTTTTAGACCAAAAAAGAAAGAAAATAAAGAAAACAGCTATACTAATTCAAATTAAGTCTAATAAAATATATTAATTTTTTAATATAATAAATTTAAATTTAAATTTTTATTAAAAAAGATATTCATATTTATTATATAATAGAACCTTAAATATAATTATTTTTAATAAAAAAAATATACATATATTTAACAAAAATAAAAAATAAAGCATATATTTTATATTTTTTGAGATATAGGTAACTTTTTTTTGTAAATATGTGTCATCTACTATTGAAGACTACATCTAATATTAATTATAAAAGTAAGTTAATATTTTTAAATAAATTAAATTAATATAAAAATTAATTAATTAATTTAGATAAATTAATAAATATATAATACGAATTCATCTTAAAAAATTAAATTAATTAATTTAATTTTATTAATTTATCAAAAAATAATTTACTTTCATAATTAAGACTAATAAAAATATAATTTTATTTAAAATAATATTATATATTAAATGTAAATATCTCCCTTTTTATATAATTTGAATATAATTAAATAAATATATGGCATATTAAAGTTTTAACAAATTCTTTTCCAAGTCTACACTTCCCAATGTAAACTGATTAATGCTTTATGGGAAATCTCATTTATAAATATTGAGAGAGAATGACATACAACTAATTAGTTAATAGAATAGATAAGATTTAAAAAGAAATTATACAAAATATTTTTAGATAATTCTTAAAAAAATTATAGAAATTATAAATAAATAATTATAAATAAATAAGTGTTTAAATCGTTATTATTATAAAAAATTTTATTATTGATAAATTACTAAAAATAATTAATTTTATTAAAAATATGAGAGATAGTAGAGAAAAGAGGAAATAAAATGTAGATGAGATAGAAGAGAGAGTAAAAAGAAGAGAGGATAAATGAGATAGGGGTAAAATAGTAACTTATAAATAAATTATTTTATTATTCTAAAAGTTATTCTTAATAGTTTATATAAAATAATAAAATTATTGTTTTAAATTATAATTTAATTAAAAAAATTAGATAAATATAATTATTTATTTTAAAAAATTTAAATTAAAGATTAAGCTATAAACTTTTTTAAAATTAAAGTTTTAAGTTTATCACAACGTGAAACACTAAATCAGTAGCTATAATCAATTAGCTGAGGTGTCAAGAAATTACATCCTAATCCTGCGTGTCGAAAGAATTCCTTGATTTTTGTCACCGATTTCAATTTGATTATTGGGTTGACATATAATTAAGAGGAGGCAAATCCCACTTCCCATTGTTGCTTGACCTCTTCCACTTCCACTTGTGATTCTTCCACTACTCCTAACTTCATTCATCCACTTCGTTCGGAGGATTCCCCCTTTAAAAGCATACGTGGCGGGTAAAGAACCTAATCTGAAGGACACACCATGTTAAGGGTGTGTTTGTTACGAGGAAAACAATAGAGGAGAGATAAAAGATTTTATTTGTTTTGTTTTGTTTGTCATTCCCTTCCCTTCCCTTCCATCATAACTCTCCCGTACAAAAGTTAGGGGATTTGGAGAGAAAATATAATATTTTGACATGTGCAAATATTATACCTATAAAATATTTTAATATTTCTACACTGCACTTCATTAACTCCAAAAGCTTCAGTAAAACGTGATCTCTCTCACCTTAATCCATAACTCCTATATATGCTGGTAAAACTATCTTGACCATGCCAAATATATATATAAATTAATTATGTGATATTATTATATCTAATTAATTTTAATTAGGATAAAGTTATATAGATAAAAATATTTTCTTCTTTTAAAATAATAAAATAATATTAAAATTCTTTCTATCTATTTCTCTCTAATTAATCCAAACGTAACCTAAGAATAATTGTGGCCACGCAATCAACAACCAAATTGGTATTTCCAAATAAGTTTCCTTTCAGTAATGATGTTTTCTAACGAAGTTTCACGCCTCCAATCTAAGACCACAACATTCATGTTAACACGTGAGACTAGTTCTTTGTCATCAGGTTCAAATATCATCACGTTGTCTAGTTCATTGTGAACAGCATACTGCACTGCTCCCTCCATTGCCAATGCTTCTCCCATGAGAACAAAATTTACTTTGCATCTATTCATTGCTCCATCTAGTAGCCAACCATGATGGTCTTTTACCACAGAAAACTAATAGCAGCCTCTCCTAAACACTCTTTATAGTGATAAAGTGTAATTTTTGGTCATGAATATTTATAAGTTATATTATTAAATTTTTTATATAAATATATAATTTTATCTTTATTTTTTATTTATTATTGCATAGAATACTTAAAAAGTGCATATATTTCTCTTGTCATTAATATATATAGCATGTTTAATTAATTTGAGTATATTAAGGAAGTGAGTTAAGATAATTAATATAGCAATATCCTTTCTCAAATACCCTAATCATATTATTTAACTCCACCTCTCCCTTATTCTCTTGATTATTATATTATTGAGAGTATATCAATAGAGATAATTTAAAAATATATATATATAAATAAAATATATCTTATACTTATGGCTAAAATTAATCTCTTAATTAAATTATATATTAAGGGTCAGATGGGTATAAAATAAAGATAAAGTTAAAAAGTAGTTAAATTTTACTCTTCTCATCCAATTTATATATTTTATATAAATAAAAAAAACTTATATCTCATTTACTATAAAATTCAATAACTTTATAATTGTATCTATATTTAAAATACATTACACTATATGGAAATAAAATTAACATAATAATAAATAAAAGGTAAAATGATATATTCATATAAAAAAAATTTTACCCTATAAATAAAACTAAAAGAGTAAAATATAATTATCAAGTTTTAGAATTTTCTTTAATTATAATAAAATATATTAAAACTTATTTATAGATAATTAGTATAGTAAGCTAGCTCCACTAGACCAAGGCCCTATTTGGATTAACTTTTGGGAAATAAATTTTGAGAAAAATATATTTTAGGAATGATAGATTTTAGGAAAAATATATTTTAAAAATAGAGATATTTGGATGATTAGTAATAAAATCACTTTTTATATTGTTAAATTAATAAAAATGATATGCTTTGATTAAAAGTATGAGATAGGAGATATGGTGGAGAATAGAGATGGGAGAGTATAGAGAAGAAATAGGAGATAGGGTAGAGAAGAGATAGGAGATAGGGTAGAGAAGAGATAGGAGAGAGAAGAAAGAGTAGAGATGAGAGAAAAGAGGGTGTAAGAAAAAATAAAGGTAAGATAGTAATTGGATAGTCCATAAACTCTTTTACTATTTTAAAAGTTAATTTCAGTAGTATATTTAAAACTATTATTTTAGTTAAAATTATTTTTAGATAAATATAACTATTTATTTAAAAATAAATAAATTTTGTTTAAAAAACTTTTTAAAATCTTAGGGCCCGTTTGGATTAGCTTTTGAAGAATAGATTATGGGAAGAATAAATTTTGGAAAATAGATTTTGGAAAGAATAAATTCTGGGAAGAATAGATTATGGAGAATAGATTTTGGGAATGATAGATTTTGAAAATAGAGATGTTTAGATGATTAGTAGTAGAATCACTTTTTATATTAATAAATTATCAAAAGGGATATGATTTGATTAAAATAGAGATATGAGAGAGTGTAGAGAATAAATAGGAGAGAGGAGAAAGAAGAAATATGAGATAGGAGAGAGTGTAGAGAAGAGAGAAGAAAGAGGAGATAGTGTGAAGAAGAGAGAGGAGAGAGGAGAGAGATGAAAGAGAGTATAAGAAAAAATATGGATAAAATAGTAATTGAATAATCTATAAACTCTTTTATAGTTTTAAAATCTATTTTCATTAGTTTATTCAAAACTATGGTTTAAAATTGAGATTTTGTTCAAAATCAATTTTAGATAAAAATTGTTGTTTGATTTAAATTTTTTTAAATTAAGATTTTAGCTAAAATTAATTTTAAATAAAAAAATTAATTTATTTTAAATTTTTTAGAATTAGAATTTTGGCTAAAATTAATTTTTAAAAACTGTGGTCAAACTGCCACCAAGTCATGGATAAGATGTAAGCCAACTTTGGCAAAACAAAAATGATGATTAAAAAAGACGGAAAGCAACGCTAAAGTGCTTTTTCAAACCGACATCTTATTAATATTAATTAATTAATACTATAAAGTTGTTTAATGCCCTTTTGCAGAATCTAACAACTCCATTTTCAAAACAGTGAATCTTTTGCTCCCTTTCGGTCCAAGATACCCAAAAAAAAAGGGAACGAAAAGAGTCTTTAACAAAAAACAAAAAAGAAAGACGAAGTGGGTTACGAAAACTTATCAATTCTAGAGTAGATTTCAATGTTTAAGACTTGGGAAAATATCTACAACAACTTCTTTTTAAGACTTAGGTGCCTTGGGATCAAAGTCAAAGTTATCAATCATTGAATCTAGCTGATATGGATAACATAGGTCGGGATCTTTCCTACTTTTTAGGTTTTACCAAGCTTACTATTCAAATGGATAAGACTGTTAGAAGCAAACCATCACAGTATATTCCAAATTCACGATTTTCTTTTCGCGCATCAATCAATCCGGCCTAATCAAATAATGTTACGTTGACTGAGAAATTGTTGTGATATACTCTTATATTTCATTCGTTCACAAGATGACAATATTATTTTTTATGTCGCATTTGAAAATCCAATAGTCATCACGTAAAAAAAGTCAAAATGAATTAAAGAAATAAATATAATTAAATCATTAAATTTATTTAAAAATAAGAAGTAAAAATTTACCCATATGTTTTAATTTTTTTTTAAAATGAAAAGGGAAGTTTGTTTCTACCAAAATTTAAAGAAGGCCAAACTTAAAAATTATAATTAATATTTATGATAAGTACCACTTGTTAAAGCGTGGTAATAAGGACACGGAGGAATATAATTAAAAAAAAACAAAAGGGAAAGAAAATAGGATGATGAGAGCGATAGGAAAAGGCCAATTCGGAGGAATACGTAAGACGCGTTTGGTGTCAATCTCAACTCTGAAGGAAAAAGAAGAAAGCACAAAGCGACAAAAGGAAGCCCGCGTGGCATCACCTACTGACGCCACGTATCTTCCACTCGCTTTGTTTTGGATAAGCCTCACTTCACCTTCCCACCTCCTCACTTTATTCGCCTTCCTCTCCCTCTTCTTTTCCCTCGTGCTTCTGCCTCTCCCACATGTATTATTATTCTCATTTTATAGAAAATAATAGAAAAAATGGTTGAAAAATCTTGTAAAATTTATTATTCTTCTATCTTATATATTTAATTAAATTAATTAATATAATATATTTTTTTTAATACTATAATAATCTTTTTAAATTTTCTCTCATATTTTTATTTAATTATTATTAATAATATATTAATAAAAATAATTTAAAAAATATATAAATATATAAATATATATTATATTTAATATCAATATTAAATCTTCAATTAAATTATATATACAAAATTAAAAAATATCAAATTTATTTAAAAATTCATATACAACTTAGTTTAGTATATATGACTTTTTTTCGTTATATATGATTTATTTTTAATTATATGCAAAATAAATAGTATTCGTACGTAACTAAAGATGAGCCATACTTGAGATGTGAGCCCTAAGTATCTTTTATTAATAAATTTTATAATCAATTTTTTTTTAACAATTTTCACTAAATAAATACCATTGCTTATAGTCAATATTTATATTATCTATATAAAATATACTTTTATTCTTTTAATTTTCTTTCCATTTTCAATTTAGTATTTAAAATTTAATTTATTAACAATTCAATTATTATTATTATTATAGTTTATTAAGTTAGGAAATTATAAAAATTGGATTGTTTAAAGTAAAACAAACTATAAGGTTAAACTATTTTAAGTTAAAATTTAAAGATTGAATTGATAATTAAAAAAATTAAAGAACCATTAAAAGATAAAGACAATAAAGATGAAATACTATTTCAAACATCTTTTAAAATACCTAATAATGATAATAGATTTGTATCAACACCTATAGAACAATATGAAACTAGAACAATACCAAACTTAGGAATATGGTTAGATATGAATTGTCTATTAGATAATGAAAAAATATTGGAAGAATGGACTAAATCTCAATTAATAGCTTTAATTGGAAAAAGTATAGATACACAAATAGCCAATATGTCAATAGAAGCTAGTTTTACTGAAAATGTTCATAATTGGTGGAAAAGTAAAAGCCATGAATTTAGAGAAAGAGCAAGAGTAGTTACGGAACCATATAAAAATAGAAAAGAATTTTATGCATTATTAATAAGACAATATGAACAATTATTAAGAAATAAATTTATAGGACGAAGTGCTGCATTAAATGAAAAAATAACTAGAGATAGAGCAATAACAAAAATGCATTAAATAGAAATATGTTCTTTAGATCCAAAATATTTAAATCAATATATTTGTGAATATAAAAAGTATTATTATGAAGTAAGATTAGAAAGTAATGAAGAATAAAGATTTTATTTAGACTTATTTTATAGAAAATTACCTAGATTAATATCAGATACAATATTAGAAGAATATTTATCAGTTTTTCAAAATAATCCATAAATCTTAATATTTATAGATACTATGGGAAGACGAGAAGATTATTTAAGAGAATATTTATCTAATAAATATAAACAAGCATGGAGAAATATAAAATATTATAAAATAAATAAATTAATATTAAAATGTTCAAAATTAGAAATACCTCATAGATGGGGATGTGAAGATAAGAGTAAAAGAATAAGAAAGAGAAAATATAGAAAATATAAATTTAAAAAATATTCTAAAAATAAAGTATATAAAAAATATAGGCCAAGAAAATATTTTAAGAAAAGAAATAGAAAATTAAATTATAAGAAAAAATCCTATTCTTTCTTTTCTTAATTCAGCTTTTTTTGGTGATATATTTAATCCTTTTTCTTATATTAAATCTATAAATTGTCTTAAATGATTTTCATGTTCTTCTTTATTATTTGAATTTATTAATATATCATCTATGTAAATTAATGCAAAACCTTTAATAGGTTTTAATAACTTAGTAACATATTCTTGAAATATACTATGACTATTATATAATCTCATTGGTAATACATTCTATTTATATAATTCATCTGATGTACTAAAAGCAGTATATTTTTTACTTTCTTCTTCTAATTTTATTTGAAAAAATCCTGACTTACAGTCAAATTTACTAAATATTATTTTTTCTTTTATTAAGTTAAATAATAATTCTATTTTTGGTATTGGATATCTATTTCTTATTGCTAAATTATTTAATTTTTTATAATTTATTACTAATATTGATTTTCCTCTTTTCTTTTCACTATGATTTATTACTATCATTGTTAATGACGAATATTCACATCTACTTTTTCTTATTAATTCATATTTTTTTCATTTCATTTATATGCATTATAAATTCTTTTTTATCTTTTTCTGTCCAAAGATATGGTTTACAATTTATTTCTTTACTATAATCTCTTAATTCTATTTTTGCTAAAGGTTTTAATTTTTCCCAATGAATTAATGGATTTTCGCTATAGTTTTCTTCTAACATTTGTTCTATAGATTTTTCTATTTTATTTATAATATTTAATGCAATTTTTTCATTTATTTCTATTGGTTTTTTATTTGGTAAGAATTGTACTTCTCTTTCATTTAATTTTTGTTAAAATTTTTCATCATTTCTTCTATAAGGTCTAGTAATCCTAATTCCACATGCTTCATGTTTACACGGAATTGTAATTATCCATATATTTTTTGTTATTTTCCAAGGATAATATTGTTCTAGAAAATCTAATCATAATATTATATCACAACTTGAATCATTAAATTAATTTAATTCTAATATTTTTAATTCATAATTTCCTATTTGTACTAAAATATTTTTTACTTCTAATTCTATTATTTGTATTTCTTGTCCTATTCCTTCTATCCTTCTTATATTTTGTTTCTTTTTCTATAATTCTAGATGTAAAATATTATATTTTGCTATTGTTAGATTTGCTCCAGTATCTACTAAAGCATGATATTTTTTTGATCTATATTTTTCATAATTAAATTTTACTAATATATAATATAATTGATTTGTCATTTTATTTTAGGTATTATTAATGTTTGATGTTCTATATTTAATATTATTCTATTTTCTTGAATTTTATAAGGTTTTACTAAATTCAAGAAATCTTTTCCTAATATTATCTTATATATTTCATTATTATTTTCTTCAACCCATAATTTTAAATTTATTACATCTCTTTTATTGAATCTTATAATATAATTACTTTTTGTTCCTTCATCAGTTATTTCTAAATTATCTTCTGTATAATCTAATTGTATTTTTTATCTTTCTATATTATTATCTATTTTTGCTATTATTTCTTTCCATATAGCTTCTTTCTTGATTTCTATTAATATTAAATTTTCACTTATTGTATTAGTAGTATCTAATTGACTAGTTTTTGGTCTAATTGGTACTAAATTTAAATTTAATGGTATTTCTGCTAATCTGTTAGCATCATAATTTTCTTCTCTTAGACTTGAATTTCTACTTATTTCTCTTCTTGATATAGGTCTATATTCTAGACTGTGTCTTGAAATATTTATATTTATTACTGGTTCTGCAGTATTTATCATTAATGATCTTTGTCCTATTATATCATTTGTTTATATTTTTTGAGGTATTTCATTATATGATCTTGTCCTATCTAACTCTATTTGTAATTGTCTTGGTATTGTTATTCTTGTTGTTTCTAAAGGTAATTCTCTTAATATTGGCATAAAATTCTTATCTATAGTTAATCTTCCTTTTGATCTATTATAAATTTTATGTTCATTTGTAAATACTAATCCTATCATTGCTGTAATACTTATAGTTTTTGCTCCATGTAATAATCTTACATTATTTAATTTATGGTATATTAGTATTGATTTATAAATTTGTTCATCAGCTCTAGATATTGTAAAATTTGTATTTAATATAAATTTTAACTTTTGATATATTAGATTTTCAGTTAATGCTCCTAATATACTATCTTTCACACTATTTATTATTCTTCCATCTGTAATTAATAATTCTATAGGTGAATCTATTCCTTGATGAAAATAAACTTTTACTAATAATTATACTCCTGCTATATATATTTCTGATACTTTATCTTTAAACTCTAATTTATTAATTTCTGATTCTATTAATACTTTATTTATTAAAGGGATTCTTAAAATTCCTTCTGTCATACTTGATTCTATTGAATGTTTCTTTTCTAATATTATACAGGCTTATTTTTCTTTTCTTTTTTTATTTTAATATTTTATATAAACTGAAGAATATATATATATGTCATTTGATATTTGAGATTTAAATTAGGGACAATGACATTTGGATTTCTTATGAAAAAGATGTTAATATTTTGTTTAATATTTTAATAAAATTATTAATACAATATATATTATAGTTGTCAATATCAAAATATCATTATCATTGTTTCTAGGAACAAGGAACAAAGTGTCAGTAATACTGGCTTTATAAGGGAGCCAAAAGTCACTATTCTTTTTTTTTTGTTATACATTAAATATAACAAATCATAAATAATGCATGTGGATTTTATTTTTATTATATGCATTATTTTGAAAACACTTTCTCTTCTTATTCTATTTATAAACTATGTTTAATATATTTCATAAAGATAAAAAAATAAAATTTTATTAATTATACTATAAAATTCAATAATTTTTAATTTAATTCTACTTATACCTAATTAAAATAAAGTTAACACAAACAAATTAAGAATGAAATAATAATATAAAAAAAATCTCTTTCTACCCTATAAAAAATATTTAAAAATGTCAACAAAAAAAAAAAGGCACCAATGGTGGGGAAACACGAAGCTTCAAGTTGATGATAAGATCAAAAGACGATTTTTTTTTAGGCCGAAGGAAGATCAAAAGACGAATCTGCCATTTAAGGGTGACAACTTGAGTAGTTAACCAACTGAGATTAAGAAGATTAGGCAATTATGCAAATCCGGGTTAATCTATAACACAATTTGACCCAATCAACTACTTTCCAACAATGAATTCATTGATATTAATAATAGCATATATTTCCCCTATTAAACATGAAATCAACAATGTAATGAATATCATGCATTCATATTTTTCTATTATTTTTTTTTGGTTGCCCACCTGGTTCACCAGAGCTTTGTCCCGACTACATCCGGATCCGACCCACGTCGCGCACCTGACTATGGTGGGTGAGTCTCCCAACGGGGATTTTCTGCATACGCCAAGGCTTGAACTCGAGACCTCACTTAAGCGATACCGAGCTACTTACCACTCAGACTAACCCCCGTTGGTATTTTTCTATTATTATTTTTTTGTTTTTGCCCCTTGAAAGGTAAAAGGAGGATGTCTTCATAGATCAATGCCCAGCCCTTTGTTGTGAAGGGTTACTTACGGTTAAGGGTAATGGGTAAGAAGCATAAGACATTGGTCCTGGGCCAAAACTTTTCACCCAATATCGGCCCAATTAAATACACCTCTGTGTTATTATACGTTACCCCCTCTTCTCCTAAATATAAAGTCATTTTAAATAATTTATAAGATTAAAATAATTAGATAAGTTGGTTATCTAGTTTATAGCACAAATTATACCACCAACTATATCTTATAAGAGGGGTAACATCTTCTATGAGTTCAACTAGTGAAGAGAGGAAACATTCGATCATTGGGGAGTATCACTTTATTGTGGTTCCAGTCGCAGTGTTTGAAAAACATTCTAACTTGAGTGCCTAGGTTTATATTTAAAAGTAATAGACAGCTCGCCCTGCCTGATATTGATATTATCTAGGAGGAAGGGAGATTTTATTTTACCTTTAGATTGTGGGTGAGTCTAACATTTTTTTAAAATTTTTGTAAAAAAAAAAAGATCTTATAAGAGGGTGAAATAATCTTATCATTTAATGATTAGCATTGTAAAAATAAACATGCTCCAATAAACAGGAATATTATGAAAAAGAAAAGTTTAATAGGAAGGATAAGAGGGGGGAAACCTTATATTTTATACTCTTAAATGGGTATTATACACACACATATATACACTATTCTAGTTATTATTATAAGGCATTTATTTTCTAAAAAAAATACTCATTTAATCTTATTTATAAATTATTTCTAACATATTTATATAAATCAAGAAAAATTTTAAACAAAATTAACTATATCATAAAAATTAACAATTTTTTAACTTTACCTCTATTTAATATGTATTATATATTATAGAAACAAAGTCAATATAATAATAAATAAAAAGTAAAATGGTACATTTATCTAAAAAATTTCTCTATATGATTTATAAATATGATCAAAATAAACTCTCTCTCTCTCTCCTATAAATAGGATCATAGAACTTTATGTTTATATGGTAGGTCACCAAATAAGATATTAATTACATTTTTTATAATTGTCCCTAGTTTACATCTTATTAATTTTACTTTAAATGGTTTATAGGATTAGTTCATTAAACATGGGTAAATTTACGGTTTTATTTTATTTTTAAACTAAGTAAATAATTTAATTACACCTCTTTGATTTTGGTTTTAATGATGTAGTTAGAATTATCTTATGATAATGTACATATATATTAAAAAAAAAAAAGAATTGTCTTACAATAAGGATTTGAGGGCGTATATAGAAAAATTTATTAATTAAATTTATAAGTTATTTTTAATATATTTTATTAAAATTAAAAAGAAATTAATTATCATTAAATTTATATTAAAATTTATTAATATTTGAACTATATTCCTATTTAATATATATTATATTTTAAGAATATAAAGTCTATAAAATAATAAATAAAAGATAAATAGAAAAAAAAAACCTTATCTGTCTAGCTTATCAATAAGAGGAGTAGATGAGTGAGCTGACGATAAATTTGAATGGATTTAATTTCTGATAATTATTAATGGTATTATGTTTGAGGACGGATGGAGACCATTATTTTAGAGGGACCAGTCATGATCTGAAAAAATTGAATGGATTTTAATTTCTGATATAATTATTTAAGAGTAAATCCACTGTTTGGGTCAGTAAAGTAGGTCCAATTAACGGATAAGAACAGTAAGTATTAGGGACCTTGTCATTTGGGCCAATGTGGTCCTTTTCCTCTTTTCTATGTTATTCAGAGCATTGGACCAACGCTCAGTTGACTTACAAGTTACGAAGGTATTTCTTTTTTAAAGAAATCAGGTCCTCTATGATAGTTTAAAAATAAATTATTTATTAAATTAAAATTAATATAATAATATAAGATCTTAGCAAATTTTTTTAAATTTTAAATTTAATTTTTAAAGGGGATCTCTATGCTAAGAATAGTAATCACGAATTTTAAAATTATGATATCTATTAATAGGATTCAATTAATATTATAAAAAAATAATTCTCTCACAGAGATAAAGATCACTAAAGTATATTTTATTTCTCTCAACAAAATATTTTTTATAAGAACAACTTAGTTTAAACTGAAGATATTATATTTAAAAAACTGAAACTATCTATCAACTATATCAAGTTTTATTAGTAAATCCATGGCAATAATTTTGTTTGTTATCCAACAAACTTAGGTCCAACATTTATTTTGGTAGGAATATAGTTTTAACCCTTTATTATTGGTGGAATATAGGATATATTTTATTATTTTTTAGGATATTTCTAACTTATTGTTATTTAAGACTTTGATTTAATTAAGATTAATATTTTATTTTAGAACTTATAAATTAGTTTAGAGTTTGTTAATTATGATAGATGTAGATAAATTATTAAAATTACAATTATTTCTCTATTTATTTTATTTATTTTATTCTTTTTTCTTATCTCTTCTCTATTTTTTTTATTTCTCTTTTATAATATCTTTTCATTTTTTTACATCAATTATATATATTTTTATAAATACGTTCGTATAAATTTACAACACTCATGCTCGTCAATTAAATTCTAAAAGAAATTAAAAAAGAAATAAATGATGTCACAAAAAATAATTTAACAGTAATTAATTGACTATGACTGATTTATTATGGACTCCAGCTTGATCAGAAAAGTGTGCTGAGTAGCTACAAAATTTAACAGGAGAAAAAGTGGTCAATTTAATTTTTAATTCCGTAATGGGGAGGTGAATCACGTCAGCAACAAGTGACATAATAACTTAATTAACTTTTTCTTTTAGAAAAAATCCAAGAATGAAACAAATTGATGAAATTTTATGTTAAAAGAAAAGGTTCCCTTCAAAATTAAAGAAAATTAGAATTTATTTATTAAATTAGTGAATTAATTTTCACCTTAAAATATAAAATTTATTTATTAAATTATTCATAGTAATATTCTATCAATAATAATTAAATAAAAGAATAAGAAAATGGATTAAAAAAGATAAATAAATATTTTTAAAAAATTTATTATAATAATTTATTTATTTAATTTATTATAAAAATTTATTTAATATTTAAAGCATTAAAATGGTTAAGATCACCGTAATTCAAAATACATTTTTTTCTATTTCTAATATTCAACTCAACTTTATCCATTTCACCCATTGTCAAGTTTAACTAATAAAAAAATAAAATATATAATTATTTAAAATATATTCAATCTTTAAAAATTAATATTTTATTATAAATTGTAATATTTAAATATGTATTATAACTCTTAAATATTTAAATTTATATTTAAATATAATAGATAATTTATACTAGTTAATATTATTATTGTTTAAAAAAAAAGAGATTTTATATTATCTTTAAATTATAGATAAATTTATTTTTTTTTAAATTTTTTGTAATAAAAAAAACCTCCATCCATTTCACGCCACGTAATTTGTATTTTTATTTGATGTCACAAGCAGGTATAAGAAGAACAAATTTGTGTAGACGTACATACCTACATCAATCAATATCTACTTTATATGTCTATATATATATTTATTATTTTCTGCCCGCGCGCTCTCGCATATATATATATATATATAGAAATACATGGATAATTAATGAGAAACATTTATATGATTTTGATTTAATTGAGCTACAGAAGATTAATGTGACCACGTCCTGGTGGCACAAGAATTAAATGCCCTGCCTTCCTTTTGATGAATCTCGATTTGATTTGTCCCTTTCATGAAATTTACTTAATTCATCTCATTAATTCTCTAATTACTATAGTTTGGAGGCTTGGGCCAATGGGCTCGTATAAGCTTTTTATAATTTACAGTTAATTATAAAATAAAATTAATAAAATTATTCTCTTAAAATATTATTTTATACTAAATATAATTTTAAATGCACATTCTCACTTCTACTCCTACTCTTGATTCCAATCTCAATCCTATTTTTAATCATAATTTATCAAAATTTAATATTGTGTAATAAATGTAACCCATATTTACATCAAAACCCATTATGGATAAGTGCTTTTTGTTGAGTTGTGAATTCTTTCTTTTGTTGGTGGTACTTAATAAGCTTTCACTGCATATTTAGTAATATAGAAATAGAAATAAAAATAGAATTATTAATTTTTTTTATTTTATATTATCAAAGTCACTTCTATTTATAATATTTTATACTATTTTAATTCTATAAAAAATAAAAAATAAGATTGAAGAGATAGAAATAAAATATGAATTATAAAATTCTTAAATAATTTAAATTATTTTCAAGTTATAAAATAAATATTTTAAACTATTTTATCTTAAATATTAGTTAAGTTATCAAGTGTGTCTTAAATTGATAAAGTTTTTCTAATTTATCCTTCTTTTTTTTAAATGAAGTGAATTGATTTGTTGGGATGTAAATTAGTTAGAAGTACCCTATATAATCTTAAAGAGAAATATAATTCTAACTAATTTGAGAACAAAGAAGAAGAAAATGACGTGTTTATCCATATGAGGTGATTAAATCATATCAACTCTATTTCTAATTATAAAATTCAGTTAATTTTTTATATAAATCTAAAAAATAAAATAAATTAATTAATTATAATTAATATAATAATTAATTGACTAATTTAAATGGATTGAAGAATATATAATATAAATTTATATTAAAAGATTATATTTAAATATAAGTAATTAATTTATTGAACATCTTAAATTTATTTAAAAATTTAACTATATTTTATAATTAGATTGGAAATAGTACTTACATTGTGGGTATGCATTTTAAGAAATATTAGTTGTATATCTATTTTTTAAATATTAGTTATTTTTAATTTTACACTTATTAACTATACACGTGGGATGAGAGACAAAAGTAGAGTGGGGGGAAAAAATAGTTGAGATTAAAAGATGAAGCTACGCTATAGGTAGGAGGGAAATGGTCAAAATGAAACATATGCCTTTTCGACTTTCAACTTTGCTTTCCACATTATAGATTAGATTATGCCTTTCCCAATAAAATAAATAAACTTACACACACACACACACACACTCACACTCCAAAATATATATTTTTTTAATAATTTTAGAGATATATTAATAATAAGAATGTAAAATAATATTGTAAATATGTAATACAATGTGATATAATATCTATACAAAATCGTATTATTTATAAATTACAACTTCTATGACTTATAAATAGGGCCACACATGGGGGGGAAAATGACACAGGAAAGTCAGATAACAGCTTCATTTATTCTCACAAAATATATATACTCATGTGTGACATAAAATTTAGACACATTTCCTATACCCATCCGTTAGGTTTATTTCTCCAATCAAATCTTGTTGTCACGCATTATAATATTTGATTTAAGAAATAGATATAGTTAATATAAGTAAATGGACTTAAATTTTATGAAGAATTATTGTGAAATTATAAAGATAAGACTTACTTATTAAAAGATATTAATGAGACGTTAGTAATATAAATTTGTTGTCATATTTTATACAGAGAACTGTTATATGTTTTTTAGTAATTATTATATTTTTGAATAATTATATTTTTTCTTTAATTGGAAGCTTATAGTAGTTTTCTTATATTCATGCCGACACAAATACTTTTAGGTCATATTTACAGGGTAAAGAGATAAAAAAAAATTATATTAATTTATCACTTTATTTATTTATGTTGACCTTATTTTAATTGATGTAATGTATTTTAAGGAGGGGTAAAATTAAAAAAAAAATTATTGAATTTTAAAGTATAATTAATAAGATTTAAGATTTTTTTTAATTTTAATAAAATTTGGTAAAAGTGATCTATAAATAGAATAATAAGAATATATATATATATATATATATGCAACTTGTTCTAGCCTACCTTTTTATATCTTTTTGAATATACTTTGTATACTGTGATTGGATAGAGTACGGGATGAGAATAAACATACAAGTAAAGGCCCTGTTTGGCCTTCAGGAAAAAATATATATATAATCAGAAGAAATGAACAAGAACATAAAGCAAGAAATAAATAAAAAACAGATTATTTTCAACCTAAAATGGTTCACTCCCCCCCTAAGTAGAAAGTGACGAGTCCATTAGGGGCACACACTTTTCAAATACAGAGGTCTCTCACGAGACTACCATTATTAACTTAGAGGCTATCACTGTTTAGAATTTCTTTAAAACGAACCGTTTGTTGGATAGCATTACGACTTAGTAACACCCTACTTGCTTTCAATCATACACTGAGGTCTGAGGACATATAATAAACTATAATTTTTTTATGGTAAATAAATTAAAATGGGAACAACGTAAGAGATATATATATATATATATATATATATATATATTACATGAATGAATAGTAGAGAACTGTTTGGATTAGATAAGGGGAGTTAAGGTACAATAGTGTCAACCCATGCATTCCCCTGACAATTTTGACCCTTTTTTTTTATCCATATATAATACTATAGAAAATATATGACAAAGAAAAAAAAACTTGACTAAAGAAAAACAAGAATGCATGTCTTCAAATCATGTGGCGTTTTCAATTCATCGGCATGTTTCTCCACCGCATCCAAGAATAATAAATGGGGATGATGTGAATAATATTTATACTAGTACTATTTTTTTAAATCCACTTTTATAGTTTCTTTTTTAAAAAAAAACTTGTTTAGAGGTAATCTATTACAAGTGGCACAATTCTCACAATTTGGGACTGTGGATGAAGCTAGGCATGGTGCAGATTGAAGAAGGTTAGCACGTGACGCTTATCAATCCCTTTTTAAAATTTAGAATGTAAAAAAATAATTTTTTATTAAATATATTTTTTATAATTCGAATTTATATACTTGTCTTTATGTTGAGGACCATTTCAATGTATAATTTGTTAGTCTCTAATTTTTTAATTAAAAATAAAAAATATATAAAATATATATTATTTTTTATAAATTTAGGGATCAAAGCACTGATAATCAAGTTTTATAACCTCAGGACATAATAATATAAAAAAGAATTTATAAATTGAAAATTAAAATTATTCTAAAAAGAGGGGTATGGGGAGAAGAGAGGATAAAATGTTTGAAGCGGTCAAGGTTGTCAGATTGCGAGAGAAAGCGGCGAGAACCAGTGCCACGTGTCCTCAAACCGCTTCTCACTATCACACGATAAGCCTCAAGCCCCTGCCTTCCTTGTCGACCACATTCATTCACCTGGAGTATATTACTCTAAAAAAAATAGCATAATTCCCTATTTTTTTTCATAGAAAAATTAATAGATTAAATCCAACAGTCATCCTTCATCACCTATCTTTATCCAATATTACAGTATTTTTTGTTAAATGAGGATGACGGTATTAATTTTAAATAATTAAACATATTTTTTTAAAAAAATTTTAAAAGACTAAAATAAAATTTAAAAGAATTAAATATATATTTTAGTCTTTATCTAATAATCTCCATTAACATATACAAAATTACAAGAAAACTTAAAAAGAATATTCTGACGAATGAATATTGACGTCACGACAATACGTCATTTAGGTTTGATGTAACACTTTGTTTAACAAAGACGTGATACTTTAAGAAGTATTCGCTAATAATATAACCAACTCATATGCGATTTCTTTTAAACAAAATAAATGGTCTTTTTTTTTTTGGGTAAATAATAGCATAAAGTTTAAAGAATGAATCTCATTACTTAAAACCTACTATATCAATAATTAGATTATATATGTTTTTTAATGTCTGTTAGAACTTTAATTTCTTACATTATTATATCCTCTTATTTTTTTACTTGATCACTTTAGTTTATATTTTAATTATATTTATTAAAATATTTATTATTATTTTAATAATTTAATTATAAATAATTATTTCAATCAATTATTACTCTAATAGTATTAATAAATTTTATTTATAATTAAAAACTAATAACTTTTAATCTTAATTTTTATTAGTAACATAACTTTTAATGATATTGACTATTTTACTTATGAGATTTATCAAAAATCAAACTGACTATGAGAAAGGGAAGGAAGAAGAAGGGTCTAAATGATAGCAGGGTAAGTGGAGAAAAATAATAAAGGTCTATAAGAAAAAAAAAAGAGAACAAAAATAAAAGATACTTTTATTTTTTCTTTTAATTTTTAAAATAGTATATTGATATTTATGATCAATCTATCATTTTATAAATTTAGATATTCCTTTTAAAAATTTAAATTTTAGAAAATATTTTTTAATCTTTTTTCCTAAAAGTTATATATTTAATAACTACTTAATTAATTTAAATAAATAAATGAAATTAGATAAACTATTGCTTTATAACAAATATAACACAATCAATTTAAAATATTTCTATATCAAACTATTAAATTATATATTATTTTATAAATTAAGTAAAATAATTTAAAAATAAAAAACATTAAAAATAAAATAAATTGAGATATAATATTTAATATCAATGTTAAATCCTAAATCTTAATTAGCTCCTATACTCTTTTAGTTATATTTTTAATATGTTTAACTATTTTTTTTAAAAATCTTATTGATTCTACTTTAGCATTAATAATTTTTTTTTTATTTTTATTTAACATGCCCGTTTAAGCAGCATGAATTTCATCTTCATTGACCGACTCAAAAACGAACCCGTCACCCAAATAGATGGATTGATTAGCATGGCACAATATAAAAGGACGAGGATGATCCCACTATTAAGAGAGAGTAAGCCCTACATAATAATAAATAAAAATATAAAAAGTTCAAAAATTTAATTTATAAATAAGATAAAAAAAACTTTTCTTACTATTTTATAAACATGATCAAATGAGTAATTAGGATATGAGGTGTATGAGTTAGGGGAATTTGGTTAATTGATTAGAGAAAATTATAATTAATTAGGAATATTTAAAAAAAAATTAGTATTTGAAAATATTATATTATAAAATATATAAAATTTTATATTACAAGCCAGTATCAATCAATATGTGTTGGTCTAATTGGATGAAACTTTACCTGTTTAAGCACAAAATTTTAAATTTAAATCAATATGAATACAATAAATGTTTTTTAAAACAATATTAATATTCAGATGTAAACCAATCACACACACACACACACACACACACACACATAAGACGAACATCACGAGGATATATGCAAAATAAGGGAGAGGGAGGCACTGGCACATGGCTTGCAAGTCGATCTCAGAGACCGATGCAATTAGGAGCGTAGAATGTGCGTGTTTTTTTTTTGTTCCCTTTTCAAACTTAACTCTCTTCCTCCCTTCCTTCATTCCCTCCCACGCTTCCTCCCCTTTTTTCACTTTAAAAAAATATGACATCAAATATATAATTATTATATATATAACACTAGTTGGCATATAATAAAGTGTATATTCGGATGAAATTTTAGAAATAAGTTTATAAAAAATATTTTTTAGGCAATTTATAGAAAAATATTTTTGAAAAAGAGCTTATAAAAAAATAATTTTAAATAAATGAGTGTTTGAATAGTTATTTTTAAAAATACTTTTATTATTAGTAAATTATAAAAAAATATATGAGTATTAAATAAGGAGAGATAAGAGATGAGATGAGAGATAGTGTAAAAAAAGAAAAGAGATAGGGTATAAGAAAAAATAAGAGAGAGAAGAGATTGCGTAAAAAAATAGGAGATAGGGTATAAAAAATATAGATAATATAATAATTAGCTAGTTTATAAGTTCTTTTACTGTTCTATAAGTTACTCTAATCAATTTATCTAAAATTTTAGTTTTAAATTATAGTTTAGTCTAAAAGTTCGTTTAAATAAATATGACTATTTATTTTAAAATGTCTTCAAACATAAATTTTGCCCAAAATAACTTATAAAATTACAATTTTTTGTTGTTTCAAACAGGCTCTAAATAAGGCTCACATGTCATCTTTATATTCATTATTTATTTCCCCTCAAACTTCTAATAATATTTATCTTTTTATTATATTATTTTTTTAAAAAAAAATTAAACTCAACTACAATTTAAATCAGGATAAAATATTTTTTTATTTTATAAAATATTAATAATAGATAAAATGAACTATTAATTATTTTTTGACATAAATTTATATATATAAAAATTAAGATATCTTTTAAGATATTATGATTAAAATTATAATAAAAAAATATTTTTAAAAAATTAAATATATTTTAAATAATAATTATATGTCTAATGGTATTAGTATTTGGATTTTGTAATATATAGAAAAGACGCGCCGCTTATTCAATTTGTGTCTACCTTTTCCTTTATTATTAGGTGTCTTCTTCTTCCACATTTTATGCAAAGGTGCCATATACAAGGTCTCATAAAAAAAAAAAAAACTTGAGAAAAAAAATAATAAAAATAAACTTCTTGTCTCCCTGTTTTTTTATTTTATTATTTCAAGCTTAAAATATAAGGGACCTATCTCATATTAAATGTTTTTTAATATTCTTTAATCATACTATTTAATTAAAACTAAAAGGTTGTTGGAAAAAAATAAAATAAAAAGACCTTCTATTTAAAATCAGAATATTAATGAGTGAGTCAGAGTTTTGGAACAGTTATCATTGGAACTATACTATTTAACATAATTTTATTGTTTCAATATAATATTTTATACCACACTCTCCGTTGCTGTATGTAAATAATTTATACTATATTTATCCTTATTAAAAAAATTATTGAAAATAATGCCATTAATTATCTTATAATTTTTTTATATTTAATATAGATAAAATTTAAAAATATTATTAATTATTCTATAAATATCTTATATTTGAGAATAAATTTTTCCCCTATAGTGGTGCCTAATAATTTCAAAAGACTTAATATTTTGTGAGAATAAATATTTTAGCCTTGATATTGTGGCTGAGCTCCTTTGAATTTATGATTTTCATGGATGGATAGATATTAAATAATTGATTTTAAAATAAGTTGAGGGAATTAACATATAATAGCTTAGAGCATGTATAATAATTTTAAATAAAACTGTTATAAGCAGTGTTATTCCATTTCTGTTCAAGATTTAAGGGTATTTTATTAATATTATTTTTGCATGGAAATACCTAACTAAACCTTTGGGCATCAGCGCAAGGTTCCATTCTCCACCGTTTTCTTTTTCAGCCGCAACGTAATTTCTGAAAATTACAAGCCCTTTTGTAATAAATGTGTTCATCCTGTTTCGTTTATTCTTAGGCATATTACATACTTTGAGAATTTTTTATATTTAGATTTTTCCCCAAAAATAGAAAACAATAAAGTGTATAAGAAAACACCTTTTTTTTTTTTCAATCGTGTGGATTTCATCTCCCTTGCTTTCACGTCTAAAATAAATACTCTGAGAGTTTATTTAAAAAAAAAATTGACCAAAATTTTAATTTTTTTAAATAAATAATTATATTTACTTAAAATAACTTTTGAACTAAATTATAATTTAAAATAAAAATTTTAGATAAACTACTGAAATTAACTTCTGAAATAATAAAAGAGTTTATATGCTATCCAATTACTATTTTACCCTTATTTTACTTATTTTTTTTACAACATATTTCCTCTCTCTTCTCTATCCTATCTCCTCTCTCTTTTTTCTTTTTCACCATTTCTCCTCCCTCATACCTCCTATTTTTAATAAAATCATATAATTTTTAATAATTTTTTAATTACAAAATTTTTTCTCGTAATATATCTAAATACTTATTTATTCATAACTATTTTTTTCTATAAACTCTTTTTTAAATATTTTTTTAAAAGCTATGAAAAAAATTCTTTCTTTTAATAAGTAATTTTTAAAATTATTTTCTAAACATGAACATGCCACCTTTATTTTACCGAATCATCTCATTGCACTTTTATTTAATATTGACGGTAAAACAGTGAAATTTGATGACCATACCGTGCTAGTTTAAGGGGTGAGATTGTTTTATATATAAATAAAAATTTAGGAGAATTAATATAGGAAACTCACAAGTATATACTGTCAAATAACATATATAAAAGTAAATATATATTGCTTTTCAATAAAAAAAATTATATTGATGATGAGATTTAACTTTAAAATCTCATAAATTAGACGTTATTTTTTTATAATTGAGGTATCAATTAAGTAAATAAAGTAAGTGCTACTCTTTTTAGTGTTATTTATATAGGTGATTTTTAATCAAATTACACATATTAAGTAGATTAAAATTGATTAAAAATCTTAAATTCTTTTAAAAAGTTATTATAATATTCATATAAATTATCCTTAATTAAAAATATTAACTTCTCTTTGAATTTTAAAGTTGAACATGCCACTTAAATAAAATAATTAGATTTGAGGACAGTTTTAAAAATAATTTATAAATTACAAATGCTCTACTAAATTTGATGATGAAGCTCTTTTTTATATTGAAGACTAATCAAAACTTCTATATAAAGTGTAACGAATAGAGTAATTTATAAAAAGAATATATAAAAGAGAAATTAAAAAAGAAACATAAAAATTAAAATAAAATAAAATGAAAAGCGAAATTCACATCTTGAAAATCCGAAGCAATTTATTTATTAGCAAAGATTTATTTATCATATTAGCAGCCTTTATAACTGAAGTTAGAGGCAGCCATCTTCTTCAGCATCATCATCGTCTTCTTCTTCATCATCCATTGCCAACGCAGAGAGCGACCGAGAGTGGCGTAATGGCGAGCCACGGCTCCTCATTCTCCAGCTTCCCAGCCTACCTCCATGCCCTCTCTCACACTCCAACGCGCCTCGCTCGACGAGCTCTTTCCCTCTCTACTTCTTACGAAGAGATGAGCCGCGTACGAGCTCGCTCCGGGTCTGACATGCGCAAGACCCTCCAGTGGTATGACTTGGTCGGCCTTGGAATCGGCGGGATGGTCGGTGCCGGAGTTTTCGTCACCACCGGTCGAGCCAGCCGTCTCTATGCCGGACCCGCCGTTGTTCTTTCTTACGTCATTGCCGGCCTCTGCTCCCTCCTCTCCGCCTTCTGCTACACTGAGTTCGCCGTAGACATGCCTGTCGCAGGTGGCGCCTTCAGCTACCTTCGCGTCACTTTCGGTACGTTCGTCAATCATTATCATCGTTACCTTAGCGCTCATAACTGTTATTTAATTCCCGAATTAAGCCTTATGATAAGATATGATCCTCTGGTTTTAAAAAAATTCCGTTCCATTTTTTGGACAGGCGAGTTCGCGGCATTTATTACGGGTGCCAACCTGGTGATGGACTATGTATTGTCAAATGCCGCCGTTTCCCGAGGATTAACAGCCTATTTCGGCACAGCGATCGGCGTCTCAGCCTCGAAATGGAGGCTTACTGTTCACTCTCTTCCGGAAGGCTTCAACGAGATCGACATCGTAGCGGTGGCCGTCGTTTTACTCATCACCGTCATTATCTCCTACAGGTATATCACGTATTAACACTTACACGAAACGCAACACAGCGCAATAAATATAGTCCATAAATACACAATTACAGCACAATGAAGCTCCTTCTTCGTCTCATCTTTTTCATATAAGAATTTGATCTGATTTTAATTTTGTGTTGATTGTTTTTTTTATCACAGCACGAGGGAGAGTTCAGTACTGAACTTGGTATTGACGGCGCTGCACATTCTGTTCATAGCGTTTGTGATCCTAATGGGCTTTTGGAGAGGGAGCTGGAAGAACTTCACGGAGCCGGGTAAGCCGGAGAATCCATCCGGGTTCTTCCCGTACGGAGCTTCGGGGGTGTTCCAGGGGGCAGCCATGGTTTACCTTAGTTACATAGGATACGACGCCGTTTCAACGCTGGCCGAAGAAGTGCAAAACCCCGTCAAAGATATCCCCATCGGCGTATCAGGATCTGTCGTCATCGTCACAATTCTCTACTGTCTCATGGCCGCTTCAATGTCCAAGCTCCTTCCTTACGATATGGTAATTAATTATCACTAATTTTTAGATTAAATTATTTTTTCTTTATTGTTTTTTTTAAAAAATTATATGCAACACATAAATATTCGAACTCCAATAAAATTTTGAAGAAATGCATTTCGTACATGGAAATATATATATATTTGTACTTGTCGACAAAGAAAATTGATTTGTACCTTTTCGGTTATGGAATACAATCCTGCCTTTATCAAAGTTTAAAAAGTTAATTAGACAAACTTACATTGGATGGATGATCCGAATTGGAAAATGGGCTGATCCGGAACGGAACTCGCAGATAGATACAGAAGCGCCGTTTTCGGCGGCGTTCAGTGGGAAATCGGACGGCTGGGGATGGGTATCGAGGGTGATAGGGGTCGGAGCCAGCTTCGGGATCCTGACGTCTTTGTTGGTGGCGATGCTGGGTCAGGCTCGGGACATGTGCGTGATCGGACGGTCCAACGTAGTCCCTCCATGGTTCTCTAGGGTCCACCCGAAGACCTCCACGCCTGTCAACGCTTCCGCTTTTCTGGGTACGTTGCCAACAAGTTAAGTTATATATATGTCCACTATATATAAATGTTTGGTCTCAGTTGAAGAGTTAGCGTTCAAATTATTATAATGCTTATGGTGTTGGGTTTGCTTTATGATGGTGCTTAGAAGGAGCTTTGTGCTTAATTAGTGGCCATTGATGGTTCTTGATATGGTGATCAAGTGGCACCCACTTGAAGGAGGTTCTCTCAATTGTGGGATCGAGGGAGTTGTTGTTGTTTGGTTTTAAGTTTGTTGGTAGTGATAAGACCAAGGTTTTTGTCATTAATGCCAAAATTTGATGCTGATGCTTATCTCGTATATGTGCCCATTCCCTCATTTCTTAGTTGTTTATGCCCAAATATCATTCTTCTGAGCATGCTTTCCGAAGAGTTAGGATTAACAAGAGCTTACTAGAGCCAATACAATACATTTAAGAGAAAATTATTGAGATCCTAAAGAAAGAATGCAATCAATTATTAGTTCCAGCCCTGTACCAGAATCACCCGTGCTTGTAATTAAACATTGTACTGAGAAGCTGTTAAGTAAATGCTGGTGAGTGCTTATCTCAAGGGTGATGGATGGATATCACATGCATTCAAGGAGCCGTTACAAGCATATGACAATATTCTGTTGGGGGGAGGGGGTGGTCCCCCACACTACTTAACATGGCTAACATAATATGATTCTCAGCAATGGCGTCTTAATTATATATAAAAATGATGGATTTATCTGATCTTTTTTTACTTACTGTCTCATTTAGTTAAAAGAATCTGATTGTGAGCAACACATAATAAAAAACACTAGAGTGTTCTTTTTCTTGTGGATAGAGACGCAATGCAAGGACGGGGACGACAACTAGATTGAAAGTTAAATGAACATATATATAGCTGCGTAGGAGCTTAGAAAGACTCAGCTCTAATATATTATAATAATACTAATAAAGGGTTATAGGGTGGAAAAGTATTCACCCCATAAATTACTTTTTAAAATCCATCCATTTATAGACGAACAATAAAGAATCTCACATGCAGGTTGATTAGTGGTTTGTATTGGTTCTGCCACCACTTTTGTTCTGAGTTAAATATTCTTCTCGATTGGAATTTGGGAATCACTGGCTCATGTTTATTACTATGACCCTATAGCTACCTAGCTCCTCTTTCTTGTCCTCGAATGATGTGTTTCTGTCATCATCTTTATATATATGTGTGTGTGTGCGCTTCTTCCCAAATAATTCTGACTTCTTCCCCTCCCACATCATCATAAATTCCTTTTGCTTTTCTCTGTCTCCCTAACTATGCCATTGAATGGTATATGTAGTTTGAATGGATTCATATTATTATTGAGCATTCATTCATGAGATTTTTCTTCCTATATATATTTATTTATTCCTTCCTTCGCTCATAATCTGCTTTTCAGGGATCTTAACAGCTGCCATTGCCCTTTTCACTGATCTCAATGTCCTTCTCAACTTGGTGTCCATTGGAACACTCTTTGTTTTTTACATGGTGGCAAATGCTGTGATCTTTAGACGTTATGTGGTTTCTGGCACAACTAATCCATGGCCTACAGTGTCCTTCCTCTGCTCTTTGTCCTTCACTTCCCTCTTGTTTACCCTAATCTGGAAATTTGTACCCTCTGGGAGGGCCAAGTTAGGCTTGCTCATTGCTTGTGGTGTTATCACCATTGCAATCTTGAATATCTTCTACTGCATGGTCCCTCAAGCACGTAAGCCTGAATTCTGGGGTGTACCACTCATGCCATGGATTCCCTCTGTCTCCATATTTCTCAATGTGTTCCTGCTCGGCTCGCTCGACCGGCCTTCCTATGTCCGGTTCGGATACTTCTCGGCTTTCATAGTGCTTGTGTATGTTCTTTACAGTGTTCACGCTAGCTTTGATGCAGAAGGAGACTGTTCTCTGATTCAGAAGAGTGGTGAGGATCATGTGGAACTGGAATCCAAAGAAAAAGAGGATCAGATTTTCACAGTGTAGGTTAGGTAGTAACTTAATTAATGTAGTCGTTAAGTACACTATCATTTGAGATTAGAAAGAAATTACATGTTCTGTCAATTTAGCGTTTAGGAAATAATTATCACAAATTTGACTCCAAAAGCTTGTAATGATGATGATAATTATCTTCTAATGACTAAATTGATAAAACACTCGCTGTTCTTTTCCCCAAAGATTCGAATGGTATGTATAGCTTAATCTCTTTACTTATCCAAGTCAAGAATCCCAAGGTGACTTCAGCTTTTTCAATGGTTGAAGATCGCTTAGACTTAAGTGGGTGATGAGAGAGAGATAATATGGAATACATAGAGCATAGCATAGGTTGCGACTTTTGGCAGAAGTGGCAAATTGTACAGTTAAAAGGCGGCTTAGGCTATGATATATATATATATATATATATTTATCAATCCCAAAGAACAAAAACAATTCTTATATATATATATATATATATATATATATATATATATATGCTTTTCTGACTTGTGATTTCAAAAACCATGGGTGAGTGAAAGTGACAAAATAAACCCAGTGGAGCACAAGCTTTTCAGGGTTGATTCTTCTTTTTCTATGTGAGGTTGTGATGCTTAGATATTGACTCTTATCTGTCTATCTAATAACTCATCTTAATTAGAATTTGGAATTACCTCTTTTCTTCTGTATGTATGATCGTGGATCTACTGATAGTGAAGGCTCCAACTGTGTTCTTGTTCCAAGTGGAGCTGATGTCATTCTCCAAATAACCTAACAAATAACGTATCTGCTATTTTGTTGTTTATAATCATGAAAATAATTAAACAGGAAGCATCCCAATTAAGAATCTTTTGCAGTGAGAATTAATAATATAACTGTTGCTTATAAATTTGAGTCTTCCTTTTCATGATTTCATTATTCTCTTTGGCTTATCCACTTCATAAACTGAATCTGCATACATTTGCAAGGAATATGCTGTCCTTTTAACTTGTGAGTAGCCTTTTATGCTTTTGAAAATAATTACTCTATCCCATCTCAATATAAAAATTACTTAATTTTTTTAAATAGATTAAATAAACTAAATAAATCAATTAATTACAATTAAATTTAAACCCTCAAAAGGAATTTAGATCATATACTTCTTAATCTACCCAAATTAATCAACTAAATTTTATATTAATCATAGCTAATTAATTTATTAACCTATTAAAAAAAATCAACTATATATTATATTATATATCGATATTCCTTTCAAGCAATTCCCATTGGGGATTTAAGCAATCAACATGGATATTGGCCTGGCACTACAAGCTATGAATGGAGGCAATTAATAAACACAAATACTTAATTATGGAGAAGACATGTATATATATATATATATATATATATATATATGTAGAGATAAGAATTAAAAATGATTGAAAGAAGCAATGTAGTGTATTTATCTCATTTGACAAAGAAGATTCTGAACTCTGTTGTATAACTCTTTTATGATCATACAATATTCAATAAATAAAATGGAATTAAAAGTAAGAGAAAGACGATATGAATCGGTGCACGCTCGCCCGCTCGGTCGCTCTTACATCATTTAGAAGATGAATCATTGGCACTGCTTATTTCATTCTCCAAAAGATCCCACTAACTCGTTTCCTTATGAATTTGCCACTTCTTTCCATTCAATAACGACTTTGGCTCACTTCAACCACGAACAAGAAGAATGATTCATTCATTTACGAAAATGCCCTTTGATTAGATATGTGCATTTTTAATTTATTACTCTTTGGTATAAGCTTTCCAAGTTTCTTACCGAAAGAAATAAATATAAATATAAATATAAATATATATAAAGAGACAGAGAACATAGGAGAGTGAAAGATGAAGATAGTGGGAGGAGTAATACACAACATAGAAAGGAAGGGAAATGGACAAAAATGATGGGTCAATATGTTGGCACAATGTCCTCTTCTTTATCCTTTTTGTCTCCCCTAATCTCTTTTCTTACTTTAATTTATTCTTATTACTTTGGCCGCTTCCATTCTTTTTATTTTTTTATTTCCCCCAATCTTAACCTTAATGGTGAAATTTGAACACACGGATCTTATAGATTATAAATCAACTCATGTCTTACCAATTGGATTAGCCTTTGTTGGCCTGGTTAAAACGTATTTTTATTCTAAATATAGTACTCCTCTAGCGCTTAGTAGATGGCATAATTGAGGAGATAATCTTTATCCTAAATATAAGATCTCTTTCTCATATTTATTTTTCTCTCTAAAATACTCTATTGATATTTTCTCCACAATAATTAAGTAAGAGAGGGAGGCCACATGAGAATTAAGGAAGATATTTATGGTATTTTATTGTAAAATATACTATATTAAGGATACGGGGAGTATTATATTTTAGGATGCATAGTAGAAAAATTGGGGAAAACGTTGCATATAGTCTTTCAAGAACAGTACATTGTTATTTTTTTAATGTTGCATATAACCTTAAATTAGGGAAATGTCTAAGAGCCATCTCTTCAGGCTAAATGCTTCAGTCTTTAAAGAGCATTATTCATGGTGGAGTGATAATGTTGAATCTGAGAGCTAACTTGAGTTAAGTTTAATAGAAAGGGTTAGTTTTTACAACTTAATGGATCAAAATTTGAATGTTCATTAAAAGATATAGTCATATTTAATATCCCAATAGAAGTGTGTGCTTAGCAAAAAACAAATTCAGAATTTATATCATTTAAAAATTTAAAGTTTAATTAGTAAAAATACGATTTTATCTATAATTAGACCAACTCATATACGTATATGCATCTATATGCCATTGATAATTAGACCAACTCATATACGTACATGCATCTATATGCCATTGACTTCTTGTTTTTTCCATCATGGAATAATGGAATACCAAAAGGTAATAATAAATATTATACATTTAATTTTTATGTAAAGTTAAAAAAAAGAATATATTTTCATACTTTTTTTATCAGACTATCAGATATCTAGTAATTAGATAAAAATTTAACTAATTCGTGTCGAGCCGAACAGATTATAAGAGCAACAAGGCTAAGTGAACAAGCGTTTAATTCAAGTGCTAATTGGTTTTTCATACTTTAACCAAAGTGACTTTATTTTTCCTTTAAAAAAAATTGACAAAAAAGTTAGCAATTTGTAATTTTTTAAAAAGATATAATACAAACATTTATCAAAACAATCGATCACTAAAGAATATAGACATCACAATGGAATAACATGCATTTGAAATTGTTGGCAAGTGATCATTTAAACACTTTGAATAAGAGAATGAAATATTCTTGAAGATCTGCCTAACCTGATAGACCTGAGTATAAGCATTTATTCCTTTAAAAATGAGAAGACGAGCAAAAAAAAAAAACGGTAAATAAGACGAAAATTAAAATAATTGGGCACAAAGATTTAGTTTTAAAACCAAATTTTAGGTACTACAGTACATAAAGAAAAATATTCAAGACTTTTGAAACATAAATTATGGGCAGTTTGGATTGGATTTTTTAGAAAATAGTTTATGAAAATTTGTGATTTAAAAGGGCTTTTGGATAAGCTCTTTTAGATAATGATTTATAGAAAAAAAATGATTATAAATAAATGAATACTTTGGATGATTATTAACCAAATGAGTTTTATGATTGATAAATTATCATAAAGGGTATATGATAAAAAAATAATAAATAAATAATATTCATATTACCATTCATCACTTTTCCCCCGCTCTGCTTCTCTTCAACCGTCCATCCCTCTTCCGCCATGTTTTGCTATGAAAGATGATGATAGTGAAGAAGATGGAGGCAATGAAGATGAGCCTAGATCTTTGTCATCCACGATAAGCACAAACGCAATGACAGAAGACGACGCCCATATCTCCGTCATTCCTCTTCCATAACGAGCCACTGCCATTATCTTCTTCTTCATCAGGTGTGGAGATGTGACGGCAGAAGAAGAACATTGAGGAGGAGAAGAAGAAGAAAGAGAAGCCTCAATGATAACGAAGCTTCCATCTTCGCAGAAGAGAAGAGAGAGAAAATACAAGGTGATATCGGAGGAGACACATGGAGACATCGGCAGAGGCTACACGTTCCAAATTTTGTTGATATCATTTATGTCTTCTCACTCCACTCCTTCTTCCTCTTCCTCCATCGTCGGCGTCTCCTCGCTCCAGATCTAGTCGACATCTATGGAGGCGACACGAAGACAACAAGGGGAAGAAGCAGCAAAGAAAGAAGGCACAGAAAGAGAAGAGAAAGAAGAGGGAAAAGGGAAGAGATAGCGTGTCAGAAAAAATAGGGGCAAAATAATAATTAGATAGCATATAAGTTTTTTTTTATCACCTAGAAGTTATTTCCATAATATTATCCAAAACTATGGTTTGAAATTATAGTTTGGTCTATAAGCATTTTTAGAAAAATATAGTTACTTATTTTAAAATTTTCACAAATTAATATTTAAGCCAAAAATCTTTTTAAACCTTTGATTTTGTTTCAAACCTAACACACACTATGGTGAATGTTAAAAGCATAAGAACAAATAAAGAATTCAAATGCCGAAAGCAAGAGCCACCCTCCTTTTAAATCTTCAATATGAACCCATAAAAGTTTAAAAAGGCATTTATTCTTAATATTCTTCTTTTCACATTTTTAACATCTTTTGCTTAATTTATATCCAATAATCCTGTTTCTTTTGTGTTTGTGCATCTATATCTATATTTAATGTTATCTTCCATAAATGTCAATATTAATTAAATTAATCAATATAAAAATAGTAAATGATATTCTTTAAAAATTGCAAACAACTCAAATATATGTTAGGGAGTTGCCCTAACTTTTGTTATATATTGCTCTCCTTTCTCTTAGGGAGTTGCCCTAACTTTTGTTATGTATTGCTCACCTTTCTCTTTTTGTTTTCTGTTGGTTCCCACTCTCCTACTTCCCTTTCCATTTTTCTTTATTTTTAACTATGCACTACACTGTTTTTTTTTTAACTTTATTTTTATCTTTTGATTACGTACTACATAGTTTAATTAAACTTTTGAGACGCGGCATATCATATTCATGCATGTCTATGCACTAATAAAGCTTAAGATGGAAGGAGCAATTCTTTTTTAACACAACAAAAATAAATAATAATAAAATTTATTCTACTAGGTGAAATTAGCTACATGAATGATATGGAATGTTTGTCTAACGATCAAATTTTTGAATATATTGTTGATGTTAATTAAAATATCTTGTTTAATATTTTTTATTGAATATTTATTTTTATCCTTTTACCCTATATTGTTGGCTGAAAAAGAAATTATAGCTGGATACATGAAAATAAAAATATTTGTACTCAAGGGTTTTAAATTTGGTGTCATCGGATTTTTTTTTTCATTTTTGGTATAAAATAGTTTAGGGGAGTTGAATCCCCGAGATTTATCAGGATTAAGGTATGCCTCTATATTCAAAGAGGAATGATAAATGTATTTATATATCGTTTACTAATAAAATCTTCATAGTAATAATGGAATTTGAATTTTTTATTTCAAAATCCACATAATTCCGCTTTTGGGCAGTTAAGATATGAGTAAATTATAGGGGAAGATCCTTCGCTCAAAACAAATGAAAGCAGCAATATTTGTAGGTATACATGAATCAAATGAAACAATAAAAAGCCTAAAGGGGCACTTGAAAACTTTTGAATATGACAAATTGACAATGAATGGTTTGGTCGATATGTCTTCAGAAGTCCACTTATTATGATTTTGTTTTCTTCCGAACTGTTCATTCATTTATGTGTGTATCTCTCTGGATCCATGAACCATCTTCTTCATTGGTTCGTCGTCCTCAATTTGTAGATCCCTTGATTCTCATTTGTGAGATGAGAAGAAACCTAACTGGGAAAGATTGAGATATATGACTATTTAGAACATATTCGATCTATATGAAATATCATTTTATCGTAATTCTAGTCATAGCGTTTGGGGGGCATTCTAACTTTTAGATGCCGAAGTATACGCTTAAAAATAATCGACAACTCACTCTACCCGATATTAGTATCATTTAGAAAGAAGAGAAACTTTGACCTATCTTTATATTACGGGTGAACTCAATTCAAAAAAAAAGAAGAAAAAGAAACCCAACTTCTCTTTTTTATTTTATATATATATATATATATATATATATATATTTGTGTGCAGAGGGCGCACTTTGAAAAGTATTCGTGTTTGTATTGAGGAGCGTAAAATATTAATATGCAAACAATTGAATTTATCGAATTTGATGAAGTACACTTTCTATAGTATATAAAAAGAGGGTCATTATGATGCAAGACATTGCTCAGGTGTGTTTCCTCATGGGTTCATTGAAATTGTATGGGTTGTGTTGAGTTTATGATGGAATATCCTTTGGGCTGAAGATGATTTTAAGTAATGACTTCAAAACTATGCTCGAATTGTTGCTGAGAAGGTATTTTTTTAAATTATAAAATGGAAATATTAAATTTTCAGGAGTTTGAATGATATATTGATTATGAAATATAATTACCGGTAGTTCGAAAATAAAAGAAATAAAACTATCCTGTATAATATGTTTCCATCCATATATTGTAGTTGTGGATATGCACATTTATTTTGTGCCACTTTACAATCGTTGTTTTTTTTTTTTTTGCAATCATTAAGGAATGAGACTAATCACAAGTTATATAGATATTTATTAACATAAAAAAGTCAATCAATTTTAGAACTAAGATAGGCATATATAACCTATGATGACAATATCGTTAATTGATGAATAATGTGCGATGATAAACCTTGTTCTTTTTTTTATTAACGAATTCTTAGCTTCGCACAAAGAAAAAATGAGTTGTATTACTCAACTCACACAGTAAAGCTTCTCTCTTTCTTTTTCCATATCTTTTATTAATATTGTTCAGACACATTTTTAATACGTTAGAGTTACCCCAAAACAACCTAATTTACTAATTCATAATTTGTAGTTAGTACAACTTTGCTTACTTTTGATTATACACTAAACATCTTTTGCATTACATTAAAAATATGAATTACACTACTGTTTATATATATATATATGTTCTAGTAAAGTAATAAATTGATATGTTGCTATTGCTATTTTAATGGATAATTATATTATCGAAGATAATGTTAGATGCGTCCCTAATTAGTTTCCATATTTGAAATATGTTTACACAAAAATTTAAATAATCCATAAAAGAAACTTAGATGCATATAATCTACTATTTATATATTATTGCCAACTAATCTCACAATTTAACAATATACCAAAAACTACGTGGCATGTTTCAGGTCACACCCAATCAACCATGCCATGAATTGAGAAACAAGAGACCTCCTCATTATAGAGCAAAGGGTCGTGCATAGTGTACCTGTGAAACACTCCTTCCACGAGTAGCTAGAAAGAGCATGAATGAAACAGTCCTCACGTTTTAACCTAATTCTATATTCCTTTCTCACTAACCTCAAACTGCTTCTCTTTCTGTACATCTTATCTAAGCCTCCTTGGAGATCATGAACAAAATATTCACTACTTTCTGGAATCCCTACTACTTACCTTGAAGTTTTCGAGGCAGGAGAACTACAAAAAAAAGAAGGCAATTATCTCTTAGAATTATGGTATTTCCATAAACGGAAAATTACTATAAAGTTACAAAAAAATAATATGATCACAAAAAAGTTTTATAATAAATTATTAGTATATATTTGTTATCATTTTTTGTACGGGAATCAAAATTTGTCATTAAATGGTACTCAATAGTTATATGACTTTTTGATAATTATATTCTTTTATTAATAACTCAGTGATTTTCTCTTCCATAAATTTGTGACATCTACGAACAGTTTACCTTCTGAAATGTTACAAAAGCTTTGCAGAGGAAATATGGTTTCCGGATCTACCAATTTCTGGGAAGAAACTGCCAAGTACAGGCGTTGTTTACTGCAACCAAAAGAATAATGACTCTCAAGTGTGGTTAGGGCAGTGGATATTGCGAAACATAAAAAATGAGACTATATAGAAGTGATATCTGCAATCATCTCAGCTGCTGAGCAAATTCTAGAAATGAACATGCATTTGTGTGCTTTACATGTTGATGAGGCTTTTACTTAATTTATTCTCCTTAGTTTCAATTTGAATTGTGAATGTCAGTTCACAATGAGGGTTTCAATTTCAAATCCGAGCCAATTATCACCAAGTAAGGTACTTAACGGAGGAAGAAAGAGTCACAAACCTTGTCCATGAAGGGAGAAATTTATTATTATCTCTACTGTCATCATCGTCTTCGTCTTCATCATCTGAACCTTTGTATGGAGAAATGTCATATGATTGCTCCTCAATCGTGTTTTGGGAAATCAAATCGTCATTTTCAGTTCCTTTGATCGGATTGCCTATTATCTGTAGAGAAATTTAATCTCATGATGGTTATAAAAGTCAAACGGTTATTCAATAGGGTAGGATTTGAGAAGGATCACGGGCAATGCAAGGTTTTACGGAAGTCACAGCCACAGATGTTACCTTTTCTTTATTACAGTCATTCACAGCTTCAGAATGTTCAAGGCTTTCTTTCGTTTCATCAGTCATTGGGTTCTCGCTAGTAAAAGTTTCAGCCAATGGAATTTTCATGTTGCCTTCTCTATTATTTTCCAAGTTCTTTTCCCTTCCATCTATACATTCCTTGCTTTCATTTTTTCCATCCACCTGGACCAGCAAGGCAAAGTATTAGCATTTTTCACAGTAAATAATAAAGGAAAAGAGCAATGTTAAATAAGAAAGCAGCATGTTACAGCATCACAGCATTTTGTTCCTTTTTTTTCTTTCTTAGTACATATCTTCTCACGCTCTTGGTGCTTCCTCTTTGCTTCTTCAATACGCTTCCGTTTTCTTTCTTTCTCGAGTCCTTCTTCCTCCTCCTTCTGTTTTGCTTCCTCAACTCGCTTCCTTTTTCTTTCTTTCTCAATTCTTTCTTCTTCCTCCCTCTGCCTCTTCTTAGCAGCTAGTTCTGCCTCCCGCTTCTTTCGTTCCTCCTCTTTCTTTCTGTTCTGCAGCTCCAGCTGCCATCGGTTATCTTGCTCAATTCTTTCCCGCTCAAGTCTCAAAGCTTCCTTCTTCATCTTACGTTCATTCTCTTTCTTTTCTGCCATACGCTTTGCAGCCTCAGCAGCCTCAAGGGCCTTAACTTTAATGTCCCTCTTCCCTAAATGTTCAAAAATAATAATACGGTCATGAAAGGAATATATAGACCCATCGAACATACCTATGGAACATGATAGATGATAACATTAACCGTAACATTTCAAAGAATACCTGTAATAACTTCTGCTGCTTGTTTCTGTTGTACAAGAGGGATGAAGGATGTGATGTTGGATACAATATTGCTGCACGAAGACTTCCCACCTGGATAAGTGGGACCTTTATTCATGCTACTTTTGCCAGATAACTTTGGCCTACTGGATCTATTGCGAAGCGATTCAGTGGTCCTCCTAACATTATTTGTTCCTCGGGATATTCTCTGGTTCTCCTTCCCCTTACCGGTGAATCTTCTCCTGCCGGCACTACTTTTTTCAAGTTTCTGTTTTTCCTGATCGTTGGTCCCACAGAAGCTGAATTCTCTGACTACCGAATCAAGACCACATCCATAAGCCAATGCATCATCCTGAGAAACTATTGAAGGCTTTGCATTATCCGTAAATTCCGCAAGTGGTTCTCTTATGATCGAGCCAGTCGTCCCTTGTGTAAGAATCCTATTTTGGAAAGTATTAGATATCTCGTCCGCAGCTTCATTTTCTTCATCAATACAGGGCAGCTCCGGTTTTGAACTTTCTCGTTTCCCCGAACTGCCATATTTTGAATTAATTCTATCCCATAGAGTTTGAATTGGAGAAACACAAGCTTTCTTGATTTCCCAAGTTGATTGATTTTTGCAATTCGGTAGGCAATCAGAAAACGACTTTCCACTCTCATCATTTACAGGAAGGGAAGTCCCCATACCCATCATGCCCTCGACAAGTCCATTTGGCAAAGACTGATAAATGTCCGGTATCTTGTGGAATCTATATGGGTTTGAAGAAGAGCAAAATGGAGAATTCACGAAAGTAGAACTACTCGGGCGCTCCAGAATGGAGGCATATTCATCTGAATCACTTGAGAAGTTCAACTTTTCTAATTCAATATGATCTCCATCAGTGCATGGCTCCGCCTCATCCGGTTGGATAATGAAACTTTCAATCTCGGGTGCAGTTTCATCCGTACCAATCGGATCCGAGCTTTGGATCCCTTGAGGAACAGATGAACCTTTTAAGAGCATAGCAGTCTCTCCCAGATAAATCCTTCCCGAACTGCTTCCTTCTGCATCCAGGTTCTTGTCTATGGTGCACTGCTTACTTGAGCCAATACCAAAACTACATAAATTTGTCACGACCTTTTTCGCCGTCAAACAATTGTAAGAGTTGCTAGAACCCTGTTCCGTCAAACAAGGTGCAAAGGATTCTCCTAATCCACTTGAAGTGAAACAACGAAGAGTGTTGCCACTTCTGTCTCTTCCGTCCAAGTTAAATTTCTGCTGACAAGAAAATCATTTAAAAAACTGTTGTAGAAAAATCGGACAGGAAACATTCGCAGAAATTTGAAGGGTTCAGTTGCTCATGCCATTCTGGCCCGATGCAACCTTTATGAATACAAGCAACAAGCATATTGGAAGATTGATGCCACACAAAGAGAGATAGGCCAAAGTTTAATCAAAGCTAACAGCCATAGATTGCACTAAAATCTATTAGTTACGTTAATGACGGTAACATGTTGGAAGACTGAAAATCACAGGCTTTCAATGTCCCATGATTCTTCGAACATTAACGTAACTAGAAAAAGACTATCAACAAACACTCCAACCCAAAATACTTAAATTAAATGAACAATATTGTAAATCTAGAGTATCAATCTATTTGATTTTATTATAATATATTGGAATATTGATTTTCTAAAGAATATGTCTTGGTCCATCAAAATAGATCTATTTATGTCTAAGCCAAAACATACTGCATAATAATTATTGTCTAAAAAGTAGAAAGAGTTTAAATGCCGTACAGGGGCGCTGACAGTAACTTTCACCATTGCAAAATATACAGTAGACTCAGAGCCAACGCCTATATCATTGGAACAGAAAATCGTACAAATTCAATCTCAATAATTCTAGAGTGTGAAACAGAAAATTAGGTACCTGGTCCGACTTTACTTCAAGGGAAGACCCTTCCATTATGTGATATCCCTCTGTATTTTGCATTTCTTCAGCTGTGCGGCAACTGACAGGCGAATTTTCTATATCCCCTTGATGAGATGTCAAATATTGAACTTCTGTGCTAGCCTCTCTGTTATTTTCTTTAATATCAGAATTCCCACTCACCAACCTTGGGTTACTAGATTCATGTTGCTTTTCCAGAAGGCTAGGAGAGGCAGTTAGAGATCTCTCTGCTTGACTTTCAATCTTTCCTCTCTTATGCTGAGGGCAAGAATGGTCTATATCAGGGGCAAAACTCCCTGTGGAATTTTTCGGAATCTGGAGTTTTCTTGAAAAACCAGCATCTTTTTCATCATTGGACCACTTCCCCCTCGATAGGCTATTATTTTGATGGATGCAAATGCCATAACTTGCGTCCGGGTTTGTCAAAGAAATGTTCGATTCATCCATAGCAGCTGCAGACCCAGCTGCACGATCGGTAACAGTTGGAACTGCATTTCCAAGCGGATGACTAACTGCTGTAGAACAAGTGTCCTCTATTATTTTAGAACCGCATTCATTACCTCCCGCATAAGTGTTTTCTAAACCAAGTTTGGATGCCATTTCCTTTGGAAAACCTCCAGATGAACTTTGACAAGCAGTTTGTGATGGAATTAAGCTGTTCGTTGAGGAACGTAATTTCTGACTCCCCATGGAAGTTCGAGGGCATAACTCCTTTTGAACCACAGAATACTGTGATTTGGATGACATGACATTTCCCGGTTTCCTGACTGCGTCAGTCTCCTCGAAATAGCATTCAAAAGATTTCATGGAGAAGTTACATTTCTCTTGGCATACAAGAGATGTCACTTTGTCATCCAAACATTCTGGCTCTTCCATGGTCAGAGTTCCTTTATCTGGCGATACGCCCTGTCCTCGTGCTTTTGGATCAGCACTAGGAATTCCATTCATACTCGATTCTTCAACAGTATCAAAATCAAGTTGTTTGGGCTTCACAGGCATAACAAAATTATAGGGTGGTGGCCTCTGGACTGAAACGTCCAATCCAACTTTAGGGGAAGACCCTAAACAAGCATTATGTTTATCAACTAAAACATCAAACTCTACGGCAACTTTGGCAACAGTTCCATCAGATCTGTCATCAATATTATGAGTGATATTGGCACCTGATATTATATTTTCTCGAGCATTCAAGGATTTACCGGCCACAACTGTTTCAGCATGCAATGATTTCTCAAGCAAAGATTTCTTCAAAGTAGAATGTCTACGCCCTGAAATTCTGCTATCTAAATTGGAAGAGTTCACAGGCCTCAATGATCCTTCAGTTGTGGAGGTAGTCGCATCCCTTGTATTTCTACAAGAAGCTACTGCTGCAACTTCTGTATCTAATTTGCAATCTTTTTCACTTGAAGAGGATCTTCCAGCAGCAATTTGAGTACCCTCTAACTCATGATAACTATTAAACCCAGCAGACTGAGAGCAGTTAGGACTTTTATCAACGAAAGTGTTGCTAAAAGACTTTGATTTTCCTTCATTGGTCTTCATGTTTCCTGCACATAAATCTGGATCCTTCTGACAATGAAAGGAACCAACAACAGGCATTGCAAGAGGCTGTGAATGCTTTGAAACTGAAGGTTGAGTTGATTTCACTATTGACTTAATAGAACCACCAGGCATCAAAGAATCATCATTAGATGACTGGAAAAAACTTCCATGCAATCTTCTAATCTTGACATTGCTTGCTTGTTCGTCACTGCTGTAGTCGCCATCTTCGGTTGCTTTCCTCTGACATTCATTTTCATCATCACAGGTTTTGCTAAAAAATGTTGGTCCACCGTTAACTATTGGTTGCATTGAAGCCTGGGGTTCGACACCATTGCCTCCAGCCGAGGCACTTTCAAGCTTCAACAATTTTGCTTGGCGGGTACTTCTAGATCTTGTTCCTCTCTTACTAAAAGCATTGTCTTCTGTTTCCCTCCTCTGATAATCTCCTTTATTTGTCTCCTTAGCTTCGCAACTTCCGTTTGAAAAACAAGGGGCCTCAACTGGCTCCAACCGTTTGATCACATAATTAGACTCCGGACCATCTTCTTTCACTTTGGAAGAACTAGCCACATTCGAAGAGTTGAGTTTTAGTGCTAAGCTTCTAGATCTCGTAACACGTCCAGAATAATTAGACTGATGACTTCTCTGGGTTAAACACTCATCTCTTTCTACTTCTTCTGCAGCACAACTTTGGATATTGGTATTAGAAGCTTTCGCTAATTCCGACCCTTCAAAATGATCCATTTGTGGGGAAGTAGTTGCAGATCCTATTTTTCCGCTAGCACCAACGGCAGTATCATTATCAACTCCTAAACAGCTTATAGCTGCCTTTGCACTATGACGGAGCTCCAGAGCCCTCTGCCTTGATTTTGATCTTTGCAACTTTGCAAGTGAGAGAGCTGGGTCGTTGTGACTGTGTGAGATTGTTGAATCCATCTGAATTTGAGGAGATATCGCAGTAGAACCCATTTCTGGAGCATCAAAAGAGGAACGTCCAACATTATTGACAGAGCAATCTGGGAAATTTGAAAGTCCATCTCCTGCATCATTGTCTCTATTTAGCGCATGAAATTCACTATGTAAACCACTTTGAGGCTGACCATTATCAGTTGGAGCAACCACGTTGCCCTGCAGACTGCGACTACAATCGGAGATAAGATTTGTAGATTGTGCTCTTGAAAATAGAGTTCCAAATATAAGATCATCTTCATTCAAATCTGCACGTGCAGAAATTATTTTGAATCGATCAGGATTAAATTTCCCAAATCAAAATTGGCCGAAAGAGGCCCAAATATAACCAGATGTGAGAAGTACTACTCGAATTTAATGTATAAATAAGAGCATATAAATCAACCCAATCCCCTGAATCCTGCCATGTTTTAAGGATAAAACAAGAAAGTAACAGAAAATTGAAGCATGGCAGAACATTGGAGATAAAATTAGACAACACCTCAAAATGACATTAGTATGGAGCTTTAAGGCTTCCAGACATGGAAAAGTCATGCATTTGAAATTACATATAACAAAATAAAGTATAACTACTGTGAACCGGCACAATCTTTGGTCCTGTAAGACTCAGCGTATGGTTGAATTTTCACTCTCGAGGGTAGAAACTAATCTATGGACTTCCAAATCCATATTGTGATCCTAAAAACACTAATGGCAGGTTTAATAAGCCCAAGTCAAGGGCAATGAGAGAAGAAATGGTTTCTAAGGAAGGAGATGAAGCATTACCCTTGGGATCTGAGGTAAGGGAGGCAAGCATAGGGTTGGACAGCCATGGAGGAGGGACGATTCCGTGGATAAGGAGTTTAGAGACAAGGTGCTGGTCGAATAACTGGCACTGTCGATGGGCCTGATCAATGATTCGCTTCTTCTTCTCGAAGATTTGAATGAATAGCTTCTCTATCGCCGACATTGTTCAGAGAATTGGCAGGAAAGTGCAGGCGCCGACGTGGTGGACATAGAGAATAATAGCTGGAGTCCTGAATGTGTAAAGCAAGTCATCGATTATCTCCAGAAATTAACCCCATAAAAAGTATTTCAGATTTTCTATTACCTCAACATCAGGAAATAAATTTTGTCGCCGATGGACTGCCTCCGTCACCGATAACCTGCCTCCGTCAATGAACGATGACCTCCGCTCATCCCACTCAAATTGTCGAACTAACTCGCCGACCTAGCACGCCGAAAAGCTCCGATTATTCAGTTACTCAGTCGGTTGTGGGAATATATACAAGCAGACTGATCCTGGTCCTTCGCAGAAGCCGTAATCGAAATCCAGATACAATTTTTCAAATTAGGCAAAAAAGATGTCGTGGATAGACATCTTGAATGAAGCTCAGGGTCTTCGTTTTGGATGAACGGAAGCTTTGTGCTTAGCGGATTAGCGCGCTTTCGAATTCAAATTCAGGGGTAGAAATGAAACTCGATGGATCATGACGGGTTCGGGTCCGGATAGTTTGTTGGGTTGATCGTTGTCATCGAAGCATACGTTAATGCTGGACCGGGCCGGATTCAGGTCAGCCCTAACTTTATCAATTACGCTAAATAAATTCCAATCATATTTTGTGCCCATAAAAATCCCAGTCACAATAGTTCCCTTTTATTTTTATTAGTCAAATAAAATACCTCAGAGGAACTAATGGGGATATTAGTCTAGTAGAAATAGCTATTTTCTTATAAATTAAGGTTCAAATCAAATATCTATTAGAAGAGATACTTATATGTAGTGTCTAATAGTACCTTAAACATGATTACATCTAATATAAAGATACATACAAGGAAAAAACAGACAAATACCTCAATGGATGAAATATTCAACAACTAGCTATATGTTGAAGAAAAGGCCATGGACAAATTCATACAAAAGATTATACTCCTTTACTCCTTAATATAAAATATAATTAAAAAATTAATATTAATTATAAATATATATTTTCTATATTTATTATTTTTTTTAAATTACTTCTATATATATTTTCCCTCAACAATAATCATGATAAGTTAAGAAAGATTATTAGAATATTTAAAAATATCATATTTACTAACTTATTTAATTTAATTAAATTAATTAAATAAATATATTAAATATTGGATGAATAAGTTCACTTGTGTCTAAATCCACTAACCTGATTTGAGAGACAAGAAAATACAAAATGTTAACAGCATTGTCATGCTAATTTTGCAAGCTAGTTTTGCACATTCTTTGGTTTCCACAAAAAATTGTCCACAAATGGTGTTCTAATCTTTAATTAGAAAGTCCCAAATGTCTCCACCCAGATTCTACAAAATATTAATGCAGGCACTATTTTTAATAATCAGGTTAATAATAACCACGGGCAACAATCACCCGTTTAAACCCCTCTTCCCAGCTGAACTGCAAATGGCTCGAATCTGAGCTGAATCTTAGACAAATTTTCACGCACTTTAATTTTTTTCAAACATTTTATATTAAAAATCCCGTTCAGAGACACTGCAACATAATTTAACTGTTACCCCAAATATACATATTAAAAACTGAATCAACTAATACAAAACTATTCAAGGCCAATGCCGCATGACAAAATTGAAGGTATGCCCAGGGCCCCATTATTCATCGGTCTGCATACCGGACGATGGCACCTCTTCAGAGTTAAGTTTATCGTCATTGTCATCACTCTGATCACTCTGGCCCCCATCAGCATCCATTGCAGTTCCCTTTTGGAAGTAATCAATTTTGAAGTCATAATCACCGTCGGATGTAGCTTTGTTAGCCTTTTTCCTTTTCTTCTTCTCTGCTCTCCGAAGCTTTGTATTAAGCATTCCTTCCTCTGCATAAAGTTTCTCATTTTGCCGACTAGCAGTAGTTTTCCCCTTGCTCTTGCCATCATCCCCAGGTTCCATTGACTCATCAGCATCGATTTCTGCAGCGTCCTCAGGACCTTCGCCTTGATTTGGTGGTTGCGGCTGGGTGTCATCCTAAAATACATCGCGTTGAACAAGGTGATTTTATTAATGAAAAAAATTATATTGCAGGTTCATGACTAAGATGAAGTGCCATCCAGAAAAGCATTTCCTAGGAACCATCATGGTCCTGCTGATCACTAAATTAACAAAACTTAAAGCAGGATCAAGTTGCATGGTTTCAGAAATTATAAGTCAATGATGGCAAATATCTCCTGAAGATTAAATTGAAATAACTCATCTTCAAGGATCCAAGGGGTTGTCATACTGAAAATTTTTCTCATTCTGATTTAGAATATTCAAGAGTTTAAGCAGGCAGCATAAGACTCCAAATGTAGCAACAAACCTCTAACATTGTCTGGTCAAAATTGAGAGGCTGACTTGAAGGAACTTCAACAGGATTGAAGTCATCAGCAGATTTAAGGCTTCCTATGAATGAAGATTCAATTTCGTAAACTTCATCAATGTCGAACTCTTTTGCAAACTCAGAAACTATCTTTGCCTCTGAAGGCTCCCCTTGATTCCTAACAGGGGGCAAGGAATAATACGGAATTTTACCTGAAACAAGCAAAGCCGAATATCTCTTGATTTGGCAAATCAAATATATTAATTTCAAAAGAAAGTGTGTATCATTTATGTTGGTTTCTGTTTTTGAGTTATATATATATGCATTACCTTCATTCCAATCATGAAGAATGATTCCTGCAGCAGCCTCAACATCAACTATTCCACCTTTCTTGAGTTTGCCCCTAACTGTAGCAACCTTCTGTATGAAGTCATCAACTGAATCAAAGCTTGGAATCTTGTAAAGTGTGACCAGCAGAGGAGCTGGACATAGCTTGAGAATTTCCTTTACTGTTTCATACAGGTAAAAGAAAGTGTATTAGTATTTCTATAGGAAGGGTTTTGTACAGGGAAAAGAAAGATGAATTTCATTTTCTATTGAGAAAGAGTTAAATACAGTATAACCTGAAAATAAAAGATTCATCATTGTTGAATTATGGCTCCATGCATTTTTGAGAATTTATGTATTTTGATATTTTAGTCAACAATGGGTGCATGCTGCAACGATGCAGGGGTCTCTTTTCACAAATTACAAGGTCAAGTGTTTGGAAGGAAAGAGACAGCCGATTATTGTGGCAATAGGCAGTTTTGCAATGTTATTGTGCATTTGGTCAGAGAGGAACACTCAATTTTAAGGTTACGTCTTTGTTTCTTATCAATATCAAACGTATGCATTCATGACTGTATTTTGTTAGAATGGTCTTATTTTGGATTGCAGTAAAATTGGCCCCTTTGCTGGTTTGTATATAATCTTTTATTGCTAGGAAGCATAGACACTGACAAGAACACATCATATACTCTGAAGCATCCATGAGTAATTTCATGTGTCAGGCCATGTCTAATAGAATGTCAAAAATGTGTTAGCCATAAATATGGCTTTTTTAAGTGTACATGCTTCATAGCTTCGGTGTTTCCTTTTCGAATATTTTCTCACTCAATAAAACTTAATAAATAAAAAAAGACACTAGTACTTATGTGGTTGAAATTATAAAAGCCATGCTTAGCAGACTAAATTTCTTGGGATTTCTCTTGCCATAAAGTAAGGTAGACTTCAAAACAATATCCCAATGTTGGAAGTATTCTGCTTTGTTGATTTACAGTTATAAGTGCAATTCTTATAAAGTTCCAACCAATCACTTCAAATTCAAACTCCATTTCTCCAATATAAACACATAGCAAGGCAGATTAAATTGTGAAGAGAAGGAAATTACCTGGGCTAATAGGATCTTCCAGCTTCTCAATTCTTTTGCAATTTCGTAAAGCTATGGAGGCATCGTTTTCTTGAGACTTTAGCATGACAACACCAGGGCAGTCCAACAACTTGACATTTTTGTCTAATTGCACCTCTTGCATTGATCTTGTTAAACCAGGAGTAGCACCAACATTGACAACATGGCTTCTCTTCAAGCTATTAATGAGACTACTCTTGCCAACATTTGGCAGGCCAATCACACCCACAGTAATTGACTTCTTGATCTGTTAAAGAAAGGATGAAGATTCAATACTAACCCCACAACAAAGGAACAAGGAATGAGCAATTCAAACAAGATCATGGAAATGATGAAAAAGAAAAAGAAAAACCATATAAACCACGGCTAGAGTTCAAAGCATATAACTAGAGAGTCCCACAAGCTTAAGGTTATGAAAAAGTTCTTTAGAACGAATAATGGAAACGATAAGCCCAGCCCAATATACATCAATCAGGGCTTCATCCAACTGAAATGAGTACAGAATCGAGATTTCCATTCAAATAATCTAAGAGCAAATTCAAAGGCAAGACTCTTATTACAGGCAAAAAGTTATCCTTAAACAGAAAATTCTATTACCTCATGGCTTCGAGAGTAATTCTTCAACAATTTAAGCAGAGTATCAGCTCCAAGACAGTCACTTGTATGCAAAAGATTACTTGCTTTGGCTTTTTTTGAAGATTTCCATCCTAAATTTGACTTCTGCTCTTGAGTGCTGCATTTGAAGGCCACAGCAGGCAATTCTTCTCTAAGGTACCTAAGCCACTTTTCCACGGCTTCTCGAGGTACAAGATCTGTGTTAAGAGCACAAATAATTAACCAAGGTAAAACTAGATAAAGAACATAGATGTTTACAAATTCATAAGGTAACAAGAATGTGAAATGACACTAACCAATTTTATTTAAAAGCAATACTAGATGCTTATCAGGCCCCGATTTCATTACCAACTTTTCCATATCAGTGCAACGGGTCCCTAGGGGATCACGGGCATCAAGAACTTCCAAAATGACATCAGAGGCCTCAATGACCTTGACCAGCTCCTTGTAGAAGGCCCTATCTGAGTTGTCTTTGGAAAAATAAGAGATAATAAAATATAATCAACACAAATGAAGTATACGAGAGAGAGAATTATATATTCAACCATAATTGAAACTTCAACCAAAAAAATTTAAAACCTTGATTCTTCCGAACTACAGTGAATCTTTGCTCTGTCGCAGTTGCTGTTTCAGCCAATTGGGAGACATCGTCATCCTCTACCAATCCCAACTTCCTCTTTCTAGCCTGAAAGTGTTAACCACAGTACAGATTTAAGAAAACTGAATGACAAAGTAGTATTCACACAAATGCATTGAGAAAAACTAAATTTAGAGGCAAGAAGTTTCAATATGTTGAATCTATCAAATGGAGGCATAACATAGTGTTCACTTATGAATGAGTTTCCCCAGCGTGCAGAAAAAGAATAGGTTGTTTTCGTGTGTCTATGTATACATATTTATATATTATGAACATTAGATATAATCTGCACCAATTATATTGTTTGATCCAAAAATTAACGCAGAAGAAAAATTACACGAAATCAGACTGTTTAAAGAGCCTACAATAAGAAGCGCACACAAAATAAAAGACTTATGAACGTCTCAAGTTGTGGCCATAACCACGTGTATCTAACGTTATCTCTAGAATTCTACTCTTCAAAGACAAAATAAAGATATACATATTAAGTTCACAATTTCAGATGTATTTGCAATTTGCTCGTCCTTCTCTAAGAAATTGATACAGATTTATTTCATACAAACATAACCAATAAAAACTACAAAGATAAGCCATACCCTCTCCTTCCGCTCAGCTTTCTTTTGTTCCATTTCCTCAAGAACACGAGCTCGTCGAGCTTCAAGAGCCTTAAGCTCTTGTTCCTTGAAGGGCCAGTCATTAGGAATGCCAGGATCTTTCTCAACCTTCCTTTTCCCGTTCAATTTAAGCTTTTTGGCCTCTTTGGCTTTTTTCTTGTGGTGCTCCTTCACCTTTCTTATGATCTTGTATTTTTTCTTCAATGAAATTCTTTTACTCTTACTCTCTGGCAAAAATTCAGGACAGGTGATAGAAAAGTAAGCGTAACGATTCAGGACACATCTAACAAAGGTAAAACGTGTAAACAAGTTTTCTTACTCTTGCTCTTCTTCACCATTTTCTGTTTCTCCTAGTTCTGAATCCGCAAAGCAAGCGAATCTTTGAAACAGAGGAACCAAGCGAATATTAGCGAAATTGAATAAACACAAAGAACTAGAGAGAGACCAATCCTGCAAGGACCAAACTACCGTACCTTGTGTCGCGAGTGGTAGCGGAACAATGAAGAAACTATAATGGGGTGCTAGCTTCACTGGGGAAAACCCAAAACCCTAGGGAGGAAGGAGAGGTTGGGGAAAAGGCGGCCTCTTATACTCTTCAAATTTTTATATTCTTTCTTTCGTGAGGATTTCTTTTTAGGTTCTTTTGTGAAATTACACGCAAATATTTTATTTTTACCACCGGCCCCTTACCATGGTCCATGGGTAAATCTAATAGGGTGTTGGAGGAATTAATATGTTGGTAATTTATATTAATAAATCGTATGAGTTATTGTGTGTGTGTAAATATAAATAGATATATTTAATGGTATACATATTGATATGTTGACTCGTTTTTTTCTAAATTTGAGTATTTATTTAATATTTAATATATCAATATGTTAATATATCAATTATGCTAATATGTAATTTCAAACATAATAATAGAGTTAACTTTAACAATTTTAACTATGGCTCCTCTATTTTTCTATTTCCTTAATAACTGAAGTTAAGAAAATTATAAATTTAAAAAATATTTAATAAATTTGTTATCATTTTTAATTAAAAAAGTAGAATATAATAAAGACTAAAATAATTATATTGTATATAGGAATACAACCACTTCCCAAATTTCATCTTATGAAGGAGGAGGACGAAGATGTTACTTTGCCAAAAAAAAAAAACACTAACCATTACTGTCCATGTCATCAAATTTATTTTCATGCTTTCTTTGAAATTCTCAATTTTTATATATAGAAACTTTGATGTGATTATGTTAATATTATGCGTGTATTTATTATTTGAATAAATTAAAATCCGTCATTTTAATTTATAACCGTTCTTTGAATCTGGGCCAGTAAAAAATTAAAATCACATTTTCTCAACAAGTGTGTTAGGGCAGAGCAACGGGCGGGACGGGCTAGCCTGTGGGTTAGCCCGTAGCCCGCCCATTAAAACTTAAATGGGCAAGGGCTCGCCCATGCCCGTATGCTAGCCCGTTTAAGCCCGAAATAAACGGGCTGGGCTGAACCCGTTTGGGCTAAAACGAGCATGGGCTGCCCGTTTGTGAAAAATAGAAAAAATTTCCTATTTAAACTAATTTAAAGTTCTAATAACAATCAGAATAAAGCAACAACAGTACATACATAATATAATTGTTCATACTAAAATCACAACAACAAAAATACCATAGTCCACAATCATAACTATAAATTGTTAATCACACAGTCCACAATGCACACATAATGTAATCATGCATAATCTTCATTTTTCAAATGGACTATGAATACGATCAGCCATCATCTTCATCAGATTCACTTTTGATAGTTGTAGACGAAGCTGCCTCTACTTCTACAAAACAAATTTGAAAAAATATATTAGTATGTAATAAAAAAATGAAACAATACAAGTTAAAAATGTTATGAAATTACCAGCGACAAGACTTGTTGATTGCTCAAAATTATCAACATCAAACTCTTGTAATTTATGGGGAGTCATACGTAGCCAATTTTGAGCACATATGAGTCCCTCCGCCATGCTTGAGGATAAGGAGCTCCTAAAAGCATCGATGACTCGACCTCCAGTACTAAAAGCTGATTCAGAAGAAACTGTAGAGACTGGAGCAGCCAACAAATCACGGGCGATCAGACTTAGAACTTTATACTTAGAAGAATGCACTTTCCACCATGCCAGAAGGTCAAATTTTGATTCAGAATAGTCAAGTAAATCGGCTTGAAGATATTCATCCACATCTGAAAGTTGTTCAACCCTTTTAGTCACAATCTTTGCATTGGCTAAAAACTTCTTAAAAGTGGGATCAATAGCAGACAATGACAGTTCAGGGTCAACATCTGGAAGTAGCATATTCCTAACACAAGTATTGGCATCGACTTGTTCTAATGGCTCAGACTGAGATGTAGAAGCTTCCTTGATGGGAGGATTGAAGTTACTTACATACTGATCCTGTAATCGATACAAGACATCCATAATCTGCTTCAACTTTGCTTCACGCTTTATCAGATCAGGGAAAATTGTTTCAAAAGCAATTTTGACATATGTCAACTTGTATCGAGGGTCTAGTATCACTGCTATAACCAGAAGTGGATTCAATTTCTCCAAATTTCCCCAATACTTATCATACTTGGTTAGCATCCTTCTAGCCATGTCACCCAACAGAGAATAGGAACTATCTATACTTGCAGAAAGGTTTGATTGAATGGCGACTATATGTTGAAAACAATCATTAGTCGTCACATAATTTGACCCAGAAAATTTTAGGGTCATGGAGTAGAACAACTTCAAAAACACAAGAAACTCCTTCGCAATACTCCAATCATATGCAGTAGGAGGTTGCACTATAGGAATAGTAGTTGTATTGTGGGCATCATCATCATGAACATCAACACCCCAACCCCAATCATCATGTTGCCTTGAATCAAGTTTAACTTGCTTCTTGAAATAATCCTTGTAGTATGCATCTTCTTCTTCCATCCTAGTGAAGACTATGATGAATTTAACTGCACTGTCCAACATAAGGTATGTCGAATTCCACCTAGTAGGACAATCCAAACATAGTAGGCTCTTCGAATCAATTCTCTCTTTTTCCACCAACTCTTTAAATCTGCGTTATCTTCCTGGAGAAGATCTAACAAATTTAATTGCATGGCGAATGAGCTCAATGGACTTGTTCATTTCTTTTAATCCTTCAGAAACAACTAGATTTAGTATGTGAGCAGCACACCGCATTTGCAAGAACTCTCCATCAAGTACAAGACCATTCCAACTCCTTAAGCGTTTTTTCAAATAAGCAACTGCAGTATCATTGGAAGAAGTATTGTCAACTGTAATAGTAAAGACTTTGTCAATGCGCCACTTCAACAAACAATCCTCAATTTGCTTGCCAATTGTGTCCCCTTTGTGGTTCTCAATGACACAAAAATTTAAAATTCTTTTTTGCAAAGTTCAGCTATCATCAATCCAATGAGCAGTCAAGCACATATAGTTTGAGTTTTGAACTGAGGTCCAACAATCTGTAGTAAGGGACACACGAACTTTAGATCGTTTAAAATATTTTCTTAAACCTTTTGCTTCTTCTACATACAAGTTGTAGCAATCCCTAGCAACTGTCCATCGTGAAGGTATATGAAATCTAGGTTGAAGCTCTTGCAATAATTCTTGAAAACCTTCCCCTTCCACAGTCCTAAAAGCCATTTCATCCTTAATGATGAATCTTGTAAGTGCTTTTCTGCATCGCTCTTGGCTAAACACATGTGTTTGACCAGAACTAGAGAAAAAACTCTATGTTTGACTATTTGCTCTATTCGGATTTTGTAGACACCTTGCCAAATGTCGCCAAAGTTGGTTTGTCCCATGTAAAGTAGGATGACTTGCATAATCTATGCCACAATAGTTACACTTTGCCCGATGTTTACCTTTTGTTTCACTTAATGGCATCCTAGTAAAATGTTTCCATGCATCAGATGTTTGCCTCCTTTTTTTCTTTGCTTGTGGTTGAGCTTTCCCTTCCTTATTTGGTGAGGTGGCAGTGGCTTCAGCTTCAGTTTCAGTTTCATTAACCTCTTCAATAGCATATTCCATTGTGGTGATTGGAGATTGTTCTGAGCTCATTTTCCTTCATTATCCAAACCAACAACAACAATTAAAATCAAAGAAATCAGGCAACTCTTAAATGAAATAGCAACTGATAAGAAATGAAAAAGCAACTATGATCTTAGGGTGGAATCATACAAGAGAAAATGATAGAAACAGCAGAGGAGGGTGGAATCATTCTTGTACAACGTATGAGATTAAAAACATAGTATATATGAACATTTATTTTTGTGATCTTAGGCGCAGCAACAACTTGCTATGTAGCAGTGAGTGGAAAACACAAGGGTTGAATATAACCAACTCATATATGTATATATAGCAGTGAGCACAAAAACACAAGGGTTACATAGCAGTGACTGAAAAAATAACTTGTTATGTAGCACTAGCAGCAGCCCATACAACCCACTCATGTATGTATATATAAAAAACATTATAGGACTATTACATTACATGATTGCAAGTCAAAACCTCAAAGCATATTATGTGTAGCTCCACATCAAATTACTTTCACTAATAAAACTGCATACGAATTTGTCAATTTGAATACACTATCATTGCCATTTCTATAATTCATGTGCACGGCAATTTTAATAAAAGGCAACAAATGGGAGATGCCGAGATGGTGACTCCTTTGCAGGGAGATGGTGACTCCTTTGCACATTTTGGGCCCAAGTTATAACAACTTCTCCGCCTCTACTAAAATTATACCAATAAAATTCGATGGAATTTGTTTTAAAATTAAGTTTCCATTACAGGGACATGAATGATTCATGGGAAAATCCTTAAAAAAGATCTTAGCAAATGAGAAAATCCAATTTAAAACTGTAAAAATTGAAATTGACAGAAAAGGGATAGGACGACAACGAGCACGGTAAAGAAGAGTGACGACAGCATCACAGCAAGCAGAAATCTAAGATTCTACCTCTCGTAAGCACTGACAGTGACGACGAAGAGAGCCAAGAGTCCAAGAGTGACGACGGTAAAGAAGCTCAAGTGGACCTCAGGTGGCTAAGGCGGAGCAAACACTGACGACGGTACTGATATAGGTTACAGTTGGAGTTCAGGTGGTTCTGTGAGCTTCAACCGTTTCGGTGGCCGACGCTGTGCCTCTATTGGAAAGGTGGAACCTGCAGTCGCTGCGGAGGAAGAGGAATTGCAAATTGGTCGAGCTCTAAGCTCAGGTGGCTCGGGTGACGCCTTTCCAACAGAGCTACGGTGGAAGAGGACTCCAACTCTCGAAGAATTGCTGGCGCAGTGGCACTTGCGGAGGAAGAAGAAACGATGAATTGTTTGCAGAGTGGCTACTGGCTAGGCAATCACGATTCACGCAAGCGGCGCCGGCAAGCCCTAACCTAACCTAAATTGGTTGAAGTCTAAAGAGTGAAGGAAAAGGAAATGCAATGAACAGAATGACGCAGGTGCCAGGTTTACGCGCAGCGGATAAAGGAATTAGGAAAAACTGAAAAACCAAAAAACTATTTTTGTAAAATATATATATATATATATATTAATATATTTATATACGGGCGGCCACAGGCAGCCCGAAGGTGTGCCCGTGCCCCGCCCGTATAATATCTTCAGCCCGCCCAATTAAACCCGCCCGTTATGGGCTCAATTTGGGCGAGCTTGAACATAGTTAATTGAATACGGATCTGGGCGGGCCCATTGGGCTCCGGGCATTTTGCTCAGGCCTAAAATGTGCTACAAAGACCATGTTTACTCTCTGTATGTACATACCCTAATTTTCCAGACTAAACATAGAATTATCACTTGATCCTATCTCCAACCATGGGCATACCTTCTGAAAATCCTCAACAAGTTCAAGGTGCTCCTACCTCATGAGGAAAAAAGTATAATTTTTTAAGAAACGATTTCATTGCTGAGGATCAAAAACCAAATATCGGCACAGATCATCCTCAGAAGGATTCTTATGAATCTCTCGAGCTGAATGGCCTGCCGAATTTTTTGGTTGAGGGTCATATCAGATCTAAGGTAATTTTTTAAATTATTTCACTTTGCTTTATATTTTTCAATTTAATTCTTTTGATTGCTTCATATCAAAGAGCCATATATTCTGTTCTTATTGTATCTTCTTTTTTTAACTATATACGAGGATTTACCCCTCAATTTTTTATGAATTAGTTTGTACTAATTTTTTTCAAATATAAGAAAACAATTGGCCTAGATTCAAGATTTCATCATCTAATTAGAAGATTTTATACAATGCAAATTGCAGTTACAAACTTGTGGGTTGGTTTTTACACTTCAAGAGTTTATTTAGATAGATTTTTAAAAAATGTCTTATAGAAAAAATAACTTTTATACAGCTTTTAGAAAATAGTTTTTAGAAAAATATTTATGAAAAAATATAGGTTTAAATAAATAAGTGTTTAGATAGTTATTAAATAAAATGACTTTCGTCATTGGTAAATTATCAGAAAGGGTATAATTTTATTAAAATTATCATTTTTTTTCTCTCTCCTTCTTTCCTCTACTATTCACTCCCCCTCCATTCCTACGAATAGAACGTGATGGTGATGACATAATAGAACAGTAACATAATAGAAGTATCAGCACATCGACGATAAGCACAAGTGAAGGTGAGCTAAAAGAAGATGGCGAGCTGGACATGCGACGGTGAGGATGAGCTGCAAGGCGACGGTGGATATCAATATTAGGTAAGACGAGTTATCAATTACTTTCAGACATAAATCTAAACACCTAAGCCTAATTATATAATTTATGTTGCGTGGGTTATATCATTTTTTTCTTTGTTTGTATACAAATTTTTAGAAAAGGGTTGAACTCATTCACTATCTAAGGATAAAGTGAAGTCTCCATTCCTCTTAGGCGATACCAATATCAGGTAGAGCGAGCTGTTAATTATCCTCAAGCGTAAATTTAGATATCTATGAGTTAGGATGTCTTCCTAAGCACTACAACTAAAACCACAATAAAGTGATATTTTTCAGAGATCAAATGCACTCTAAATAGTCACATATCTCACTATTTTATTAGTTTAATCCACGAATAATGGGTCAGATTTATTTTGTTTAAATCTCCTCCAATGATGAATCTTTTATGGGCTTCTATGGTTAAATATTGCTTAACTTGGGCCTTGTTTTATTGCCTCAAATAAAAGGAAGAGCCCAATGAGTGGATCTCAAAGAGGAAATGGGCATGAAAGATAACCCAAAACATATATCCAAAGGCCCCTAAATGGGCTTGAAAGCAAGCTCAAAAACACATCCAAAGTTTGTGAAAACCCTAGCTTTAAATGAGACATTTACTTGTGTCAAAAAATAAAAATGAGACATTTACAACAATGAAGTTTAGTGTAGTAGAAGAAGTCAGTTTCTTATAATATAGCGCTTATATTTAATATTGATAATATCTTAAATAAATTATTTCTAACAACAGAATACCTATGTTTAAATAAAAAAAAATGAGAATTTTAAATGGCATATAGAAAGAGAGAATTGTAAATCTCATATAGACTTTAGTTTCAAATATTATGAGCTTATAAGACAAAAATTATGCAATTCATAATAAATTATACTCCTCCTCCTATTCTTGATATAAAACAAAAGACCTAATAAATTATGTATTTAAAAAAAAATAATAGAGTTTGAACTTTAAATCTCTGCTTAAATTTATGTGGTTTGATATGAACTTAAGTGATGTGAAAAAAAATAATGGCTGACTAGATTTTTTAAAAAAGTTTATTCTGATATCCTAAAATATCATATCAATGATTATTGAGTAGTTTTCAAATAGAAGGAGAAAATGAACTCATATGACACATATATTTCATTATTTCAAATATGTCCATTTACTTAATTGGACTTAAGTCCTAATTAACTAATTAGCTAAGAGTAGACTTAATCCAACCGGCACGGATATAATTTTTTTCCTCCAATAATGTTGGCCATTTGAATCTCTAACGTGCGAGTTACTATGTATAATAAAGAACATGAAATCATAATAAAACGAGGTAATGAGTGGTTGTTAGGGCACAAACCCAAATGTCAATAGAGCTAAGCTTGGACTTATAAGGAATTAACAAATAGTTGCAAGGAGAGGAATGGTATATACAAAGAGGTAAAAGCATATGGCAGGTGCCACCTGTGGAATATGCCTCTAACACTACTTTGTGGAATGTCGTTAGGAGACATTCCAGTCCACTTCCTCACAACACTCTCAACATCAATAATATTCTGCCATCAATAAATAAATTGATGTGATAATACATACATATTTTTTTTTTATAAATAAATTTTTAGAAAGGATTTGATTCACACACGATTTAAAGATAAGGTAAAATTTTCATTCTTTCTAAGTAATACTAATATCGAGTAAGATAAACCAGTTATTATTTTCAGGAATAAAGCTAAACACATATGAGGTATAATGTCTCCTCAAATGCTACGACTAGAATCACAAAAAAATGGTATTCTTTAAGGATCAAACACATTCTAAATAATCATATTTTTTATCTTTAATTATATATTTTATTCTTTCGTCAGTTGAACACAGGGTGATAATATATATATATATATATATATATATATTTATGAAAAAGCATAATTTCTTTTTTTTTCTAAGCACATTTATCTGTAGGGCCATCTTCCGTCACAAGGCCCAATACACGAAACCCAACCCAGAGACACCCCACCTTGCACCTCAGCCTCCTGCTGGTCTAGCCTTGTCTCGATCGCCCAATTCCCCAATGGTTCAGAGAAGAGTCCCACGCGAGGACCCCGATTAACGCGGACGGATGACTCTCAACCCCTCCGAGAATCTCGCCTAGGATCTCGGGGTGAGTCTGGCAGCCCCAGACAGTGGAATATAGGGAAGGATGGATTCCGGAAGGGGGCATCGAATTTCCATTTTTACTTACTGAACCCATTGCAACTCTAATATACACTCTCATCAATAATAATATTTTATCTTCTCATTATCTCATTCGTTTTTATTTCCCAGTTCGATCATATTCGTTGTTAGTGACCCACCCGCATTCTTCTTTTGGAAAATTACCTTAATAATATCCAGCACTGTAAGACAATAATATAAATACTTATTTAATAGGGATTCAAAATTTTTTACCTTAAAAATCAACCCTTGAAATTATTGTCATCTTTAACCAAAATTTACACTATTACCTTTTTTTTTTGCTATAAAAAAATTTCTACTTTACCAAATGATACTATTATTCCAATAATGTTTATTTTTAGAGACTTTAACTAAAATTTACCTTAATTTAAGGAATGGTTTTTTAATAAAAAATTACCAAAAAAACTGATCCAAAATTATGTGAATAAAAAATATGTTTATTTATACATAACTAAGGTCCAAGTGTTACACAAATGTGAATATATTATTTTGCATCTTGTGATGAGATTTTAATAATTAACTATACACTTGTGCGGCTTCCTTTGAGATAAAGAATCTCTCAGCAGCATTTTGGACATTTCATGTATTTATATGTTCAACTTTATCTAGGAGTATTATATTTTTGGGATATGGGGAAATGAAGATCACTGGCTAGCTAGCTACAGGGATGAGATAATATATATAATTCTAACTAACAACACATTCTACGCAGATTCTGATTCTGTCTCTTCAATTTCTAAATTAATATGTGGTATTTAATTAAGATTACTGGCATGTATGCTTATATAAAATAGTAGAAAATCTCAAAAAAACCATGCATGGTTCATGAAGATTCACATCAAGATGAAACATTAAAGGAGGATAATAATAAAAACAATTAATGCGAATATTATTAGCAAAATTTAAATATTGTCTATGATTTAGTTTTTAAATTTTATTTTGTGAAATATTTTGCATAACAAAATTTTATAGCTTGATGAATTTAAAATTGGTAAAAATAACACATAGAAATTGATAAGATATATCACTTTCTGCTAAATTTACTAGAATATTATTTAATAAAGGGGAAATTAATCTATAACTTTCTATAGTTTCACATCATATTATCCTTGTAGTTTTTCTTCTTCTTTTTTATTATGTATTTATAGTTTTACTTAATGTTAATTAAATCTATATAATTCTTTTATTAGGTTATTATAGTTTCACTTAATTTTTAATTAAATTATTATATTTTTTTATGAATTATCTAAAAATGTAAAAAACCCTGATATAAAATCAGATGAAACTATAAAACTCGATAAAAAGATAAAAAAAAAAATACTACAATAATCTAACTAAAATGAGAGAAAAAACTATAACAACATGATAAAAAAACTACAAAAAACTTGATTAAAACTTAAATCATGAAACTATAAAGATTTGTAGATTAGTTTTCTTTTGAATCAATATACATAAATGATCTACAAGAAGCTACATTATGCATAAATTATGAACGGTATAAGATAAGCTTACATGTGAATGACATAGTTGGAGTTTTGCTGGGAAAGAGAAGGCGTGAGTGGAGTGATTAAGAAGAAGTACTTTGAATGATTCGCTAAAGATGGCATGAAATATTGGGATATGATTCCTTTAGGATTTGGAAGAAGGGAGGGGAGGGGATGGGAGATTTTTTATCCTTATGTGCTCCTCTCCTCTTCCTTAGCTCCCCTCTAAAAGTAGAGATTTTTTTAGAGGAGAAAAACTTTTTGTCTCTTTTGAACTGAATTACCCTCAAATTTTTTTTAATATTCCAACTATACCCTTAAAATTTTTTTTATTTTTCTCACACCTAATTTTTTCTTTAATTGCATAATAATTATAATAAACTTTAATAAAATTTAATAAACATAATAAATTATTTATATATTATATTAAAATATATAATAATTATAAAATTAATAAGAAATAATATTAAAATTTTATCATATTTTTTATTTTTTATTAATTTTATTATATATATACATGAGATAAAAAATTTTAATATCTATAAATTAAAAAAAAATTGATGTGAATATTGTAAATAAAGAGTAAATAAATTTAAATAAAGAGGTAAGGATATATTTGTCAATTTCTAATTAACTCCACTCCCCTCCCCTCCCCTTCTAAATCAAACAAAAAATATTATTAATTAATTTTTCTCACATTCTCTTAGATTAATCTAACCTCCTCTTTCCAATCAAATAAAGCTCATGCCCAAATTTTAGTGTTTTGTTTGGAAACTTTCTCACTGATGACAGCTTCGTCACTGTACTTAGTACAGAAATTAATGAGATTTTTCTTTTCTAGTACAGAAATTAATGAGATATTTCAGCACTGTCTTTTGGTTTTCTTGACCACAAACAGAAGTGTCCAATACTAATCATAAGTACCATTATTATTATTATTATTATTACTAAGGACCATCCACGTGCATCTTTATCTGATTTATAATTGTACATACACATAATCTTCTCTTCGCAATCAAAGACTTCTCAGCTTTTTTTAATTTCTGAATGGGCAACCATTCAAATATTTTCTCATATATATTTATTTGATATCTTAAAATATTTTATAATATATCTACTATCTTAAAAAATATATTTTAAAATATTTTGTATTTTAATAATAGATATATTAAAAAAATATTTTAAAGTACACATCTAAAAAATAATACTTTCAAATGGTGCATAAGAGATAGAAGTACATAAATTGCGTGTATATGAGTACTTCAAAAATAATACTTTAAATCAAGATATAATGTATATAATAAAATATATTAAGATGAGGGATCCACCTTTAATATATTTTTTGATATAAAAAAATTTAAGTTAATTCAACATTAATCTCTCACTAAAATTAAAACATAACTTTAAAATTTATATATTATTTATATAAAATTTATAAAATTATTTATTAAAAGAGTTTACCTTTTAAATTTGGGCCCACATTTAAATTGCTCTTTCAATTAATAGAAGTATATAAATTGAGCGTATTTGAGCCCACATTTCAAATTAATCCATCAACTATTAACTATGTTGTCTAAATGAGTTTAATCTGGTGAGTTTGTTTATTTATTATTGAAGAAAACAATATTTACTCCATCTAATCCTTATTATAAGACACTAATTAACAACAAATTAAATATTATTGATCTTTTTAATAAGCAATTTATTTAGTTTTAAAGAACATTAATTATTTTTTTCTATACATATCGATATCTAATAAGGATAGTGAGAGAAAGTGAATTAATGAGATAATAGAGTTTAGCATATTTAATAAGAATATTATTAAAAAAAATTAAATTTCAGGACAAATAATTTAATAATTTAACTACCATTATTTAGTGAGTGAGAAGAAATACTACACTAATCAATGTCAACCAATGTAAGTAGTGAATTTTGTAAATTTTGGACCATGGCGCCTATAACTTTTGAGACTTTTTACATAAAGCTCTATTAAATTTTTATATTTACATAGATAATTCTTATATAATTAATTTTAAACCCGACTTATTTGTACAAAATTTAAGTTTTAAAAGAATTATCTATATAACAATCAAATTTTAAGGGGTTATATGTATACAAAAATATTTTTTAATAATGTATATAATTGATTACTGGAGATTATACCAGACTTGAAAAATCATAGAGGTTTGTTTTTAAATTTTTAAGGTCAATGGAGTTATATATTTATATATAATTTACATTTTAAGGGATTTTTGTGTAATTTAATGTAAAATATATTTAAAACCTCATATATTTATAATAATGAATGGACGTGTTTGGTCAACTGTAAAGCATGTCTGTAGAATGAGGTATTATGATTTATTAAGTCACTATGCTATAAAAGTGCTCTATAAATTTTAATTTAATATATCTGGGGACAACAAAACACAACACATTCATGCACATCTCATTATATTATTCTAATAAATTTTAATTAATTTTTTTAGCCATTCTTATGGGTCAACCAGCATTGCTGAGTGCTGAATATTTAAACGTCATACTCTGTATTGTATTTGATGATTCAGCTTCCTTAAATCAATTTGAATAAGAGAGGATTTATATATGTTCCCTCTTTTTATTTTTTTTAATTTTCTTTTAACTTAATAATTGTATAAAATTATACAACTATAATAGCAAACAAAAAGCTTTTGACCGCAAAGCTCCCTTTCCAACTAAACGAACCTTTGTTTACGGAAGACATTCTATTTATTTATTATATATAAAACTTATTTAAATAAGAGTTTAAAAAAAAAGTTTATAAAAAAAATTTTGGTAGCTTTTAAAAAAGAGTTTTTAGAGAAGAGTTTATGAAAAAAATAATTTTAAATAAATGAGTATTTAGATAGTTATTTCTAAAAGTATCTTTATTATTGATAAATTATAAAAAAATGATATGATTATTAAATATAGGAGAGAGTATAGATAAGAGAGGAGAGATGATAGATGGTATAGAAGAGAGACGAGAGAAGAAATATAATCTAGAAAATAAATGAAAAATGAGAGATAGTGTAGAAAATAAAAGAAAAATGAGAGAGGAGATGCTATAGAAAAGAAATGAGAGAGAAAAAAGGGTATAGAAGATAGAGGACATAGGGTGTAAAAAAAGTATGGGTAATATGGTAATTAGTTAGTTTATAAGTTTTTTTATTATTATATAAGCTACTCTAACTAATTTATCTAAAATCTTGATTTTAAATCATGATCTGATTCAAAAACCCTTTTGAATAAATATAATTATTTATTTTAAAATTTTTCTAAATTTAAATTTTGCTAAAACCTAAGTTTAAAATTTAGATTTGGGGAAAAACCAAACCCCCACATGCTATGATCCCATTAATATTAAATTAAATTATTAAATATATTAAAAGATAAAACAATATTAAATTATAAAAGTACCCATTAATATTTTTTTAAAAAAAAATAATATGCATGTCCTTCTAATCAATTTTGAATTAGGTTCCTATAGTTTATGTTTTATGTTGTTTGAATCGAGTCCTTATAATTTGATTTGCGATAAACAATAAACATCCATCATTGAGTATATAGAATGTTTCATTTCATATCTATAGAATTTATTTTGTTTAATTTCATATCATTTTTAGCAATTGCACATTTCTATAAATAGAATTCAATGAAGCCTATAAATTTATAACTTAAATAAAATAAAATATATGGGCCTAATTTAAAATTGAGATAAATTATAAAGATTTCCGGAACATAAGAAGTATATATAATATTATAAGATTTGTTTTCAAATTTTATACCATTTTATTTGTTTTAAAATGCATGGTGTATATATAAACAACTATGCAATTTCTCCGTGCATTCCAATTTTTTTTTAAACGGAGATATTTTATTAAATGTGGTGATAGAATGGTATTATTTGTAGATTTATGAAATATAGGAAATCTGGAATTCTGAATTCATATCCAAGATTATAGATGCAATAATAAAAGAAAAAGGGTAATAAATAAAGAGAGAAGATGTAGGTGAGAATAATGTTGTGGGTAATAAATAGAATTGAGAATTACACTGAATTCATGTGAAAGGTAATTAATTGTAAAAAAAAAGTTTTTTGAAATCATTAAACAAGTGAATAATTCTAAGGGATTTAGAAGTAATATTTTTAAATTATAAAATGATATAATTATTTTTATTGATTAAAAAAGAGATGTTGGAGAGAAAACAGAGATCGTTTCGCGCGTTTTTATCCGTCCACAGAGAGATAAGCGTAAGGGGCAGTTGTGTCATTTTGTAATTTAAAAATATTATCTTCAATTCTCTTAGATTATTCAATTGTTTGATAATTTTTTAAAAAATATATAATAATTATCTTCTATAATATTTCAACCCAATTATGCCTAAATAGGAAGGGGATGGGCAAGAATTCCCAAGGCGTGAAGGCAACGGTTCGCTCTTAATAATCTTCACATGAACTTTCCCATTTTCCCCTTCCTTTCGCTGCTACTCCTTGCTTCATCCTCCTCAATAGTCCCTGACATTATGTCCTCTTTTATCTATCCCCCATTTATTTTGTCCTTCTCATCCCTACTACTCCATAATTTATATAATATTTTTTTTATTCTTAATATAAAATTTATTTAAAAAATTTATTTTAATTTTAAATATAAATTTATTTTTTATATTTATCAATTTTTTAAAAATTAATAAAATTATCCATAATAATATTTTTTAATAATAATTAAATAAAAGATAGAGTTAAAAAAATATAAACAACATATTTAAAAAAATATTATATTAATTAATTTAATTAACTTCTTTAATTTAATTTAATTAATTAAATATTATATATTAAAAATAAAGGAAATATATCCTTAATTATTGAACTACTACTTCATTCGATTCTATAATTAATATCACTATACTTTTTTTTTTCAAGTAGATATATAATAAAGACCGGACACGCATCCTTTTCAGTACCTTGCCCTTCTCATAACTCTCTTATTCTTCACGAAATAAAATAATCCTCCAATATTGAATTAGCTTAGCCTCTCTTCCATAGAATCCCTATATGCTACGTTTACTTCGGAAAAATAAAAGAAAAATACAGAATCGGGTAAGATAATGTAAATTATATATGGACATAAATTGAATACTATGAATCAGACTTGATTGTACATCTCTTTAAAAATATTATTGATCTGTTGATACAATCTGTATTCTATGAATTAATTTTTTTTTGGTGATATATGAATTATTGTTTTATTATTGAGCCGTGTGAAGAAAGCGAAGCCGTATCTTAATATGAATTATTTTATTTCACCTATCGTCTATAAATTTAATTAATAAAAAATAAAATATATAATTATTTAGAACGAGTTTGATTTTTAAAGAATATTATTTTATTATAATTTTAGTCAATATATTTGAAGAGGGATCTTAGTGCTTGAGTATTTAAATTTATATCTGAGAATAATAGACAATTTACCTTGTCTAATATTAGTATCACCTAGAAAGAAGGAATATTTCGCTTTATCTTTAGATCGTAGGTGAGCTGAATCTCTTTTCAAAAAATTTTATACAAAAAAAAAAAGAATTATTTTGCTTCAAATTTGTCTACGTGGCAACCCCCGATTCATTCTGACGAGGATGTTTCATAATATGGATTTTTCTTTTTAATTAAGAATCCAGATTATTCTTCAATACATCTTGGGCTCTCAAATCACAGCCGATTCACAAAGAATCTGGAGTTTATTATAAATGTCCCAGAAATTTAAAGAAAATCCTTGTGCATCGTTTAGGATCCATCCAATTCTCGTAACCAAGGTTTATGAATCGATGATTCCTAGATATATACTGATCTATATAAACATACTCACCAGTCACGACGTATGTGTATATTCTGGGACATGTTTTATTTATTAAAAATAATTCTCCTTATTCACATCATGAAAAATTCCACCCCTACATCCTGTTAAAATAATTTATATTTCATGGAGGAGATCAGTATGACTTATTTACCTAAGTTTCATGCAATATACAAGGCTCACGTAAATTATATATGCTTAAAAATAATATACATTTATTTCATGAAATAACCATTGGAAAATGCCAAATTAAGGTTAAAATTCTTGTTATGAGATATGCTCATATTTAACACTAAAAAATACTCTCGTATGCGATTATTTTTAATAAGAGAATACCTATATATGATATATAAAAAATCATAAGATAATCTACAAGTGTAAATAATTAATAATGATATTATTTTCTCTAAATTTTCTGAAATGGTGATTATACTCTAGGATTTTAGATTCATTAATTAATAATCTACAAACACACCTAGCTTCTTCTTTTTTTATCACATTTAGTATTTGGTTTCAAAGAGGTTGTGGACCATTAGTCTCATTTATATTGGTTTTTAATTTATTTATGGTAAAAACTAAGTATTATTCTATCATTATTATTTATCAATATCAATTATGTCATGTTATGTAAATCATTTCTTTATTCCTCATCTCACCAACAACTTAACCAAAATATTTGCTATAGGTCAACGCCACTATATACATATAGGTTGAACTCAAATTAATCTACTCCCAATTTTGCCTTTAGCCATATTTTATTAAAAACCCAATATTAAATATTTAATAATGTGATTTAATATTATTTTATTATTAAATTAATTTATCCTTGCTGCTTATATATAAACTTATTTTACAGTTCATCTTAACTTTGTTGTGGTGAGAGTCATTGATAGATATATGGTATTATCACTACTCAATCTCTAATTAAAACTTATTTAAGGTACACTTGTCAAACTACTGAACCGGTCTTTTGGTTGGTTTTATTAAGAGTCTTGAACAAATTAACTAAGTTAAATTTTAACATTTTTTCTCCTTTTCATAAGTTTGAAATGAACTTGTTTTAAGTAAAAAAAATAATAGTTTGACAAATTTATATTATATTTATTTTATTTTATTTATTTTACTTGTGTACTTAAATATTATTTTAGTAAATGTTATTTCCCGAGGATTATATATGAATATTTTTGTTAGACTTAAATGAAAATAAATTTTTAAAGCAAACTACCTATTTCCTAGAATGACATTAAACTTTGATAAACATGCATTGAGTTCGATTAATAAGAATAACTTATTCAATTAATAAACTTTTAATTAGGGTGGTAAGTGAAATCATGAAGAAAAAAAAAATTTAAATTTAAATAATTACACATTTTAGAAAAAAAATACTTTATACTTTAAATCTGAAGAGAAATTATACTTAATAATAATAAAAAGGAATAACTTCTTCAAAAACATCATTATTGTCATACAGACTTCATGCGATTATCATATTTAAGGAGTAGAACCTAACCCCTTTTCTTCTACTAAATTCAATTCAATTGCTAGGCCCTCTTGAATTTTTAAAGTTTCTAATAGAGGCACACATGGTTAGAAGAAAAAATCTATGCCAAAAGGGTTATAAAAAAACCCAAAGACTGAAAAAGTGCTCATATACATTCACTTGTTGAAGTGTGCATTGAATGACATTGAATTTTCACAAATCTAAGAATTAATTTCACCCCTCAAACAACTCACCAAATCCCATTTCCTCTCTGTCTCGCTCTCTCTCTCTCTCTCTCTCCCCTTCAAATACCCCTCCTTCTCCTTCTTGCTAAAATCATTATTGCTTACACCTACCTTCAGAGCTTCAACACAGTCCTCACAATCATCTACCATCCATCCAAACACGCCCTTACACTGTTCTCTAATGGGCAAGAAACCACAAATCCTTCCTTCTCTCTTCAAAGCTCCTCCAAGAAAGCATCCATGGCAGTTCTTCACTACTCCGTGTGCTTTCTACCCCAAGACTCTCTCCTTTCGCGTCACCGCCAGCGGTGATGACATGTTCAGAACCGTTAACTCTGTCTACTTCGACCCGGTCGAGACCCCTGACGCTTGGTTCACGACGTCGTCGGAGTCTGCGGTGAGCTTCACGACGGAGGACGATGTGGATAGAGACACGTCCACGGAGGAGACTCTGGAGATGGTGATTCGCGGCGTGAGGTCGTCGGAGAGGCTGTTCTTCGATCCGGACTATACGAGGTCGATCTTGCAGCAGGCGAAGACGGGAATGGGGTTTCCGTTCAAGGAGAGCGAGGTTCTGGCGATGGAGTCGGAGAATCCGTACGGCGATTTCAGGAGATCGATGGAGGAGATGGTGGAATCGCACGGAGTTAGGGATCGGGACGGATTGGAACAGCTATTCGGATGGTACCTGAAAGTGAACGGGAAGAACAATCACGTCTTCATAGTGGAAGCTTTCGGGGATTTACTCGTGAGTTTATCGAAGAAGAATCCTGTTTCTTCTCCTTCTTCTACCTCTAATTACTCTTCTGCAATTTCTTCTTTCTCGTCGTCTTCTCCATTGCGCGTATCACATTCTCAGGAGGGTCTGATTGAGATTGTTGATGAAGGTGATGAACATTGATCAGCTTTGGTGAAGGAGTAAAATTAGTGTTTAGGCAACAATGCATTATATTCTCATTGTATATTTTGTAGATTAATATATAAGATGATTAATTACTATATTACTCGCATAGGGGGTTTGTGAATTTCTGTGCATTTTTTTGGCGAATCGTTTTTACAAATGGAAATAGTAATTAACTAACATTCTGGGGCTGAGGTAGTAAAAGTGATGATATGAATATACGCATGTAAAGTGAAAAACATTCTACTTTCTGAGTAAAATGCCATTTGACTTTTGATGTAATAATGGTTTAGAGAAAAGGTGCATGAAACATTACACGTCTGTGTAGAAAATGGCCGTTTAATTAAAAAAAAAAACAAATCTCTTTAATAGAGCTAATGACATGTTGAGCTTCACTTTTTTCTTTTTTTTTAAATTAGAGGGGCATACATAACGACTTGTAACTAGTTACAAGTAACATTAAATATGTGATCTCTTACTTATAGATAAATTTTATATTACAAGACTATGTTGAGTTTTGTTATTGGTTTGAAGATGGCATTAAACCTATAACTTATAAGGCTTTTTGATGTGAGACTCATAATAATGCTGGTTGGAGAGCCAACGTAAACCTAGCTTGATGGGTAGGAGACTATCGAAAATGCTCATTGTTGTAGGAGAGTAATAACATGTTTTGGAGTCAATATGAAGTTGATCCAAAGAGTTGAATAGGAATAGGTTGGGTGGGAAGAGGTTTAGTTGAAATAAAAAGGAAAGGGGTTGAGAACTGATGTGTGATTAAGAGGAGGGTTACCCATTGTCAGTAAATTTAGCTAGTAAAAGGGTGAGACATATGATTATTTGGAGTGTGTTCGATTTCTAAAGAGTATAACTTTATTGTGATTCTAATCGTGGGGCTTGGGGATGTATCATAACTCTTGAGTGTTTAGGTTTACGTTTGAGGATAATTGACAGTTTATCCTACCTGACATTGGTATCGTCTAGAAGGAAGAAACATTTTACCTTATTTTTAGATTGTGAGGGAACTCAACTCCTCTCTAAAAATTTAGATAACAAAAAAAAGAGAGGAGGTTTGAAATAGAGGATGTTTTGCAAAATGGGAATTAAAATTATTTTTGTCTCTATAAAACACATACATAACAATAATGATAACAAAATTTATTATATTTTTTGAGGAAAAAGAAAAACAAATTAACATGCCAATCATTTCACACGCATCAATTAATTTACGTTGTATAGTCAACGGACAAACATATCACTCAACACTTTTAATGAGGTTCGGAAATATCCTGTTCATTGTGCTTCCCCAAATAAGCTCTATTGGGCTCAAATTCAGATTAATGAAGTAGTATTGGATTTTTTTTAAAAAAAGCATTTTGGGACTAGTTGGTGAAGTTTATGCTGGACTTGTTCAATCTATTGGGCCTTGAGGCCCAATTAACAATTCTAAGTTGGGCCTTATGAGGTGTCATTATATTTGTCCATTTGTCCTGAACTTCTCATTTTACCCAGCATTCAACTAGTAAAAGGGGGTGACATTTTACTATTTGGAATGTGTTTAATTTTTTGGGAGTATTATTTTATTATGGTTCTAATAGCAACGTTTGGGGAGGCATCCTAATTTTTAGGTACCTAGGTTTACACCTGAGAGTAATAGATGGCTTGTCTTGCCCGATATTGGTATCGCCTAGGAGAAAGAGAGACTTTACCCTTCTCTTAGATTGTGGGCAAGTCCAATTCCTTTCCAAAGATTTTTATAACAAAAAAAACTTCTCGTTTTACAAAATATTTGTTCTGACCCATAAATTGATTTTTTTTTACCAATACGGTTGTGTCTAATTGAAGGAGTTAATATATCACAATATGTCAAATTAAGATTCAAATTTTTGTTAAAAATATACCTACATTTAGTGTCTAATAATATTTTAAATAGGATAACCTCTAATTTAAGGATATGTATACTTAGTAAAAATATTTTTTGTTAGAAGCATCATAAACAGGTAATTTTGTTGTTTTATCTTATTCACACACGCACACCACTGTTCTATCGGTCATGAATGATTTATTTTTAATTAGATTAATATATATTAATAACTTAAACTTATCAACAAAATCAACTTTATATTCTATTTATAAAGGAGTTTTCATGTTAGTAGCTATAAGGATAGGCATTATGGGTTATGAATGTACATATTAAGTAAAAGGTATTTTGCTATCCAATTATAGTTGAAGCGTTATATAAGACAAAACTCGTTTATTTTTGCCATGAAGACCAATGGGAGTGGGGTCAATCCTTTTTTCTATCTAACGTTGAATTACATATTTTCAAGCTTATCTTTACCTGTAATGGTCAATTTCATAAATGAAGTTGTATCAACAAACACTAGACAATAAAAAAGAGGTAAAAAACCAATCTTAGTTTGTGACAAGATTGGGTAGCTAACTAACACTACAAATTAGATAAATCACTTTTTGTTGACCAATAAATTCATCATTTTTTTTAATTTGAGGTTCTTTCTATCAAACCATTCAATTCAATATCTATTATTGTTGACTACTTTGAATTTCATCCTGGTCGTCTTAATTAGTAAGGAATATTTTTTCAAAAACTAACAAAAACGCTCTCATGGAGTCTCTTTGTGTGGATAAAAAATAGTTTTTTTTTTAACTGAGATAAAAATGGAGTTGAAAACATACTCCTTTTAATTTATAATATAAGTCATTTTAATTAATTTATTAAAATTAAAAAATAATAGTCGACTCATTAAATTTATCTTAAATGAACATTTTTTTTAATTTTATCTATATTAAATGAAGTTTTAAATGAGAGAACAAAATATAACGAGAGACATTTAAGCATTAATTACCAGGAAAAAAAATATTGATTATTTTTCCAACGACTTATATTATGTATTAAAAAATTCTTTTAGAAATGACTTATATTATCAATTAGGGAGTAACTCAATAATTGATTTTTCTTATGGAATTTAATTAATATGACTGTTTTTGAATATTTTTTATATGTATAAATATTCTCTAGAGCAATCATATAAAAGTATTGTCAAATATAATTTTTTTTTTAATAGTGATTCAAATTCTAGGGAGCTCACATTGTTGCTGCTAGGGATATGATATCTTTTAATGGTGAACATTATCATGTTGTTTCTTTTTACACACAATGCTGGTTGATTTTCATGGCTTCTTGGCTTTTTGACTGGTCATCATCTCGATGTCTTTTGTCTGTAGATCTTAGGGTATCCCTATACTACAATTCTCTGAGTCTCTCTCCAATAATAAAATAATAGCATATAGGGATGCATATGTGTTTGTGTCCCCATTGTTGAAGGATCCAAGGCCACTGAACAGGTGATTCTCTGGATTTTCTTTTCTTTCTTTGTTAGATATATATATATATAGAGAGAGAGAGAGGTTACGTTGAATTCAATTATGGACTGATTATTTGGAGTTCGAGATCCGAGAAATGCTTCCTTACTTTCTCCTAAAAATTCTCTTCTAATGGAATCAAAAGTGATCAACCCCAAAAAAGTTATATCACCCATTTTTAAACTAGCCACCCTCCTTTCGCTTTTCTTTTCTCTCTCTCTATGCTTTCTCAATTATATAGTAACATCCAAATTAAACCAATCAATATGACATACACACTCTCTCTCTCATGATTCACAATATAAATAATTTTCAATTACCAGTAATTTGTAAGAATCAAAGAATGATAGATAGTTCATTAAATCTGTTTTAAAATTATTTTTTCTTCTGTATCCCTATTAAAGTAAAAATATGGATTAAATGAGGTTTTGAAGAGAGAGAAAATATGAGAGGCCCATTGAAACATTAATATGGGGGCAAAATTGATAGATTAGCATTAATTAGTCTACAAAGGGATGATCAAGAAAATTTTCTAGAAGATGGCTTCTAGATGAAATCTTTATGCTGAACATTATGTATTATCTTCTTATATTTGAGGATGTCTGATAAACTTTTTGGTCTTATAACTAATAATCCCTTAGTTATATATCGTATTATATCATTGGTGTTACTGTAGCTACTCCAAAAACTGAACAACCTTAATTAGTGAAAAGAGTCAATGACTATATCAAATCATAGTCAATATTGTTTACATGTTTTTTTTTGTTACAAATTATTTGAATATGGGGATATCAAATTCTACATCTTTGTGAAGATAACTGCATGCTTAATTAATATTGCTTAACAGAAAGAATAATTAATTTGAATATATAATTGTGTTGAAGATGGGTAGAGATGGTAGTGGAACGCCAATCAATTTGTGGTCTAGTAGTATGAAATATTTTTATATATTTTTATTATATTTATAAATTATTTTTAATATATTTCACTATAACTAATAAAAACTTTAAATTTCATAAACTTTGTATTAATATTTAACAATTTTCTAATTTTATGTTTATTTAATATATACTAGACTATTCATTATGAGAGTAGAACCTACACTAATAAATAAAAAATAAAATTATATATTTATATGAAAAAATTAATTATATGATTTATAAATATAATAATAAAAATATTTTTTCTTTATTTTATAAATAAAACAAGAGAAATATGTGATAGTTATTAGTTTAATTTTACTTTATGCTCTTAACGTTTATCCTAACTACGCATTTAAATTAGAGAAAAAGATGGAAGAGCAACAAATTGATTCAAAAGAAAGAAAAAAAGTGAGAGTGGCTTTGAAAAGGAATGACATTTTGAATGCTTTAGAGCATTAATGAACCCTAAAAAGAATACAATGAGTGGGGTCACATTCATATACTTCCTCTCATTTTTAGCTTTCTCTTTTTCCTCTCTCTCACTCTCTGACTGTAATCATCACATCTGATCATCATGTTCCCTTCTCTCTGCTTTTATTTATATCATCTTTCTTCCTAAAGCCATCTTTTTGCCTTCCCCTCCTCTAGATCCATCGCCATGAATTCTCCAATCATAAGTTCCTTATAATTAATTTCCGCCATTAATATTTATTACAAATATTATTGATCGAATCATGATGATCGATCAATATGATCATCGTATATTTATTCTTCAGTTTCTAATTTGCTAAATTGTCAATATCGTACGAATATTCAATCAATATTCACTACTACTACTAACTGGTCAAATCCTATCGACTTCTTCAACTATGCAACTTTTACATTTGGTGCGCACATCTCATATTTTTGAGTACTTTAATGAAAATGGAAACAATAATGTCAGATACAATTGTTCTAGATAACAGTTATCTCTCATCTCATTATACTATCTGGTTGTCTATCCATGACTCGTAGAATTATTTTTTTTAATGAATTTTGCAGCCATTTTCAACAATATAGCATTGTTTATGATCATGGATTTTTCGTCAGACAAACTTAATATGTAATTGAAACTAAAAAATAACTCATCAATATATTAATTTCCTAGTCTACATGGCACATTCTTGTGAGTTGTAAATAGACTCATGGTAAGAAATCTTATCATCTCTTTTTGATTGATTCCCAATTTGATAATTGAATTTTACTAATTTTTATGATTTCAAATCAATTTTTACAGCATTTGAGAGTGATAATTCTAGTGGATAATTATTTATAACTCTTAAGCACATGCATGTAATTTTAAATATATAAACTTAAATAAAACCGTGATAAAAAAAGCAATGATTTTCTTCTTCAACAAGTTTTACATTATTTACAACTTGATTACATTAGGTCCGGATAAGTATTGTTTATAGTTTTTGAAACCTTAGACATTTTATGTCAATTACTTCGCTTAATCGAGTTATTTCTACATTGCTTACTTTTTTTTTCTATAATAAAAAAAATTAAATGAGTTAGGTTGTGGGGACTTAGGGCATATATTTAGGTTCAATAAGTATTTATAGAGATATTTACATATTATTCACTAATAAAATTCTCACATTGGTAGTATAAATTTGAACTAACGACCTTATCGATTATAAGTAAACTATTTACTAACTCGATCAACTTTTATTACTCTACATTATTTGTTCTATTGATAAATTTTTGGACAAATTATGATTATTCTCATAACTGATGTTATAAGTCTTCACTACCAAAGGGGAAATGTCCAGCCTGTAGTAGTGAAGGATGTAATACAAACATTGCCTTTACATTTGAAGAGAATAATTAAAGTATTGGAATCTATAGACACAATTAAAAGGCCAACTATGGAATGATATAGAACAAGTATTTTGGAATTTATTAGTGCCGACCATTGAAGAGACGATGGTGGGAAAATCTTTTCATTTGAAATAATATTCAAACATATATAATGGAAAGAAAAGTTGCACCATCTTTTAGCAAAGGATGGCTGTAGGTTTCTTGTGAGCTAGGCAAGGTACTTAACTTGTATATATATATATATATATAAACAAGTTTGTTCTTAAAGATATAAAACTCCATTTAATTTTTGCCTCTTTCTTTTGCTTGTTCTTCAATTGCATCAAGTAAAAGCCTTTGCCACTTTGTTTGTAACACTTGGGCCACTTCATATTCTTCAAGTCTCTTACCTTTTTCTTTTTTGTTATACCCTTTTATGTAAAAGAAAAGGGGAAAAAAGGAAAAAAGAAAAATCGTTTTAATTTATACTAACAAGGGTAGCTTAAAGATGCAAATTTTAGTGTTAAAAGAAAAGAAAAGAAATTAAAGAAAGAAAGAAGAACGTACCAAAAGAAGATTGGCTTCTTTTTTCTCCCTTTATTTCTTTTCTGTTTTATTTCCTTTCCAATTTTTAAATATGGAGTTGATATCGAGGGTTTGATCATATAGACAAGGCTCCGTCCAACTATATACCACCTTCATTTTTTCTATTATACTCTTACAGTCTTATTCATGAGGCATATGTTTTATCAAAATCAATAAAAATATGAAACATTATTAATTTTATCTTAAACATCTGCTCATTTTTTTTTATATTTTTGAGATAAAATTAAACATTAACCCTTTAATATATATACTTTCAGAGAATAATAAAAATTATATATTCATATAAAAATTTAATGATATAATTTATAAATAAAATATAAAAAAAACCTTTCTCTTTCCTATTTATAAATAGGAGCACAAGAGTATTCAAGAGACTCAAGAAAGCATTGATGTACAGCATTTATCACCGACGTAGAATGTATACATCTTGGATATGAACTCATATAGGTGTTCATCAAACGATCTAATCAAGGAATACTTTACAGTACACATGACGAAAGCTCTTGTAGCAACTAAATAAGCATATATATATATATATTGTTAATTGTATAGCAACTAATGAGGATTTTTATGAATGATATATACACTTTACATGTCATATCTGAATATTCACTATCGACTGAGTGCAAGATATAATACGTGAGCTCCTTAACGTTTCGGAATTATATATATATATATATATATATATATATTGCAGAGCCAGAAATAATTATATATATATATATATATATATCAAACGATCTTATATTATTTTGATTTTTCATAGCCAGAAATTTTATTAAAAAAGAAGATACATGATAAGGTTTTGATTATAAATCTTTTTGTTCCATCGTGATCTTTTCAAACTATATAAGAAAAGACAAGCTTAAATGCTCATTCCAGCTAGTATGATATTAGCGATATATATATATATATATATATATATGCATGCTCCTATACGTCTTCATTAATTCCACGATGTATTAGCTTTCTTGTCCAAACCAACTCATTGATTCTTATTTCTACCAACTTTGGTCGTCTAGACATATATATGCTTCTTACGAGGATAGGAATATATATGTGTTGGGTTTAAAAACAAGTTTACTTGAAATAATTAAAACGATATATATATATATATATATATATATATATATTCTCTGAGAGAGAGAGAGAGAGAGAGAAAGTGTTTTACATGGATCTTCGTTAAGTGCTTTTCATCACTTTGATAATTGGTAAGCCTTCGTTCGTTTGCAGAATGCTTACGCAACGAATAATTCCTTCATACAACACCTTTTTATACAGACCTCTTTAAACTTTGTCCTTTTCTTATTTTTTCCTCAAAAGATACATTTGAACCGTCCCATAGCTTTCATCTATTCCCCATATTAATATTATTATTCATTCACTCTTTTTGTGTATTATTTTTTTCCCTTCATTTTCCTAGCGTCTCTTACACTACTACAGCTCACAAATTCTCTCTCCCCTTTCTCATAGCTTGATATCTTCTCAATTGCTGGCAAAACTTCACGGTTTAAATGTATTTATTAATTATCTCTAAAACTTTAATGTTTTCATAATCTTTCCATAAATTGTTATGGATTCAAATCATTATTTAAATTTAATCTCAACCGATTGGATTAAGAAGCAAAGGAGAGATGAAAAACAAGTGAAGATGAGGATGATTAAAATTTAATACTATCTTTTATCCTTAATATAAGAGTTAACAAATTAATTTAAGTAAATTAATGAGTATATAATATGAATCATATTGAGGGATTATAGTTAATAATAATTAATTGACTTATTTATCTTATTTAATCTATTGAAAAAAATTAATTATCTTTTATATTAAAAAAATAGAGAAAGTATGAATGTCAATTGAGCTTTCTCGTTTTGGCAATGCCAAATGATTTTCGGTAGCTACATCGGAGTTTGACTATAATTTAGATTGAGCGGGATCAAACCATGAGTGTAAACCTCTTATATAACAATTTTCTCTATACACACACACAAGACTCGATATCTTAATCAAGAGAAGAACAGATGCTAAGCTAAATGAACCAATTAATTGCTGTTGATGATGAATCTTAATCTAGCTTTCAACTATCTAACAACAATTTCTTAATGACATAATTTGAGAGAAAAAAGAAAGAAATAAAGCTAGCAATTAATTTGGTCATTATCGTTTTAGTCCTTTTTTTTTGGTGAGGTATAAGGAGTAGATTCCACCGACAACAAGAGTATAATCTCTCCAAGTGTAATGAGGATTAAGAGCAAATCTTTCTTAATTATGTTATTCCTCTCATTCTTAATATAAGAGTTAGAATATTAATATTAGTTCTAAATATAAGATATATTTTTTATATTTTTTATTTTTTTAAATTACATTTATTAATACTTTCCCAACAATAATCAAGTAAGTGAGTGAGGGAGTGGGTTAAAGAAGATAATTATAGTATTTTAAAAAAAATTATATTAAATAATTTAACTAACTATAAAAAAATATCATATTAAGTAATTTAACTAACTATAAAAAATATCATATTAAGTAATTTAACTAATTTTCTTAATTTAATTCAATTGGTTAAATATATCTTATATTAAAAATCAAAAGAATACTAAATATAGAAGAATTAAGGTTTAAATCTTCAATCATTTGTTTAAAATGATGAGCCCTTGCCATTAAAACAATCTAAGTTGGTTTAGTCCATTTTTTGTCTCACTGTTCCATTCCATTCATCTCATTTTCAACAAATAAACTGGCCGGAAAAAGTTAAAAACTAAGTATAAATTGAGGAGTGTAAATACATATATTGCTGGATTAATTCGTTGAAAGGGACCTATGAGGTGTTTGGCGAGTGCCAGTGTGTGATATATATATATATATATATATATATATATATATATATATATATATGGATGTATGAATAAAGCAAAAGCTGCAACACGAGCAGGTTGCCTTAGAATGGTATGAATGTGGAGCACGTACTTATACGTACGTGCCTGCCAAACTCATGTTTAAGAAGCATGTGCCGGAATGCCCACTTGTTCTATATCCTGAAATACTTAAAAAAAATCTAGGCTTTGTCAATAGATTAAAAAAAAGATACCTTGAAGTACTCAAAAATATTTTTTTCAAATATATCAAATATCCTGAATTGATATTAAAAAAGTACTTTAAAATACTGAAAGCGTCTAAAAAAAACTACTTTAAAATGTGGTGTCTCAAGTACCCTAAAGTATTTTATGGTATCGTTTCTACCTAAGAAAATTATCTTAAAGTGCCAGATAAACCTTAACTCAAATGTTTTTTATGTTGTGAGCATGCCTGACAAACAACCAAGTTATTTAAATTTCATGAATACTAAAAATAAAAAAATGTCAAAATCTTATGTTTGAATTTTTAATACAGGAAAAGAATGATATGATATTTGCCGTAAATGGAAGAAAATATATAATTGAAAAAAAAGTTAGTGACTAGGTTTTAACAGCCCTAACAAATTAAAGAGTATAATGGTTCACAAGCAGAAAACTTTTAGTAATAAAATCTTAAATAAATCCAAAGTAGAAGGAAGTGTATGTACGTTTACAATTATTTTATTTTGAACAAAAAACTGTGAGATCACGCAGACCGGAGAAGGAAGGGCCTTGATATTAAAAAAAATATGGACCATTATTATTTTCTAGTTATATATATTATTGTCACTTTTAACTTGGTTATAAATTGGTGACATTATTGTCACTGGTATCATTAACTTGTGTTTCTTGAAACAAAAAATGACTAATTCCCAGAAAATATGAGTATTTGGATTGCATCAGAACCAACATATATTATATTACGTTCAAAATAAGATCACAATACACAAACTTATATCCACAGTGGCATATCCCTAACCAAAATCTATATTTCAAGTCTTGCTTCTTTCCCCTACCAAGATTAGTAACTTAAAAATAAATACAACAACAACAAAAAAGGAAATTAAAGGGGAAAAAGCAAAGAAGAAAAAGTATCATCATCAAATTAATAACCATAACATTAATTTTCCCTAGTTTCTTCTGATGTGTTAAAAATAATCTGCCTATTAACGAGTTCTAAAATGTTCCCAGCAGTTCTGCTACTGCAACCTCCATCATCAATGGCCATGTTCAAATCTAAACACAGACTTTGATCTTCTTCCATCTTCTTCTTCTTCTTCTCTGGAAGAGGAGGATCAGAATCACAGCTTCTTCTTTCACAGCTCAGAATCACAATGGCGTCCTTCAGAGGAATCATTTCACCATTAAGTCTCACACTTCCACTTTCAATCGCTTCCTTAATACCCCTTCTAGAAACTTCATCTTCTTCATCAGCTTCATCTAAATCTTCCATGAAGAAGAACACCCTATGAGGGCTTTCATTCAATGCTTCTCCAAATCTCTCCAACAGACAAGTTCTCTCATCACCACTAACATCATCATCACTTGTTCGTTTTCTCTTCTTCATCATCTTCTCACCTGAGCTGACAGAACTAGAACTTTTCAGACCATTAATGGTGATAAAGTTGGTGTACGAACCAAACACGGTCTTAGCTAACTCCCTTGAGACATTCTCTTTCTCTTCATTACAACAATCAACACCACCACCCAGGAACAGCATCCACGTGTCCTGTCTCTTTTTTCTATTTATTCCTGATCTGCAACGAAGCACAGTGCTTGAAATCTCATGAACAACGTGTTTATTACGTTGAGAAGATACCTTTTTCTCCAAGGAATCACAGAGAATCTGGAGATTCTCTTCGTTAAGTTCTATGAACATGTGAGTGCTGTCGAGACCATCCATGGCTTCGCTTGAAGAAGCTGAGTTGGGGCTTGAGTTTGGGTTTGAGAGAAGATCCGGCCTGTTGTTGTTGTTGTTGTCTGGCATGAACATTATTAAGTTGTTGTTATCGTTGCTTTCGTAGCAAACGACGTCGTCTGTTAGGTACAACTCACATTCTGATTTTGGTTCTTTTGCTTCAGAAAGTAACTCTATGTTATTGCAAGTGTGCCTGTGAACTGTACTGCAAAAGCAGTTCCATTTCTTGCACAGATCCCTCAGCCTCTCATCGTCCTGTTCCATTATTAAACACAACTAATTACTCACGAGATTATGAAATAAATCAGTCGTATTATTCATTACTTATGATATGACAGCTTTTCATAAAATTAAAAATATGAGAGAGAATTATTATAAAGTCCCAAAGAAATAATATAATTATTAAAAGTTCTACAACAAGTGAACAGACAAATTCTTATAACCTTGGAGTGATTTTCCCTTAAAAAAAACATTGACATGAAATTACCTGATGGTCCAATGGATGGCTTCTTTGTTCTTGCTTACAGTTTTGGAGCCAAGTTGGTAAACGTGAGCTAGAAGAGATAGACATGGTAGTAGCAGAAGAAGACTCTTTATTCTTGGCTAATCTGCTACTGTTAATAATGCTTTGAGCTTCTCTAGCAAAACTCACAGAGCAATCTCTGCAACAAGTTAGATTCTTTCTCACTTCATCTTCAAAACACCCACCATCTTGAGCTTCCAAATCTCTGAAGCAAAAAGAAACAAAGTAAGTTCCACTACATACCTACAAACAAAACAAATATTTAAAAGTGATAGATTACTATAGAGCAGCCCAGTATATAAGAGATTCTTATCAAGTGGGATCTAGGAAAGGATAGATATATGCAACCTTATCCCTATATGAATAAAGAGATTATTTCTACATTTAAACCCATGACCTCAAGGTTACATGACAATAACTTTTACGATAGATTAATAAAGATAGTGAATTAATGAATAATTACCTGTGAATGTTTAAGCTCAAGCTGTGGCTGGTAACAGGAACTGTGAAGGGATACAGCTCCCAAAGAGACTCTAATGAAGGGTGACAATTAGTCTTAGACTTGATGTATGTTTTGAAGGTTGAAATCCCCATAAGGCTTACCCTACCACTTATCTGATCTCCACTAACCAACCTCTTCACCTCCATAACCATGTGCTCCACTGAGCAATAAGCCTTCATCATCATCATCATCATCATTTCTTGCTGATAATGATGGTTATTCACACAACAATGACTTTTCCAGAACTCAAACAACCATTGCAAATCACCCAAATACAAAACGACCCCTCTTGATGATGATGATGATGTTCCTATATAGCTCTTCACAAGACACCTTAGTTCTAGAATCTTCCTTTCCACTTCCTCCTTCCTTATGTTTCTGAAAGACACAAGTGGAACACTCACAACTTGCACAACATTCCCTATCCTCTCCATCACTCCTCTAGCTAACCCCTCAGCACTTCCCACACTTTCACTCACAACAATCACATTCCTTCTCCTATTCAACAGTTCACTCGCCACACTTTCCACGTCATCATCGTCGACATTGTTATGAATATGGTCACTGTCACTCTTTAGAGGCTTTAAAACTAATGACCTTCCTTCAAAGTGATGATGATGACCGACAACAACTTGATGAGAATGAGGTTTCGACTTAACTGATGATGTTGTTGTGTTTTGTTGTTGTTGAGAGGAAATGTCAACTGAAACAGATGTTTCAACCTTGGATTTCACGAGTGTGCTTGAGAAACCAGCTTCTCTCATGACTCTGCTAACACTGGGGTCATCTAAAATGGAGATTACAAGCTGTTCTATTTCAATCTTGAGAGAGAGAATGGGTTGGTTTTGAGTTTCAATGGAGCCACGGCGTTGATGAGACTGGGCCCTTTTGAAAGCAGCGACCAAGGCATTAGAAAGAAAAGGGGTGTTATTGGAATTACAATGGGTGGTGCCATAGTGAGGTCCTAGGAGAGGACTTGGTGTGGACGCAGGCAGGCGATTGAGGGCGACATTGAAGCAAAGCTCTAAGGCCTTACATTGAAGAGGATGAGAGTGACATTGTAAGCATGCTCTTCGGAGAAGACCAGTGGACGTGGCAAGCGTGGCGTTTGCCACGTGGAGAGGTGTGACTTGTGCATGGCCTCTCCTTGTCGCTAGACTCACAGCTTGCTTCACAACATTTGCTGCCTCTGGTGTGAGTGCCTGAAGCTGTATGCTGCAAATTCCTGCTCTCATCTTCTTCGCTGAGTTGTGACTCTACTTACAACAAGAACTGCTCACAACAAGATGCACAACAACGCACTTAATGGTTCTTTTCTTGTTAGTTTGCTTCTGAAACAATAACATGTACACGTGAGAGAGAGAGAGATTTGAAGGTTGGAAGCTAAACAGATATTGATGAAGATATATATATATATATATATTATATATATATATGCACACAACAAGAGACTGAAACTAATAACAGAAAGATTTGGGGTGATGAATGAGAGCTTCCATTGAAGAAGAGTAACTGATAGAGAGGTTAATTAGTTTGACAAGATCAGAAGGGTGGTGGTTTATAGGAGGGTGAGAGAGAGAGAGATTTGATGTGGGATTTGTGCTTTTCTTGCAAGTGAGGGAAATTTTGGCTTTGTATGAGAAAGTGGATTGCATGTGATGGATGGATGCAACTTTTATCTTTCTCTTTCTCTCTCTATGTCTCAGAGTGTGAGAGTAGTAGCGATATATATATATATAGATGGGTAAAGAGGGGAGAGGATAATGGAAAGTGGGGGAGGGAAGTATAAAATAACAAAAGGAAAGAAACAAGGTTTGAACACAAGGAAGGGAATAATGGCTTTAGTTAAGAATAAGCTGAGAGATACGAAAAGAGGAGGTGGGGAGAGGGAGACGGGAAAAGGAGATTATTCTGCAAAGAACGAGGCAAAAGAGAGAGAGGACTGTTTGTCTGTTTGAATGGACAGCCCTTTTCTTTCTTTTTTCTAGTCTCGAGGTGCTCAATGGAGCAACAACTACAAAGCATAGGGTTTCATGGCAGCAAATAAATAATAATCCCTTGAATGATTGATGACTCATGGAGTAATAGTGTGAATGTGTGTTTGTGTGTGTGTATATATATATATATTGCATCTTTCATTCATATCATCATCATCATGCTACTCTACATTCTAGGGATCTGTGATCATTTACATGAAATTCTATTTAGTTTATCCCATAACCTTTCTAAGTGGATTTGGATTGGATTTGAGTGGAATTAATCAAGAATGATATGACCTATTATAAACTTTTTATACGATCAGAAATATCTTCATCCAACAATTCTTTGTTGTTTCTATCTATTGTTTATTTTTATATATAAATACTCTACTTTCTTAATATAAAAATTAATTAAAAAATTTAATTTAATTTTAAATAAAAATTTTTTATCTACTTAATTTTTTAAATTTATAATTTTTTATAATATTCTTATTAATTGAACATATTAAATAGTTTCTATATAAATATAGTCATAATAAAATATAGTATTTTAGAAAAATAAAATTATATTTATTATAAATAATTAATATAATTAATTTTTTAATTAATTTAAATTAATTATCTAACTCTTATATTAAGGATCAATAATAATATCTGATATCTAATATTATTAAGGATCGATGATAGTATATGATATCCAATATTATTACATCATATTTAAGTATTAGTGAATTCAATTGAAAGTAATTTTTCTAATTATATATTCAAGTATTATGTTAAATAGTAATATAACACCTAGTATAACACCTGTTGGTCCATAAGGTTTAAGGTTTAAAATTTCAATTTCGTATACTTATTTAGTTATTAATATAAAATTTATTTAATTTATTTAATTATATTAAGAATATTAATTAAAATATTATTTTTATCTAAAATACTATAATTATTTTCTTTAATTTTCTCTCTCAAACATTTAATTATTTTTTTAATAAAATACGGGCCTCAATCTATTAAACAATTCTAATAAATCTCCCACTATATTTCCATATAGTAACTCACTTAATCTTTTAGTATCTCTCTTATTTGATTATTGTTGAGAGAATATTAATAGAAATAATTTAAAAAATAATAATAAATATAAAAAATAAATTTTATATTAAAGATTAAGATTAATTTTTTAATTATATTAAACACGGACAAGTAATATGTGTGTGTGTGTGGGGATACAAATTTGATTTTTATCTTCTAAATATAAGGTCAACAAATATTTTTATGATTTTAGGAGTTAAACATCTATTTTATTTTGGTTTCTTTTTTCAAACAAATATAATAATTTTATATTTTCTTAAAGTAAAGTGATAATTTTTTGAATAATAAATAATATATTTGATAAAAATTAATCTACCATCGATTCGATCTTTTAAAGGCGATTTTTTATTTTATTTTAACATTTGTTTTTTTTTAAAAATAAAGTCTCTTGGTTTCCAAAATGATTCATGAAACAAAACTAAGATACCACGTTGTTGTTATTATTATTATTATTATTAAATAACGATATAAATCGATATGTATATATTAAATTCTCAGTCTCCAAAAGGACATCCTTTTGTATTAAAAACTAAATTTCGTAGTATTAAAAAAGTAATAAAATGATTGGTATAAAAGAATTTCCAGCTAAAATAAATTATCTTTAAAAGAGTACTTCTAATCCTAAAGTTATTATTAGGTATGTGAACAGACTTAATCTCCCTAAAATTCTTCTCATTGTAAGTATTTCTAAAATTAATTAATATTGACATTTATATAACTAATTCACAAATCTTAATGTGAGGTAATATATTCTAATAAAAAGCTGACTTTATCCATATTTTACAAAGATACGAATTCGATTTCTACTACCGTTGTGAGAGCTCTTTTAGTAGACGATCTCATAAGTTCTTTATAAATATTTTTTAAATCCTAGAATTATGCTCTAACTTTAATAGAGAATCGGTGTTAAATCTATCTAAAAGTTTTTAGGATACAAAAAAAAAAGTTGGCTTTCCCCAAATATTTTGTTTTAACTTGAAAAAATGGTTTCATATCTGTTTGATAATGATAGTACTTGGAATATTTGTCCCCATTTTACAACTGCCAAGGGAACATGACAGCAGAATGACTAATTGAATCCTTCTTCTTTCATGAAAATTTAATACCAAAAATTCATCAATTTAATTGAAAAAAACCTAGTTGTAAAACAAACAAACAAAATGCACAATCTCATAAGCTAAAACATAAAATACGAATGATAAATTACAGATTTTGGACTAGGTCCTTCTTCCTAATTGTTTTCAGGTTTTCAGCAATCCTTTTGACCAATTAGTCCATGATTATTCCAATTCAATATTATTATTCCACTTGGTCCACTGTAAAGCCTATTAAATTACCTATTTTGTTGCTAAAACACAATGATTCTGGCTTAAAATTGGTCAAACTCAAGTACAGTGTAAAGTTAAATTACTTCACAGGATAATTGGATTGCATACCATAAAAAAGGTAATACTGCCTGAATATTGCAAGAGTACTGAAATTGAGAACTCCCCCAAGAGGAGGCTGAAAATAGTTTTACATCACAATAGATTTAAATAATTTCCTCCCTGCTATCACGTTATTATTCACTACAAGCTTCAAAGAATCCTGAATCTTAGGCGATATGTATGCCAAGAATACTATTATCTCACGTAGCACTAAAAATGAATTATACAGGCAAATAAAGAACATGCATTCAAACTCGTATTTGAGTATTTTGTAACAGTTCCTACATACAAAAACTTTATCTTCAGCATCTTGCCTAGTTCCTTATGAACTTCCACTGCAATGAGACTCAACATCAAGAACAAGCTAAACAGGCCTACCTTATCGCTTCATGTCATTCACACTTTTTCCTTCGAAAAATTCGCCCAACATTCGCTCTAGATCTTCTGCTGTGTATTTTATGTACTTTTGAGGATTCTTTCCATTCTCCACCAGAGGCCTGTAACAACAATGTTCTCATATATGCATCAGAAGGAAGCTGCGAAGCACAAACATCAACAGTAATATAAAATATAGAAGTGCGAATAGTACAGCTCTTTTCTTAAACTCTGCAATACACGGGTCACGGGCCACCGACTAATTCTCAGAAATATAGGGAACAGCAGGTTATAAATACCTTGATCTGATTAAATAATGTTTAGGGTAGCTTAATGGTTGTTATACTTTTAGACTAAAATGATTGTTCACTATCTTATTGGTAGGATGGGGTGTGAGTAGAGATCTAAAATCTGAATTTAAATTCTTCGGCCTATACAAATTTTCAACCAGGTTTAACTTTATGATGTGTGAAGGAAGAGAACAATATCATTTCACCTACTATGATACCGTTATGGATAAATCTAGATCAATTGATGAGGTACCAAAGAGAACGACTCTAAAGAACGCTGAATCAAGTCATTGAATAGATCATTTAAATTATGAATCTATCCAAATATTTGGTTCTTGATAGAGTACAATGGCTTCTTACAATACATGTAGCCAACCCCATCTAGTGATAAGGCTTGTTATGGATGATGTACAACGTATGTGACAAGAAAACATGAGAAAAACTCCACTTGTAAGAGGAGATAGTATCTCTCCCTAACAACTTGGACTCGATTCCTTTTTAGAGTACTTAGTAAGTAAAAGCCTAAATACATTAAGTGTGTGTTTGGCATGTAGGTTATAAAATTAATTTTAGAGCATAACCATAGTTTCCTTCATTTTTTCCCAAACAATGATAAAACATGAAAAATCAATTTTGGGATTGAAACCATGGTTTCAAAAAATCAGTGACAGCATTGCTTCCACGATTTCTCTCTCCCTCCATCTTCTTGGTTTTTGGACCAAACACACACAAGAGTAGAATTTCAGGAGGCTTTTGTGCAAGTGTCGCTTCTCCTGTACACACACTTTGAACTCACTACATATGGTGGGTTTATAATTAATAATTTAAATTTTATTTTAAAAAAATATTATTTTTTTAAATGTAAAATTTTAAAATTTTAGAGAAAAGATAAATTTGTCAATAAAAATTATCATCTTGCATATTTTTTTACGGTTATATAGATTAGTTAACCCTAATAAATTTTTCAATATAAAAAAATTAAAATTAAGGTGAATAGTATAAATTTTTACCTTACTCAAATACATATGTATATGTATTATTTTATAATCACTTAAATAAAAAAATTTAAAATTAAATTTATTCTTTACGTAATTATCATATTAGTTTATGTCTTTTTTAGTAAATTATCTATAGAAAAGTGATTCTGCTACTAATCATCCAAACATCTTCAATTTTTAAAATCACTTTTTTCCCAGAATCTATTCTTCCCAAAATCTATTCTCCAGAATCTATTCTTCTCAAAATCTATTCTCCAGAATCTATTCTTCTCAAAATCTATTCTCCAAAAGCTAATCCAAACACACCCTAAGTTGGTAAAGGGGGTCACCCTAAATGAGGATTTCTAGAGAGAGAGAGAGGACTCACCCAAATCGCTTCGCAAATGATCTATAGGCTGGCAACAAGACTTCAGCAACAGCAAGCCTAAGAGATTCTCGCAACTCTGTATCAGGAACTGCCCATTGAGATTGTTTCTGATGAAGCTCCTCAAACATCATATTGAATGTCTTAAACCTGAGAACACAAATTAAATTGAGATGTCAAAATACGTGTAAAAAGAAAAACTTTACACGAAAGAGATAAAATTTAAAGCCTACCTGTCTTTAACAATTGCTCTTGAAGCACCACTACTGCTTCCTACATCTCCACCTCCTGTACTACCACCCCCACCAGATGAGGTAAGGCCCGAAATAGAGAAGCACTGAAGAATCTACAAAGGGAAAGAACCAAATTCAGACACAACATTGCTCCTTCTCAAGTACAAATAAATGTCCAAAAGACAAAATGAGGAAAAAAAGACGAAGCAATTTCCAAGAGACATGAAATGGCTCTGATGCATAATCATCAACTATGTGTAAGACATTTCAGCATTTGATTTTTATTGCAACACAATTCCAAAACACGTTTTATTAGTGGATTGTCTATTTTTCTTCCTTTTTTACCTTAACTGTTCCATGCTATGAATTCTCCAACAATATAACTCTGGTGACCAGAAAGAACCTTCAAATATAGCAACTTAAGAAATGTCATGCACTACCTCGCTAATAAACAGAACAATACCTTTGCCCAGGCAATTCTTTTGTATAAATTTGCGTTCTGCTGCACAATTCTCCTATGTCGCTGTACCCAATCATCGCCCAACAAATCTTTGGCTTCAGACCTAAATTGATCCAAGATGAGAAGAAAATTTACATTAATAGCTGAGGATCCAATAAAACTCTCACGTGCTTCAAATTATAGCCAACACATGCATATAACATACCTCCTTACTGATCTGACAATATAATGAATATTATTCATGAGAAATAGATGTGTTAAAGCCTGATCTCTATACTGCTTTGACTTTCCCTCTAAATTGTTTTGTAGAGCTTGCATTATTCGCATTGTTACAGATGCAAGTTGTGAAGTATCATCTCCACCTTCAAATTCTTGGAATAATTGCTTCAAGGTAGACCGGTAGCTGCAAAGATTTAGAGGATTTTATCTGGGTTAAATACGGAAAGATCTATAATGTTGAATAAGGAAAAAACTAAAAACAATCAAAAGTACGTAAAATACTCCCCCAGTGTTGGACACACTTAAAATGCATGACAACAGCAACGGTTTTCATTATTGAGGCTAGGTAGATGTAACTCCATTGTATAGTCCCAGCAAGGCATCCCAATTATTGTTTCAAAAATTGCTATAAATGAAAACTTTGACCAAAAAAAGTTTGTGAAGAATTTCAATCTGAAATTTGTTATTTTATATCAAACACAATGGTTGCAATTGACAGAACCATAGAAAATCAGCCAATCAACCCTAATAGAAAACAAATACAAACATAACGACTCAAAAAATAGGAAACCATTTAAGGAGAAAACAGAAATTGACTTCAGCCCATTAACCAACAAAAGCCCATGTGATTCTTATGAAGATTTTGCCCACAAAAAGCCCAAATATCATATCCCATTTACCAGTAGACACAAGGAAAACTAAAGGCACCAAAGCCTGAGATTAATCACAAATTAAATGTGATTTCCAACAGTTTGGATGAAAATAAATTTAAAATAAGTAACTAATAAAACTATATATTAAAAATATATGGGTTGCATGCCAAATCAATAATGAATAACAGCTTCATAAGAGAAGATAGCATAGAATGCTTGAAATTATAAGATAATTCAGCCCAGAGAACTCGGATCTTCAGGCAGCTCAAATGAACTTACTCAAATAAAAACTTCACATAGTTAATTACGTAGCTTGTCAATGGATGCACAGTTCCATCTGTAACAGCAGTTTTTGTAGCATCTTTCTCAACTGCTTCTTCAAAATCCCCAAAGGTATCCTGAGCGGTTTGTGCCAGCCTTTTTGTCAAACTCAATGCTGCTTCTTTTATTTCAGTGCAAGCTTTACCTTTGAATAGAGTTTGGATCTACAAAGAGACAGGTAAACAAGTTGACAATAAGATTGTAATGCCATTTAAACATCCCTCTCTTTCATTTAATGATACAGCCACCAAAATCAGCCTTGCGTTATTTTAAAATGCCAAATAGATCACGTCTTTGCCCAGCGTTAGATAGTGACATCACTACCACCATGGTAAAATTAGAAGTGCTACAAATTGAATGAAGTATGTTAGAAATAAATCTAACAACGGACTAAATCCAATTATAAAAGAAAATTATGATGATTTATTGATCATAAATATATGTAAGACCAACGAGTGATATTCATATGAAAGTACTAACTCAATGAATCGTCAAGAACTCAGCAATCATGATATATCCTCAAGTTTGAATGTCATTTAAATTCAACATTTACTTAATAGATACATTACGGTTTATCTAGCCTAGATATATTTGAAACAGCAATTTTTTTTTATAATATTAACAGATCTTATTACCAAGTATTCTAATTTTAAGGTTCATAACTGCCCCTCCCAGCATAAGTGTTTCCTTTAGAAATTGAACTTGAGACTTAGAGGGACCTAGTGGGCCTTACACCACTAGACCAACTTTATGTTGGTTTTGAAACACCAAAATTAGTTACAGGTCATTTCCTACTCTCAGCCACCCAAGAAGGAAGACACAAAGTGTTATGTTGACCAAGGAATAAGGCTTGTTGTATTGAATATTAAAAGGAAAAAGTGTTGACAAACTGATCCAGTAAGATTAATGCCCATATAAGCTACGTGATAGCAGCAACCTGCATGGATTTGAATTTCAAAAGCCTATACCTCTGAATTGAGCTCTTGCATTATTTCATACATGTCCAAAAGCACAAACAATTTTTCTGGCGATCTCTTGCTTCTGGCAATTGCTTCTCCAAAACTAAGAAGCATAGAGACACTGCTTGTTGTCACTTCAGCAAAGCATTGATCACTAAGTGAATCAAAGCCTTCAAATATATGATCACAAACTTTCCGCTCACCAGCAAACAACAATTTCACCTGTTCAAGCATAACCACATATTTGAATGAAAATACATAAAACCACAAAACTAAATCCACAAACAACTTACAGCAATACGCATGAAATGAATCCAGTTTCCAATTTTGGCCTCCAAGACCTCCCACTGTAGCTTTTGAACATCATCTTTGCTGAGTTTCTCAACTCCCAGTTTATGAAGGCTTTCTTCCAAAACATTAGAACGGGCATCCCTGCACAAAATAATGATTCAGATTATCCTGAAAACCATAGGAATATGAATGTGGAGCTTCATGTGTGCCCCCTCCCCTTTTAGTTTTGAATCCCCAGGCCATAGCTAAATTGGAGAACAAGCAAATCAAATAAATAGAGCAAGAAAAGGCTGATGCAGGATACAGATGAGGTAGATTTTGAGTTATAAACTTCAGATTGGGAGAGTAAGACACCTTCAGAGAGAGAGAGATGGAGCAAGAAACAGAAGAGAAAGAAAGTGAAGACACGCGTGAGAGGAAGTTGAGGTGATCATATCCATACAGCATAAACACAAGCACACAGATGGAGGAAGTTGAAATTGATAAAATAAGAAATTGTTTGAAGGATTGGAAAACTTTCTTATATTTGTATTTGTAGAATTCCAGTAAAGCAGCTTCAACTTTTCCTTTGGCAATGATGCAATCAAGCAAGTAGTCTACCTGTTACGTTACCTGTATATTTTGAGCAACTGCTGTTGGTTGCCAGCTTGTACCATTTGAAGGGCTAAATCATGTAGCAGAGGCAAAATCCTTGGTGGTATAAGAGCGGGAGGTGTATAAACAACAGCTTCAGTATTGTTTTGCGGGTCAGATGGATTATGAGAAGACGGATTCTTGCCACTAGAATCACCCTCATGCCCTGGTGATCCAGAGGAAGGTCGCATTGAGTTGGGAAGGCAATCAAAGAGGCGTTCAGGATCCACAGGTTTGCTGTAATAACACAAATGACAATTTAAGTTAAATTAACATGCTCAAATAGAATTTTCCACATATCGGCAAGAAACACATGCATTAGTAAGTATCCATTTTGACAAGAGAATAGGAAGGGAGTGATAGGTAAGGATAATTTCTGATATGAATTATTGAAGAGAACAGAGATTTAGGGATTTGAGAGAGAAAAGATAGGATCGGAGGAGACAAGAATTAGGGGTCAAGAAGAGAGAAAGAGAAACATAGGGCAATAGAAGAGAACACGGGAACTTCTGAGCAATGCACTGAGTTTATTCAATCATCAAATCTGTGTAATACAATTGTTTAGGGCCATTTTATAGACTTTAGCTACTGACTTAGGCCTTACGCTAATATCCTCCTAATACAATTACCACAGTAACTATCTTAACGGCTATCTAACATTTAAACTCTAATTATGATTATATATCAGGGAGAAAGGTCAAAGATGCATCAAGAAGACAAAAGAAGATCAACAACGTTAAGCAAAGAAATAAAAACCTGTAAGACGATAATAGTTGCTTAAACTCATCTTCTAGTTTAGAAATAGCTTTAGCTAGCAAATTATTGGCATGGTTGACAACACCATCACTGCTCTTAAAGCTTTTTTTACTACCAAAAAACTGAATGTTGGTTCTCAGCTTTTCAATTGCTTCAAGATAGTTCTCCAAGTTTTCATGAGGCCCTTTAAGTATTTTTGTCTCTGCCTGCAAATTTGATCCATGACAATATTTAACAATAATAACAAATGCAAATGAGAAAACACATTTTATATGTGTGTGCACCTTTTGAGGAATATATATAAAATCAGTAACCCATTAAATGAAAGGACTACATGGAATATCAAAATGATAGTTATATACTGATGATAAAAGAGTAGGGTCAAATGCAATTTATGATCACAAGGTTTAGGCCATTTACACATTGCTACCTTGTAATTTGACAACATTTTATTACCTTGGGTTTTCTCCATTAGCACAACACTACGGTATGCTTAACTCTGCAAACATTAAATGGAAATCCCCAAACCCTATCTAAACTAGAATGGGTCCTCCGCAATTGCACAAAGCCCAACATATGCAGCCCCCTACACTTTCTTATTTTTTATATTGATTGTTCAAATCCCTCTCAATTTCATCCCAGAATCATTAACCCCTTTCTCTCCAAATTCTTCCCTCATCCTCATCCTATATAATTCCCATTTTACTGTTAATTCTGTCTCAAATTCACCAATCCATCTCTTTCCAGTAAGGTCCCACACTCTCCTAATTCTTGCCTTGTCCTCAATATTTTTTCCCTATCTATCCAATTGGCATCCTAAATTCCTCCTACATATCTTTCAATTCCATCACAAATCGCCAACCCCACTCTTCCAACCAAGTCTTATACTCCCCAAAGTCTGGCCCCATCCTCAGATTCTAACCGAAAGTGTTCTAATAAAATCCCTAATTCCTTCAAATCTCTCCTATTCTATCTCAAAATCTATAACTCCTCTCCTCCCAGCCAGGCCCCACACTCTAAATTCTTGGCCAAAATCATCAAATTCTTGCCTAACCATTCAATCAAACACCCCCAAGTTCTTCAAAGTGTATTTTTGAGAAGAAATTTAGAAAATGTCAAGGAAATGTGTCAGAATTTGGGGAGTTCTATTTGATTATTGATGAACATAAGGTAGTACTGCATGACATAGTAAACTTCTAGACAACAAAATGTCAACTTATGAACCATAGGGTTGAAAAGTTAAAAAAAAAGGTCCAAAGCACACAAAAAATGCATTTTACCTAAACAAAAAATAATGGCCCTGGCATAGATAGGTATCTATAACAAAAGAAATGTCACAAACTCCTTCTTAGCCAACCAAAACCACAAAAAGAACAAAAAACATAACAGATTTCAAAGTTTTTTTCTTAAACAGATTCCAATCACAAGATAATAAAATGTATTTCACCTAAAAATCATAACGGTCATAGCATGGATAGGTATCCATAACAAAAGAAAGAGTGCAAACTCTTTCGTATCCAAGCAGAAAAAATGAAGTTCTCGTTGGAGAAGAAAATTGGGATAAGGGAAACTAATGAAGAGTAAAAAATTAGAAATAAAGTTGTTGGCATAATAAGAAGGATGTTAGGTTGCTATGAAGGAGAAAAACCAGACACAATTTGGAACAAATACATACCTTCATTCAAAAACCCAGAACCAAAAAAAAATTAAAGGTTTCTAAAGTAATTTGCAATCAGAGAATAGGTTCAGAACTCACCAAAAATAAAAAAAGGGCTAAAAAGATAGGGTTGAGGCTGCGAAGATCCTACCTTTTAGAAGCAAAAACTGAAAATGTAAACATACCATTTAAGTCTCAAACAAGCATAATGACATCAAAATTACACATGAAATGAAACACTGCACAAGAATAGAGAAAGCACTTTGCAGCACACAAAAAAATTGCTACATGAGATTTGAAACCGTGCCAATGGTGAAGGACAAAACAGAGATTCAAACTCCACTATCTGTAAGCAGTACAAAATCCTCCTTTCTATTCTTATTTTAAGCATGCCTAAAGTAGAGAAAAAGTATGACTCAAACAGATGGAATATCAGTTTATGTAATGTTTCACCCTGAATCGGTTAGGCACCTTGTCCGCTGAGGGAAAAGGTAATTTGAACTTTTATCTATCGATACCTAGTTAGAGGTTCAAGGAAGCAATCAGACGAGAAAAAAATCACAGGCTGACTCAGTCTCAGACAGAAAGAATTAAGCATACAACCTAGTACAATGCAATGCTAACCACGGTATCAACCTGTCGATATTGATCGAAGTGAGCCAATATTCCTTCTGCAGACTTCAAGGTCCTATCAATATTTTCATGAGCTTTACGGATAGAATGCGTTCTAATCTGCAATATACAAACCCAATAGAGGATCCAACAGTGAAGAGTAATGTAAGAACAGAACAGAAACTACATCAAAACATCGGATCCGCTCTTTAGTTGCTTTAAAAACAAACGAAAACACAGTAGGTTAAACTAAAATTCATCCGCGATAAGTAAAATTCTCAACTTGAATTTAACCCCCGGGTGCAGTTACCAGATTTTACCCACATTTTCTCGAGAAACAAACAAACATGAAGCATGAGAAACAAAAACAAAATAAAAAAGGAAGGAAAAATAAAAACCTGGGTTGGCCGCATGGCGGTTTCAAGGGCGGAGAGACGGTGGTCAAAGGAACCCAGAATTGTAACCACCTTGTCTGTGATAGTTTGGCTCTTCTGGAGCGACTCTTTCATCATAGCTGCTTTTTCACTGAGTGGATCAACACCCTGCATTGCCATCCTCATTTTCTTCTTGTGCTATGTTTCCTTCTTTTTTTGTTGGTTGGTTATGGCAGAATCCTCAAACAGAACTTGAGAGAAGACGAAGAAGAAGACCGAAAGGTTGTAGGCAGCGTTTTTGAAATAGATTAATCTGAAAAAATTGACTATCGCAACGGTGATGATGGTGATGGCCCACCCTAAACAAGTTTTGATGGCTTCTTCCTTCTTCACCTCTTTGGGTTTTGGTAGACAAGGCTTCCTGTATTGCTTTTGACAGGGTGTTCATTGGTCTGGCCTCATGTCTTCCACTATTTTTTTATTTATTATTCACTTTTTAATTTTGTATCTCATTTGCCAACTTGCTCATTTTATAATATTCGTAAAATGTTAGTGCAATCGAATTCACTCTTTTAAAATTCAGGCCCATGTTTAGATAGAATTTTAAAAATAAATTTATAAAAAAAATAATTTTTAAACCGCTTATAGAAAAAGGTTTTTAGAGAAGAGATTATAAAAAAAAAATAGTTTTAAATAAATGAGTGTTTGGATAGTTATTTCTAAAAGTATTTTTGTTATTGGTAAATTACGAAAAATAGTATAAATATTAAATGAAGAAAGATAAGAGATGAGATGAGAGATGAGAGAGAAGAGAGGGTGTAAGAAATAAAAGAGAGAAAAAGTAGGAGAGAGGAGAGAGAGTGTAATAAAAAATTGGAGAGAGGAGAGATAGTGTAAGAAAAAGTAAGAGAGAGGAGAGATAATGTAAGAAAAAGTATGGGTAATATAGTAATTGGTTAGTTTATAAGTGGTTTACTGTTTCATAAGCTACTCTGACCAGCTTATCTGAAACCTTAATTTTAAACCATAATTTAATTTAAAAGCTCATTTGAATAAATATGACTATTTGTTTTAAAATTTCTCCAAATCTAAATTTTGAGCTAAACTTTAATTTTAAACTAAAGTTTATAAATTTTTAAACAGGCATATCATGATATCAGTATGAGTTTATTTTTTTAAACAATTCTTATTTACTATTAATTTAATCATCCTTTTCAACTAAAAAAAAACCTTTTTTTTTATGGGGGTGAAATTAAATCACAAAAAAATTTACTAAGTACAAAGAAAAGTTACTTATTCTCCACAATAATAAATTACTTTTAATCTATAACTTTGTTTGACATTGCCTTCTAACTTGATTTCTACATTTTCCCCTTCTAGTCATCAAAATATTTTTTTATCAAATTAATATTTTTATAAAAATAATCTAAACATAAATCATCTTATATTGACTTTTGCAAAAGTCATGTTAAAAAAATTGCTTTTGTTACCCCTAATTTAAACACACCCTTAAATATATATGTGATTGGTTATTGTAATAGAGAATTTATTTAATTTTAGATATAACATCTTAATCTACTCCTAAACTCTCAAAGGAGTTTTTTTTTAATTTGGAGAGTATTTTTTTCATACAAATAAAATAATAGAAATATATTTTTTTAAAAAAATACTACACATTTTTTATAAATAATTAAATTAATTAATTTTTTTAATCTCTATAAATTAATTATTCCGTTCTTATATTTATGTATAGGATAGTCATGTTTACATTAAAATTTTGAAAATGCTTGTTGCCAAAGAAGAATATTAAAAATATAATTATTAACAATTAGGTAATGCTTTGTGTTAGACCTTAGAATTTAGATTCTTCCAATATAGTTGAATCTTGTATAAATTTAAGGTACTTCCAATATAGTTGATTAGAACTTGAAAGAAAGGAAAACAAAGAGGGGTCATAAATTCTTAAAACAAGATAATAATATTATTCCATATAATTTATAATTTCATAATCCATCACTGCATTAACACATGTTAATTACTATATTGGTCCACTCCTCAATAATAATGGACCAGCAGCTGGTTTGCCCCTAATTCTTCAGAATATATTTTTTTCTTGTACCTCCTTTTACTTCTTCCCACCTAGAAGAAGAAGAAGTAAAAGTCATTTTCTTAGCAAACATGTTTGATGAAAATTTCTTGTTATTGTAATTGGGGCAAGATTTTCTGAAGCTGTGTTAGGTACATAAAAAAGAAAAAAGATGGTTTTTTTGGTACAAAGAAAAAAAAGGGTATTCAATCACTTGAAGGAAGAAATGAAGTAATGATTTCTTACAGGAAAAAGATTTTTTTTTGTACAAAGAAAAAAAGGGTATTCAATAACTTGAATGAAGAGTGTTCACAGTACCTATGACTCAATTTATCAATCTGAATCTATAAAAAAATTGTCTAATCTGACCCTAAAAAATTGTCTAAAATGTATTTGGCTAAGGCTGGGCTAGGCCAAATTTCAGGTAGAGTCAGGCCGGGCCAAATTTTGGGCAGGGTAGGGTATGTTGCATTGCCCATTTGGCCCAGCCCTATATATATTTATTATTTTTTAATTTTTTTTCTTAACTTATTCTATTTATAATTTTACACTTTTTACTTTAGCTGGCAACTCTCCTTGCTCATTTTTAAAATATTAAACATAACTCTTATATTTATGTAGATACCAAAGTTGCTCATCTGCTTTACTTGTCAAGTATTCGATTATTGATGTTGTAATAACGCTACAAATATCCGACCTCTATATATTTTAATATTTTTTTTATATATGCAATGGACTTTAAGACTTTAATTACTATCTTTTTTGTTACCTTATTCTTAGTGAATTATAGATATCATTTAACTCTTGAAGATATAAATATGATATTTTATAAGTTCATAATTGCAGATTTTTTTCTCACAATATGAGTAGAACGTCACAATTTGGGCATGCCTAACCTGCTCATACTCAGCACGAAATAGTTAGAGCTTTTACCTAGTAGGGCCGGGCATCATGCTACAAAATACAACCCATACTTATTTTGGGTAGGGCACCAGATAGAGGGGTTATCCTGCCCAACCCTACCCATACACACTCATAGTAATGATTTCTTACATGGCCTTATACTGCATAATTAGAAAATGAAGAGTGGTAACTAGACTTTTACCAATATATCAACAAATATGATCCAGAAAAGTCGAACGAAACAAACCATGCTTTTCATAAAATATATAGTAACTGTGATAACAAATGGAGAAAATTACTGAAAAAAATATCACATTGCTAAATTAATTATTGCCCAAATTCCCACAAAGACCTAAGTTCTTGAGCATATGTGACTTATTTTTAATAAATATAATTTTTTTAGCTATTGTAATATATCTTCAATTAATTATATATAAATATTTTCTGTTTTATATTTAAAGATATTAAATATGTTATATTAAAGAAGAGTTACATATATTGAACAAAAAATCCATATGTATCTTCAAATAATAAATTTTATAATTGAGAATTCTTCCCATTTTCCTTCTCTAACAAGAATCATGGAAATTATAACTTGTGGTTACACGATTTACTTATTCAAAAGTTATTTAATTTACATAGGTTTGGAATTTTTTTTAAACATAGCTATTTTCGTATTAAAATTATTATTGGGTATTAATATAAATACCTTTCTCATAGATATTCGGAATATTAGTTCTTTTCGTTATGTAAGGAACTAATATTTTCTTTTTTTTGGTTATACTAATATCTTCTATTAAACATAATCCTAATCAGTTAAGTCTACAAAATTTTTTCCTGGTGAAAAAATATAACATTGTAGGCATATCTCAAACCCAACAATCAAATGGCCCAACACAAAGGCTTTGTGAAACTGAAAACAAATAGAAAGTTTAGTAGGGAGACATACTGTGGAACACACAAACCTATATTTTAAATTTAAATTTAAATAAAATTTTAGTTTTAAAATTTTTTAAAATAAATAAATATATTTGTTCAAACAAATTTTTAGATTAAACTATAGTTTAAAATTAAAATTTCAGATAAACTAGTCATAATAGCTTATGGAATAGTAAACAAGCTTATGAACTAACCAATTACTATATTACGCTTACTTTTCTTATATTATATTTCCTACTTTTTTCTTACATCCTCTTTTATCTCTCTTATTTTTTCTTATACCCTCTATCTTTTTTTTTACACGCTCTCACCTCTCATATCTTATCTCTCCTCATTTAATACTGGTACATTTTTTCGTAATTTACCAATAATAAAAGTATTTCTGGAAATAACTATCTAAATATTCATTTATTTAAAACAACTTTATTTCATAAACTCTTCTCCAAAAGCTCTTTTATAAAAGCTACCTAAAAACCATTTTTTTATAAATCCGTTTCTAAAATCTTATCTAAATAGGCCTATAGTGTGTGTTTGGAAACACACAAAACCTAAATTTTAAACTTAGGTTTGGACAAATATTAGATTTTAAGAAATTTTAAAATAAACAGTTATATTTATTTAAATAAATTTTTAAATTAAATTATAATTTAAAACTAAAATGTTAGATAAACTAATTAAAATAATTTATAAAATAATAAAAAAATTTATAAATTAATTAATTATTATATTATATCAATTTTTTTTACATGATTTTTACTCAACAATCAAGTTTTAGTATGGGGGCCCACGTTTGTTCTCATGGCGAAGGCAGCAAAAACCACGTTTTCACAGAGGCAACCTGAAATCACGCTCCAACGAGGAAGCAAACACATTGTAGAAGCAAGCGGTGTGGATTACTTACAGAGAATTAGTGAAAAACACTGGCATTGATGAAGAGGAGAGGATGTGATTATTTATAATATATTTAATTTTTAAAAATATTAGTTTATTATACTTTAATTATAATATTTAAAAAAATATTTTAATTTTTAAATATTTAAATTTATATTTAAAATTAATAAATAACTCACTTTATATAATATTAGTATTATTTAAGAAGAAGAGATACTTCACTTTATTCTTATATTATAGGTAAGTTCAATATTTTTTTGAAAAAAATTATTAAAAAAAACTCACCTATGCAATGTCTATCGATAAAATAAATATTTCAGAATTACATTAAAAAAATAATTATAGTGAATAAATATTTCGGGAGGCTCATGCAGGAAGGAACCTAACAGGCTTATTAGGCTGACTCGTACATATGCTGAAGGTACAACGATCCTGCCTTCTTCTTCTTCTTTAAATAGAAACGCTAATGCATAAATTAGGGATTAGCATGTGTATGCTGTAATTTGTATTTATACAAATTTTTAAATAAAAAGGTAATAATGTGATTTTTTATGCTTTCCAGATTAATCATATAAAAATATTACTATAAAACTCACAAATATGCCTTTTACCTTCTTATTTTGGGATTAAATCCTAAAATATGAATTTAGTGACAATCGGGTTTCAATTAGATTATTATAAGTAATATAAAAATGCTATTTTTTGTCAGCATAAAAATGCTATTTTTATTGTAGCCTTACAGATCATTTCTAGTAATTTACAAGCTAGATCCCTATATTTATAACTAATTGAATTTATAGTTCTAACTTATTTTTTAACGGATGACGGACGTGAACAAGCTAACGCGCTTTTATACAAAGACGCACATAATATATTTTTTTTTTCCCCGAGAAGGTTCGGCTCCGTATACTTTTCGGATTTCAAGATTTCTCGGCACAGTTCACAAAATCAAAATCAAAATCAAAATCCGCTAAAATTCTCTCCCGGGTGTCAATCGTCATCGTCCTCAGTTTCTTCTGGTCTTACGCGTGTTCTCTGTACTCACAGCTTTCATTCTAACTTCCCGAACAAGGGGAACTAAGAGGAGAGAAAAATGAAGAGGGTTTTCGGTGTGAAGAAGAATAACGAGCCTCCTCCTTCAGTTCAGGATGCTTCTGATCGGGTTAATCTCTCATCCCCTATGAACAAATCTTGTTCATTCTGAAAGTTTATTTTCTCCTCATGTTTATTTGGTCTCGTTCTTATTTGCGGTTGTACAAGTGATTGGGAAATATTAAAATTTGAGAACTCGTGAGCGTGTGATTTTTGGGTTTTTAACTCGGCCTTGGATATATTAACTGTGGAGTATGTTAGATCGTATACTGAGCTTGAAGTTGAAATTTTATTGCTGCCCTTTTTTTTTGCCATCTATTAAATTTTGGCTTGTACTTCTCATCTGGAATTATGCATTAAGGTTATGATTATGGTTAACCTAAAAGATATAATGCCATAAGATGGATGCTTCATTTGTTAGTTGCTTGGATGCGTTAACAAAATTTTACTTTTATTCTATTAAACTGCAAATTATTAAGTCCCTATGAGAAGAATTGGTAGTTTTTCTTTTTACGACGGGCTAAGTTTTTACACCTTGTTGTTCCATGGTTATGGTGCCCCACTTTTAAGGAATAAATTAACTTCTCCATGGTGCAAGATAAACATGGTACTTTCCTGTTCTCCCTTTTGTCTTCCTAGGCTTTTAAAATGGACCTTACGCTCTACCTGGACTTGATACAGCCTGAAAAGTAAGCCCCAACTTGCCAATTTGTACTGAAAATATAAAAAAATAATAATAATAATTTGAGAAAATTATTAACCTTGTACGCAGCAATTGTGATGTAACAATAGTTGTTTATTTAATGTTTATAGATGTCTTATTCGTATTAATATCTGTTCTTAATTCATATACCATGAATAGTTAATGTGGTGGCTAGCAACTCTTAGAATTTATATTTTACTCATGTATTGAAAATTAATTTTGACTTTGGCTAGGCTAGCTATATTTCTTTTTTAACATAACTCTGCTATCATCCTGCTATTAGTAGTCAGTTGGTTCAATTGCTTGAATTTCTGTCCTGCTGAATATAAATTGGTGATTCGAATGATCTTTTTTTCACTTTTGCCTAAAGTATGCTGCATATTCCAGATTACTAAAAGAGGTGATACAGTTGATGAGAAGATAAAGAAGCTCGATGCTGAACTTAGTAGATATAAAGAACAACTCCAAAAAACAAGGCCTGGTCCTGCGCAGGAAGCAATCAAAGCTAGAGCAATGAGAGTTCTTAAGCAAAAGCGAATGTAAGTTTGTTAGTGTATATTTACGTACTCTGGTTGTTGTAGTTTTATTAGAAAGTTGATATAGCCAACTGATATGTCAAGACTGGTAAATGTTGTATTTTCTCGCATTTTCAGTATATCTAGGAACGGGACTTGTTTTCCAATGAATATGTAGCAGGTTGAGAAAAAAAATATGGTAACTGTAATACCAAAGTCAACACAATTAAGCAGTGTATGATGTGTACCCTTACCTTATGAATCATAATTGATGGGTTCAATTTGACATATGTTCTATGACCATCCACTTTCTGCTGTATTTGTCATCTGGCTGTATATTCAAGGTCAGAGATTCTTTTGTTCTCTGTTGTTGATTCCTATGTTGTAAATTCCACATAATATAAATATATGGCCTTTCATTTCTTTCCATTGGATATTGTGTCTTTAAGATATTTTGATCAAGAACCTTTATTCTTCTATGCCCGTAGGCCAAGTCAGCTTTGTTAAATCCTTTACAAGTTGTTAGAATATTTCTACTTTTATTTGTCAAATTGAGTAAATCTAACTTTACTTTCTTGACTTTAATGGTATCATCAGATGCATATGCATCTGAATTCCTAGCTAATGCTTGATTATGTGTGTGATCATTTGATAAATTGTTAATTCACCGCTTCTTGATAGGTATGAAGGCCAGCGTGACATGCTGTATAATCAGACATTTAATCTTGATCAGGTTGCATTTGCTGCAGAGGGTATCAAAGATGCTCAACAAACTGTGAGTCCTCAAGTGCTGACACTTCATTTCTAATTTTGTTGTTGAATTATGGATGTCTATGTGTGTGGCTGTACCATACAGTATATCAAGGCAAACTTTTATTTGTACCTTATCGGGAACCTGACTACCTCATGAGAGGTTTGAGACATTATTTATAATTAATGAGGGTTCTCTTAATAAGGACATGCTTGATTGATACCTTGGACTCCTTTTAGATAAATTATCATGTGCATTCCATTTATGATAAACTATATATTAAAGGTTTTCCCCCTCTTTTGGCCTCCTTTTCTCTTTTTAGATGTCAGCCTTGAAGTCTGCCAACAAGGAGTTGAAGGGAATGATGAAAACTGTGAAGATACAAGACATTGATGTATGGACTCTTTCTTTTCTCTTGTGGCTTTTGTCTTTCTATTTCCATATTGTTTTGTTCTAAATTGTTGATTTTTGCTGAATGCAGAATTTGCAAGATGAGATGATGGACCTGATGGATGTAAGTAATGAAATACAAGAGACCTTAGGTAGAAGCTATAATGTGCCTGATGACCTTGATGAAGATGAACTCATGGGTGGTAAGTTACAAAATTATCTAAACTTAATTGATGTCAATGAGCTTTGGCTAATATTTAATTAATTGCACTTTTCCCCATGTATATCACTGATATGATATCAGTCAGCTGGTTTGTTGGAAACATTATTAAACAAATATGAAGTAATTGCCCTTAAAATGTTTCGTTTCCTTGTTTTAAGGACTTTGGATGAAAATCGAACACTTTATCCATGACATGTGCAATGTTTTGAGCAATATAGTTTCAGCTTGTAGGATGTGTGATCTTCTCTATTTGATGGCCTGGATGCATTATTGGATTCAGCTTTTAGGGGACATGTGGATCCATTAAATTTTAGGATAGTACAGTCTTATCCTTTATTATTTAGCAATTTTCTTGTTTTTCTGTTTTTGGTGTCCAGAACTTGATGCGCTGGAAGCAGACATGGGAAATGAGACCGAGATGGATGGAGTTCCTTCCTACCTCCAGCCAGATAAGGAATCTGATGTGGAGGCAGAGCTTAACTTGCCTTCTGCTCCCACAGGACATACGGCAGCACCACCTGGCAGATCCAATGCTCAAGTATGATTTCCTTGCCCTAATTGTTATTACTTTAGTGTTCTTTTAAAAGCCATGCATAAATGAGGTTTTAAAAGAACTTTATCCTTTTACATTTTGTTGTTACTTTATCATGTTCTTTTAAATTTGACTGGAAGTTCTTATGAAAGTATTGGGACTTCGCTTTCTAAATAAGGCTAGGAAGGGGTGATAATCAAAGGCTTTAATTGAGGGCCTGTAGCGTCCAAGATAGTTAGACTTGATTTCGACATATTTTGAAGACTGAAAATCAAGTAGGAATTATGTCTAGCAAATTACCCGATCTGTGGACCAAATTATATGTGTTTATGGAAGCTTGATCACTGCAGAAATATTTCTCCGTTTTGAATATCAAATCTGCTTAGTTTATGCATGCTTTTTATTTTTATGAGGTTGCAATACTTATGCTCCAGTTTCTTTGGGGCATTCATAATAGGAATAGGAAGAGCTATGTAAATTAGTAGCATGCAGCCCTTGAAGAATGTAGTTGATTCTAAACGTTTTGTGAGAAGCTCATTTTATATTCTTGAGTAATATAAGAATGTTCCTTAACAGTGCTTGGTTCTCCGGACAAGAATATAACATGAGCATCCCACAAAATACCGTAAACTTCTTTACTTCATAAATCATAATCTCTATTCTTCATTAGCGCTAATCTCTACAGTGTACCCTCCGGCCTAGTTGTCGGTATTACTAAGTATAACTTTACAACATAAAATCATAAACTATTTAAGAATTTAACCAATAATTCTTCTGGACTCGCGTTATGTTTGAGTGTTGTTCTTTTCATGGGTGTACTGAATGATTTTTCTGTAACTTGATTGGTTGCTGTTGATGCTGACAGGCTGAGGATGAATTGGGTTTACCTGCTGTCCCGCGGGCATCCCTACGGGGTTAGGGTAAGCCTTTCATTAGCATAACTGTTGTGGACACGAGCAAGAGTGCTAGACCATTTAAAGATGTGAATATATTGACTGCTACTACGATTTATGTGGGTGATTGAACTGGTCCATTGCTGGCATTATTTGATGAAAATAGAAATTTTGTGCATGTTTTGTTTCCTATTAAGTTCTTCGATAGGATTACGGCATGGCACCTGAAAGATATATGTATTATATATTTTTATTGTTGAATTACCAATTTAAATTGGCATGAGTGGTATGGTTATCCTTAGTATATGAGTAAAATACTTTAACCACATATCAGTTTTACCTTAACTACACAAATAGTATATATTAAGATCTCAATTTGAATATAATCCCTCAACATATATATGTGTGTGGGTGTGTGTACTGAAGATTGAATATAGGAAATTCCTAGTATAAAAAATATACAATAGCATAAAAAATAGAAATTGATAGCTTAATTAAGAATGTTAAAAGTATAGGCTTAAGTTTAGATTTTGATTTTTCACCTAGGTTTAATTAAAAAATTTCCAATTTTGTTAAACGGATCATATATTATTGTTTATTTTATATAAACAAATTAATTTTCAGAGTGTAATTTTTTGTTAATGAGAATTTACTCAATTGATTAAGAGAAAATATCTTAGCTCCCCTTCTATTTTACCTAAATTAATTTTTTTATATATTTTTAAAAATGTATATAGACCTCTTTTAAAATTATGTTGTGTTTTGATATTTTATTTCCATTAGTTGATCGATAATTTGGCTATTAAATTTTTATTATGACTAAAATATCTCTATTTAATATAAGAATAAATATTTATATTTTCAAAAATAATTTTAATTCATGTATTTACAAAATTTCCAATATTTTATAAGATTTATTGATTTTAATGATATTATAAAATTATAATTTAAATTTTTGTCACATTTATTTCAACTTATTTATTTAGGTATCTTTTAAATGACTGAAAAATGTATTCAAGCCACATTTTTATTCATCCTATGTTATAAATGATCCAAATTTGAGGTATTATAAAAAATTATTTAAATTGATAATTTAAAATTCTTATAAACATTTAATTATAAAATAACATTAAAACATTTAATTAAGTATATATCTATTAAAAAATTTGGACATTAAACAAATAACTATCAATCAAATATACTCTTAAAATTTTAGTTTTTAATTTAAACCCTACATTTTTAAATTCATTTAAGTAGATATTTGTTAAGAGAATTAATTAATTAAAAATTGATCAATTCTATTTTAATTAAATCAATTAATTTTTTGTCCAAAATATATTAAAAATATTTAAAAAATAACTATTTACAAAAATAGAAAATAAAATTAAGGAAAATTAAAAACTCCTAAATTTCTATAAATGATTTTAGAGCCAAAAACTAGGGAATTAGTAGTGATGAAGGATAAATTAGTAAATAAAATTTAATTAATTTATTTTAATATAAATTTAAGCTTGACAGATAATTTAAAAACTAAGAATACATTATATCGGGATTGTTCACTTTTTTTATCAACACACTGGGACTATTAACTGCACTTGGGGGGGTGTTAGTTTGAAAGGAAGGAGAGGGAAAATGAAACCCTCCCTCCCCTCATTCGATTAGAAATTTTTAGAGGAAAGTGAGCTAAAATTTAAGATAATTATATCTTACTTCTACACACCTTTTCTCTCTATTCGAAGTTTATCTTTCGTCCTCACGCCAGTATCTTTGGTCTAAAATTCAGAACCAACATTCGGGAATGACTCCCCCACTGTGTCTCTGAACATTCGATTCTCTCTCCGTAACATCGTCGTTCACGATCCTAGACCTTAACAGTAACATCCTCACTTGTGGCCTCCTGAGATGACGACGACTACTTCCTCCTCAGTGACAATCATCACCAATCAAGCATTGGCCCTACCATCACCTTCACCAAACCCATGCGCCACATTCCTTCTCACCAACCGTCGCGCCTGTGCCCTTGGAACTGGTGGGCAACGTTGGGAGTATAGGAAGGATAGGGAGGAGTGGAGCAACGCAGCTATTGTTTGCCTTCTTGAGGCTTATACAGAGAAGTTCACCCAGTTGAATAGAGGAAATCTTATAGAGGCAAGGATTGGGAGGAAGTGGCGGCAATAGTTAGTGAACGATTGGAAAATAAAACCAAGAGTGTGGAGCAATGCAAGAATAAAGTCAATAATTTGAAGAAGAGGTAAGAGTTGGAAAGGCACAGGATGAGCGATGGTGGCATTTCAGCTAGTCAAAGGCAAATGGAATAAAACTTTCAGCAATTCGCTTTCTACAAAGTGCGTGCAAGATGAAGACAAGGAGATCGGTTCTGGGGTAATTCGCCTAGACAACTAAAGGGGTACGATAAACTCGTTTCTTGCTTCTTAGTGCCTAGGTGCTTGTGTATTTTGATGCCTTGCTGTTATGATTTATTTCATGCTGACATTTTCCTTGGGATGAATGAGCCTTTTGTCCCAATGTCATTATAAGTATACCAATCGTTTAAACGGTAAAAGTTTAGACTTTTAGATGCTAGTATGAAGAAGCTTATGTAAATTTAGCAACACTGGGATAATGTGAAAAAGATGATATACCTGATGGAGATAATGGGAAGACAATACATGAGCGATTGAAGAGATGTGGTTTTAAAGAAGATGACACCCAACACCCTGGCACTGTTAAGCTTTTTATGTATTATTTTACAAATATAGTCAGGAAGATTAGGACCGTCACTTTATAATTATAATTACACACGATATTTATCTATCAATGTCAAACCCGCCTTAAGATCTCCTATCCAGATGCTGATTTCAATCCCGGAATATGACGTCATGGGCAAGATCCATCAACACCGGCAAACATTCCGGCGTGAATTTCCTCGCGAAGAAGTATGAATAGCTGCTGGAGTTCGAGACTCTCAATTGGTGAACAAGCTCCGGCGATACCTCCAGGGGGGTGTACCGGTGCGGGTGCCCATCCCAACAACCCGTCCAGTTCACTCTCGTCAGGGTGAATCCGGTACATCCGTCCGGCTCCTCCATGGATAGAAGCGTCGGAAAGTAGTGTTCCTCTGGGTAACACGGTTCTTCGCTCACACAAGGAAGCTTGAACTTACTCCACAGCCTCCGATCCTTGACCACCAGCGCTGCGTGCCGCCTTGTCAACACGAAGAACTGAGATCCGACCCGGAATTCCTCGAACGGTACCTCTGGCAGCATCTCGTTCAGGCCACGAGCCGCATATCGTTCCAAGAGATTGGGCTCATCGGAGAGAATCTCGATGAAGCTTTTGTACCGAGATTTCTTTGATGAACCCCACCTCATCAAGGAGGTTAGGGATGATTGACTCTTGAATAGGTAATCGTACATGTAACGGAAGGAATGGAGAGGGATACAATGCTGAGATACGAGGGCGAAATACTGGTTCGATGTGTCATCGACGAGAGCGGCAGCGAGGAGACGGCGAGTGGCTGAGATGAGCGTCGGCGACGAGCGATATGTCTTCTTCGACGGGATGAATCTGTTACGGAAGACACCGCCGGGAGGAATTACAGTAACAGATGGATCTGAGTGGATGTATATGTTGAAGAGATCGTGGTTTCCTTCGAAGAATTTTTCCCATAAGGGAGCGAAGGAGAGATTTGAGTTGGTGAGGAAGAGGAATGCGATTTTGGCTTTTGGACAACTAGTAGTGATGCTTGAGCCAGAGATTCCAAAAGCCGGATAAACACCGCCGGCCGCAGCGGTGGCGTCGGGTCCACGAAGGAGAGGGAGACTGTAGATATCGCCGGCAGCGAGGTGGGAGAGGGAGAAGTTACCCCGGTATTGTGGGGCGATAACAAAGAATAAAGGGACAGAGAGGAACACACAGTAGAAAACAATGGAGGGAAATGATAACATGAGGGAATGAAAAATTCTGAAGCAGAAGAAGGCAAACACAAGTAGGGTGTGGCGATAAGAATCTGGTAAGAACGAAAAATTAGAGATTTTTAAATTTTCGTTTTCATTGTGATGAAATGGATTACAGGAAGAAGCAAAAGGGCAAATGAGAAGAAAGGAGTTAGGGTTTCTTTTCTGGCTCTGAAAATTTTGAGTAAGATTGAAGAAGAGAGAAAGAGAAAGAGAAGGGGTGAGGAGTGAGGAGTGAGGAGGGAGTGAAAAGGAAGTGAGTGGGGAACTGAGTGGATTGGTGCCTTGTGGAAAACGAGAGACGCAACTTGCGAGCGCGGCTGGTTAGTTTAAGACAATTTCAAGCCTTTATATTATTAGTCGTGCTTTTTACCATGCAAAGAGAAAAGAAAAAGCAATACAACATTGAAAGAGAATAAACTCAAACAGAATCAAGAAAATAAATGTTATAAATTATTTTTATGAATTTTAAATTTTGGAATTTGCTGTCAAAGTGGATATGAATGCTTTTTTCTTGGATCAAGATGGAAGATACAACTATAGTCTATAATTATTAACTTTATCTTAAGAAGGTATAGCTGTTTTCAAGTTTTTATTGGATCAATATGTATTAAAAAAACAGGAAGCAATGTTTCTTTTGATTATTAAAAATATTAAGGATTAACCTTTTTTTAACATTCAAATATCATGTTTTTAATGGTTTTCATTACTTTATTTATTTTTAACCCTTTTAAAGCAATATTGATATAATTTTTTTAAATACCTATAGTTTAGTTCTTATATAAAAAATTTTAGAATAAAATTTGACGTTAACACTTTATTAAATGTTAAAAATCATATTTTTAAATTATTAAAAATAAAAATAAAGATTATAAATAGAATTAATACGGTAACCTTTTATTTATAAACGAACTTTTACTTCACTAAATTATAAAGTCATTAATTATAGTTAATTTTTTAAAATTATATTAGTATAATTATACGAAGTTAAAATTAAATTATATTTAAAATTATAGAAATTAAATTATATTATCTCTTATCTTTAATATAAGATTTAATTTATAATAAAAAATATACTAAAGAGTATATCTTATATTAAAATTTATATATAATACTAAAAGCTGTAAGAACAAAATAATTATCATTTTGTTCTATTTTTTATTAGTGTAAATTGCATTTTATTATATTTAAATCTCAATTTTACTCCTTACGCCGTGACTCCCTCATTATTCATTAAAGAAAACATTTACTACTTGCATGCAGATTCAAAATAGAATAATTAGTGACCCTAAGCTTTTCTACTCTTTCTTTAGCTTATGCTAGCCGCTAAAGTAGAAATGTTTAAATGTTGTTAGGCACCTAATAAATGACCACAGCACTTGTTCGGTAGAAAAGAGGAAGATAAGAAGATAAAAATGATAATTTCTTTTTTGGTTAAGAATTACAATTCTTTTATTTTTTAAATTTTTATATTAATATTAATTATCGCTTTCAAGATTTGTATTTGGGATTTCTGGATAGTGTAAAATATCAAGGGCCTCTAACATTTTAGACTGGCGCTCCAAATGGATCACCCCATACAAATATATCCAAAATATTATCAAATATTAAATATATATATTTTTTAATAAATATTTAAATCTTATTAATTTATCATATTACGATGGACTAACTAGTAATCTTTTTCCTAATCTATATAGTTTTAGGTTTTAGATACTTGCACACTCTAAATTTATGTCTATGCACAAGCAAGCAAATAAAATAAAATAAAATAATATTATATTTAATTCTTAATATAAAATTTAATTAATTAATTTAAATATATTAATAAAATTAAATAAATTAATTAATTTAATATATATGAAAATTTTTCTAAAATATATATAATATTAAATTATATATAAATTTATAAACTAAATAAAATAATTTTAAAAATAATAAATATTAAATAAATTAAAATATTATATTTAGCCACTAAACTCTTTAACTAGATTACATGAGGTAGTACGGCTGTGTATAAAGCTTGCGGTCCGGTATGCTTTGTCCAGCCCACAATAAATATGCCCTGCCCAACCTGATAAATATAGGGCTAGGCTGGACATCGGGTTACAAAATACAACCCATGCATTTTTTGGGTTGGGCACTTGGCATAGGGGCTGCCCTGCCCTGCCCTACCCATGAACACCCCTTCTTTTATTGATTTATTTTTTCTTTATATTAGAAGGGAAAATATGATAGCTACTGGTTAGTGTAATGTAATTTTAGAAATATGAGTAAGTAAGTAGGTAAGTTGTATCTTTTAATATTTATAACTATATTAATTTTTTCTTCTTTTTTTAACTTTGTTAATTATCATATGATTATATTATAAATTATAATTATTTATTTTATTTTTTAGATGCTTTATCTTTGTCCATATTAGGGAGATTAATGCAAAGTTATAATTACAAACTATTTAGATTTCAACGCTTATTTTTTATATGCAATAGATCTCAAGATTTTAATTATTATCTTTGTTATCTTATTCTTAGTAGATTATAGATATTATTTAACTCTTGAAGACACATGAATATGATATTATTTTAGAAGATCATAATTGTAAATTTTTTCACAATATGAGCATGACATCACGATTTGGGCATGCTCAGCCTACCCATGCTTAGCCCAAAATTATTAGGGCTTTTATCGAGCAGGGTATTTGGCTGTAAAATGCAGCCCATATATTTTTTAGGCAGGGTATCGAATAGGAGGCTGCTCTGTCTAGCCCTATCCATACAAACTCCTATGAGTTAGTAACTACAAAACCAATAAGATTATCTAAAACCTAGATATATTAAAATATTTTAATATAATATTGACATGACATGAGTGGCCCACGTCACGGAGGTTTTGGATTAATCTAGGACCGTTAATAATCCATTTAGATTAGGAGAGAAACAAAACAAAATGTTCTTATTCAAGAATTTCCTGCCACATTCATTATTCAAGATTTCTTCTACACAAGAGTCCCATTTTAAATTTTTAGACTTAAATAATTTTCTTAAAATTAAAAACCTAATTTTGATCCTTTCCCTCTTAAATTCTGATACTGCCCCTCATTAATTTAATTTAGTGCATATTATATGTGTGTGTATATATATATATGTGTGTGTGTGTGTTGTTGTTATTGTTATTATTAACTACAGTAGTTTTTTTGGTAAGCTATTAACTACAGTAGTTGATAAAAATTAATCCCTTTCCATTTTCAGGCCAGAGTTGGGGCCCAAGGCCCAAAATTGGATTGCCCTAACAGGCAGCGGCCCACGTCTCGCAAACTCTTGGTCCCGGTCCTCTCGCCATCGCTCGGAGTTCTTCGGAAGTTCGAATGGAAATAACGGCATCACTTTCCTCCGGGCTCCGGCCAATCTCTGGTGCGGTCAGGATTTGGAGTAGAAGTTAGTGGCAAGTATTATTGAGGCAGAACAACCCAAGGAAGAACCCTTTTTGCCGTTTGTAATCGTACTGTCGCAATTTTTCGTTCTGAAGTTCTGGGTTATTCTAAGTTTCACCACCATGTGGAGGTCACCTCGAATCTCTTGTCTCGTGAGTGTCTTACTGTTGTTTCACATGCTTCGTATTGTGGCTTTATTCCCATTATTCAGTCTGTAGCAGTATCTCTTCCTTCCTAATTTCTCGTAGGTTATGCTTTAAGCTATAGTTTGTTACTTTCTGCAGCTTGGTAGATTGAATCGCCTCAAAGTAACTAGTAACTTGATGGACCTTGCCTTATACTCTAACGTGGCTCAGCCTCTCGTGTCTAATGCTGCAGTAGATTCCATGTCCATACAGGTTGGTGTGGTAATTTACGCTTTGACCAATTGAAGCTCTATAATTTATTGGTCTTCTAATTGCTATCTTAACTTTCTGTTTGCCAACTTCGGATGCATTTTCATTTGTTTGTAGAACCAAGAGCACTTTATGGTTATTGTATGTAGAAATGTTTCCAAAATCATAAAGCAAAAAATATGCTTGTTAGCACAATTTAACTATGTTTCTATCATAATAATTTCCTCTAAAGTTCTCAATTTCTGGTTATTCCATTTGTGAGGGAAATTGTCTCTTGACTGTTTGATTGATTGGTTAATTGATTTTGTGGGACCAATTTGCTTCACAGTCACAGGCGAACGATTCTTCACTGCAGAAAGCTGGAGAGACACAGAAGCGTCTTATAGGGGAAAATGTACCTAAAAGAGATAAGACCAATTTTCTTGTGACAACGGTAAGTACAAATCTGCACAATAAACAAATACTAGGTATATTTAACAAGATCATGTGTTGATTAAAACCGAATGATGCAGCTTCTCAATCTCAATGACAGTAAGGAGGCTGTTTATGGTGCTCTGGATGCCTGGGTTGCCTGGGAGCAAAAGTTTCCCATGGTCGCATTGAAAAGGACGTTGATTGCTCTTGAGAAGGAACAGCAGTGGCATAGAATTGTGCAAGTATGAGTAATTCATTATTTCTCACTTCTTCCTCTTCTTCTTATCCACTATCCTTTTGGAAGTATATCCAACAAAGGAAAAAGGAAAAAAACAAGTGGTTGGGAGAAGATTGTAGGCATATAGTAAGGTGAGTTCTACTCTGGAAAAGGGTGGCATTGTAGATATTATAAAATGGATGATAACAATCCTCTTGCATGTAATCAGAGGCTAAAGAGCAGGCCACTACTTTATGTGACTAACATTAAATATATCTTTTTATTTAATATCTTAATTAACTTTTGTACTGGTAAAATCAAGTGATAACGGGCCATAGAGTTTATCAATTTTTATATGCCTATATGGATAATTCAACAGCCAACCACTTTTGTTTGTACAATTGTTATTATCTTCTTATTTTTGTGAGAAATTATCAATACATTGATAGGAAGTAATTTTAATAGGTTTTGGGGTTATTTAAGATATCATCTTTCTTGCACTTTACGTTTCTTCTTTTGCTTATGGGGAATTTGACCCAAATTGACGTTCTTTTTATTCCATTCTGTTTTTGATTATGACATTTGTTGATGTGCTGCTTTAAGGCCGTATTGAGAGTTGTAAGTAAGACATCTGGAGGATTTACTGCTAATTTTTAGGTTATGGGGAAGCTGATTGTAACATCAGTTCACGTTCATCCTGTAATTGTATTGTAACAATTCTCGTTCAGAAAGTTAATCTGTGGCTTTAATATCCTGTTGAAGATAATTAAATGGATGCTGAGCAAGGGGCAGGGGACCACGATGGGAACATATGGTCAATTGATTCGAGCTTTAGATATGGATCATAGAGCTCAAGAAGCACATGAATTCTGGGGGAAGAAAATTGGCTGTGATCTGCATTCAGTTCCTTGGCAATTATGCCATCTCATGATAACAGTATATTACCGAAACAACATGCTGGAGGATCTTGTACGGGTAAGCTTCCTTTATGAAAGTTTTCATGTCCTTTAAAAATAATATCATTGTTTTAATTTATGGATTTTCTTGTATCGATCATAAGCTTATCCTTCTCTACATTTCGTCTTAATATTGATGAAAACATCAGTATGATACAGTGGTTTTAGTTCTTCTCTAATTAAAAAGTGGTAGTGTTATTATTGATCATTTTACTGATGCGAGATAATTTCTTCAAATTCGATACTACAATAGTGTACCATATGCATTTACGTACTCCTGCAATATCTTGGATTTTGTCTTCCTTGAACTCTGTTGATTGTCTGTTAGGATAAGTAGCAAGTGATCTTCATCTTCTAAGACATTTATGTTCATAAGAAGTGGAATTGCGGTTGGTTAGAGCTTTTTAAGTTATTTAGAAACAAATGTTTTAGGGTCCCCTCAAACTAATCCCCTGATAGCTAAAGCCTACATGTGGAATTCATTTCCTAAACGGGCACCTTTTTTAATTTATGGCTATTTTATTTATTTTTTTGGTGAATAACTTATGGCTCTTAACTGTGCTCATTCAGACGACATAGACATTAGACTAAAACCGAGGTTTTCTGTTGTGACTTTGTTTGAAAAAAGCTTTTCAAGGGACTGGAAGCTTTTGATCGTAAGCCAAAGGATAAATCTATCATTCAGAAGGTGGCAAATGCATATGAGATGTTGGGCCGTGTACAAGAGAAAGACAGGGTACTGGAGAAATATAGCTATGTCTTCGATGAGAAAAAACCTAGAAAGCAGCGCTTTGATAGAAACAAGATTTCTTTGTCCAATGAGAAGGGGCGACATAAGCAACCTAGAGGGGCCTCACCTGACAAAGAGTAATCAGGTAGTCTCAGCTCATGGTTTTTCTTTTGTACCAGCTGATAGACAAATGATTAATCCCTTTTTAGGGGTAGGTAATTGATAAATTGTTGTATGACAAATCACTGTCTTTAGTTTTTCCTCTTTTATTTTTCTTGTTTGCTGTTTGAGTTTTTCCTCTCTTTTCCCCCCTTCTTGTTCACTCAGATACAGCTGAGCTCCATCCCTAATTGCAGTTTGATTTCCATAGAAATGCATTCAAGTCTATTGTAGTGTCTGAAGGAAGATCCTGAGGCTTAAGGGTGGAATGTCACAAGCATTAATACTAATACTAGAATACGAGATGTGTTCAGTTTGTTGGATGTAATGTACAACTTAAGCATTTCTATTTGATGGCAGATTTCTATACTTTGTTTTTTTGGTATAAAAATTTTGAAAAGTTATTAGACTCACCTATGATCCAAAGGCAAGGCGAAGTCTCTATTCTTTCTAGGCGATACCAATGTTAGATAGGGTGAAACGTCTATTATCCTTAGACGTAAACTTAGGCACCTAAAAATTAGGATGCCTCCCCAAGTATCGCGACTGAAATCACAATAAAGTGGTACTCTCCAGATATCGGATATACTTTAAATAGTCCTATGTCTTACCTCTTTGGGAGTTAAACCTACGTAGATTTCTATATTCTTGTTTCAAGGAAATACAAGTATACAATGCCATATAAAATATATTTCTAACTTTTATACGAGAGGGAAAAAGGATGTTTTGTGGGGGGTGTGGGTTGTTACTTTACTTCAACCAAAGCCTTTTGACAAGAAAAAGTATGTTCATTAATTTTTTTTAGTGTCCTTGTAACACTCTAAACTGTATCAATTTCATTAATAGATAATATTGATATTGAAGTTTTGTAGTCTGTGTTCTTTCCTTATTTAAAAAATATTGATATCACAATTTTAAATGCTGAAAAGAAATTATCTACTGATGACGCAGTGATTTACAATTTTAAATCCTCCAAGTTGGATTAGTTTGATAGAAAATTGACAAAAAAACAAACAAAGAAAGAAAAAGTAATGCGTCCCTTCTTCAGTTTGGAGGTGAGTAGGCAGATACCAAAATTTGTACTGAATTATAGATGATAAGAACAAAATTATTAAAAAAAAACAACAAAGTTAAGGGTCTGAATTTTAACTCTGGGAGTCAAAAATTTAAGCATTACAAGTTTTGGTGAAAAGAAATTTAAATTTAAACTATTTTTTAATCCAAATTCTTATTCATTTAAATTTAAACTCTACAATATTATATCTATTTATTTTCATGAAAGAAAAATATAAAATGAAAAAAATAAACTACTTAAAATAAATTTAAATGGCATTTTTGGTGAAAAGAAATTTTAGTGATATTCCAAATAACTGAGGATCCGGGTTCTCTTGGCCAACAAGGATAACTACAAGTGGAGAAGAAAACGGCTCTCGTAATTTATATATAAGAGGCACGCAAGCAAATTTAGGGTTAGAACTTAGAAGTTTCTTCATGCATCTGTGTACTTTGAGTTTGAAGCCTTCGCCGTCAAAAAGCGTCACTCCAAGCGTTTCATCTTATTCTTCAGATCCAAAAGTTCCCTTCCGGTTTGGTAATGAAATTTCTGAAGCATCAACGGAGGCGTTGTCTTTTTCCTTTCTGAGTTTTACCTGTCCTGATTTTTCTACATCTACATTCCACTGTTCCTCTCTTTCTTCCGATTCTCATTCCCTGTTTCCCTCTCGTTGTCGATCTCAAGCTTTATAATAACAAATATAAGGCGGTGGCAGCATGTCGATGGATTGTTATTGCCAGTTGAGGCAGAATCCATCGATCAAGGTTCCATAAATAACTTCATCTAAGATGATTCGGGTCATGTTTGTATGTAGTCAGTCATGGATATTGATCAGTGGGTAATCAAATTCTGACGCATGTTTTCGCCAAATGGTCAATTATCCAAATTATAACGACGCGTCTATGCTTGTGACTGTTTTAATTCCCTTAACATAGAGTCAGATGCAGCCAGCATCTCAACTGTTTGAAGTGAATTCCAAACAATGAATTCAACTTATTGAATAGACTTACGGCGCTATACTCATTATATTGATCTATTGTGCTACGTATACTGATGTTAAAATCCATTGTGATTATCTGTGCATTTTAAAATGAAAACATTCCTAACCGCTTTTGCTCTTGTTCATTTAGCATGCTGACCAAATAGAACATGGAGATTAGGAGAATCTTTAGGCACACTACCCTAATGAACCATATCATACTGACATTGATTTTAGAAAGAATCCAATATTGCTAATCAATAAAGCTTCTTCGCTGCTAAGTCCACAGATCATAACAGCTAATTTTTACATAAGTATATACCATCATTTGATCAAAAATGCTGAAAAATAAATCATGCAACATCTAGACTACCACCAAAACACAACCTAAGTACGAGCCATCAATAATTATAGTACAAGTGGTTGAATACATTGATAGAGAATTCGCTGCATTTTCCTTACTTGAGATGCCTGCCTTCTCCAATCTGCGTCAAACTATATATACATATATATAAATATACATATATATATATATATATATATATATATATGAAGTCTCATAAGCAACACAAGGGATCAATAAATAATCGCGAGTTATAAACCAAGTAACCAAGCTACAATTACAATTTTTTTTGCACACACACACACACATATATATATCAGTTGGTGATTTTTTTTTTTTTGCAGATGTATGTTTATCCTGTTAAAACTTAAAACTTTAGTTTAAAAGTTGAGTAATTTTTTATGTTTTTCTTCCAAGAATTTATAAATAAATATTGAAAGGATGAAATACTGAAAAGCATATTATATCAATTAATTGTTCCACACGAGACATCAGACTTAATTGTCTCCACATCCACCAGAGTTGAAGCTACAATGACAAAATAATTAGTAATTAACGAGTCTAAATTGAAAACCAACATGACGAACTATGGCCAGGTAACGTATGAGAATTCATGTACCTCTTTTTCCTGCAGTCGTCGGAGTAAAAGCTAGTTATGTCAGAATAAACACATCAACATCCAAACCAAATAAAAATTCAATAAAATCGAAACTTCTTCCATAAAATTCGGCTCCGCCGATTGGTATAGTAAACTATAATACAGAAAACGCAAGCTTTATAATTTTGGCAACTAAAGCGCAAGCTTTTGGTGACATATACACATCTGCACAACATTTCCTTATCCATTGGTTCAAAAGTTACAAAATCCAGCAATCAGACACGTTCATTTTAGATAGAGTCCATTGCTTCATCAAAAACATTTTTATAAAGTCCACAGATCGTAGCAACAAATTTTAGCAATGGTGCTGATCAAAAGATGCGGAAAAGTGACGAGTGAGCACAAACCAATCATATAGTATAAGTTAAGCTTAAATTCCTCAGTTGAGATGCATGTTTCTCAATACTAATTGTAAGGAACTCTATGAAGGGACCAACACCTATCATGAATTTCATAGACAACTCTTGAATTTACGCCTTCCTAATTAAAACAAGGGATTAAAAGAGAAACAAACCCTCATTGCGGCGCTTGATTACCTACCTCAAAATCTTACGTACCAATTTAGAAGCAATTCTTGATCTCGTGTTTTGGGGTCGCTTCTGTAACTGGATAACCAGCACTGAAAACCGTCTTTACATTGGATGGTTTGGTGTTTTGATGATCCCTACCTTACCTACTGATCAATGACCATAACTAACTGCATTTATCTGTGACTAAAGTCATTCTAGTAAATGAAGTTAGTTATGGCACATTGATCGATAGGTTCTGCCCCAAATTGTCAGGCAGTAGTAATAGTCGAGATGCTGGCAGATAGCAATAGGATAATCTTTCATAGCACTCATACCTACTCACACCTTAAATGGAAAGTGGCGGCGCGTAAGGAGAAGGCGATCGGACGAATCGAACGCATACAGGTTTCGACTGGGATTGGGATTGATCACATGAGAAGCAATTTAATATAAAATTCTTGAGCACATGATATAAATTACTCATTGATTAGGCGCCATAACTGAGCTCATTTAAACAGATCTAAAGTCATCTTAAATGAAATAAGTTATGGCACCTTAATCAATGAGTGATTTACCCATGGATTACTTATGGAGGTAGTAGCGGAAGGAAAATCGATAGGAGCCAAAGATCTGGTGATTGCAATTGAAGATAAAGTTTGATGGAGAGAAAGAAGTAAACAGAGAGAGGAAATCTGAGAGAAAGGCAAAAACCTGGAAGACCCTGAATCTGATGAAGAGGGTTAGCTTTCTGACGGCGAGGCCATCAAGTACTGAAACATGATGCGATCTCTATCTAACCCTAAGCTTGCTTAGGCCTTACGGGCCTTTATATAGGAAAAACACAACAGCCTCTTCTTCTTGTTTTTTTTTTGGGCCCTTCCTCGGTAAACGGTGTTTTTCCACTAATAGTTTATTCTTGATGCCCAAGAAAAAATCGGATCTGAGCATCCCAGATATTCAGAAGAATCGTTGTATTTAATTCTATTAAATTTAAATTAAATTAAATATAATCTAATATCTGGTGGCAGAAAAATTATCTAATATTTAAATACTAAAATATTTGGGAAGGCTTCCAATTTGAAATTAGGTTAACCGTACCAACATTAAAGGGTTAATCATGCTATTCATGACTTATTAATAGAATAATTTTTATATCATACTTATTGAAATATGTTGATGATATCAAGTAACTCACTGTGATTTCTATGGAATCAATAGCCATGTTGGTCAAATAAATGAAGACTATATCTCATCTACCCATTTATATTGTATCCCACAAGAATGAACAAAATGATGCATATCTGGTAAAATTAGAGGAAAACCTGAAATTAGAGGGTGATGCAGGGTTATTATGGTAAATTTATTTATTTTTTGGTATACCCTAAGTGTCCAAAAAAAACAAAACTAATTTAAAAAGGGATTAGCCCTCAAATACTTAGTAAAAACTATAAATTCTAAATATAGAGGACATACATATAATATCTCTTATAGTAATTTTTTTTGATAATTTTTTTTTAAAAGGGTTTAGGCCCACCTATAATTAAAAGGTAGGACGAATTTTTCTTTCTTTTTAGGCGATACTAATATCATGTAGAATAAGCTATTTATTACCCTATATATAAATATAAATATCTAAAAATTATGATATCTCTCCAAATACTATAATTAAAATTATAATAAAATAATATTTTTTAAAAATTAAATATATTTTAAATAATTATATATCTTATTTATTTATCAAATAAACCTCCAGTTCTCTCTTACGGTAAATTCATAGTAAGCAATTCCGCACAATTAGATAAGTCCACTTCATATGGTTTCTATTTTATGCCCAACGTTGCTATGTAGCTTGGCCCATGAAGTCCAAACGAACAACTAATACTCACTGCAACTTGTATAAATAAAAAATTATCGGTCATAGATTTAATTAACAGAAAGGGTAAAACACACACTCATATAACTATTTAAAATATATTTAATTTTTAAAAAATATTATTTTATTATAATTTAAATTATAATATTTAGAGAGATATTATAATTTTTGGATATTTAAATTTAAATTTAAGAGTAATAGGCGACTCATTCTACTTAATATTAATATAATTTAAGAGAAAGAGAGACTTCACCCGGATCTCTTTTTTTTATAATTTTTATACTAAAAAAAAAAGTTGTATAAAAAAAATTATATACTGATTGCAACGCATGTCGTTTGTTCTGCCTCAGCTTTCCCTCCAAAGGATGGACGACTACCAGGTGTCAAGCGGATTTGGATGTATTGTGGGGAAAATTGAAGTTTTCAAATAAGCTATTTAATATAAAAGGTTAGATAATTAAAATATATTAAATAAATTAGTTATATTAATAATTTATAATAAATATAATTTGGTATTCATAAAATATCATCTTTTATTATAACTATTTTAGATATAATTATCTTAACATGTGTAATTAATAAGAATATTTTAAAAAAAATAAATTTAAAAAATAAAATAAATTAAGTTATTATATTTAAAGTCAAATTTAATTTTTAATAAAATTTTATATTAATGATCAGAAGAAATATTCGGTGATTATGTTTCACATATATACCTTGAAGGGAATAAATCTGTAGATAAGCTTGCTGCAAATATTCTAGTCAAGAGGATCAATTTTATTTTGAATCTAAAACTTTAATATTATTAATTTATCTTTTAAATTTATAATTTTTTAAATTATTTACATTTCTTCTATTTTTATATATAAGTAATATTTTTATTTTGGAGTTGATTCTATATATAAATAACACTTAATGTTTATCTAAAATTTTAATTATTTTTTATTTATTTCTAACTAATCATATATCTATGACTTCTTTTTTTCACTTATTTTAAATTGTTACGTATGAATAACATATTGAATAGAAGTATAAAAAAATATCAAATGATTATAAAATCCTACAAGACTTATAATTAATTTTAAAAATAATAAAATTACCTCTAAAAAAATATTTTAGTTATTATTTTTTATTTTAATTTATTATTCATTTATCTTAGAGTTGTCATTTATATTATTTAAATTGTTATTTTTCTTATTTGAATTGTTATTTTTTTTCTTATAAAGTTGTATTGCTATTACTTGAATTATTTTTTTCTTGGACAGTTATCCTATTTCACAATTTAAAAAATAATCTTAAGTGCTATGAAATTTTATAGTTATTTAATAATTTCTTATAACTTATCTACGGTTAGATTTCTTACGTAAGATTTTAAATGTAATTTTTTTTAAAATAATTAAGTAGTCAACACTTACGTATGTATGCATCCTGAACAATGTCAATTATCTACAATTATCATGAATTTATTTAACTACATCATATCCTCCCCTATTTGATTTGAGAGAGTATCAATATAATTAATTTTAAAAAAATAATAAATATAAAAATAAATTTATATTTATAATAAATATTAATTTTTTAATTATATTATATATTAAAGATACAGAAGTGTCTGGTAAGTACAGTGACCCCAAACTTGGATTGTGTGGCGCAATATATATATATATATATATAAACTATAAAATGAATAGCATTAATCTCATACAGTTACAGCATTATATGTTTGGTACACAGGTCAGCTTGTTTAGAATACTAATGTTAAATAATTAATTTAACAAAGCGGGAATTTTAATATAATTTTATACAGCTCACGTTTTAACAACAGCATCCGTATCGCCTCCGCCATCTATCCAGTTAATTAAAGTCAATGTCTTTATAAGAAAGGCTTTAACTAAGAAGGTTTTATATGTGATGACCACAAATCTGTAATATATATATATACATATATAGTTTTTCATATCAACCAAGGATAAGGTTGCATTTCACAAAACTCCAAATAATTAAGATTTGACCCAATTATAGGAGTGTACGTAGTTCTGTTCTGGCCAGGTTGGCTTAGGACTTTAATTAAGACTACTTTCAGCTCAATTTTCTTACATTGGATCATATCAATTGTCTCACGGTTTATAATACTTCTCTTATCTTTAATATAATATTTAATTACCCATCGTCCATGAGTTCAACTGGCGAAGGGGTGAGACATGCTACCATTTAGAGCGTATTCAAATCCTGGGGAGTACTACTTTGTTGTGGTTCCAGTCGCGGCGCTTGGGAAGGCATCCTAGCTCTTGGGTGCCTAGGTTTACGCCTGAGGGTAATAGACGGCTCGCCCTACCCGACATTGGTATCGCCTAGGAGGAAGGGAGATTTCGCCCTGCCCTTGGATCGTGGGTGAGCCTAACCCCTTTCCAAAAATTTTTGTAACAAAAAAAATATATATAATATTTAATTAAAAAATTAATATTAATTTTAAATATAAAACATATTTATTATATTTATTAAATTATTTAAATTATCTATATTAATATTCCATCAATAATAATTAAATAAGAGAAAGAGAAAGAGTTAAAGAATATGATTATAATATTTTAAAAAAATATGTTATATTAATTTAATCAATTTTCTTAATCTAATTAAATTATTTAAATATGTTATATATTAAGGATGAAAGGAGTATAATATTTTTAATATAAAATACTAATTTTTTTTAACCTAATATCCATCATTAACTATAAAGCTTCCTATAACTAATTAACTAACCAAATTGAGTTAAAATCCAAATGGAAACACAACTAATACGCATACAATTCTAAATATAAGATATAAACTTAAAAATTTACTTTTGTACTAGATGTAATACATCAATTTATTGTGTATCTTAAATTTATAATTGTTTAAAAATAATTATTATTGATTGTATATATTAAGAGTATTTCTATTAAAGAGTACTTAATTCTAATATAAATGATTAGCCTTATAAATAACTATTTTTTTTTTATAATTTTTATAAATTAGGTATCTAACTCCTACTTTAAAAGTTGAGAGTATATTTTGTTTTCATTCATAGAGTTTGAAACTAAAATTTTACCTAAAAAACATGATGGGGTAGAACCTGGGAAATGGCCGATATTACGTAGGGATATGCACAATACTTATGGCCCAATCTGTTTGTCTGAATCTGTAGAAAAATACTCAGCCTGACTTAAAAAATATTGTCCAAAATATATTTAGGTAGGGCAAGGCACTGGGCAAGATATGCTACTTTGTCCATTTGGTCCGGCCTTATATATATATATTATTATTATTATTATTTAAAATCTTATTTTTTTTCTTAACTTATTTTATTTATAATTTTAAACATTTTACTTTAGTTAACAATTTTCTTTACTTATTTTTAAAGTATTGAACATAATTCTTATATTGATATAGATACAAAAATTGCTTATATGTTTTACTTGCCAAACATTTGATTATTAGTGTTGCAATAACGCTATAATTAAACATCTTACCCCTACATATTTTAATCTTCCTTTTTTATATATTCAATAGATTTTAATACTTTAATTAGTATCTTTTTGTTACCTTATTATTAGTGGATTATGTATATTATTTAACTTTTGAATACATAAATATGATATTATTTTATAAATTCGTGATTACAGATTTTTCTTACAATATGAGCAGTATATCACGATTTGAGTATGCCTACCCCGTCTATATTTAGCCTAAAATAGTTAGAGCTTTTACTGAGTAGGGCTGGGCATTAGGCTGTAAAATATATTACATATTTTTTTTGGATAGGACACCAGGTAAGAAGACTACCTTACCCAACCCTTTTCATATATACCCCTAATTAGGTATAAACGTTGACTGGTCTCATAAAATATCAAGATGAAGCCCATCCAAGATCCAACCGCGGAAGTTGTGGCTTTTTGATTTTCAAAAGAATATTAATTATGTAGACTAACACGGGATTTAATTCACATTAAATTTTATTATCTTTAATATTTAATATAAGAATTATATAACTAATTTATAGATATTAATAAAATTAGATAAATTAATTATTTATAATAAATTTATTTTAATTTTTCTAAACTTTCATATTTAATTATGTATATTGGAACTATTCTTTAATTAGGAATCATCTTAATTAATATATATAATAATTTTTATATTTAGGATAGAAGCTAATATTTTATACAAGCATGTACTGTTGTAAGAAGTATCTCCACCCGCGTCCATCACTCTAATAATCGTATATTTTATTGATGTGTGTATTTGGGGGAGGGGCGGCCTTCGCATTTTTCAACGATTATTCCAACGAATCAACATTCACGAGTTGGCCTTTCATAATTTAAACCCACACCCACACACACACACACACACATATATTTGTGTGTATGTAAACGTTTCGGTCATAATAAAATCTCTGGCTTTCTTGCCAACAAACAAGCATTTTCAGCTAGCTCTATATATGACTTACCATTTTCTCAGATTTTCTTCTTTCATCATATTTATCCTTTTTTGGTCTCTTCTTCAAAGACGATGAGCAGCAACAGTACGTCGGAGCCTGGTGGTTCTTCGGCAGACTTAGGCGGATATGCCTATTACTCCTTCGGATTATCCGTTGGAGTTCTTCTTCTCTTTGCATTCCTCACTTGTCTCTTATACTACTGCACCCGCAGAAACGCCTTGAACACATCACAAGATTTCTCCCCAAGCTTTCGCTTACACACCGTTAGTATCGCCGGAGATTCCGACTGTCTACCAGCAGGTGTCGACGAAGCGACCCTGAAGAGTTATCCGGTGCTGTTGTACTCCGAAGCGAAGCGCGATCGGAAGGGTGATTCTGCGGCTACTTGTTCGATATGCTTGGGGGATTTCAGTGACAGTGAGTGGTTGAGAGAGTTGCCGGATTGTGGTCACTTGTTTCACCGGAAGTGTATCGATATGTGGCTGAGGATGAACTCTTCGTGTCCGTTGTGTCGGACCTCACCGCTTCCAACGCCGGTTTCCACTCCGCTGGCCGAAGTTGCTCCATTGGCAAGAAATTGAGTTTATTCAAAGGTGTTGTCAAGTTATTGTATGTTCATACTTTAATTAATATTGAATTTTTCTTATTTTTACAATATCGTGTTACGTAATATAATTAATTGGACTTTTGCTGTCTCCATGTGTTAGAAAAACACACTACTTGCAAATGAACTTTAGAGATATTATAAAAAGCCTCCATGAAGTCAGAAAACATCCTACCTTCTGAATCAAACCTTTGCTAATACTCATCACCATGGCAATTGTCGTTTTTTCATGAATAAATCCCCCACAAGTTGTTTAATTTACAATATGGACAATCTAACTCATGAACTAGTTTCTTCCAATTTATTTTTAGTATTGTGTTTTTTTTATTAAATATAAATATTCTTCTATCAGAGATAATTTTATTCAAATTTTAATTCATCACATTGTGATAAATTAACCCCTTTAGCTAGATCTAACTTCTGTTAATTTTTGATACTGTATTATTTTCCAATTAATCTTTTAAACCCTCAAGTTTCATGGATTCATATATTCATTAACAACCTATATGTGGTTAAAAATGCTATATCCGTCTCTCTAGAGTCCCCACCAACTAAGGCCTTATTGTCACTATTCTTCCACAGCATTGAGTATGTCTGAACATATAACCTTTGACGAGTTATTTGTATTGTGTTATACTGATTGGGATTTTGTTGTTTAGAAATGGTAGGAAAGCATACTATTTCACATATCCGGAAATGGGTTTGCCATCAAAATGGGTATAAGTTTATACTTTATATTTTGCATTAAGATAAGATAATAAATATATAGATAAAGTTGAAGTTATAATATATATATATATATATATATATATGCTCCCTCCCTCCGTTGTTAGTTGAATAATTAAATAAGTTAAATAAATAATTTAATTATAACATATATTAACTACCATTAAATTATATATCAAATTATAAATTAGACAAATTTTTAGACAAATTAGTTAAAAAAAATAAATATAAATATTTTAAAGTAACTTATTTAACTTCCATATCTTATATTAAGAGGTAGTAATATTTTTTTGATTTTGCATCAATGTACATTACGAATACAATTTTAGTTGAATTATAAACATAGGGCATACTTCATCCATTATTTATTATAAGATACATTTAACTTTTTTTAGGAAGATTAAAAAATTTAAATAAATCATTTTAAAGTATTTATATTTATATTTTTTCTCTAAATTAGTTTACCTGACTTATAAATTGATATATAATCTAATGACTTTTAATATATGCTATAATTAAACTATTTATTTATCTTCCTTATCTTTTTTTTAAAAATATTACCTGGGTCTTATAATAAGTAACGGAGACAATGAGGGATATTTTACGTTGCCTAATGAATCTGTAATTAGTGATCAATTAAATCAATGTATTTTGTTTTTTTAAGTGCGCTAGTAAGAATCTCCAATTCATTTCAGTGTGTGTTTGGATTAGATTCTAAAAAATAGATATATATTCTGGAGAACTGATTCTTATAAAAGTTGATATTTTTAATTTATTTTAAAACTATAATTTTAGTAAAAAAATAGATTCTGAAAAAGAAAAGTGTTTAGAAAGCGTACACCAAAAATATTGTTTTGTTCAAAAAATTGATAGTGAAAAAGTGGGTGTTTGAGTAGGCTTTTTCTCATGGTTTTGTCACCAAATCTAAACCAAACACACAGCTACAGGTGTTGAAGTTCAAGACCAATTTTTCTCGTAAAAGCTCATTTTAGAGAGAGAGTGAGGGAGTGTGTTAAAAGCCAAGAACCCATTAGTACTCCTCACTCCATAGCGTCTGTCTGAAATACTATATCCTGTTAGCTATGAGCTTCAGAAGAAGCTCTTTAACAATACAAGGAATATCATCACTCGGTTTATTATATATAACCATGTTTTTCGAGAGACCAAATCTCGAGCCAACTAGTTAGTTTGAAGTGCTCGCATGTGTGGAAATTGTTTACATGTTGGCCAACGCCTGTCTCTTTCATAATTTTCACCATAGCTGCGCTTGTCTTCATTCCAAAAGCTCTGAGCAAAACAAAAGATTTTATAAAACGTGAGTAAAGCAAACCCAAGGATTTTAACAAAAGATTTCATTACGTGGTCTTTGAACACTTTGAGAATCGCTTACGTTTCTATTGCAGACTTGTAGTGCCTCATCCATCTCACGTCCGATGACAAAACCTCCTCTCGTTGATCAAATCTACTCAAAAACCAGAACCAATGATAGAGCAGCCAACATGATAAACAACTTATTAACTAATTAAAAATGGAATTGTGTGTGTGTAGATCTACCACTAGTCTCACAACAGAGAGGAAAAAAAAGGTTCCTGAACTCAAAGCCAACACTTAATTAATCAACCAGAAGTGCATCTTACGGAGCAATTATAGATGTAATGTCTTCAATTACCCAGTGATCAAGAGCAATAACCAACTTCGTTTAAGCAGTCCTAAATCCATCTAACTAAAATTACTTATGACACCTTGAACAATGGGTTCCACCACACTCGGCGGTAACAATTGGTCGAGATAATCACATCCTATGAATGTAAGAAATGGATGAGGATTTGGATTTGGTAACTGGGAATGACCATAAATCTGGAGATTCAGGGCAAGGAAGAGAGGAAACCTCGAAAATGTGGAAGAAAGCATCCATCAACGATCCAGATATGAACTGTATATCTCCGATGATTCAGTATTTCATCACCAAAAGGAGATCAACTTTCGGATCTGAAGAATTACTGTTAAACAATGGATTTCACTTTTTTGACTGAGACACCCTCATGTAAAGTTAAGGGGGCTGTTCGGTTTGAAGGAAGTGGAGGGAAGGAAAGGAAAGGGAATGGGAGGGTTGAATGTTTCCTAGCTTGCTTGGTTTGGTTGGAAGGGAAGGAAGGAAATATGTTTAGTAATCCTTTGTTAGGTTTACAGAGGGAAGGGAAGAGAATACTATGATTAATTTACTATTATAATTTTATTATTATTGACAAACTTATGTATAGAAATTAAAGTTTTTGAACGAACTCAAATTTTATAACGCTCAACTTTCTTTTATGTAACTCAAGTTCAATCATTTCAACTATAGTAATACCTTACTTCAAAATATTAAATTCTTAAACCAAAATCAAATTTGACCAATTAGCAACATTGTAAAACTTGAGATTTGTTACTATAAAACTTAAATTTTGTCACCTCATTGATAATAATATATTATTTCAAAAACTCGAGTTCGTTAACTAAAATTGAGTTTTGGTTCATCTTCCCCTTCTTTCACTCTCTTTTCTAAGTATTCTGAAAAATGTTAGGATGATGCTTGCATTGTGAAGTAAGGAATTTGGTTTAAAGTTGTAAACTTAAGCTTACTTGAAATGTTGGACTAAGTTTGAGCTTTCCCAACCTATAATGTTGGATTTGAGATTAATTAAAAAGGGGAGTTGCAAGCTCCATAAAGGAGAAAAATGAAGACTTGTGTCTTTGTAAGGAACGAAAGCGATTCATCAAACTAGCAATGGATTTAAGGGCCGTTGAGTTCGAAGGTGCTAAATTCGGAGGGGAATTTTGGTAGTATTCAGTGTTTTCTTAGATTCGCGATGTTGCAAGGCGCTAAATTTGTTCCAACATAGAAATTCTAACTATGGATAGCAGAGTAACATTATACTTGTCTGCTAATGGAAAATGCATGACGATGAGGAGTTTCACGACAGCTGCATATGTATATGTTGAACCAAATCACAGACTCCCGTTGAAAGGACGAAAATGATTTGAAAGTTAGTAAAATGCTGACGACAATGTAGAGAACATTCCCAAGTGAAGATAAATCATGTAGTATGCGAATAATTGATTCAAATTTGAAGCCAATTAAGCAGAGAAGTAGCGAGAGAGGAGGGAATTACGTACTCGGCTTGTTCCTTGAAGTGAGGCATTGTTCCTTGAAGTGAACAAGGCGAGAGCTCATCGCAGTCTAAATTTACGACTCAATATCGCGAGCATCAATCTTATACCTATTTGAAAAACCTTTAAACTAAAATTTTAAAAGTGTTTTTAGTCTAAACTTTAATTTAATTTTTTTAAATAAATATATATATTTATTTAAAAGGTTTTTTAGACTAAATTATAATTTAAAATTAAAGTTTTAGATAAACTACTGAAACTAGTTTCTAGAACAGTAAAAAAATTTATAGACTACCCAATTAATATTTTACCCTTATTTTTTCTTACACACTATTTCTTCCCTTATCTTTCTTCTCCATCTTGTCTATTATCTTTTCTCTACCCTCTCCTCTCTTTATTATCCTATTTTTAATAAAATCATACAATTTCTAGTAATTTTTTAATTATAAAAATTATTTTAGTAATAACTATCAAAATACTCATTTATTTAAAATTATTTTTTTCTATAAACTCTTCTCTAAAAATTATTTTCTAAAAACTTTTTTAAAAATTATTTTTTATAAGGTTTTTTTAAACCTAAATAGGTCCTTAATATTCTTTTTAGGAGTTTCAATTCTCGGTGCCTCCTCTGCCATTTTTTGTTGTCCCATAGCACAAAAGAAGCAGCGAGAGATATTGCGGATCATCTTGGGGTCCCACAGTGGCGCGCGGCCGCCACCTAATTCACTCTCTTAAGGGTGTGTTTGGATTAGCTTTTGGAGAATAGATTCTGGAGAATAGATTATGGAGAGAATAGATTCTGGAAAGAATAGATTTTGGGAAGAATAGATTATGGAGAATAGATTCTGGGAAGAATAGATTCTGAGAATAATAGATTTTGCAAATAGAGATGTTTGGATGATTAATAGTAGAATCACTTTTTATATTAATAAATTATTAAAAAGGGTATGATTTGATTAAAGTATGAGAGAGGAGTTAGGGTAGAGAATAAATAGGAGAGAGAGAGAGGAGAGAGGAGAGAGGGAGGGGAGAGGGGAAAGAGAGGAGAGAGGAGAGAGGAGAGAGAGAGGGGAGAGAGGGGAGAGGAGAGAGAGGGGAGAGAGGGGAGAGAGTATAAGAAAAAAGTAAGGGTAAAATAGTAATTAGATAATCTATAAGCTCTTTTCCAGTTCCAAAATCTATTGAAAAATAGCTTCTTCAAAACCATGGTTTCAAACCGAGGTTTTGCCCAAAATCAATTTTAGACGAAAATGGCTGTTTGGCAAAAAATTTTACAAACCGAGGTTTTGGCCCAAAATCAATTCTGGACAAAAATTGATGTTTGTGTGAAATTTTCCCAAACTGAGATTTTGGCCAAAATTGATTCCTAGAAGTGGTTGCCAAACAGGCACTAAGAATCTAGTGGCAAGTTGACAGCGTGTGGGCATTAAAGAGAAGATTCGAACGGAAAGGAGAGCTACATGCATGTAGGATAAAATTGTCTCAAAATTGGGCATTTCTTCAAAAAATTCCGATTTAGAGGGACGTCAAAACTGGGGGAGGGAAGAGAATGGTGCTAAAATTTTGACTCTTTCTCCCAAAAATTACAAACCAAATGAGAGGAGAGGAGGGGTTCATTTTTCTTTTCTTTCTCTCTCCATCCTTCAAACTGAACATCTAGTAAAAGACGCAATATATATATATTTTTGGATATAAAAAAATTTATATAAATTTAAAACTAGTTCTCTACTAAGATTAGGGTATAGTCTTATAACTCAGAGAATATTTACAGAGAACTTACGATATTGTTTACTAAAGAAATCCTTATAATAGTAGTGAGAATCGAACTTATATTCTTATAGGGTATAAACTCATTTTTTACCATTGAATCGACTCTCATATATATATATATATATATATATATATACTTCTACCAAAATCTAGATTCGCGGCCTCTTATATAGAGAACATAAAAGCCCCTTTTGTATAACTAATATTTTTGACACTTCTAGTTTATCCGTGATTGGCCCAAACAGAACTCGGATCTCACATATTAAAAATGATGTGTCACGCAGCCAGATGTGATGGATTAAATGGAAATTTAAATTTAAAATTATTTTAATATATACTAGTAAAAAACACAGTGTGAATCTAAAATTATATTGGGTTCTTGTTTCGGTGAAGCATCATAAATTATTTATGGTACATCAAGGCATTCTGGTGTTGTTTTTATAATACTTCTAGTACCCTAATCTTAAATATAATATATCCAACACTCTAAACTATAAATAAGATTAGAGTATTATATACAATTAAAAAAATATTAAAAATTTTTGGATGCATTAAGAAATTAGCATCAAGTGATTGGTACATTATAAATAAGATTAAGTTGTTAATTGCTGTTAAAAAATAATATTAAGATGTTAAATACTATTTTAACCATATTATTTTAGTTTACCAATCTTTTTGACAAACTTATTTTACTTTACTAAAAAGAAGAAATTAACTTCAACTATATATATATATATATATATATATATGTACACATGTATATGTGATCATCACCGAGCATTTTAACCACTAGGCAACCACCATAGCCTACAAATTTTGACTAGATGGCTCACAACATGCAAATTGGACTGTTTTATCAGCTCTATTTCTCATGTTAGGACTTCATAAGAAGTCCGCTATGTTGTGTTGGTTTTGTGGGAATTTCCATAATTCTTCCATGGATATTTCATCAGCAGCAAGTGGTTTCGTGGAAAACAGGATATCCTACGTATTTCCGAATCCAAATCCTTATCAAGATAGTCCTGGACATTCAATTACTTTTCTTTGAATTCCTTCTCCTTGTTTGTGATTTGTCCTAGGTATGAGTTTCATTTCCACTCTAGTGCTCTTGCAATCGTTACACTTTGATTTCAAGTTGGCCTGTCCATATTAACAAATTAAACACGTCGTTAGCATATTGAATAGAATTAAAACCTATCATTTCTTGCACCTTACTCTACTCAAAATATACAATTAAGTGTTAATCCCTGGCATTACCTTCACGAACATATATATACTCTTATAGCATATAGGTAGAGAGAAATATTTTTATATGAATATACAATTTTATTTTTTATTTTTTATTATATTGATTTTATTTTTATAAAATATAATATATATTTAATAAAGATAAAATTAAAAAGTTATTGAATTTTATGATATAATTAATAAGATTTACATTTTTTAGTTTATATAAAATATATTGTAGATAACTTATAAATAAAAATATAAGAGTATATATATATATATATAAATACACCCGCCGACATAGTACGTCATCGTATGGATGTTGATTATATGATTATCCATTACTCACCTTTTTAGGTGTAGAAATTAACCTTCGCCTATTGGTTTGCGATAAAAAATTCATAGCGTCTAGTTTCAGTTTTATATATATATATATATATATATATACACACATACATGATTTGAATCTATTAACTGGAAAAAGAAAGAATTAGAATTTTACAGCTGGGCTCTGGCCAGGTCAAATTATGACTTTTGAGATCAGTCTATAACGTAGACATTTTGACCATGGAATATGAATCTGGGCAATAAAAATAATTAACAAATCAACACCAAATACGATGTATATGTATACAAATGACACCAAGAAATTAATGAAGTAAATAATCTTATAAGATGCCTACTCTTGCACCTCAAATATTTTTTCAATAACACTAGTCAATATTTTAAAATAATTTTTTGATGCCTCTAGCAGTTAAAATATTTTTTAAGAATTACTCAATATCTTAAATTTAATGTACTTATTACAACTAAAAAAATATTTTAAGGATAAAAATATATTTTAAAGTGTTGAAAGTATAAAAAAATATTTTAGGATATTAAGTTTTATTAAAAAATACTTTAAAATGCATGTGAGATATATATGCTACTTAACCGTATGATGTGTGTGTATATAGAGAGCATTATATATTTAATACTTTGGTCAGTTTGATTACAACACAATCCATTCTATTAAGAAAACAGAATTTGAATTTTAAACAGCTAACGTATAACAAAATAGTACCTATCGATCGCCATATATTCACCTCCACCATTGAAGTCAAACCCTTATGTGAGATTTTTTTTTCTCCAAATCACTGAAGATAGGGTTGACTTTCAAAAAAATTCATTAAATTTCGAGACGGATGATTTGACTAAATTGATTTCATAGTTCGATTGAGGGATTAAGGACTTTAAAACTAGTGTTAGCCATAGATCCTTATTTTTTCTAGTTGGATTTGTATGAACTATGAAGTTACTCAACCAATAAAATTTGAAGTCAACATACCAAATGTAAGTTCCTCTCCTCTTCTCTCAAAACATCCTTGTTTTACCCCACAAATTTATGATGTTTTTTAATCTATTGTATGGTTTTCTATATTCTATGAGCGCACACACAAACATATATATATATATATATATATATATATATATATATCATATCATGTGATTAAATTTTGACAGAATATAAACTTTATTTTCAATTTTTTATGGATATAATTCTTTTTATGGTCACAATACATTAATTACATGAAATTTTAAAATGATGTGATGACATTATTAATACGATAATAATATGTCATTGATATAGTAATGATATCTTATGCCAGCAAAATTTTAACCAGAATTATTCATAGGGTCATCATAGCTATAAGAACTAAATCTTTAAGAATAAAATCACTATAAAAGCCTTGATCCAAGTTGATCACAACGACAGAGACTAAAAGAAAAGTTACCTAGTCAGATTTTATTATATATTATATATATTCACTATGGATGGATATTGATGAAACAAGCGTACGTTGTTTCTGATAAATTAATATATTGATTTTATTTGCATGTTAGTCGTGAATATCGTTTACGAATTACATTTGTGTCTGTATCTCACATTTTTATATTACTATTAGCTACAGATGTCATCAGTTGACCCTGGATAATAATTACAATAAATAAAATAATTAGCTTCCTTACCAACCAAGTACACATTACCAGCTATCTGTAACTCGACTCCTTCTCTCAACACTTTGAATTTCTTCTTCTTCTCTAAAATCTGATTCAATTCGAAGACGATCGATGAGCACCAACACATCGGAGGCGCACGGCTCTAAGCCGTCGTTTACTGGATATGCCCATTACTCGATCGGACTATCCACTGGAATTCTCCTTCTCTTCGCATTCTTCACCGTAATCTTGTACCTCTGCTCCCGCAGAATAGCCATGAACCCGACGCAACTGTCACGAGTTCGCAACGCAAGCTTTGGCTTACACACCATTAGCATCGGAGATGCTCCGGGGACGAACCGTGGTACACAGTTTGGTGTGGATGAAGAGACGCTGAAGAGTTATCCGGTGCTGTTATACTCGGAAGTGAAGCATGGTCGGAAAGGCGGTGCCAGTGGTGGCGATTCTGCGGAGGCTACTTGTTCGATATGCTTGGGGGATTTCAGTGACAGTGAGTGGTTGAGGGAGTTGCCGGATTGTCATCACTTGTTTCACCAGAAGTGTATTGATATGTGGCTGAGGATGAACTCTTCGTGTCCGTTGTGTCGGACGTCGCGGCTTCCGACGCCAATTTCAACTCCACTTGCTCAAGTCGCTCCTCTCCCTTGGCAAGATCAGGGGCTTGAGTTTGTAAGTGTTTAATCGTGTATAGGAGTTGCCAAAATATCATTGTTATTTACTTAGAATTTGTGTGAATATAAAAATTACTTTTGAAAGAATTACTCTTAATTAATTAGACATAATAATATTTAAATTTAACTCAATCATATAGTTAGTGATATCAAAAACAAAATATTGTTCTTTTTGTTTGTAGGGTTTTCTATAATTGGAATTTTGTTGTCCAGATAATGTTAGAAAAGCCCTGCACATATATATTTGTTATTTTATTTTTCTTTAAACTTAATTAATCCCTCTATATCCTTTGCGTATGGGAGCAAATTAAAAATCCAACTCTCTCTGTGTTTTCCCCTTTCTGGCATGTGTTTGTATGTATTTTTGTGAGTTAAAAGAGAGCCCAAAATCTTCAAAAATAAATGTGAAATAAGTCTAAGTTTATACCTTATATAATATATATATATTATGCGTTAAAATAAAATAATAAGTAGAAAAATAAAGGCAAATAATAATTTTAAATATAATTTATATGGTGTTATATCGATGTCTCTCAACATATAAATGCATAAAGGAGGCATAAATGGACGAACGTATTACTGTCACACATATAATATAAATGTCCAAGTTTATGCAAGTTGAGAGGGTATAGAGAGATGATTTCGAGGTCTTTGGGAGGGTCTCAGCCATCATCGCCTGCGACGGAGAAGGATGAGGGAGTAACAAAGACTATAGAGTATGGATAATGCATAAGCCTACTGCACTGTGTCTTCATTGTGGTAGGGCGCCACTAGAGATTCTTGTGAGAGGAAAATAATTGATGAGGAAGGGGAAGGTCGACGCGGGTCAACGTGATGAGATGGTTAGTGATTGTACAAAGAATGCATCAATCAATCTATCCTCTAAAATGGGTAGAGGAAGACCAAAAATAATACTAAATAAAATTATTAAGTGAGAGTTTTTTATTAACCATTGATTTGATTATTTGTTTGTTCATAAAGCTCATAATAATACCGTGAGATCTATATACGTATAGCTATATCTGTGTGTATAAGAAGCCAAAGTGTGTGGTATAGAAATTGTGACATACTAATTAATTTCATTTTTTAAGCTAAATTATTATATGGTTGTATAAAGTGCTAGTTTGGTTTTGCATTGGATCAATGCATTCTCAGACAAGCTAGGTAGAGTTGTTTTAATTAATGGATCATTTCTTTTATGGGAAGAGCTAATCAATTTGTTTTTTGTGTGGGCAAATCTTTTAAAAAGATTCTGAAAAATACAAAAAAGACAATTTGAATACCTAAATATTGATAAGCCCACAAAAGTTTTATGACCCAATGTGGAATAGAAAAGACAGAGAGAACCCTCATTCCGCGCTTTCGCCAATCTCAGACCTAGCTCCTTGTGATTTTCTTCTTCTTCGCCAATCTCAAACCTCGCTCTTTGCGCTCTTCCTCTTCTTCTGCTGTTCCTCCTCCCCCCTCCTCTTCTTCCTCACCACCACCCTAATCTTAGACAAACGAGAGAATCTTTCGGAAGCTTTGAAACTGAAACATAAGAGAGGTTAGGGGGCTCAGTCGGTCACGTAGAGAAAACGATACCAACTCCTGGCTCTCTCACTCACCGCGCTCCTCCCTATCACCACCGCAATCCTCCTCGCCATCGTCGCTCGGGTCGCCGGCACTAGTGTTGGCAGTGGTCTCCGATCCTCGGCACGGCTCTCTCTCACTCTCTCTGTGGCTGTCTTTGGCTGATTTTACTGAGATCTTTTATAAAAGTTGAAGGGGTTTTATGGACAAAACTGAACACTATGGTATTTTTTTGCAAAAGCTCTAAAACTGAAACGGTTACTAGTATGAGATCTTGTAAGCATGGGAGTGTTCCCGATTTTATAATCGTGAAGAGATATTGTGAATAAATGGTATTTAACAGAACTTTGAGAAACCTTTTAAGCATGTGTTTAACATTTGCCTGAGCTTTTTTGGAGCCTGGAATGCCTGATATGGCGTCTCCTTATCAATGGGAAAAGTAGAGATGGTTGGGAGGAGAGAGGATGGGTATTTTTGTCATTTTAATCTAAAATTCAAAATTTAAAATTGGGTCATAACACTTATGTAGACTTATCAATATTTAGGTACCTAAATTATTATTATTTTTTACATTTTTTAGAGTCTTTTTAAGAGATTTTTCCTTTTATTTTGCCCCAAACTCATTTTAAAATATCAAACTCTTGTTCTGAAAGTGTTTCTCAAATGAAACTTGTTAGACATTGAAAAAGAAATCAGTTTTATTGAACAAACAATAAATCATTGGATATATTTTTTTTTCTCAACTATCATTTAATATACTCTAATAATTTGGATTGATTAAGAAAACAATAAAATTCAGTTAATTATAATAAATATAATTTAATCTCCATAAAATATCCATATATAAATATTATACTATTTCGATTCTAAATATAAGAGGTAGCTGATTTGTTTGGATAAATTAATAAAATAAAATAAATTAATTAATTATAATTAATATAAGAGTTAATTGACTAACTAAGATGATTAAGAAGTACTATCTCCTGTTATAATCATAAAAGCTAGTTGACTTTTTTTGTAGATCTATGAAGTAAAATAAATCAGTTAATTATAACTAATATAAAAGTTAATTAAATAATTTGGATAGATTGAAGAGTATATATATGAATTTATGTTGAGGGATTATATTTAATCATAATTAACTAATTTATTGACCTTCCTAAATCTATTCAAAAAAGTCAATTGGCTCTTATAATTAAGATTAAATTGAGAATATAATATGAATTTATCTTAAAGAGTTAGATTTAGTCATAATTAATTATTTATTTAGTTTTCTTAATCTCTCAAAAAAATATATTATATATTATATTTAAGGTTTAAGGAGTATTATGTATTAATTTATAAGAAAGATAGAATAATTTACAAAAAATAACAAAATATGAGAAATAAATTAAAGTGAATTAAGATTTTTATATTATAAATAAATTTAACAATTTAATTAACTCCTATATTATTAAAAACCAGAGCTATGTTGTTTCCTTTACAGGAATGCTTGAAGTCATCGTCGTTGACTTCTCTTGCACATCACCTGCATGGTAATTAAATTCATTCTCTCATACCACAAAATACATCATTTTTTTATATTTTTTATTATCTGGTATCTAGTACCTTTTATATATTATATTACTAGTTATTCCAACAATCAACTAATTTAGATCGCGCACTTATATAATCTTTTAAGTAGCAAGTTCTTCTAACAAAATTTAATGCTGCTAAATAAACATGGTAATTATTTTCAAGAACAATATTTGATATCTAATAACTTACAAATTCAAATATTTTATTATTACTTTATATTCTTAATATAAAAGTTAGATAGCTAATTTAAGTAGATTAAGAAAGTTATTAGATAATTAATTTAGGTAGATTAAAAAAGTTAATTATATTAGTTATTTGTAATAAATATTATTTACTTTTTTAAAAATATTATCTTTTATCGTGACTACTCTTAAATAGAAACCTCTTAATATATATAATTAATAAGGATATTTTAATAAAAAATTATAAATTTGGGGATAAAATATATTGATATTTTATATTTAGAACTAAATTCAATCTCTAATTAACTCTTATATTAAATATTGTAAGGAGTGTTTTTTTATACAAATCTCATTGTAACTCCAACCTTTAATTTGTTTTAAGAAATTATATTAATCTAAAGAATAATTTATAAAAATATTTTAAAATTGTAGATATTTTAGAGATCCTAAAATCATTGTTAAATTAGAGATTTAAGAAATATTACCGCTACATTTAAAAAAAATCCAAAAATTACTTCAAACAATAATTTTATTAAATTTCTGTAATATTTTTTTTCAAAATTAAACATGAATCCCTGAAAAAAAATTTGGCGAAAATTTTGACATAAAAAAATAGTCATGATTCTAAAGGTTCTTTAATTTGACATATGTATTTCAATTGCTAGACATAATTTTTCCATAGAACTCATTAAATTGAGTTAGAAATTTTTCCCTAATGGAAAAATTGCTAAAATAAGTCTCCATTATAAAATGTATTGGTCAAAGATATTTAATGATCTAGGTCTTTGAGTGCAATTTCCATGGGTGCAATTCTTCTAAAACTGTTTATAATATTATTTATATAAAAATATCTTTTATTTTATATATAGTTTAAGATATGTTACTTACAATAATAACTTATATCTATTAAATATGAGTTATACATGAGTATTTAAATAAATTTTAAGCATTTTAAACAATAAATATTATACTAGGAAATATTTTATTAGCAATTTCTCCTTTTAACATTTGAATCTTTAAATGCATTTTTTTATTAAAAAAAAAGAGAAAGAAACAAAGTGTGGAAAACAAGAAATGGTTGACCTATAGCTTCCATGAATTCCCAAAGATCCATCCTCAATCGCTAGTCTGGCCTTATTATTTGCCGATGAACCTCAACAGCAGCGCCGTTGCATTCACCTTTGGTATCATCTTTCTAATCCTATCCATCTGTTTAGCCTGCCTCCGCCTTCCCCAGCTCTCCGGCAACCCCGCCCTGTTCAATTTCCTTCCTCGTTCTCCTGATGGTTCTACCGCCGGCAGCGCCGCCGTGAATCTCACCGTAGCAGAACGTGGGCTCGATGACTCCACTATCAACACCTTACCCAAGCTCTCCTACTGTGAGATGAAGAAAAGCTCTTATAACAACATTGAAGATCCTTCTAATAATTCTTCTTCTTGTTCCATCTGCTTAGAGGATTATAAGGAAGACGACATGTTAAGGTTGCTTCCTGATTGTGGCCATGTTTATCATCTTCGTTGTGTTGACCGGTGGCTCAAGTTACACAACACTTGCCCTATCTGTCGAACTCAAATCTCCTCTTCTTCGTCTGTTAAAGCTCACGGCGATGATCGCTCAAATAACTCCGTCGACGGCCGGGACATAGTTTGATCGGTCATCATTGGTCGACGTTTTGTATCGTAGATTAAAAGACCGAGTGAAATGTATCGGATTGAATGAATATTCACCATGTTTTCTGTTTGTATATGATTGTATTTGCTGTTCTTATATGCATTTATCGGAATTTTCCAGTTGAATTAATCTTTCCTATCATATACTTATCTTTTTAATTTCTGGGTCATTATCCTTATTGCATAAACTAATTGTACGCGCATTTATTTGTTCAGAGAAAGTCATACCAAAGAATTCTTGTGAAATTTATGTTTCATCTCTACGTTCATACTTAATTAATTCATAATATATATAATTAATTTGTATCTGTTTGGGGATAGGAAATATCTGAGTTATCTTATGATTAATATAATGTGTTTACTGACAGTAGGAGAGCATAATATATAGTTTCTTACAACCCAAATTTATCGCTGAAAAATAAATAGATAAACACATCAAAAGAGGTGAAACAAATAGTGAATATAGGCTATGTTTCTATATACTCTTCTAATCTTATTTATAAAATACTTTTAATATATTTTACATAAATTAAAAAAACTTTAAAATTTATTAACTCCATCTTAAAATTCAATAACTTTATAGCTTCATCCCTATTTAATATATATTATATCCCATAAAAATAAAATTAACACAAAAATAAATGAATAGTAAAATTATACATTCACGTCAAAATTTAGGACCAAAATTTTTCTTCTCTCTCTATATTATAAATAAGACTAGGGAGGATGTCACTTATAGTAAAAAGTTTGTTTCTAAATATAAATAATTTGTAGGATAATTAATAATTTTTTTCTTAATTTTACATCTATTGAATAAAATAAATTTATAGGGTAATTAACGAACTATTCTTTCAATAATCTTTCTTTAATAAGGGAAAGTGTGAACAATTTTATCAATTTAATACACCAGAATTGGGGTATAAATAACTTATATATAAGAACATGGCCACCATATATATATATGTATGATTGTATATATATTGGGTTGGGACCTGCATTTTCTTCTCGAGGCGGCCTGGATTCTAAATGAACATATATGAGTAGGAGTTTGAGCGGTGTATAGAATTATTTGAGGTGGTTCAGGCATGTACAAAAAATATTATTAAAGAGTTGATAAAAATGATAGATTATGCAGTATGAAATTGGCCAAAAGGAGATAAAAGAAGACCGAAGATAATTTTCAATAGAATTATTGAATATGATATTTTATCAATAATTTATCTAAAAATTTAGTTATTAATAAATTATAATAACGATTATATCTAAATATTTGTTTCAGCAAAATCAATGACATGTACGTGTCCATTTCCTTTGGATTTTCTCAAAAGGGCGTTTAGAAATTTACGAGAATTCACTAGTTATGACTGAAAAAGCTTATAACACATTTATATATATACCCTCAAAGGTTCGTCTTATTCACGGAATATTTACTTCTGTCTGTTGTTTTTACTCTCTTTGTATAAGAGCTGTGGGACATTCAAAACGTGTTAATAACATAATCAAAAGTGAGAAACTATAGATTTGGATACATCTTACAGGCCCAAAAATTAACATTGATCATAACGACGTATAATTAGTTGGCTTTATTTGGTTAGCACATTAGAAAGTAAAAAAATTAATCCAGTATAGGGGAATAACTATAAAGTCTTAAGGAAATGAATTAATTATCTAAAATCTAATAATAATTGAGAAGTATATAATAATAAATTTAAGTATAAAAAATAACAAGTATATATTTTTTATTTGCCACTCAAATTTTTTTGTTAAAGAAAATTCGTCTTTTTATAATTATAATAAATTGATCATAAATTTTTAAAATTTTATATGATTTAATACTAATTTTTTGGAGTTGGGTGTAATTTCCCTTAGATTTTATTCAGATAGATCGGGTGTCTAAATTGATAGAGAAAGAGAGAGATCTTGCAGAATCCTCTCCCATCAAATGATCTCTATTTCATTCGTTTATCCAAAATCAAAGCTAAGTGAAGTTTTACTTTTGGGTTTATAAGAGAGGGCTAGCTAGAGCCTGAAATTACCTGGAATTAAAATGGGGAAATTTAATCACATCACTCTTTATTTAATCACATACACTATTTATAGTCCATAGATGAAACATATAGGTATCTAAAACAGACAATTTACATAAACCATCCTTTGCTATAGTGTCAGCCACACAATTCTCATAATCTTGCAATATGTTTCAAAGGCAAGTCCCAACTATATGTCACCAATTCTTGATCTAAAGAATAACAAAGCTATAGGTATCAATAGTGTATTGGATGAGAAGCATGTCAATCAAGTTCTTAGAGTTAGACTTAAAAATAATTTTTTTAAATCCCTATATTCTTAAACTGAGCTAGAGTCTTTTAAAAATAGCATACTCTTCACTATAACTATCCAGCGCATGAGACTTAAACTGGGTTAGAGTCTTTTAAAAATAGCATACTCTTCACTATAACTATCCAGCGCATGAGAAAACCTAGCTATCCATTGTTTGGCATGTCTCTTATAAGTCAACCACATCTAACTTTGTTTTCAGTAGATGAGGACATCATTTTATAGCAATCGGATGAAAGTGAAAGTATTTTTTATTGGTGTTAAGTATAGGTATATTGTAATTTTATCCAAGATATTGTTAGGTACTAAATATAAATATTTCTTCTAGTAGAGATTTGAATATTAATTTATTACGTTGTAAGAGATTATATCATTATGTTTTTTTTTGTATAAAAACTTTTAGAAAATGGTTGGGCTCACATATGATATAAGGGTAAGGTGAAGTCTCTCTTCTTCCTAAACTATACTAATATCAGGAAAAGTGAATCATCTATTATCCTCAGATATAAATCTAAACACTCAGGAATTAGGATACCTTTCTAAGTACCGTGACTTGAACCACAATAAAATATTATTCCCTAGAGATCAAATACGCTCTAAATATTCATATGTATAATCCCTTTAAACTAGTTAAAGTGATTTTTTTTAGATAGACTTTAACATCAATTTTTTTGGTACAAATTTTTTTAGAAAGAGGTTGGGCTTATCTACGATCCAAGGATAGTGTGAAGTCTCCCTTCTTTCTAGGCGATACCAATATCAGGCAGGGCGAGTCATCTATTACTTTCAGGTGTAAACTTAAGTATCTAGGAATTAGGATATCTTCCCAAGTATCACAACTAGAATCACAATAAAATTATACTCTTTTAAGATTCGAATACGCTTAACATCATCAATTGAATGAATATAAGTGGCATGGATCATTGGAGATCCTTGACTGGCCCACTAGGCCCATTACTAAGATTGTTTGGCAATATGCAAACGCATCAATACAATCTTCATTCGGCCTTATAGCTATGATCTGCTTCATTTCCTCGAAGGATGACCACTTCACATAAAAATTAGTATCATTTTATTATAATTTTAATAATAATATTTAAAAAAATATTTTAATTTTTAAATATATAAATTAATATTTAAGGATAATTAATAATTTATCCTATTCAATATAGATTTTATCCTATTTTTATATTGCGAATGAGCTCAATTTTTTTTAAATTTTTATATAAAAAAAGAAAAATTATCCTGACACCAGGTCATGATTATTAAAAAAAAGGATATTAGATCATGAACAACCTCTGTAGCCTACCGAATCCATCTCTAATCACAGCCTGAGATATTTCTTGGAATATAATTGTTTGATATTTCTTGTGTATTTAACTAATTTAATTAAGTTATAAAAATTAATTAAATTAATTAATATAATATATTTGTTATAAAATATTATAATTATATTTCTTAACTCTCTCTTATTATCTTAATTAATTATTATAAAAATATCAATATATATAATTTAAAAAATAATAATAAATATAAAAAATATATTTTATATTTATGATATAAGCTACAGAGATAAGGAGTATATAATATATTGAGGTCTAATTTAAATATTACTAACTAACATGTTTTAGAGTCAGAGATTTTGCATGTGATAAAGCCTGGAACATATTTTTGTTATTGACTTCGATTCCACATTTCCTTTTATTTCATGGCTTCTATTTGTGATTGCTGAATAAAAGATGTATATAATTTACAACTCCCCTTTAATATAAAATCTAATTAAAAATTTAATTTTTATTATAAATATAAGATATATATTTTATATTTATTAATTTTTTTAAAAATTATTTTTATTGATACTTTTCTAATAATAAATATAGAAAATGAAGAAAATATATTATAGAAAATAATTAAGATATTTTAAAAAATTATATTAACTAATTTATTTAATTTTATTAAATTAATTAAATATATAATATATTAAAGATGGGAGAGAACTATTTTTAAGAATTTTTTTCTTCTAATATTCATATCTCTTTAATTGTTTTTTATCCAAGAAATTAAATGACATATTATTAAACATAGGGGAAGTTCAATTTCAAACTTCATATTCAAGCAAACGCTTCTTTTTCAACTTAAACATGCCGGGACCCTGGTCGGATCTATTGAACACACAAATAAGAGATAAAAATACGTTTTCTTTTCATTTTCCCCCTCAGATCTATTTTTGCCCAGAAAGATAATATCACGAAATAATAAGCAAAATTTTAACTGATGCAAATAATATGCTAATATTCAAATAACGAAGAAAATCATTTGATTAAGCAGAGAAAGATAAAAAAGCTACGATGGGTGATTTGGGTACTTTGCCCATTTCCATGGTGGGCCTTCTTGCCGAAGTACCAACTAACATGTATATACAACAGCGAGTGCAAATTGAGAAATTCTATATGGAAATTTGATCTGAAGACAACAAACAGTTCCGATGGCGGTAATTCCTCTCGACTTCATTTCTTGTTGTTTCTGCATTACATTGCACTTCCTTCGGCATTTTGAACATGTTCTTCATTCGGATTTCGACAGGACTCATCGGGGACGACGCTCATGGATCTAATCACGGCGGACCCAACAACGGCGTCGTCTACGGCTTCAACTTCGTCTGCGGCTTCTTCTTCAGCGACAGCGGCTCCGGTAGCTCAGCCAACCGCGCTGGGCAAGCCGGCTGGGGAAAAGAAGTCCAGGAGAGCCACATTTATGCAGATCCAGACCGACACCCTAACCGTTGCCAAAGCTGCTTTAGCCCCAGTTAGGACTAATATAATGCCGCAAAAGCAGAAGAAAAAGGTCGGGAATTGCTTATCTCTCTCTTTAACAAGCTCTGGTTTGGTATATTTAATCAATAGGTTGCTCTGTTCAATTATTTAAAAGTGATCGGAGATTATCAGAGTAGTATGATAGTTGGTTTTAACTTTTAAGTTGAACAGCATCACTTATGCCCGTCGCACTTGAAGAGCTGCACAACTATTTTCTCTTGGTGAATTGGTGATAAATGTTAAAAATACTCTTGAAGCTTTTATTTGGACAAAAGGGGAAAAGATAATGGATAGCCCTGAATGGTTGATGTGTTGTGCACTTGTATTTACAGCCAGTTTCTTATTCCCAACTCGCCAGAAGTATTCATGAACTAGCTGCCACATCTGATCAAGTAAGCACGGGTACTCATGAACTGAATATCATATTTTTCTCTTGACTGAATACTCTAGTAATATATTTTGGTTTTGATGATCGTTCAATTGTAGAAAAATTCTCAGCGGCAACTGGTGCGCCATGTATTTCCAAAACTTGCTGTGTATAACTCTGTCGACCCGTCATTGGCACCTTCACTTCTCATGGTATGTCTTCAGTTCTACTTGATTTTCTTAAGATGCCATTCCTTGTGTGTCCCTGTACTCCCATGGACTATTTGTGGTGCCTTCTTGAATTAGATGGACCTACCAAAGAATTGGCTATTCTATGGGATACAGAGTATTTTCTCTTTCTGCATTTCATGGGCAAAATTGTGCTTACATAATTTATCTACCCCTGCTTTTAGTCGAATAATATATTATTATCTTTTTTCTACAGCTGAATCAGCAATGTGAAGATAGAAGTGTGCTACGGTATGTCTATTACTATCTGGCCAGAATTTTGTCTGACACTGGTGCCCAAGGTGTGGGTACAGGGGGTGGGATACCCACTCCTAACTGGGATGCCTTGGCTGACATTGATGCTGTTGGAGGTGTTACACGAGCTGATGTTGTACCTCGAATAGTAGAACAGCTTACTGCAGAAGCCAAAAATGCCGACGTTGAATGTGAGCCCCCTCATTTTGCTTGAGATGTTGACCTGATAATGAGAAACTGTTGCTTCATGGACTGTTAATCTGAAATAATTGCTCTGTAGTTGTGCATATGTTGAGTTCTGAAGATTTTGTTTATTGACATTTTTAGCTGGAAGTGAGATTGAGACATTGTTAGGAATGTATAGAGAAATGGGAATATGGATACTTTATTATTAATGGAAGGCAGAATATTGAGGATGAACAGAAGAAAATTTTTGCTTGGGAGGGGAATTAAGCCTCTGGCAATTGATAGGACAGGTTTGTCACATTGGTTAAAGTTGCTAAAATAGCAGACGGTGATACCCTTTAATATTCTGACCACGGGGCTTGGCTTTATCTATACCTTCTGTGAACTCGGGCATATTTTCCTTATAATAAACTATTCATTGTACATTAGAACATAACGAAATAAATTGTATGAATAATAGAGTACAATAGATTATCAGACAGATGGTATTTATGTGAAGTTGAATTAGATTGTTTTTTTTTTTGGCCAAAGAATTAGACCTATTCAAACATTGAAATTTCCATATATTTCATAATTGCCTGACTTTTAGAAGTTAAATGTAAATCTCCTTTTTTTGCCATGTTGAAATAGTGTTGACCCTTATTTATTTGGTTCTTTGAAGTTCATGCACGAAGATTGCAAGCTTTGAAGGCTCTTACATCTGCTCCTTCAAATCATTCTGAAATTTTATCCAGATTGTATGAAATTGTATTTGGCATATTGGACAAGGTTTGTGCTACCTATATGAATATATCTACAACTTGGCGGTTTAAAAGAATCTTTTGGAGGATACGATTTTGTTCTTAGTCCTTGCGATTTATTAGCTATAACAGACTACTTACTGTTTACAGAGAATTATGACTTTCTTTTCCTTGTTCATTTAAAGTCTCCTAGGGCTGGCTTGCCCCACTTATTTAATACTTGATCTTTTGATTTTTTTTTTAAATTTCTTCGAGGATTTTCTCTCTCGTTTTTTTGGAAATTCCTAAACTTTGTTTCATCATATTTTAGGGATAATGAAACTTCTGGTCCCTCAAGTTTGTCTCAGCTATCAATTTGGTCCCGAAGGTTTAATTTTTATCAATCAAGTCCCTAAATTCTTATTTGATCTCATATGACCAACAATGTTTTCTGAAATCTATGAAGAGGTTGCCATCCTTGAGTTAATGATTAGACCATGTGTGTTTAGGATTGTATGTCTTCAAACTATAAGGACTAATTGTGTATGGTTATGAAACATTAAGAACTTGATTAATAACAATTAAACTTTAGCTACCAAATCGATAATTGAGGCAGATTTGGGGGACTAAAAGTTTCATTATCCCCTTTTTAATCGAACAATATTTTTGACTTTGGTGTGCCCCTTGCCCCTTGGAGCATGTTAATTTTGATAAACTATTTGAACAATATTGTAAAACTAGATTGTGATCCCTTGCTTTGGATAGAGTCTAACATAACTTATAAGTTGTGAGGCTTGTTTTAAATAATTATAATTTATTTTATATATGTATGGATATGCGGATATGGATTTCACCATATCTGAAAGGGTAATGGTTAATATGTTATTTTGTTCTCTCTTGCATGCTCCTAAGATTTGGGAATTTAAGTTGCTTGAGCTTTCTTAATCTCTTTTATTATAATGTTTCAGGTGGGTGATGCACCACAAAAGCGGAAAAAAGGCATACTTGGTGCTAAAGGTGGCGATAAGGAGGTGCGCTTAACTTTGCTTCTTGTATGGGTTACTAGAAGCATCAGTTGACTTGGGATGAAGTTAGTGCAATGTGAAAACAAACCAATATCTTTGTGACTTATGAAAAGATAATAACCAATGTGATAGACAGCTTGGGAAAGTACAACAACAACAACAACAAGCCTTATCCCATTAAATGGGGTCGGCTACATGGATCATACGACGCCATTGTGCTCTATCAAAAACTAAATCCTTGGATAGGTTATTAACCAGGAGATCCCGCTCAATGACCTCTATCAAAAGCTTGGGAAAGTACATATACATAAAATAACAGTCTTATTAAGGGAAGCGAGCTGCATGTGCAGCACAATAAATGTTTTGAGGGAAGCAGGTTGTGGGGTTAAGACACGTAATGGCAGATAAGGAGGATTTCTATTGGTTAGGATGGTGGAAAATTAGGAGGCTGTGAGAGAAGCTGGGTGGCAGGCAGATTTTAGGAATCTTAGTGGAGGCTAATACTTGGGAGGAGACAGGACTTTGCTTTCTCTCCTAGCTGGATTTTTATTCAATTTATACTCATGCTGCACATTTGGTCTCTCAGCAGCAGAGTTGTCTGTCACCTTTGGAAGGTTACTAGAACTCTAGTGACTATGATTGGTTGTTTAATCCTGGGAAGACTTTAACCGATCTAGAGCCATCTTTAGAACTGATTTGGTTTCTTGGCATTGTTAATGATAAAGTCATAACTTGTTGCTATAAGGAAAGAAGTTTGCTTTTAAACATTTAGAGTTTGAATTGTGTCATATGATTCACTATCCCCTTCCTATAAAGGTTTTATTTTGTCCCTATCTTGTGTATCCATTCTTTAGGATTAGACCTAAGACTATTGCAATCTTGAGTGGAAGGAAACCAAGTTGGAGGAAGTGAGAGCCATACAGAAGAATGAAACTTGAGAATTGTGTAATCTACCTTTTGAAAGAGGGCAGTAAATCATATTGATTGAAAAATTTGTAGCATGATTAATTGAAAAATAGTCTTTAGGATTAGACCTAAGACTATTGCAATCTTGAGTGGAAGGAAACCAAGTTGGAGGAAGTGAGAGCCATAAGGAAGAATGAAACTTGAGAATTGTGTAATCTACCTTTTGAAAGAGGGCAGTAAATCATATTGATTGAAAAATTTGTAGCACGATTAATTGCAAAGGGATTTACTTAAACCTATAATGTGGATTACCACGAATCCTTTATTTGGTCAGATGAATTTAATTGCGTTTTGCTTAACATTCCTAAACTTGATTAGCACATCTAGATTTGAAGAATGGTTTTTCACATGGATGTTTATCAGTTATGTGGAGAGATTCATGCCCTATTAAGTGGGAGGAAGGTTTGTTTTTTGAAGAAAACTCAATATCACTCAAAACTATTGCCTAGGTCATGGTTTGACAGTTTCATTAAGGATATTGAAGAACTGTAGAGTATGGAGAGAATGCTTAGCGGTAATACATCTAGATAGAAAGTAACTTGATGGAGAACAATGAGGAAAAACAGGGAGAAATGGAGAGATAAAATGTAAATGGGGAAGAATTGTGGCAGAAAGAGGCATAGAGGGAGAAGAGAGAGATTGGGAGAGAATGGCAGAAAATAATTACACTCAATTTCAATTCATCAAAAGTCAAACAATGAAAATAACCTAGGGTTATGTATTGAGCTCCAAACACAATAATAATAGCAACATAAAACTAAAATAAAAGAAAACCTAACTTATAGAAAAAGTAAAAGAACCTAATTAAAATGAACTTACCAAAATATAGAAATCACTAAAAATAAAAGTTACTAAAAAAAATAAATTTAATTTAAATCTCCTTTGCCTAGGGTAAATTCTTCTCCAATTTTCCATCATAACTTGATAAAGTAACTGTTAACTTCATTCTGCTTGTTCCTTTTTATGAAAGACTGGGCAGTAGCTGTTATTTAAAGTTGCTTGATTGTTTTAGCGTTCTCTAAACCTCATTTCTAATCAACTTGCTCAATTATTCTTTTTGTATGATTTGCGCAATGATTTGTTTTAGCTTTAAGTTTTTTTATTCTCATAACCATTTAATCCCAAGCAATAAATCTTCTTTTATTAAAGATGTTCGTTCAACTTAATGTCTGCATATTTGCTTATTTCTCGTGTCTGAATAATCTTGATTATAGTCTATCATCCGAAGCAATCTACAATATTCTGCGCTGAGTGCTTTGAGAAGACTTCCTTTGGATCCTGGAAATCCAGCATTTTTGCATCGTGCTGTACAAGGGTAAGTTACTTGGATGCTCATGTATTTGACTTGTAGAACTTTTGCTTTGCAACATAAAGATAAGTATCATTCTTTTTATCATTTATATGAAGTGTGATATACTGGCATAGTTGTCAACAGCATGTGGCACAGTATTGCCGCTGCCGCAGGGGTTCTTGTACATGGCAAACTAAAGTATGCCGTATATAATTATACAATCTATAATTAAGATAAAAGACTTGTATGATAACGTGTGATCTAAAAATAAAAGTAATGCATCTATTTGAAAACTAATATGGAGAGGGAGTTCTGGTATTGATTTTTCCTTTCTCCTTGCTGATTTATAGTTTCCAGTACTAAACAGACTTGACTGTAGGATTTCATTTGCTGATCCTATTGCTGTGAGGCATTCGTTGGAAATTGTTTCTGAGCTAGCTGCAATGGACCCTTATGCTGTTGCAATGGCCTTAGGTATCTTAGCGAATATTGAGAATCATTCTCCATTTCAATGATATTTTGGGATTTTTTTTTTCACAATGTAATTTTGGAATAAAGTTTCCTCCTCACCTCAACTGCTGAATCTAATATTTCTTGGGTAATTTTTTGCAGGGAATCATGTGCAGCCTGGAGGTATGTTGAATGAATATTCCTCAAAACTTCATTTTCTTGTTCTCTTGCATTCATGAGGTTCCAATGCTCATTGAATCAAATACATAAAACAGAAGTTTTTTTAAGGCCATGTTCTTCATAGTTTGAAGTTGGTGCAATGAATTACATCATTTACTTTATGTTTTCTATGTCCCACATTTTACTCGTTTGTTTTTAACCTACAATTTTCCTTTGGAAAAAAAAGGAAGGTTAAATTTGAAATTGAATGAGATGCTTTTTTCGGTCAGTAGAATACTTTAAAGCTAGAAAACTGCATCACCATTGTCCCATGATTTTTATGTTGGTGGTGTACATGGTAGAATTCCTGATTGATATGCCTTATCAAGTTATATTCTGGGTTACAGGATTTTCTTCCTGTCCTAAAGGCTATCTGATAAACCGTCCTAGTTGTGGATCCCAAGAATAAATATAATTCCTTATGTAAGGATTTTTTAGTCTTGTGGTCCTGGTGAAAATGGAGAACTCACCTATCCTGTGATAACATTCAAAACTCTTGAAGCATATAGTTTACAAGAAATTCAGAGACTTCCGTTTCTTTATTGAGTCGTTTTTCTGCTTGTGTGCTTAATTAGGGGTAAATCCTCGTGGAATTTAATGACTACGCTTTCATTCCACCACAATTAAATTGTTTTGTCCGGGTTGTTTTGCTGTATTTTGTAGGTGCTTTACAAGATGTTCTTCATTTGCATGATGTTCTTGCAAGAGTTTCTCTAGCCAGGCTGTGCTACACTATATCTAGAGCTCGAGCATTAGATGGTTGGTGTCTTCAAAAGCTTCAGTTGTTTGAGGAGAGCTGATTCCTATGAAATTTGGGATGATTTAATTTCTATTTTACTTGCTTGCACAGAGAGACCAGATATCAGATCTCAGTTCAATTCAGTGCTCTATCAACTTCTTTTGGATCCCAGCGAAAGAGTCTGTTTTGAAGCAATTTTATGTGTACTGGGAAAATATGATAACACTGAGAGGTGTGGTTTATGTTCAATAAATTTTATCTACTTACCCTCCTATATCATCATATTTTGATCTTTCTTAGGTTATGTTCTAGCATCAATGTTAGAGTTATGCTATCAACCTACTGCTGTAACGATTGGATTTCCCCCATTTTTAGGACTGAAGAGCGAGCTGCTGGGTGGTATCGTTTGACTAGGGAGATTCTCAAGTTACCCGAAGAATCATCAAAGGAAGGTTCAAAAGATAAATCTCAAAAGACTAAACGTCCACAACCCCTTATAAAACTTGTAATGAGAAGGTTCTGAAAACTTGTTTATGCACTTGTTCATACTTGTCTAATGCTTACTGTTGAATGGCATCTTATCTGTCGTTTGCTGCTTTTCTCTAGGCTGGAGAGTTCTTTCCGTAGCTTCTCTAGACCTGTGCTTCATGCGGCAGCTAGAGTAGTTAAAGAGATGGGTAAAAGTCGGGCTGCTGCATTTGCTTTGGGCTTACAGGATATTGACGAAGGAGCTCATGTTAATACATATGCAGAGGCTACAGATGTTCGTGATGCAGATGAAACTGCACATCCTGAAAGTAATCTTTATTATTAACATTACTCGTTTAGTAGTGCATGTTATGCATAACATTATTATTGAATTTTTTGGCAATCCGATGACAACTATGTAGCAAGGGGTTTGTGATCCTTGAGTTTTAATATTCTTACTTGATGTCCCTATAGTTATGTCTTGCGTTTTTGTTCTTTGCTTCTAAAAGTTGACCCTATTGCTCAATTATTCTGTTCAGATGAGATTTTGGATGGTGTTCGCCTTGTTCTAAAAGAAGTTAATTAGGTTAGTGGGAATAAAAAGGGGCTAAAAGTAAGTGGGAGACAGGCAGATAATCGAAGTGCTAGAGTATTTTTCTTTGCTTTTGGTGGAATCCCTGGTTTTTCTTCTAAGGGTTATTTAGCAGTTGAGAAGTACTTTAGAGTCGAAGGGTTTCCGTCTGAGTAGAAGTAAGACTGAATATATGCATTGTAATTTTGATAAGAGGCAAGTTAGAAGTAACTTGGAGGTCAAATTGGGAGATCAAGTTATTCCACAAATAGATAAGTTCAAATATTTGGGATCAATTATACAGAAGGACGGTGAAATTTTGGAAGATGTTCATCATAGAATTCAGGCCGGGTGGTTTAAATGGAGAAAGGCTACTGGGGTTATATGTGATCGAAAAGTACCAGATAAAGTAAAAGGAAAGTTTTATCGCACTGCTATAAGACCAGCAATGCTTTATGGAAGTGAATGCTGAGCTTTAAAAGGACAGCACGAGCATAAAGTTGGGGTAGCTGAGATGAGGATGTTGAGATGGATGTGTGGGCATACAAGAAAAGATAAGATTCGTAATGAACATATACGGGGAAGAGTTGGAGTGGCACCTATTGAAGAGAAAATGGTAGAGAACCGTCTTAGGTGGTTTGGACACGTGCAAAGAAGGCCAAGGGATGTGCCAGTGAAGAGGGTGGATCAAACAGTATGGACACCGGTTAAAAAGACTAGAGGAAGGCCAAAGAGAACGCTCAAAGAGGTCATTGAGCAGGATCTCCTGGTTAATAACCTATCCAAGGATTTAGTTTTTGATAGAGCACAATGGCGTCGTATGATCCATGTAGCCGACCCCATTTAATGGGATAAGGCTTGTTGTTGTTGTTGTGGTTATTTAGCAGTTACATTCCTGGAAGTGCATACAGATCTAAATAGCTCGCAGGACCCTTAATACTTCATTGGATATGCAAGTACAGTTACATGCTTTCTATTTAATACTGACCCTTAATTATATTAAAATTGTAGGATTTAATAGGGACCCTCCACTTGAGTTCTGTCTATGGCTATTTTGACCTCAAATTCTTTAGTTATTGTTACTTTGATGGGGACTTTAGTGGGATAGGGAACTCTATTGCAAAAGCTAGTTGTTGACATGGGAGAACACTCTTACATACCCTATTAAGTATCCTATACAACTCAATGTGGGACTTAGTATCCTATAGTACCAAGTTTTTGTTAGACTTAGATCATGTTTTCCTTTTTTCCCCTCTCTTGAATGCGTAAGACCAAGTGACATGACCAAGTTGATTGGTGGATAGTATTGATAAATGGGTAGTCTTTCTGTATATAGATGATCTGATTACAGACTTAGCTTCTAAATGTTAATTGTCGTAGGCATCAGAAGAACCTCATCTATATCTAATGGGACTGGTGGCAGAGATACCATTGGAGGTTTACTGGATTCGCTATTGGAAGTTGTACGGACAACTGTTGCCTGTGAATGTGTTTATGTACGGGGCATGGTAATCAACGCTTTAATCTGGATGCAAAGCCCGTATGACTCATTTGATGAGCTAGAATCTATTATTGCATCTGAACTCTCAGATCCAGCTTGGCCAGCAGCATTGTTAAATGATATATTGCTCACACTACATGCTCGTTTTAAGGTAAATGAACTTTTGGTGATGCTTGATATGTGATTCCATCACTCATGATGTTTGAAATATATTACATTAATAAGAACATACATTACAGTAAGAATGTCCCTTATTTCTGGATGACTATAACTAATCCGTTACTCCTTTGGAATTAGTTTTTTTTTTTGTGGGTGTTGTGGGGGTTGTTGCTGGAGAAAAAAAAATGCTGAAACTGCATTAGCGCTCACATATGCTTTCTGAAAGTCATTACTGTGTCACATCATCAGTATTATTTTGGATTTTGTAGAACATTGCGTAAGATCTATCTTTATGTCCTTTGGAATTCATCCATAATGTCAAGAATAATTTTGCCTCAACATGTATTTCAATTTTGGTTTGAAGGCTTCTCCAGACATGGCTGTTACTCTTCTTGAAATTGCAAGAATATTCGCTACCAAGGTTCCGGGAAAGGTTGATGCTGATGTGCTACAACTATTGTGGAAAGTAAGTTTGTTTTATCTTTTTTAACCTTGACAGGGTTTTGCAATTTTGATCTGCTTGGTACCTGCGGATCAAAGATCGATGGAATCAGTTCATTTCTGTATCTGAACATCTTTCTCACACACAAGTATTAGTACTCATAATCACATGAATGCATGCACAATTTCTGATAAATTGCTCGTTCTCTAGGTTTTCTTGATGATTTCTACTAGTATGGATGGTTGACTGGAATTATATTTTGTTTCCAGACTTGCCTTGTTGGAGCTGGTCCTGATGGGAAGCATAAAGCTTTAGAAGCTGTTACTATTGTTCTTGATCTGCCACCTCCACAACCAGGATCTATGCTTGGTCTTACTTCGGTGGACAGGGTTTCTGCATCTGACCCAAAATCTGCTCTTGCATTACAGAGACTTGTACAAGCTGCAGTAAGCATTTTGTTACGCTCAACAAGTTTTAAATTCAATCATCAATTCAAATTTGTTCGGTTTGCTGCAACCTAACATATGCTTGTAGGTATGGTTTCTTGGAGAAAATGCAAATTATGCTGCATCTGAATATGCTTGGGAATCTGCAACCCCTCCTGGTACTGCATTAATGATGTTAGATGCTGATAAAATGGTGGCTGCTGCTAGTTCTCGTAATCCTACTCTAGCTGGTGCCCTGACTCGGCTCCAGAGGTGTGCTTTCAGCGGTAGCTGGGAGGTACTATTGTCTGAGTTGTTATTCTTGTTTAGCAACTCATTTTGTTTGTTTCATAACTTGAGTAGTTTGTTCAATTCTGTAGTTGTGACCTTCGAAAATTTGTTTATCAAATCTGTTTTTCCCTTTCAGATGGTGTTTTGATAAATGAGTTTACACAATATTAAGGAATAGTATTTTGCTTTGTTAGCTTGCCACTCCAAAATAAATGTTTAATTGTTCCACTGGGAACATGCTGTGTAATTTATATATTTATGTGTTGAATGGACATACAGATTCGCATTATTGCTGCTCAGGCTCTTACAACAATGGCAATCAGATCTGGTGAGCCTTTCCGGCTGCAGATTTATGAGTTTCTGCATACTTTAGCACAGGGTGGATTGCAGTCACAGTTTTCAGATATGCACCTTAGTAATGGAGAAGATCAAGGGGCTAGTGGCACAGGCCTTGGAGTTTTATTAAGTCCTATGATAAAGGTTCTGGATGAAATGTATAGAGGACAAGATGATTTGATCAAGTGAGAGCTGTAATTTTTTTTGTTCTTGCTTCAGATATGTCTGCCTGATTATAAAATGCTCATGTATTTTCTGCTTATATATAGGGAGATACGCAATCATGACAACGCTAAGAAAGAATGGACTGATGATGAACTGAAGAAACTATATGAAACCCATGAAAGGTTATTGGACCTTGTTTCATTGTTTTGTTATGTTCCCAGAGCGAAGTATCTGCCTTTGGGCCCAATAAGGTACCATTTTGTTAAAAATGCATCAATACCTTTTTTTATGTTTTTTTATTGGGGTTAGTCTCAAATTATTTCTGTTTAAACTGAAGAAACTAGATGGGGCTTACTTTATGCAATGGAATGGTTCAGAAATCAAGATCGATTATTATTTAAAAAACTAGTACATTATTTTCTAAAGTGTATATGTTTGTTGTTTTTGTTTTTGCATTTCTTAATAGACTGTAATTTTTAGAAGCCAGACATGTAACACTTCATATTTATAGGTTCATCTATAACTCCAAAAAATTAAACATTTATTATCTTTTACTGTAACATTGTATATCTCATTGTTTAATGATGGGATATTTAAATTAGGTGGAAATACGAGATCCTCCCGAATAGAATTACAGAAAAAACCAGAGACTAAGAAATGTAACAGAGATATTTAATTTTGTATTTCTCATAGTTCAGCTGATATACTAACATAACTCCTCTTAATATTCTCCTCCCTTCCCCCACCCCTCCCAAAAAAGAAAAGTTTCCAAACCAGTATCTTGGGAAATAAGAAAGAAACAAAAACAGTCTGTGGGAATAGTTGAATCAGTTTAATGATGTATTGAGACAGGAAAATCACTGTTTTATTCAATAACTTAATGTGAAAATTTTCCTTACGTCACTTTTTGCTGAAAGCCTATTTTGTTAAATGAACATCAAGGTGGAGAACCTCTTTCTTTAGTGCTATAGATGGTACATATCAACAGTTCACTTTGTTTTAGGATGCTCAGGTTAGATGATGATACGATAGGAGGCTCTTAGCATGGTTCTCTGGTTGTATTCAAATTGTTATTTCTTGAACATGATTTGTTTTCTTTCCTGCTCCACTCTGATCTTTGCTGCTGATACTCTATATTTTGACAGTGCAAAACTCATTGACATTTATCGCACACGCCATAATATTAGTGCATCAACTGGGTTGAGTGACCCAGCTGTTGCTACTGGTATATCTGATCTCATGTATGAATCCAAACCAGCACCTATTGAGCCGGTAGATTCACTTGATGATGACCTAGTGAATGCTTGGGCAGCAAACCTTGGTGAAGATGGCTTGTGGGGAAACAATGCGCCGGCAATGAATAGGGTATGAGATGGTCAATCTTTCTGTTTTCAAAATTCTATTTTTGGTGGGGTACTGTTTTCTAACTTTATTTTGATAAAATGCATTTTTTTTATGATAACGTTTTAACATATGTAAATTTATACTTATACATATTACATAAGGCGGAAAAAAGTTATACTGGCCAGTGTCTTCGTTTTATGATTTTGTAGATATACACTAAATGGGCCTCAACTTTTTTCTTGAATGATCCTTTAACGTGAACGATTATGTGGTATTAGGTTAATGAATTTTTGGCTGGTGCTGGAACTGATGCGCCTGAAGTTGATGAGGAGAATATGATCTCTAGGCCCTCAGTTAGCTATGATGACCTGTGGGCAAAAACACTTCTAGAATCTGAAGAAGTGGAGGTAGGGATGGAGCCAAATCTTGACTATGCTCAACATAGGATGTGAGGCTGGATATTGTTTATATGACTTTGTTTAACTTTTTGTAATGACAGGAAGATGATGCAAAATCATTGGGATCATCTTCTCCAGATTCAACAGGATCAGTTGAAACTTCGATATCATCCCACTTTGGTGGAATGAACTACCCTTCACTATTCAGTTCTAAACCTTCCACTTATGGATCATCACAAACTAGGGTATATATATTATTTATTAAGAATCTATGGTTATTTTAACATCTGACTTGCCATATTTTTAGTAACAAGATATACTGCTATAGATTTTCCAGACAGGACGGATCATTATTTGCATTACCCTGCCCATTTTAATATATTTTGGGAATATATTCCTAATCTCCTGTAAGAAACCTACTTATAGAAATTTGATTTTCTATAAATTATCTATGCCAGGAGAAGGCTCAAACCAACTGGGGCGGTTCCTCATTCAGTGAGGGTCTTGGTTCTCCGGTAAGATCCCAATGTCTTTTTGATGTACCAGTCATGCTCCCTCTGATCCCATTTTCTTTGTCAATATTAAATCTAATAATCCTGTGCAGATAAGAGAGGAGCCTCCCGCATACTCATCTCCTATCATGAAAAAATATGAATCATTTGAAAACCCCTTAGCAAGCCAAAGTTTTGAGTCTCGAGATGATGATCCAGTTTCATCTGGAAATTTACGATATGGATTGGCACTTTATGACTTCACAGCAGGAGGTGATGATGAGGTGAGTGGACTCAGACTGTTAACTTTATATGGCTTAACTTCATCATGGACTAATGTGTTGCGACGTTTGTCTGTTCAATTTCTTCATTTTTTTTATCTAGAAGGTAAAATTGCAAATATTATGTGCAAGCATGGAGATAATTAGCATAATTGTTTTTCCTTGTAGTTGAGTTTAACTGCTGGAGAAGAAGTTGAGATTGAGGATGAAGTAGATGGTTGGTTTTATGTAAGTTCTGTAATTAATTTTGTCTATAATAGTGATGGAGATACAAAAAATCCCACTAGATTTTACATTTTCTATCTCTACCATGTTGCTAATATTTCTTTTACCGTTCTAAGGAAAATCTATTTCGCCTCGCTTATCTGTTCCTGCAGGTTAAGAAGAAACGCCCTGGCAGGGATGGCAAAATGGCTGGACTGGTCCCTGTTCTGTATGTTAGCCAATCATGAACTTGAATGTATGTAAAAAGAAACTTTTTGTTTTATAGTTTTTTATAGTCATACCTATTTGATGAGTTTGAGTAGTAGCATATGTGAGAATCTTTCCAGCGGCACAAACATAATGATGCTAGGGACACCATTTATCGGCTTCAGCACTGTTGTCTCCAACGAAATAGCAAATAGGTCAGTACGCTCTTCTCATACGGCAGACGTTGCTGGTGTTGTAGTACATTCTTATCAATATCTCGTCCCATTTTGTAAGTGTCATCTTTCGCTTTAATTTTTTGGAGGGGTTGCGTTTCTCATTTACCCTAGGGAGTGCAATTTTTTTTAAGGCTGTACCAAGTTTCATTTACTTTGATTTTTCTTTTCTTTTTTTGAATGAGCATATATTTCTTCTATCTTTTTGGAGAATTATTTGTACCAAGGGAGTGTAAAGTGTTCATTTTTCGCTGTTTACGTTTCTCGCCTTCCCTGTGGGGTTTGCTGACTCCCACTCCGTAAATCATGAACTTTTTTTTTTCTTTAGCGTATGTATCCTTCTACTCAAAATAATATTATTTAAAATACTGTTTAGCATTAAATATAAATATTTTTTTTCTGTATAAATTTGAGCTTCGGTTTATCAAGTGTATGAATATAGAAAATGTCAGAAAGTTACCTCTAATTATCTGGCTGAGTAGATAGCCAATAGCTATATATATATATATATATATTATATAAATAGAATCAAAACCTTTAATGTTAAATTTCATTCCTATACTGTATATGGATTTGATATGTCACGTACATGTGCATCTTGAGAATCACTTAAAACAAGTCCATTACATGTTTGACCTAACATAATGCTCACTACATCGTATTTAGTAATGCCTTGGCACCTATTGAGATATACTATTTAGAATGTATTTAAATTTTAAAAGGTATTTTTTTTTGTAGTTTTAGTTGTGGTAGAAAATATTTTAGTTTTTATATATTTAAATTTATATTTAAAGGTAATTAACAGTTCGTCTTATATAATATTAGTATTGTCTAAAAAAAGGGGTTCTATTGAACTTTTTTTACTTTTTTTTTCAAAAGTTTATGTAACAAAACAAGTAATGCTGACCTTTCGTAATGAGCAAGCACGTAAACATCTACGTTTCAAGCTAATTAAGCCGTTAAATTTTTATTTATTTATATTAACTTTTATATTATGGTCTAGAAGGAGAACTAAATTTTATATTTAACAGATATTGAATTATTTTCTTTTGTCTTAAATATATGAGTTAGACAAGAAGTTCACTCTAATCTTAAATATAATATTTTAATCTATTTTGTATAATTTTTTATTTAAAATATTCCTATTAATTATATAATAAAAAAATATTTTTAATAAACATAACTGAGGAAGATAGTTTAGAAAAATTGAGACATATTTATTATAAATATAATTAACTTAATTTTTTTAATATATGTAAATAAGTTATCTAGTTTATATATATATATATATATATATATATAAATCAATTGTATACATACATGTATAAAATATAGCATCTCAGAGAGAGAGGGAGAGAGAGAGATGGAGTAATTACTTTATCTATTCGGCAGTTTTATTATTGTGAATGCAGTCCCAGTGGGACAACAACTTGTATAACTCCCATGAGCACCAACAAACAAACAAATTACAACATTATATATCATATTAAAAGAAAAGGAGAGAGCAGTGAATTAAAAGCTAGTAATGTGATGGCTGCTATAACTGATATAAAACATTTATACACACACACACACACACACACATATGCGTTGGCTTGGTTTCAAGCTTGGTGGTAAGGGATGAGACGAACAGGGAGGCCCTTGGCAGGAATGGGCATAGGATCTACAATAATCTTCTCATCCGGAAGCAACTTTTGCCACTTGAATCTCTTAACTAAGTTGTGCATGAACACCAGAATCTCCAGACGAGCATACTCTTTTCCAGGACACATTCTGGGACCTCCTCCGAATGGCACAAATGTGTATGGTGCTGGACCATTCCCTTCGAATCTTGTCGGATCGAACTTTTCTGGTTCTGGGAAGTATTCTGCGTTCTTGTGAGTTGAATTTGCACTCCAATACAGCTGTTTTCATCAAGACACAACCACATATTCATTAGTTGCTGAAGTAACAAAAAAAATAAAAAATACTTCTCATTGTGAAATATTTAACTAATTTAATTATATTAAAGAAACTAGTTAATATGATATATTTTTTCTAAAATACCCTAATCATCTTTCTTAACTCCCACACTCCATCTCCTACTTAATTATTGTTGAAGGAGTATTAATAGAGATAATTTAAAAAAATTGATAAATATAAAAAATATATATTCTATTTAGAACTAAGATTAATTCTCTAATTAAGTTAAGTTTTATATTAAGGACTACATGAGTATTATTAAAATAATTATGTTGAGTTTATAAAGTGTATAATTAGTCCCTTAATGTTAATGATGTTAGTCTCATTAATAAAAAATACTGACTCAACAAATTTAAATAGTAACTCTATAACTCTGTCATGAGACTTGCTGAGTCAATATTTTTTGTTAATAAAACTAATGACATTAATATTAAGATATTAATTATAGACCTTATAAATTTAAGAAACTAAATTGAAATTTGATATAAATTTAAGAGACTAAGTGTGGATTTTAGCCTTCAGATTATAATGCTAAGACATATTTATAGTACCTTCCAGCCTTTTGGAATTGTGAAGCCATTGAAGATGAAGTCATTGATGGCTTCCCTGAAAGCTCCTTGAAGCGGAGGGGCGAGTCTCATGACTTCACAAGCTACGTTCCATGAGTATTTCATCTTTTGGATGTCATTCCAATTTAATAATTCTCCAGGGGCCTTTGATTTTGCAATTTCCATTTGCTCTGTATTTATTAACAAAACCATATAAGGAAAGAGAGTGAGCAAAACTCACACGGGGATTTTAATTCCTCTGAATCGACGAGAGGATCATGAAGCCCGGATATCACTGAAATATGGACTCTTTAATTCAGATTTTTTTTTAAAATATTTTTATGTATACAAAATCTAAAATAAAAACAAAATTAAAATTTCATCAGTTTTTCATAAAATAATTTTTTATTTAAAAATTATCAGTTAAAAATTTTAAATTTATATTAGCGAAACTATATATTTAGACGGGGCATGAACCCACCGCACTATAACTGAATATATAAATAGATGATAAAGGTAAAAGCCAAAGCAAGCAGTCATATTCGTGAAGTTTAATAAATGTATTAATTGTTTTGTAACATATTAAGAACTATTTAGTATTATATAAATCCACAAGAGTTTGACTCGCAAGATGTTGTGAGAATGAAAATGGACAAATTTTCTCCGGCGAACACCAAGGCAAATGATATATCCGTCAAGTAAATTAATATAAATGGCCGCAGCATATTAGTACTAAATATAAGATTTATTTTATAATATAATAAATTTTATATTTATGAGTGGAAGAGTATAACTGTAAAAACATTATTTCAATATGGTTGGGAGAAAAAATCACTCGATATATGGAGTTGTAGGTAGTAATAGGACCAATTCATTTTTGTTTCTGTTTCCTTTTTGCCGAACGATTACGCTATCATATAAAAAATAATAATTGAGATTTAAATACTACTAAGTATCTTACTCCTTTTTATAAGGTATAAATATAAAAAAATTGGTTAAAATTAGGTAAAATTATTTTGTAGGCACCTATAGTTTCTATCTACTTATAATTTTGGTACTTATGAGTTTTCCCCTTAATTAAATCTTTTAATTTTGCTAAGCTAATACTATTAACCCCTATAACCTTATTCTATTACCGTTGTTAGCCCATGTACATGAGATAATAGTACTAACAAGGTAACATTAAATGATTTAATTAATAGAGAAAACCAAATAAATACTAAATTGAAAATTGAAAGAAAATATATATATTTGTAAAATAGTTTTCCCTTAAAATTAATTAAAGACAATAAATATAAAAAAAATATAACTTATTTTTCCAATACACTTAGAGTGCGGGTGAGGGAGAGATGATGAGTAGGAAAAAGTAATGAAAAAGAGATGTAACTAGTTTAGAGTAAAAATAACAAAAATTACATTAAATGTTCATGCATATTTAGCTTTCAAAAAGCCATAGAAAAAAATTGAACTTCCTCCTGTACTTGATATAAAAATTTAATAACTTTTTTCAGATAAATTAATTAAGTTAAAAAAATCAATTAATGTTTTATCTAGTACACTAATTTTATGTCATTGATTTTCCTCATACTTCAACTTCATCAATTCTACACATCTAGGATTCATATGTATCTCATTAACTTATAATAATAAAATCTCTAGAAATAAATAAAAGAGAGATTGAAGCAAAAATTCTCACCTTGGTAGACTTGTTCATAGATGTGAGGCAACTCAGCAAGAAACTTAACTATGAAAGTGCAAGCAGCACTTGCAGTATCATGGCCTCCAATCAAGAGACCAAGAATCTTATCAGCAATATCCAATTCACTCATGAACTTTCCATTTTCATCGCTCGTCGTCAACATGTGAGACAATATATCTTGTGTTGCTGAAGCTTTTCCTTCTGCTAAATCCACCTTTCTCTGTCTTATAATCGCCAAAAGCTCCTTCCTTATAAACCTCGAAGCTTTTATGGCTTTGTTGAATGGCGTTCCCGGCAAGTCTATCGGCATTGATATGATCCCTGAAGCTAACAGATGAAACGGGTCGGCGAATCTCGCCACGTGGTTCGGATCTTCCACACTCAAGAATATACGACACGCCAGCCAGAAGGTGTATCTGAGATCCATCGTCACAACAAAGAAAAGTTATCATAAGATTCCAAAAGATCATATATCAAGAAAAGCAGACGTGACACTTGTTGAATATGTATGAATAGTAGATCAGCCACTGTAGATATAGAATCATCGGAAAAGAAAACAATCCATATAAATTTTGGATAGAGCACAATCTTGTAATCTATGTAATGGACTCCACTTCGTGGGACATGTTATTATTATTGTTCTTGCTGCTGCTCATCAATTTCAGTTAATAAGACGATGAATGATTAATATGAAATTATGAATGAATCATACCTCTTGGCCAAGGGGAAGACGGTGACCTCTTTCTTGTTCTCCCAACCTGAAGCGAAGTGTCTCTGAGCGAGGTCATCCATGATTCCGATATAACGTTGCAGAGCCTCCGGCTTCAAGAACTGAGGGAGCATCTTTCTCATCTTCTTCGCTTCTTCTTTCGAGTTCGTCTGAAGCGACGTCGGAAACACCTTGTTCACGGAGTCCGGCCACCACGCCGTCACGAGCTTGTTCTCGTTGGAGAACAAGAACTTGTTGCACGCCGGGCCACAGAACACCGCGGCCGGCTCGCCTAGAATGCAAGTCTTGAAGATTTGGGACGAGAACTCGTGCATTCGGTCCAAGATGAACTTCTCTGGATGGCCATTCCATCCAGTGGACAGAAACTCGAGGCTCTCTCCGATAACCGGGAAACCAATCTTTCCAGGCGGGAGATCGCCGCCGGTGAACATGGACTGGTGTTTGTAAAAGAGGAAGAAGAGAGAGAGAGTGACGAAAGAGACGAAGAGAAGGAGGAGGGTGAGGTAGAAATGCTCCATGATCTGAGATTTGATTTGCTATTTCTCAGAATGAGATTCTGAGATGGAAGCAATGCGTCGTGATTGCAATTTATAGCACTAAATATGTAGTGTGTGAGTTCCAAAATGACATATGGCATGCCAAAACCTTGCACGAGTCAAACAAAGCTAGCAGTTGTTTTCGTGTATTTTTTATTTTAAACAAACGTGTACCTAAACTATTTAAGAAGTCATATTTAATTATTCCCTGTTTAAAAGTAAATGAAAATGTATGAAAGAAAATCTCTAATATAATAATATTCTCTAGAATTTTAACTTTACAAGTTACTCCATTTTATACACATTAAAAGAATTAATTTAATTAATTATTTATAGTAACATACTTATTAATTTATTTACATTATTTTTATTTGTATTAAAAACTATATGCAATTAGTAAAATTGTTATTAATAAATTGTTAGCTGAAATAACAAACTATCTTATCTCATAAGAAGTTCAGATTTAAGAGATTATCATTAATTTAAATTTTATACATATTAAAATATTTTTAAAAGAAATAAAGTAAAAATAAATTCAATCAGAACTATTTAAATTCAATCTTAATACTCATAACCTCAACTCATTCCTTATAAGGTAGTGTTACAGATACATGTAGGTGAGTTCGGCGTGCTCCGAGCTACTGATGTCATTTATACACTGAATATCGGATGCTTTGAAATTCGACGCGTTTACCTTTTCTTCTCCTCAGTCATCAAGGCCTAATGAAATTGGTTGATTCCAATTAATAAAGAAAGAATTATTGGAGACTGTGTTTGTAATTTATGAAAATTTTATTAGAGGATATCCTACAAAATACCAATTTAATTATAAAATTCTAAAAAGATTTATAAATATATAAAAGGATATGTTAGTCATAAGTATCAATACAAAATTTTAATATTTATAGAGAAAGATGAAATTACCTATGAACCTAAAAGATGTGGTCAATCTTATTATTAAAATAGTTAAAATAATTATAGGTATTATTAATTTTATTATTAATATAGTCAATACCTATGCCATACTAAGTTGTCAAAATAAAATTATTAAAATTATTATACATATTATCAATTTAATTACTAAAATTGTTCATACCCAAAAACCTAATCAAATAATTTAAATCATTAACTTGTTAAAAGAAATTATTAATCTCATTATTGAAGTAGTTAAAATCATTATACATGTTATCAATTTTATTACTAGAATAGTTAATATCCACAACTTAGGGACATTTTTGTCTTTTTCCACAAGTATTGAAATATTATATTGATACTTGTGATTAATCTATCCTTTTATATACTTGCATGACTTTTTTAAAATTTCAAAATTCATATGGTATTTTATAGGGATTTCCTCGTTATATTATTCGTTTATTATATTTTAAAATTAAATTATGACAACATATCCTTGAAATTACACTACTTATAGAGAAATACTTATATACTTTAAGATTATCACATCATCTAAACTTTATCCAATCAAAATATAACAACTTAGCTGATGACTCATCTAAAAAAAATTTATGATTTATTTAATTTTTTTAAAAATATTTTAATTTAAAAAATAAAAACCTATTTAAATCAAATTAAGAGGTTTATTTTTTCTTAAAAATAAAATAAAATATTAATTATTTTATATGAGTTATCAACCAATTATAATTAAAATGTGTTAAGTTATTATATTTTGATAAAACATGATTCAGATGACATAACACTCTTAAAATATCTAAATATTTCTCCTATTTATATCAAATAAATGAGTAATTAGAATACTTGTTTTGAGGTTATATATTTATATGTTGAAAACTTTAAATTTAAATTTTTCTGAACTAAAATTTATATACGATTACTAATATACTTTGTAAATATTATATATCAATTTAAATATGAGTAATTTTCATGAAGAGAAATTTGGCTTAGCATATATTTATTTTCCCGTTCAGAGAATGTAATGAAATTAAAAAAAAAAAAACCCATAAAGTATAAATTTAAACATTTATAAGATCCTAAAATAGAAATATTAATAACTAAAAAAATCTTATAACAAATGAGTGATGTAATTACAAGTTCTAGTATAAGAATTAATAACATATTCATATTGCATATTGCCGCATTGTAGGGTTTGTTTATGATTATATTTATTCTTTATAATCTTTTAAGAATACCCCTTTCCTTTTATTTTGGGAATATAAGCCAGATTCAATGCTTTCTGGTCGCGGGAAACAACTAACGAGGATTAACAACAACTCTATTTTTTTTTCCTGGTAAACTCCATGCATTACAAGGATTTTGAAAGATTATTTATATTCTTAACAAAAATTTAACATGTGATTAATTCATTATAAATTTAAAAAATGAATAATCACCAAAAGAAATAAATAATAATGTACATGAAATGGAGGAATATGCAAAGACAAGTATCCATTGTCTTCACTGTTGACTTCCACAAAAAAAAACACCGATTTTTAGCCACAAAATTAATACGAGTAGTTTTTTTTTTGTTCACAACAAAACTACATATAATAAATTGTTTTCGAGTTTCACTCAGTATGCCGAGAGATGAATCGTAAATTAATTGTGGTTTTTTTACTCATCCAATATTTAATGTAATAACTATTTAATTAAATGAGATATATTAAATAAATTAGATAAATTAGTTAATTATAACAAATATAATATGATATCTTATCTATTTTAAATAACTCTTTATAACATTAGATACTAGTATATCAATTTATAAGTAAATTAATTTAAAAAAACAATTTGACTGATACACAAAGTGGATTAAAGTGGACCAAATTAGTTTAAAATTGGAGTATTATTTTAGTATCTTTAATCTCAAAAAAAAAAATGTGCCGGAATTTAGCTAAACTGTCACATGATTTAGTTGATATTCTTATTTTTTGTCCAAAAATATTTTTTGTATATTTAATTAAGGTATGGCTTGATCACATTAGTACTAACCAAAAACAAAAATTCTTGTTTTGCAATCAAATAAAAACTTATTATGAAAATGGATGTATTTTATCCCAAGCGTCATATTGTTTCTTGATTTCAGAAAGCATGTTCTTGATAGCTAAATTGGAGAAGTGGAATGAATCAAAGGCTGAAGACCACTCAAATTTAAAATTAGAATAGGTATATAAAAGCAGTTTTTTATACAGTTCTCTCAAATTTGAGCATCAGAAATCCCTTCTACTTTCATGTTGAAAACTACTAGAATCATGGATTAGTTTCCAAGGTTAATCCGAATATATTACACTAACTAATTAATTATGGTCATGGTTTGGTTATATTGGAAGAATTTTCAATATGTCTTTTGCATCTAGTGCTAACAAATTACATCTCCCAGTTAAATGGCCATTGATATATCGTATATAGTTAGGAAAGTAAAGTACACACGATATTATTTATAACTTAAAAATAACATAATTGGAGACAGACACTAGGTGGAACACCGGCAATAATTATATCTTTTATTATTTAGCTTAATTTCCATAGATTTTCATTAATTAACATTAATTTAATTATGTCATCGACATTTTTTTAAAAAAAAAATCTCTTATATAGATTGTTTTTTTTCTAATTTCTTTTAAAAACATCTATCCTAATTTTAAATTTATCAATATGAAATAATATATAAAAATTTGAATTATGTACATGGTAAAAAGTTTAGAATTTCACTCAAACAATTTTTTGTTTTTTACAATTGATACGCTACCTCTGGTCCTAATAATGTAGGTGTTAGTTGAACTGTGACATATCCAGCTATATTTAGCACGGAAGAAAGTATTAAATATATATAGTTTCTTTAATTCAGATTTTAGACTGTGAATAATAGAAGAAATTATTGTGGATAAAGTTTTGAATCCAAATAGTTCAATTTAAAGCAAATAAGTTAACCCAATTACAATGTTTAAAGAGATATTTTAACTTTTAAGTGTTTAAATTTACACTTGAGGGTAATTGACGGTTCGCCTTGTTCGACATTAGTTCGCCTAACAAGAAAGAAGACTTCGTATTATTATTGGATCATGAATTAACTCAATTCCTTTTAAAAAAATTTGTATAAAAAAAACAAAGTTAACCTAGTACAACTTTTGAAAATATCATTTCACTTATCATTAGAGTAATAATTAAGTAAATAATAGATATCTTCATAAAAAAACATATTAATCACTAATACAACTAATATGTTTTCCTGTGCTGCTTGCTAGCCATCTAATGCAATTATAAGCAAGTATGCAACCTAACCAACAACGTGGTAATAATCAAATAAATTCTGTGGAGATTCGAACAAGTCCAATGGCTTATTATATCCATCTTTTCATAATTTATTACGTACTATCTCCTCTATTCCTTTTTTTTTATTAGAGCCTAGGTGATGTGAGCCACCTCATGTATATTAAAAATTTAGTTAAAATTAATTAATATAATTAAAAATGTCTTCATTTTTTTTTCAAATTATTCTCATTAAGTAAAGGTAATTATGTGAATCGTCTCACATATGCATATACCACTCTAATCTTTATTATAAATTTAATATAAAAAATTTTTAATTTTAAATATAAAATTAGAGGAATATATATAGAGCAAATGGCATTATATATACAAATCCATACAACAAACTTGACTTAGTCAAATAAGATTTATTTATTTATTTATTGTTGTAGTAAAAAAAATAGCAAGGTTTCGTAAGTTGCATCGAGTTTGACAAATGGCATTACACAACATTAAGCCTTTTAAGCTTGTCGCGCTGACCCTTGACCCCATTCGATTGCTGTATTCCTTCTGATCAATAGGAACAGTTAGGTTAATGTATTTATAATTTAATGGTATGAAAACTGATCAATAAGTTGAAGGTTAGGGCTTGATCCACTTTATAACCTTACAATGTTAGTATATCATAAGTCCGATAATAAAGAGCCTTAACACAACTCACAAATAAAGTGATAGTTTATAAGTTAAATAGGTTATCCCTTTTAATAGATTAAGATTTGACTTTTCTTTTAAGGTATGTTTGACTTAATTGGTGAGAGCAAATTTTTAGTATTATATTATTTAATTTATAAAAAGAGAAAAAAATAAATATTTTTATATAGACAACTATAAAATATATAATAATTATTTTAAATATATTAAAATATATTATTAATAGAATAGTCAAAATAGGCTAAAAATTTAATTTTCTTATAAAATTCAGTAATTTTAGAGGAGAGGGAAATTCTTTTAAAAAAATTTCCTCTCTTCAAAATTTTGTGATGCAAAGAAAAAAAAGAGAGACAAATCAATCTCCTTCTCTCCTCTTCTCTCCTTTTCCCTCAAAATGCCTTGTACCAAAGACACTCTTGCTCTTATGACCATAATAATAGTGTTTTTATTAAGAGTTTGCCAACTAGAGAGGATGACGTACAAAGAGCTTAGATTAGTAGGAGAAGTGAAGTGGAGATCGAGAAGTGGCCAATAATTGGGAACGTTTCTGAGCTTTGTTCAATGTATCATACAAGAAACCATCCTCGTCCATCTTATAATTTATGATCACTACTGGCCACTCCATTATAGCCTATCACAATCAAGAACCATCGAAGTAGAAATGCTCTCTGTTCATATCTTGACTGAGCTTTCATCTTGCACGTAGTTTTTATTTTTCCTTTTGAGTTTTCAAGTACTAGCGCGTCGGACGGCCATCTTCCGGCGACCTTTATCTTCCATGGCAAAGCACAAAGGAGACACATGATTCCAAGAGAGAGAGAGTGAGAACACACCCACTCAGATGGCTGCCATATATATATTTCTAATATTTAAAAACAGCTGTATTTGAATGATTATTCGGAATTGTGCAGGCACATACATATATATATATATAAATATTTGTTTAAAAAATTTATATTATTCAATATATACTATATTCTATGAGAATAAGTGGAAGATAAAATTTTATATTCATATAAAAAATTAATTAGAAAGAATTACTTAGAAATTCTATAAAATAGAATTAGTTACTCTAAAATTTAATAACAATTAAGTAGTCTATAATAAGTCATTCAATAGAAAATAATAATATATTTATATTATCCACTTGTTATTAAGACATTTTAAATATTAAATTTTTTTCATGGAATTTTTTAATAAATAGACAAAAAATCTTCTCTTTTTAACTTATAAATAAGACTATTGTTTGATGGAATCGCGGTTAATAAAAACTAAGCCGTGGGGCAATCTGTTTCTTCTATGAGATGATGATTTGCTTCCACACAATTGGAAATTTGGAAATTGAATTTCAATTATATTAAAACCACAATTTTAAGTAAGACACAAATTAGTCATGAACTGATTCTCAATTCACGCACTTAACATCTTATCAATTGAATCAAATAAGAGTTAATTATAGTTAACAAGGTCTCAACAGACTGCTATTTATAACTGAAATTCAAGTTCCAACTCCCCAGTTTATTTGAATTGGCATCTTATATATTTCTTGCAGATTAATTAAGAAAACGTACGCATTAATTAAACCTCCATTATTTTGTTCCATCTCGTCAAGACTCTGAATGATAGGTGGTGGATTATTACTCAGGATTACTTGCCTTTAGAAGGAAAACATCAAATCAAACCAAATGTGGATTCATTGATTCATCATTAATATCTGACCTAGTAAACTATAACAAAATATACTAACAAAATGTTAGTTGAAGTAGTAACTGGTTAACTGACTTACTCCATAATAAAAAGAACACAAATTTAAATTTTAAGAAATTTACTTATTAAAAAAAGTAAAAGCTCTTTAATGTGTTCAGAAACTCGAAAGGATTAGTTTCAGCATTAAGTCTAGGCCTAAAGTCTTGGGGATAGCCCTGTAATTAAAAAAAAAAGTGAAATACATATCAATATATATATATATATATATATATATATATATATATATATATACTCTAACCTATGACATGCCCAAAGAAAGCTATCTGTCTAATTTCCGAGCTAGTCTCTAATAAACTTATTTTTTTGTCCTTTTCTTTTGTCTAATGCAACTTATTTTTCAAGTTTCATATAATAAAACTAATTGCTTATAAAGCTTAATTGTTAAGGAGGGTAAAATAGAAAAAAAACTAAATTCTCTAAATATTATTAAACTAAACTTATATTTTAGACCAAATCAAGTTTTTTTTTAAAAAAAAAAAGACCTATATTGTGGACAGATGTAACATAAATACTATAATTTGCAGGCAGAGATTTCCTTGAGATTCTTGTTATGGGGGGGGGGTGTCAACATTTGTACTTATTTTAAGGTTAACTATTCAATTTGGAGTGACATCGATTAGTATATATCGTTTGGCCAAAAACAAAACGGTAGCTATCATTAACTTGATGGGTGATGCAAGACAACTAAACTCGAACTCTTTTATTTATACCCTCGCGCATCACATTGTTTTTAAATAAATACTGGTGTATATATATATATATATATATATATATAATATAACAACTGTATGTGAGACCCAATCGTATTTTATTTTTCCAAATTATATTGTCCAAAGAAATTTCTAACTTATAATTTAAAACTATTACATTCTCTCTAAAAAAATAGAGAGAATTCTCTCAAAATTCCCAGATCGATAAGATTTATAGAATTAAGAGCAATTGAATGGAACCAAAAAAAAAAAGTGTGGAGAAGTAAATTATTTGTGGCAAAAATTACTATTAATATTTACTGGGACAAACTTTTTTACTGCTAATTAACAAAAATGGCAAAAAAAACTTAATTAACTATACCTAAGAATGAAGATAGTGCATAGTAATTAATCAAGGATAATGATATAGGTGGGCAAAGGCAAGAATGCAGGGAATATCTATATGCATGGTACCAAAAAACAAAAAAAGAAACAAACAAAGCAATAAAATGTGCATGGTTGACCTGAAAGAGCGTGTGAAACATGTACATATAATGTATGCCTTATATTCCATGCGTGGCCTGCGTGATAGTGAATGATTCCCCACCAACACCTAATTTTAATTAGTTCAAGCTCAATATTAATTATATCGCCTTTGAAAACCCATCTGTTGTCATCTCCAAACAAATTTCAAGATAAAAATATGACACGTGTTTAATTTTGCGAGAAAATAACGTAACAAGATGAAATATATACTCCCTCTTGTGCTTATTACTCCTTTTATCCTATTTATAAATTATTTTTAGTATATTTCACACAGATTAATAAAAATATTAAATCTTATTAAATATACCATAAAATTTAATAACCTTTCAACTCTACCCCTATGTAATATACATTATACTACTATAAACCAAGTCAATATACTAATAAGTGAAGGGTAAAAGGGTACATTCATATAAAAAATTTCTTTTTGCCCTATATAAATAGGACCAAAATAAATATTAATTCTCTAACCCTATAAATTAGACTAGAGGAGTATAAGACACTAACTGGCAAGTGTTTTATAAGAATAGTGTGAGAGAGTAAAAATTAACAATATGACGGAGTTTAGTGTAGTTAATAAATTTAATGTTTGTAACTTTTTGATACTTGTGAATTAATTAGAATTCACATATAATAAGCATAAGGTGGATGGAGTATATATGTACTTTGAAAAAATCTTTGTACATAATGACATTATTGACCGTATATATGTATATTACTACGTGGTGTGATTTTTCAACAGAAAAATTAAAATCAATGCCACGTATAGGTCCAAAATTAGCTTTAGTGCGTTCGGCTTAATCCACATACTCATTCTTATCTCTTACCTATAAATATATCCTCTGACGTTCTTTTGTAGATAAGATGTTTAGTTGAGTTGGTATGTCTCAAAAATTGTTCACTAGAGTAAAGTTCTCTCTCTCTCTCTCTAGTGAGTTTGACATAGTCAACAGTAACTACCCAATACCTTGTGATAGTCAAATTTAAAACCAACCAACCTAATAAGTTAAACAATCAATAATAAAGTAAATTACGGGTCATTTATGGATGATTGTGAAAAACAGGACATGTTTGGAATGGAAGAGTAACGCCAGTGAATATATACCAGATATGATTAAGCACCCAAATGCAATATTGTAAGGAAATCCTTCAAATATGGTTCCAATATGTTCAATAAGTAAATTATTCTAGTCTTATTTATAAGATATTTCTAATATATTTTATTAAAATTAAGGAAATTGAACCCCATCAATTTTATTTTAAAATTTAATAATTTTATAAATTTGTTTATATTTAATATACGCTTTATCCAAATTGTACAAAGTCCAGACAATTATAAATCAAGGGTAAAATTATGATTTACTTATTCATATAAAATAATTAATGATGTAACTTATTACCTCTATTTCTAATTATAAAATCCACTTAATTAATTTAAATAAATTAAAAAAATTAGGTAAATTAATTATAATGATTGTATGTTAATTTTTCTAAAATACCTATTTAATCATGTGTCTTTAAATTACCCTAGATAAATACCCCTCAATATGTGCAAACATATAGGGATATACATTAGACAAAAAATTATAATTTTTGAAGGCAAAATAGATTATAATTTTATATTTAAAAATAAATTTAACCTCAGTCTAACTCTTATAATTAAAAACAGAATGAGTATAAATAAAATCAAAACAATATTCTCTTTATCTCATAAATAGGATGTGAGTATGTATATATATATAAAGTGGTGCTCCATTTCTTGTTGCTTCTATGTTGATATGACTTTATGCATTGTTGAGTTGAGCAACACGTGTCTCATTATCCCATATGTGTGGGTGGGTGCTTCGTGACCGCCTTGTTGGCCAGAACCCTAGAACCATGCAATGTGTATGGATTAGTCACAGATATGGAACTGTACAAAGGATAGATCTTAATTGTCTTTCTGTTCAAAGAAGCAACGCACAATCGTTATATTTACCAAACTCATCCTTAATTATTTGTCGTAAACAACGTAATAAATCGACACATATATATCCTACGTTCAGGTCTTTGTGGTCTGGTCAATCTGCAAATACATACATATCCAATCCTACCTGCCCCTTCATCACTACGTTCGAATATTTCACACACACACACATCTGTGAGAAAACTTAATTGTGAGGATAATGATCGACGTTGACAAGCTTTCTCCAACAAGTTACCTGCATCGAAGGAAACCCTAGAAATTAAATATATATATATATATATATATATATTTCTGTCTAATTTTTCTCCAATAATATATTACTCAAAATTAATTAATAAATGCCTGGCTAGTTAGCATTTTCCTCTATACAATAAAATATTATGAAATAATGAATGAATGAATGAATGATGCTGTTGTTGTTATTGCGTCCACATCTTAGCTGTACATTTGGCACACATTAATGTTATAAGAAATTATCTGCGTGATACTTGCGGTTTTGACTTGGGAATATAACAAATCGTATCCCTCTTGCTTAGTGGTCAATCCGCGAGTTTTGCACTAAATCAAAAACTAATCTCACATTTTCTCACTATATCTGTTTTTATATTGTTTTTTTCTTAAAAATATTATTTGTGTTAAGGTTGGCACTTGGTTGGTGTTTTTACTTTAATTAAAAGAACGACGTACGATGATGATTCTTAAAAATATTATTTGTGTTAAGGTTGGCACTCGGTTGGTGTTTTTAATTTAATTAAAAGAACGACGTACGATGATGAGGTCATCAGGTTTCGGTTGAAAAATTACTATAATTAATCAAGCATGTCCATTATTGAGCTGGACACACGCACCCTTATTTCTGATATTATGTTTCCATTATTTCATACATTTTCTCATTTCTTTACATTCTTATCGATCGATCAATCTATCTGTATATAAATATAGCTTTACAATTGAATTGATTAACTAATAGGAATGAGAATGAGATCTTGAATTCGAATCTATATAAATTTAAAAAATATTTTTATGCGAGTTACATGTAAATAAGTCTGATAATAGTGTACCCTGACAAGTCAGATTCTTGACTTTATAAAGACGCTAATTTAAAGCTAATTAGTCTGAATTTCGTTTGAATAATTATTAGATTAATTTGGATTCGCTAAACCTGATGATCTAATCTGAATGTAACAGTCATGCTTATACAATAAATTAAAAGATGATTGAATAGAAAATACAAAACCCGATAGCAAAGGCAAATATAATGTTATTTAATTAATTTGGAAGAAAGTGGAGATGGCGTTGCTAACATTGTTGAGAGAAAGAACACACATGCATTCCAACAAATAAAAAGGTAAGAAACAACAAAAGAGGTGACGGTATTTTTTTAATTAATATATATATAATCCACAAGAAAAATCCACGCTTTAGAAGTTTTTTTAATATAGTTTTTTTAATTACATGCAAAATATGCAAAATTATTCTTTTCTACTCCATTTTCACTTTAAAGCAGCCTTTTTCTCCCAACAGTTTAGTCAAATAAATTATTTTTCAAAATCAGTATTTTTTAAAATATATATTTAATTTTTCCCTTTGGAAAGTTACGTCAAACGTGTGTGAATATATATATATATATATAGCTAAGGTGAAAATAAGTAAGACTTAACCCATTTAATAAAGAGTCCAAATTTTAAGTCTATTTAAAAATCTATTTGTTTAAATAGGTTAAACTCTTTTTTTTCAAAGTCTGACCTTGACCTATTTAATATTATTTTTATATATAATATATACTTTAGTCTAAATTACAACTAAATGTCCCACATGTTCCTTTCGAGCTTTAGAGAAAATTATAATTAATGACCCCAAGTTCTCTCCAATTGTTGTCACTTATCTCCTTCTATCCTTAGACTTTTAGAAAAAATACAATTAAATACCACATCTTTCTTAAGATTCCTAGGCTTTTCTTCTTTTACTCCCATCTTATTTATTTTATTTTATAATATCTCTTACAAAATAAAATTATAAAAATAAATTTTATTGAAACAATACTTTTTATCCTTATAATTAGATATGATTAGATTTAAGGGAAAAATATATAAAATAAATCAAATATATATAAAATATCTATAAATACGGTCTAATATATCTAAATCTAAAATCAATATATATTTTATCATAAAAATATTTATATTATTTATTTTAAAATATATATTTATATATTATATCAAAAAATCTATATCTATTTTATCTAAATACGATCTAATATATCTAAAATTAGTATTTATTTTTTATTCTCTCCTCTCATAGCTCCTATCATTCTCTCCTTAAAACTATATTACAATTATAGAAGTTACCATTCAGATCTTCAGATCGAAAGGAGAAAAAAAACTAAGTTCAAATGTAGTTGGGTGGTTTATTCATTGTTTCCTAGTAAGTATACATATTGTTATTTGTTAATGAAAAATTCCATTATATTTTTTGTATTTGTTTTTTTGTAATAGTAATCACTTGAATTAGAGTTTTTTTGTATATAATTACATCTTCTACTTATATGTTGAATTGGTGTATATGTGGAACATGGTGGCTCCTATATATGAAAGTATACCTTTTTTTTGTATGTTTGCTTTGTTTAGTCTTGTTTTTAAGTGGTTGCTATGTAATGTGTTGCTCTTTTTTATGCATTTAAATATATAAATAATAATTTATTAAATATGTAATTTTTTCCATTACATCTTATTAAATTATGTTTATAACTCTATATGAGAAAGATGTTGACATATTATGCCTTTAATATTATATAGGACAAGTCGTTGTATAATTTCTAATGGAAAGCAGGAACAACAATATAATTGAATTTATTCCTCCTTGAGAACCTCAATTTGAACAATAAATTAAGAAAACAACAATAATACTGTTATGGCTCAAGAATTTTTGTTTTAGTAAATCAATTTATTAAGGGTTATAGGTATATTTGTTGCGAAAAATATCAAAGGGTTGTGGTTAGCAGAGTGGTCTACATGCGGAAGGAAAACCCTAAGATCCCACGTTCGAGACCTAGCGGCTGCAGTTGGTGGGTTTTTAATTTTTTTCACACGTGAAATTACAAACATACCCTTTCCCCTTTTTCAACTCTGATGCACTGTATGTTCACCATTTCTTCCTCTGAACCTCACGGCGCAGCAGGCGACGTCTCAGCGGCAGCAGGAGGTGTGGGCAGCGGAGAAGGAGGGTCACGCTATCGGTGCCATGCCCGTCAACTTCCCCTCTGTGTAATCACCCCAGAGCTGTCAATCCTTCCTCAATGCGGTCAGTTAATTAAAGGAGCATAGGAGCGTTGGTTGGGAGAGGGATGTGAGAAAATCAGCGGGAGTGTCACTGTTCTATGCTTTTCCGTTGAGCAATTGGGTGTGTGAGAGAGGTGAAGAAAGTCTCGGGAGCAGGGGACCGTGAATGTCACTGTTCTATGCCTTAGGCGTGGTAAGCCTCTAAATTTCTTCTTTCCTTGTTACCGCTGTGCAGTGCCCTGTCTTGGGGTTCTGTGTGTGTGGAGTCATAGATATATATATATATATATATATATATATATGAATGCATTGTTGCTGAGGATCACATGAAGGTCCAGGGGATGATGTTTATGATTGAGGAACCATATGCATGCTCATTTATCTGTATTGCTATTATGAAGTGAAGAAATGTTTTGGGTGATTGATTGTTTTTCCCTGTGCTTTGTTTTTCTCTGCAATAGAGAATGTACTTATATGTAAAGTATGCTGTGAATGTGTGTGCTGTGAGGATGGTGCAGTTCTAGGCTCGTGGATACCGTAAAGATATGCTTGTGTTAATGTTATGTTGTCATTGGAATAGTTGATGAGCAGGGGATGCCGTGGGTATGCTTATATACAGGTGCAATATTTGATTTAGGAAATAAAGGCTAGGGGGTATTGTTGCGTATTTGAAAGCTAACTGGGGTGTGTTGGCATGCATTACAATTTTTATATATATGCTTATCAGGGTTGCTGTTCGGTGGGATATGTAAATGTTGGGATGATGACTTCTGGACAATCTTTGCTTGTGTGTGTGTTTGTGAAACAGAGGGAGAAAAGAAGTTAAGGTTGTGAGGAGAGCAACCTGCTTGAATTCTGATCTTGGTGTACATGAAGGATTTAAGATGCTGTGTTGTCGTGTGGTCATATTGAATAGCTATGTTTAGGGAAAAAGGGAAAGTGGTATGCATACAAAGTATGTTATTAGAACTTATGGAGAAGTTACTTCATAGTGATGATTGAGTTAAAATTTTGTAAGAATTTAAGAGTTAGCTTCAGGTTGGGATTCTTCTTCTCTGATAATAGTTTTGATGATAATTGTTGGGAATATTAAGTCATTTTAAAAATTGGGTATTAAATGTTAGCTTACTAGATACTTTATTTTGGTATATCAGGAAATTGTGAAGCGAGAAATTCTTGAAAGTTGTTTGGCTGTAACGAGTAAGGTTTGGAGTGTGGCAGGTGAGTGAATAACGTTCCCTAAAATTTACATTTTCAAATGCATTGTCATTTCAAATGATGAATTTCAAATATAGATTTCGAAAAGCAAATTTTATGAAAGTATGGTTTAAATCGTTAGAAATGATTTTCTTTTGATCGATTTACAAAAGATTACGATTATGCACGAAAATGGATAAAGAGGCTTTAGAAAAAGATTTGACAGTGAACTGATGTTATTCATGAAATATTCCTATGTGAATTGCATATGTTTTTACAGTAACTTGATTTTTGAATGTTCATGCTAGGAGTTTTGAAATTCAAAGTGGCTTTATCAATGATTATGGTATTTGAAATGATCGAGATCATTACATGTGAAAAGGACCCCACGCATGATGGAAAGGTTTTAGGACGGAATACAGAACGCTGGTTGCTAACAGCAGTACTGTTAGTCCTTGGTGCACCTTGGTTACCCGAGCTCGATGGATTACACCGTGGGTTTCGTACTCGCGAAGGGTAGTGGTTGAGCTACCAGATTACACCATGGGTTTCATACTCGCGAAGGGTAGTGGTTGAGCTACCAGATTACACCATGTGTTTCGTACTCGCGAAGGGTAGTGGTTAAGCTACCAGATTTCACCGTGGGTTTCATACTCGCGAAGGTTAGTGGCCTTGAGCCACTGACAGTTAGCGGCTTCAAGCTGCCAGATTGGTTAGTTATCCTCGTGGACTGTATGTCCACGTCTGTTTTCATTCTGTTGAAGTCCTACGGAAGAATTATGGTTTTGAAAAGAATTGTTTTTAAACAGGTGGTTTGAAATAGTTATTTCAGATTATTGTTTTCCTCGAAGTACAAAGTTTACGGAACGATTTGCATCAAACTACAAAATATTACGAGATACATTTTCAGTATGATTATGCATTGTTATTTCCTCATCTTTTTAAATCATGTTTTACTTGGGACGTTATTCACGAGTAGATTATTTTCCTTCAGATAGTGCAGGTGACCATAATCCTCCGGCTGAGTAGTAAAGAGCCTCGCTGTTGATCCGAAGCATCATTTGACAACTACTACTTTTGATGTAATTATTTTCTTAACAACTTGTATTATTTTGGAAGGGGTAAAGCTCCACATAGACCTTAGAAAAGATTTTGTTTATTTTGAAAAATGTTATGGAAACTTTAAACGTTGTATTTGAAGTTTTAGGCTTTCAGAATATGAAAATATTCATATTCTGTGCCGGTCACGGTCCAAATTTCGAGACGTGACAAATACCTCTCAATAAGTAGTTTCTAGGGGTGAAGAAGATTCTAGTATCGCTAAAAGAAGTGGAGAAAAAATTCTAAGGCATTGAAAGATTTTGAATAAGTTGTACTTGCATATGGTGTCAAGAAAGCAATGTGCTTGTATTGTAAGGAGAAATTATCTACTAGTGGAAGGGGAGTTAACACTAGCTATTTTAAGAAGTATTCAGATATTTGCTTGTAATAAAAATTGTTTGTCTCTTAACAAAAAAGTAAACTACTGTACAATTTCGTACATCAAGTGAATAAAGAATTAATCCATTTATTGGTCCTAGCATTAAATATTCTAATGAAAAAAATTAGAGAAATTAGAGCTACTTCTATCATAGTGCATGAGCGTCCTTTTAGCATAATAGAAGATGAAGTTTTAATATAGGCATTTGAATATGAAAATCCAAACTTTAGAAAAGTCAGTCCTAAAATAGCAAGAAGTAACTGTCTCAAGTTATACGAGGCTGAAAAGAATACTTTAAATAATATTTTTGAAGAATGTGAGCAGGGTAAACATTACAACAGACACGTGAAAGTCAAGTCTAATTGATGCTGGTGGGAAATTATTTCATGTTAGATATTGTGCATATATTCTAAATTTGTTGGTAAAAGATGACCTTAGCACCATTAAAGATATCATTTACAATATTCGTGAAAGTGTCAGTGTCAAGTTTATAAATGCCACAGATACAAGGTTAGAATCTTTTTGTGAAGTTGTGGAGTTAAAGGGTTTGAAAGAAAATTTACTTATTCTTGATTGTCCTGCAAGAAAGAACTATATATTCTTGATATTGATGACTGCAATGAAATTCAAGCACGCATTTTTAGCTTATCATAAAAAAGAACCACATTATACTTATGCACCAGATCTTGAGTATTGAGAAAAAATTGAAAAGGTTTGGCATCTCTTGTAAGTTTTTAACGATGTCACTCATGTTATCTCAGGTAGTCTCCTAACTTGTTCATGAATGTGATGGCAATAACTATGAAAGGAAGATTTGATAAAAATTAGGGGAAATGCAACTTATTAATGGCTATTGTAAGTATTTTAGATCTAATGATCAAATTAGATGCTATTGAGATAAGCTTTCCCTTGATATATAAACTAAAAAATTAGGCTAAACGGAATGTGGAAAAGGTGAAAAGAGCATTAGATGATTTATATATTGAGTTGTATAAAGAAGACTCATTCTCTGCATATGGTGAAGTGAATACTGACCCCACTACCTTGACAAATACTAGTGCACGACAAAAAAAAATAATAGAATGTAATGAATGTTGAACATGATTCGTCAAGGCATTCAGTTCCTCCTATTAAATTAAAGTTGAAAAATCATCTTGAAGATGATCCTTATATTACTTATCTTAATTCTTCTTCATCTTTATGTGCCTTAGAGTTATGGAAAATAATAGTATAAAGTTTAAAATTTTATCTAGGATGACATCTGATATATTAGCTATCCCTATCTCAACCATGGCATCAGAATCCACATTTAATGACGGGGGAAAAGTGATTGATAATGAAGAATCTATTAAAATTCGTTTGTGTTGGGTATTTGTTTCGTTACAAATATGGGTTGAAGAGAAAATAAAATGTTTAAATATAATATTTTATAATTGTTTATTTTTATATTTCATGTTTGTTGGTTAGATTTTTGTGGACTAGTTATTTATTTAAAATTATTTTTTTATTGGGCAAGAATTATATGAAGAGGACAAGATTATATTGCAGTCATGTAGATATTGTTGTTTTGTTTAATTTTAATTTTATAGTGATATTTTTATTAATATGCAGATTATTTTATTGTCGTGTTTTAATTGGCTCATGTTTTTGGAGACTAAAATTTTATATCATATCTAATAACTATTTATGATTTATTAAAAATTAAATTTTGTTAATTATGTATATACTTTAAATAGGTTAAAAGCATATTTAATATATTCTATTTATAAATATATAAATTTTAAAATATATTAAAAATTTATATTTATGTAAATTTTATTCGGCTGACAGCGTGCTGACAGCCTCCAAAGCCTAAAATATGTGGCTTTTTAGATACCTATATTGTAAATAGGTATCTTAACAAGACTTTAGGCTTAATAGGCTTTCAATAGACTTAGACTTGAGCCAATATATATATATATACAAGCTCAGCTTTCGACACATGTTATAGGTTAAGGATTGTTTAGCTAAAACTTGACATGTTTCCATCCTTATTGTAGTAGACAAAACTCAAAAACGCCATGGGCAAACCAATGAATAATCATCGCCTTAAGCTATCCACTTCCAAAAAGTATATATGCATAATGAAAATGTTATTAAAGAATATTGTAAAATATGATTATATTATTAATATATAATATTAAGGTTTATGAACATGATAATCTCAATTAAGTCTTATATGTAGTTTTACAAGTTATGTTTTGATTGATTATATAATATTGAGAAATGGACTTTGATTTCAAATTTCATCCAAGATGGAATAGAAATTAAAAATGTAAGATTGGATGGAACATGGGACGTGTGATCCAAGAACAACATATAAGGCCCACTTTGGTACTTACTGTTTAATAGGTAGAAATCCTTTTTGATATAGAGAAATGGACTTTGATTTCAAATTTCATCCAAGATGAATAGAAATTAAAAATGTAAGATTGGATGGAACCTGGGACGTGTGATCCAAGAACAACATTTAAGGCCCACTTTGGTACTTACCCTTTCAATAGGTAGAAATCCTTTTTTATTATCCATTCTAAATTCAACTAGCGAAAGGATAAAATATATAATTATTTAAAAGATATTTAATTATTGGGAATTATTATTTTATGATAATTCTAGTTGTGATATTTAAAGAGACATCATAACTCTTAGGTACATAGATTTATGTTTGAGGGTAATAGACAGCTTGCCCTGTCAGACATTAGTATTGCCTAAGAAGAATGAAGGCTTTACGCTACCCTTAGATCAAACCCTTTTTAAAAAATTTGTATACCGCAAAAAAATATAATTCCTTTTTTATTGCGTGACAATCCATATATATTTTACATTCCTGTGATCACTGATAATTAGTACAGAACAACATTTTTTCTATTATTAATTTTTATAGAAGGACAAATATGGAAAAAAATTATTAATCAATTTTAGTTTAGTTATCATGATATTATTAATTAATAATTTTTTTATTAAGTATAAGTATCTTTCTAATAAATATAATAATATTTAAAATATTATTATATTAAATATGGATAATTAATTAATAGTTTTAAAGACTCACAACTCATGACTTAAATAGTGTTTAAAGAAATTTATACAATTTACCAAAAAAAAAGGGAGTTGAAGATGATAATAATGGAGCAATTACATGAAGGGGACTAGGGACTAGGGAGAGACAGGCAAAATTTATTGTTAAGACAAATTACTTGCTTGATTTCTTAAAAAATTATATTTTTAAAAAATAATTGTATGATTTGAAAAAAAATATATATTAGTAGTATGAGACAATTATAAGTAGCATCTAATTTATATAAAAGGTGAAAGTATATGTTTTATTTTTTTTTATGTTAGTATCAAATTTTATTTTAATTCTTTAAATTTAAAAGATATATTTTTTAGTCATTTAAACTTAATACTAGTAATTTTACTAAAAAAATATTTATTCAACTAATTTAAAATTAAATACTAATAAAATATATTTATATTTTAATCTCTTTAATATAATATTTTTATTTAAGTTTTACAATCAATATTTAATTTTATAATAATTATTTTAAATTCGTTTTGTTAACAAGCTTTTGTTAGTAAAGTTAAAAAAAAAAAAATACTACATTTGTTTCTCCTGCGTAGGAAACTCTTGGTTGACATTGACCCAAAGTAATAAATGTAATTAGTTGGTACACTGGTAGATGCAATGGGCCCCTTCTCTAATGAGTTTGGTTAGAGCATTTATTTTAACGAACTATTCCTATCATTACCTTTTTTCGTTATATATTGCACACCCAATAAATTAGCCCTCGCCTGCTTTGTATAGATTTCATAAAAGATTACCTCTACCTTCTTGCCCAAAGGTAATTGTTGGGGTTCACTATCTAGACTAAAAAAGAATGGGAGAATTGAAATTTAAATTCCACTTTTTTCTTTAAAACAATTAAAAAGGAATATCTGATCATAAAACTTTAATCCATATTAACCAATTACTTAAATATTTAATAATAACATCTAGAAAACGTGTCAGACCCTAAGTAACTTAAAAGGTTATCAAAAAATCCTACCACTTTCCTGAATGAGTGCTATAACTTACTATCCATGTGGTTCTTTGTATAATCTAGTTGGGGGGAAAGTTTTACTTATAAATATACTATTTTAATTTAATTTTTATCTTATATTTATTATTTTGTTAATATATAAATTAATATATAATATAATATCACACATGAAATTTTTAAAGAGATCATGTCACGTATAGTAGAATTAAATAATTTATTTAATTTTTTAATATATCTAAATTAAATAAATAATTGTTAGATAGAGTTAGTTTAGCCAGTAATATAGGATCTCGTTAGATCTTTTTAAATTTCAAGTTTAATTTTTAGAATAAATATCTATGCTTGAATGAGTAATTATAAACTTTAAAATTATATACATAATAATAATATCATGTAAATAGTATAAAACAAGAGCATATACTTAATTAACTAAAATAACTTATACTAAAATTTGGATATATTATTTATAAAATATAAACACAGTGACCAACTTTCTGTTAATATATTAATTATTTTTGTTGAAATAAATGATTCCTAAAATGACTTTTCTAGATATTATATTTTAGCAATAGATGATAGTTTTCTGTTTTGGCAATATAAATTATATTTTATTTTTAATTTTGGCTAAAATATATATTTAACTTTTTAAGTTTATATGAAGTTTTACTTTAACCTCTTACATTTATAAAATATATTTTTAGTCCCATAATTTTAATATCGTTAATCACAGTTAACAAAAAATGTTAGACTCATCAATTTTAATTGATAATTGTACATAATTAGATTTATTCTTCTAATATAATATATTTATATTTACATCATGTAAAGTTAATAAATATTAAAAATAAAATTGAAGGTGAGATTTTAATCAATTTAAATTTTTAAAATAAAATCGTATAAGTTAATCTTATCTTACATTTTTCATTAAAAAAACTCATGAAAATCTCTTTGTTAATTTTATTTTAAATCTTTTTAATTTACATGATTTAAAATATAAAAAATATTATATTAAAAAATCAAAATATAATAATGCTTTATCAACGGATAATTATGCAGTCATCATTTAAATTTGTCGAGCCATTTTTTTTTGTTAAATCAAACTACCATTGTTAAGATTTTAGGACCAAAAGTACATGTTATAAAATTAAAGAAAAAAAAGACCTTTTAAAATTTAAAAAGATAAAAAAGATTTCTAAATTTCAAAAAGATAGATTAGACCTTTTTTTCAATCTGTCTTTTATAAAATTAAGGTAAAAGACACAATTAACATTTAGTCATTTGAAACTCCTACGGTAAAATATACAATTTCTATAATAATTTTGATAATTTTCTCTAAAATATTTATAACTTTAAAATTTGAATTAATTGTTTTCGAGTTTATAACTCTATTAATATCATTTACAACTCTAATAATAGTTTTAATAATTTTAACTAAAATATTTATAGTTTTGAAATTACAATTAATTATTTTTGAGTTTACAACTCTTACTATAGGATTTATAAATTCAGTAATAATTTTTATAATTTTTTTAAGATATTTATAAATATAAAATTAGAACAAATTATTTTTAGGTTTGTAATTACCGCAATAATTTTTTATTATTTTTTTATTATTTTGGGTTTGCAATTCTCCTAAAAATAATTTATTCTAATTTTATATTTATAAATATCTTAGTAAGAGTTATAAAAACTATTATTGAAGTTATAAATCGAGTTACAAATCTAAAAATAATTAGTTATAATTTTAAAATTATAATTATTTTAGCTAAAGTTGTCAAAATTATTACTGAAATTATAAATATAATTACAGGAGTTATAAATGACTAAAAATAATTTTATCTTTTATCCTAAATTTATAAATGATAAATTGGATAGGAGGCTCAATCTATGATTTTTAAATTTCAAAAAATCTTTTATTGTCTTTTTCTCTAAAATTAAAGGATTATAATAAAATTTGATACAAATTTAAAGGACTAAATATTTACTTTAGTCTTTAATTTAATTTAAAGGTGTAAATAATTAGTTTTGTTGAAATAAATTATTTCAAAACCGGTGGAAAATGACTCTTATGGATTTTTAAGATTTTCGGAGAATTATATAATGATTCTTTTCTGCCATAGAAATTAAAATTTAGTTTAATATAAGAATGTTTATGTACAGTAATACTTTGGATGTTTGGTCTGAATGCCTTCTGATATCTATATATGTTTTAAGCATAGCATAGAAGACTAAAACATTTCACCATTTTGATGGTGAAATGTTACAAGTTGAAAATTTGACATATAATAGTAAATTGTGAAAAATGAGTATCAAATTCTTATAATTATATGTATCAGTAATATTATTTTTTTTTTCATTTTTTATATTGAAAGTTGAAATATATATTAATGACAAACTTTTCCTATATTCATCCCAAATTTGAAAGTCTAGTTTGAGATTCATTTGGACGCACTCTCACACACAGATGTATTAGTTAAAGAATTTTTTCCCTTCAATTTTTCATATTAAAAATTTTTACGTATTAATTTTGAATTTTAAAATGTCAATATGAAACTCTTGTATCTATGTACATATTATTTAAATAAAATTAGCTTTTTTTACAATATGTTATAAAATAAATAAAGAGTAGAGTAAAAAAATTAGAGAGTATTTCTTATTGTTTTTGAGGTACCAATTACCAAATACAGAATATATGCCCTCTACTTGTAGGTATATTTTTATAATTTCAACTCTAACATATTCTAGAAATTTCGTCGTCCATGAAGGCTTTGATCCCTGTCCTCACTAATTACTCCTTAGACAGCAAAATATTTTAATTTTGATTATATTTGACGAAAACGCCTTCATATATTTATTCTCTAATTATCTCCTACATAATTTTCTTTTTTCATAAGATTAAAATAAATAACATTTTAAAGAAACTAATTAGCGCCTAAATAAATATTAAAGATACAATTATTTTAAATTAAAATTATTGGAAAACAAAACTATTATTTTAATATTTATTTATTATAGCAAATGAAGTACTTTGTACTTCTTCCTATTATATATATAGTAATTAAATTTTTTATATATTTAAGTAAAATTCACAAGAAATTACGACGAACGTTTCTACTTTCTAGCGATTAACATATTTTGTCAACCACATTTTGAGTATAGGATTCTTACTCTTATCTTAATTACTGCTAAAAGAGGAGCCTTTTTTAATTAAAAGTTGTGGCAATATTCCGTTGAAACTGGATAATTCCGTTGAGTATAGGATTCTTACTCTTAGCCTTTTTTATATTATTGATTATTACACACCCATATATTACTTTATATATACGAGAATTCTACTATATATTCCTCCATCTTTTTCTTCGTTCCTTTGCCCTCGTCCTCATTAAATCTCTCTCTCTATCCATATCTCTATATATACGCACACCCATACATCTTCCATTTCAAGCTACTTTCAGCTCTGTATGTACTGTCTCTCTTCTTCTTCTCCTCCTCTCCTCTCCAATTCAACTCATCTCTTTCTGGCTGGTTATTAATTAATTTTCACGAAGACGATGATGATATATCATCGATCATCGTACAAAATAGGGTTATTATTTGCATTAGTATTTGAAAACACCAGCACTGCTTCATAGATAGATATATAGGCTCCTTCTCACGCACATATACACACACACACACATTCACACAAACCTTCGTTCATTAACTTCATGTTTCTGCATTTCATCTTCCTCCATAACACCTTAAAAACACAACGAATGTTTTATTATATATATCTGAATCTGCATATATAGAAATAATATTTTTCTGTTTGTTGTTATAGATGAAAATAATTAACGCATGATTATCTGTGAATAACTGGAGAAGCCATAGTCGTCGTCATCGAGACACAGAGAGATCAAAGAAGAAGAAGAAGATGTGGAGGCTGAGGATTGCAGAAGGAGGGAAGGATTTGGTGTCGGTGAACAACTTCGTAGGAAGGCAACACTGGGAATTCGATCCAGATGCAGGTACGCCGGAAGAACGAGCAGAGATTGAAGAGCTTCGTCATAATTTCAAACTCAATCGATTTCGTGTTAAACAAAGTGCTGACCTCTTGGTGCGTCTCCAGGTAAGTCTTACATAATACGACGTCGTTTTTTCTTCTATAACCTTCCTCGCACTGTCTTGTGGACCGTATTTCTTTCCTTCCCATATATATAGGGCCGTTTAATTTAGTTTATTCTTAACAATATATTTTAAAAGAAAAATAATTATAAAAAAATAAATATTTAGATAATTATTATTAAAAAAAATTTAATTGATAAATTAATATAAATGATATGTGATAAAATGATAAAGAGAAAAAATGATCATTATATAACCTAAAAATATTTTTTTACTTACAAATAAGTTCTAAAATTTAACTAAAATTATAGTTTTAAATTTTTTAAAATCAGGATTTAATAAAAAATATTTATAAATATTTAATAGCTATTTGTTTTATAATTTTTATCAAAAATATTTTTAAAATCATGATTTGCATACAAACCACAAAGAGGCACATATTCACTAGTAAGAATGTTATTTAATTTTTTAATATTTATTATGTATTTGTACTAAAATTTAAAGATTATAAATAAAATTATGGCTTATCTTTATCAACTTCCATGTAACATGTATCCCTGCGTGTGTGAATATAATTAACACGTACACAGCTCTAGAGTATTCCCTTGATTTCTTTTTAAGCATCACTTTTGGTGAAAAGTTGTTTTGATTTATTTCTTATTTTAAAAAGGCAATTATTGCTTTTCTAAGTAGTATATTCTTAATCTTCACTAACTCTAATTATGGAATAAGAGAGATAATTATTAATAAAATTGATAAAATAAATAAAGGGTATCTTATACCATTTTAAACAAAAATCTAAGATATTAATTATACTTTTAATCAATGTATTAACACTTTAAATGACAGATGAAATAAGTATGATCAGTATCAAAACTGGTTTTGATGATAAGGTAGCATTTATGTACCATTTAAATTTTATGCATGTTAATTTTTTTTATAAAAAATATTATATATGGATTAAGATGATTAAGGATTAGAGGTAGTAATATTATTTTCTTGTTTAATCTATATCTTTTTGGATAATGTCAGCAAAGTTAATTAAATTCCTTCTCAAGTGAGGCGCGTCTAGGGAGTTTTTGGCTTATGGAACGACTGTGTGTACCTGAGAAAAATAGCAATGCCTTTAGAAAGTATAACGAATAATCGTTAATATTGATTTAAAATTTATAATAAATATTATTTATAATTATTTATATATTCTTTTATTAGAAATAATTAGTATTAGTTCGTAAGTATAAAATATGAATATTTTTTAAATTAAAGTTGAAAATATTTTTTTTATTAAGATTAACCCTAGGTGGGATCCACTTATATTTTCTAGTACATCCATTTATATGTCCATGTTCATTAGTACTGAACCCTGTCAACCCTGTCTAGTATTGACGTCCTTTTCTTTTCCTTTTTGTCAACAGCCATGTCATTTCTCAGCCTCCCACTACCATGACTTTACATCTTCCTCTTCCCCCGTCCATTCAATAACAGTAACATTATAAAATGATAATTAATAATTGGACTAAATTTTTTTTACAATAAATTTATAAAATAAGAATTAAAGTGATATTTGTCTTGTAGCTAGCAAGAGAGAGAAGAATAAATGCAAGTTAAATCACACATTTAATTATGAAGTGGCCTGGCCGCCTACTCTATTGGACCCCCTACAATTAGTTGGGTGTTAATGTAATACAAATACTCCTTCTTGATGCAAAGAATTAATGGGTCTGGGTCTGTGTACGAATCCCTTTATGTAGTTTTAAGTGCCTGTATTAAGGGTGTATATAGATAAAATTAAATAAAATAATTCTCTATCTGCTATTTTATCTAAAAAATATATGGGTTATATTTTACAGTTTAATATTCAATTCTATCTAATAAAAATCCTAATAATTTTGGATAGGGCATAGGCTGATTAAGCATGATTAAATTATGATGTCATGCTCATGTTATAAAAAAATTTGTAATTATAAACTTATAAAATAATACCATATTCATATGTCTTTAAGAGTTAAATAAATTTTATAATTCACTAAAAATAAGAGAATAGAGATAATAATTAAAATTTTAAGATCCATTGCATATAAAAAATAAGCGTTAAAATCTACGTAATTTGTAATTATAAGTTTGTATCAATCTCCCTAATATTAACAAAAATAAAATATCTAAAAAAATAAAATAAATAATTATAATTTGTAATCTAATCGTATGATAATTAACAAAGTTAAAAAAGAAGAAAAAATTAGTATAGTTATAAATATTAAAATATACAACTTATCTACTTAACTATTTATATTTCTAAAATTATCTTATAGTCACCAGTAACTATCATATTCTCCCTTCTAAGATAGAGAAAAAATAAAAAAAAATAAAAGAAGGGGTATTCATGGGTAGGGCAGTCCCTATGCCAGGTGTCCAGCCCGAAAAATGTATGGGCTGTATTTTATAGCCCGATGCCCAGCCTTGTCCTATATTTATCGGGCTGGATAGGGCATTTTTCTTGCGGGTTGGGCAGGGCATAGCGGACCATGGGCATTGTATACAGCCCTAGCCTGTACTATGTTTACAAAATTAATTTTAAATAAAATTTTAGTTTAATTTTTTTATATAAATAATTATTTTTATCTAGAATTGATTTTGACCAAAATCATATTTTGAAATTATAGTTTTAAATAAGCTACTGAAAATAATTTTTGAAACAGTAAAAGAGTTTATAGACTATCCAATTACTATTTTACCCTTATTTTTTCTTATATCCTCTTTTCTCTCTCCTCTCTTCTCTCTCTTCTTCATCTTATTTTCTCTCTACACTTTCTCCTATTTTTTTTTCTACCTTCTCTCATCTCTCTTATTTATTATCTACCCTCTCTCATCTCTCATACTTTAATCAAATTATATTATTTTTGGTAATTTATCAATATAAAAAATAATTCTACTATTAATCATATAAACATCTCTATTCCCAAAATCTATTCTTCAGAATCTATTCTCCTCAAAATCTATTCTCTAAAAGCGGATCCAAACATGCCCTTAGTCATTAATTAATATTTTTTATACTATTATTATTATTATGAGGAAATTTGAAGTTTGATGGAGTATATTAAATATTAGAAGTAAACATGATTTTCTTCGTTTTGTTTTTCCGACAATATTAATGAGTGGTTAGTAAGAGGAAATTTATAATAAAGATAGGAGGAAACATGTCTTTACCCAAAAAAACCAAAAAGCACGAAAACATGAACAATGGATACAGAATTGTGTAGCCTAAGTCTTAAGGAGCAAATGAAGTAAACAAGAAGGAAAAGAAAAAGTAATAGTGTTGTAGAAAAGAATGGAAAATTACTAGAATTGGGTTAATTATCCGGTCAAATTTTCTTGAATTTCATTGTCAGTTAAAGTTTGACTAAATGTTTTTTTGTTGAGTGTTTCTATTAATTACTACTCACTCTTTGATTTATAATATAAGTTATTTTTTAAAAAAATAATTTGATCTAAAATATAAATTATTTATAAGATAATTAATATTTATTTATCAACTTTATCATTGTTATTAGTGCTAAAATATAGTTCCTTTGATTTTTTTTCCCTTATTTAAAACTTCATTTGATATGGATAAAATTAAAAAAAAAATTAATTCAAGATATGTTTAAAGAATTAAATATATTTTTAATTTTAATAAATTAGTTAAAATGAGTTATATTGTCTAACGTAGTATATGGAAAATAAGAGAACGAAAAGGCAGAAAGGCTCAGAGGATGGGTGCCTTGGGCATTAATTGCCGGCCTCATCAGTCCTCCTTGTTTAAGATTGTTGGACAATGTTGGGAGTGCTCGAATCTGTTTGATTGTGAAGGCATACTTGTTCATGAAACTTAAAAGGGATTGCTTTAAATAATGTAATAAAGTGATTGAAAAAAGTGAGTTGTTCACTTGCAGCTGAGGAAGGAGAATCCAAGGGTGACAATTCCAGAAGCAGTGAAAGTGGGAGATGCGGAGGAGGTCTCGACAGAAGCAGTGATAACGACCATCAGAAGAGCCGTAAGTTTCTATTCAACGATTCAGGCCCACGACGGTCACTGGCCTGCTGAATCTGCCGGCCCCTTGTTCTTTCTTCCACCTTTGGTAAGTATTCTCTCCTTCAATCGCCAAAATTTTACATGGCTCATCAAGATAGTTGATTTCAGTGGGAGTTGCATAATGTAACAAATGAAGGCTCATCGCAGAGATATTAAAATATCTAACAATATCTTACTTACAATAAAAAGAATTTATACATATAAAATGAAAATAAAAATAAAAATTGCCATAAAATCTTAAACAATAATCAATAGATTTAATTATTTAAAATTTTTAATAATAACTGAAGATTTAATAATAATAAATTTTAGAATAAAAATTTATAATATTTAGAATTTTTTAATGATTAAATTTTTTATTTATAATGTTTTAGTAATTAAATTATATTTTACGATTTTATAATAATTCTCAAAATAATTTTTGTGGCCCTAGGCGTATTGTACGGAGCTTAACAATTGGCTTACTCTATTTAATACTTGTTGATGAGAGAGAGAGATAGTTAACGGAATAAAGATAGTGGGACCCATGTGAGAGGAATCCCTACTTCTATTTCTACGGCTCTTAAATGGATCAATTGAATGACTTTGACAGTAATTAGATCGCATCATGGAGCCCAATATTTCTTGTAGTATATACGTTACGAGAGGCTGGACTTCTGTGTTTGGAAAATCACAAGTCCTGTAGGTGAGTCTAATCATTTTTTTAAAAAAAAAATTACAAAAAAAAGAGTATTTTTTATACAACATGAGAAAAACCCCTCATATATTTATTTTATACACTGAAAAATCACTTAAAGTAAACTAATCTAAACGCACCTAACAACTGAATGTGAGAGATTAACATGTGCAGGTGATGGCGCTGTATATAACAGGCTCTCTTAATGTAGTATTGGGCCCAGAACATCAGAAGGAGATCATTCGGTACTTGTATAATCATCAGGTATGTACCATCTGTGGCAAAGCTTTCTTGTGCTTTCAACAAGAAACAATTACTAAGATGAGTGAGTGACAGAACGAAGATGGAGGATGGGGATTCCACATAGAGGGCCATAGCACCATGTTTGGGACAGTACTTAGCTACATAGCATTGAGAATTCTGGGACAGAGTCCAAAAGATGGTGAAGACAGAGCCATGTCCAGAGGTAGACGATGGATTCTTGACCATGGTGGCTTAGTCGCCATTCCTTCTTGGGGAAAGTTCTGGGTCACGGTATTCTTCTTCATCCCTGCAAGTAACTAAATAAGTTTATTTCTACTAATTCTCACATACTAATAAATGACAATTAAGTTATTACATACCAATGTATTTTAAAAAAAATATGCTATATATTTTCTCTCACTTCTTTACTCATTTGATAAGGGTAAAATTAGAAAAATATCATTAATAACCTACAAGTAGACTTATATTTAGGATTTTTTTTTTCCTACAATGGATAAGGAAATAGTACATCTTAAAGCAAGAGTTATTTATATGATGTGGTACAGGTACTTGGAGTATATGAATGGTCAGGATGCAACCCTCTTCCACCAGAGTTTTGGCTTCTTCCTCAGAGCACCCCGTTTCATCCAAGTCTCTGCCCTAACTAATTCCTAACCTTTCACCTTGAAATCATTTAATTGCATCTCTGTACGAATGTGACCCATTTTTCCTAATTGTGTGCAGGCAAAATGTTGTGCTATTGTCGACTGGTTTACATGCCCATGTCATATTTATATGGCAAGAGGTTTGTAGGCCCTATCACTAACTTAGTCAAATCATTAAGAGAGGAAATGTACAACCAACCTTATGATCAAATCAACTGGAACAAAGCCCGAAACACAGTTGCAAAGGTTAGATTAATGCTATTAGTTTCTTTGTTCCACTTCGTTTAAGGGGCCAAAAACACTTATTTTCTCATGCAAGTTACTACTAAGCCATGGTGAAAGCGAAAAATGCAAGTGAATTGATCAAGAACTGATATTTCAGGAGGATCTGTACTATCCGCACCCACTTATTCAAGATATGTTATGGGGATTTCTTCATCACGTAGCAGAGCCTCTTTTGACACGCTGGCCTTCTTCCAAGTTGAGAGAGAAGGCAATCGGAACCGCAATCAGTCATGTTCGCTATGAGGATGAGAACAGCAGATACCTTTGCATTGGCAGTGTAGAAAAGGTGTATATATATATATATTGTATATACACATAACTAGACGTGGCCCCCACCTGTAAAGGTTGAGATAAAATTTTTATTGCACACAAATCAACATCAAGAATCAAGAAGTAAAATGATATTACACAGCCTAGAAAAGTGGTGGAACTGATACTATTCTTGGCTATAGTACCGGTTTCCACCAGATTATGTATATATAGATTAGCTTGCTTAAGAATTCACAAGTACCTGTTAGTTTATATGAACGGGTTTTAATATTACTACTGAATGGTCATGACAGGTATTATGTTTGATAGCTCGTTGGGTTGAAGACCCCAATTCAGATGCATATAGACTTCATCTGGCCAGAATCCCCGATTACTTCTGGCTTGCTGAGGACGGCTTGAAAATCCAGGTTAATATTATTGACTTGTTCGTGTGCATTTTGAGTTAAATCTTTCCCATTAAAACCTTAAAGTTCTACATAAAAGTCATCAATAAATTTGTTACAGTCTCTAATAACGTAAAGGTGCTGATAATTTTATGTATATACAGAGTTTTGGGTGTCAAATGTGGGATGCAGCGTTTGCTATACAAGCAATCCTTTCTTGTAATCTGAGTGAAGAGTATGGACCTACACTTCGTAAAGCACATGACTTTGTGAAGGCTTCACAGGTTAGAACTTGTTACTTAATCAGTGGCGACTAACCCAGTTAAATTCTCTCTATTTTCAAATGAATATAAATACTTGAATATATTTGTAGGTGCGGGACAATCCTTCAGGTGACTTCAAAGCCATGTTCAGACACATATGCAAAGGAGCATGGACATTCTCAATGCATGATCATGGTTGGCAAGTCTCAGATTGCACAGCAGAAGGACTCAAGGTTCGTATGGATATTTAAATGTGCAAGCAAATTTTGATATTAGTGAAGATGTTTTCATGAGACTATAGCTTTTAATTGGATAATTCTTCTTCATCTTATTACAGGCTGCACTCTTGTTCTCACAAATGCCTACTGATCTAGTTGGGGAAAAAATGGAAACAGAACGTTTCTATGATTCTGTTAATGTTATCCTCTCTTTACAAGTAAGCCTTTCTAATTACAATCTCATTTTGCCTCTAAAGCAGCACAAGCCAATCAGTAATAGAAACCTAAACATGTTGGATTCCATGGTTGATTTTGTGTACAGAGTAGTAATGGTGGATTCCCAGCTTGGGAGCCTCAGAGAGCCTATCGGTGGTTAGAGGTAAGAAGAAGAAAAAGTTGGGTAGCAAAAGATTGAGGAACAACTCTAAACTAAGTGACATTCGTGTGTTTTGCAGAAATTCAATCCAACAGAATTCTTTGAAGACACTCTAATTGAGATGGAGTAAGATTCATACCATTAAAAACGCTGTAATTAAATAAATAGTGTACTGTTCACTAAAGCTTATCTGATTCTTACACTGCCATTCTGTGAAACAGGTATGTCGAGTGCACAGGATCAGCAATTCAGGGGCTGGCTCTCTTTAGAAAGTTATACCCAAAGCATAGAAGAACAGAAATAGATCACTGCATTGCTAAAGCAGTTCAATACCTTGAACATACACAAAACCCTGATGGTTCATGGTAATTCTCTTTCATTTTTAATGCTTTACATCTATCTCCATTGTTGCACAATAATCTACAGTACAGCTATAAGTTATATTTTTTATCATTCCAACTGATTCATAGTCTAAACTAATTCTAACAAGAATGTAAGCATAACATGCTAATCTCTTTGACATCCTTTGAAAATAGATTACCGTGCAATGTATTTGTTTTTTTACCAAAGTAACTCATATAAGCGAACACTAAGAAATAATCAAGTCTACAGGTACGGTTGTTGGGGAATATGTTACACATATGGTACCTGGTTTGCCGTAGAGGGACTGACATCCTGTGGAAGAAATTACCAGAACTGCGAGGCATTGCGCAAAGCTTGTTGGTTTTTGTTGTCAAAGCAGCTACCTAATGGTGGCTGGGGAGAGAGCTACCTGTCAAGCCAAAATAAGGTAAGAAATGTGTTTTTCATTAAACATTGATACTTCAAAATTGATTCTATTATGTCCGGTGTTCAACCATTATACATCAAATAAGATATGCTTTTCTATGTATACACAGAGTTAATAACAAGATGTATTATATATATATGTATTGATATGAATATATGATACGGCATTAAAAATTGCACTTGAAAGTTACATACTAATATAAGAGAGAATCATCGAAGCTACAGAAGAAACTATATATTCACACGTTCCTTGCAAAACAGGTATATACGAATATTGAAGGCAACCGTGCAAACTTAGTTCAGACTGCATGGGCTCTGTTATCGCTCATTAATGCCGGGCAGGTAATGCGATAATCAAAAGCAAAACTATTCAACTATTTAAGTAGATTTTTTTAATTTATTTTGGGGACATTTCTGAATATAGACTATGATTAAGCATGTATTAAAGTGCCCTAATCACCACAAATTCGCTACTATTGTTTTCTGAGAACAGGCTGAGATAGATCCAACACCTATACACCGTGGAATAAGGTTGCTGATCAATTCACAGATGGAAGATGGAGATTTCCCCCAGCAGGTAATGAGATAATCAATTCGATAACTTACGTTATCATCGATTCGATGCTCTACAATTTTTGCAGTGAGTTTCGGGCACAATAGTATAAATATGCGTTCAATTTCATCGTGGTTGGATACATGAACATTACAGGAGATCACAGGAGTGTTTATGAGGAACTGTACTTTGAACTACTCGTCGTACCGGAACATCTTTCCCATATGGGCGCTTGGACAATATCGCCAACGAGTCCTCTATGCATAAAATCCCTAAATCTGGTGTGCCTCGCTGTTGAAGCCATTTCCATATCGTTCCCGCCAGCCCGCCAGCTGAAGCACGTCGCTCATACTTCGTGCAACTAAAATACAAGCGATGCCTTCAAAATATAGTACTCCATAAGAATATATATATATATATATATATATATATATATAGTAAAGTTATACTTTTTTTTCATGTTTCATAAGAATAGATGTAATTTCTCTGCATAATTGCTGCAATGTATTATGAGCTTCCCTATATAAATGTAATAATGTTGATTGTAATCCAATTCTGCTTTCAGAATTCAGATCCTCTCTTTGTACTCCAAATTTAGTTTGATGATTCTTACTCCCTTGTCATCTCATCAGCATTTCACTTTAAAGCAGTGTCAATGTTCCATCTTACAGCATAACTAAAAGAAAAGTATGGAATCTCATGGTGAGAATTCTTCAAGGCGTGCTTTTCATGAAAGTGATTATTATCAAATTAAGGGAATCTCTTGCATATATCCAACACCATGATCGTGTCTTGGGTAAAACAGTATTTCTAAGAACATATATAAAACACGGACATATATGAGATTGGAATTACATGTTCAATTATGCAAGTCATTCCCCCAAGATTACAGTTTTATTTTGAATTTTTGTTATTCTCACCACTGCAAGATATAAATGATTTTAGTCACTAGTGACTGTCGCAGCAGTGGCAATTGTGGAGAGATGAAGGGGGAGTGAAAGAAAGAAAAGGGGGACTTTCTGATAATCGAGGGGAATGATATTGAAGTTCTGAAAGAGAGAATTAATTTATGGTGATTATAGAACCATAATGTTGCTCATAGGGTCCCCAATTGTCATGTAAAAAAATATCTCTTACTCAGTATTATTTTATTCTAATCTTATCAATGAGAGTTGATCTAAATAGTAAACAGTTTAATAATATTTAAGCGAGGTTATTAAGTTTGAGTTTTAGTGTATATAAAAAATCTCCATTGAGAGACTCACTCACTATAGCCAAGTACGCGATACGGGTCAGATTCAAATATAGTTAGGATAAAATTCTAGTAAACCAGGTGAGGAATAAAAAAAAAATATTCGGATGTTGATTAAATGCACTTGTGGGGCCTCAATTGGATTGTCTTGAACGGTGTCTCAAATTACACCTTAATTTTAAGAGGAAATAAGTACTGAATTTATCTAAAAAAATTTTATAATAAAAAAAATTGGGGCAACTGGTTGAGTATCTTTAGAATAGGACGTACGCTAAAAAATGTATCCTTCTATAAGATGTAATATTTTTTGGCCAAACAAAATGGAAGATGTAATATTTTATTAAATTTATCATTTTATAACATATAATCCAATTCTATATTTATTATTATAATTGTTGATATACGGGTATCCATAGAAAAAAATATGTTCGTTTATATTACTCTTTGTAACAGATAAAACTTCATCTTGCATGCACCGAAGTCATTGAATCAAATTTATTATAGACAGGTTTGGATAAATTTTTAAAATAAATTTATTAAAAAAAAATTTAAACAGCTTTTGAAAAAAAAAATCTTAATAAGAGCTTACAGAAAAAAAATAATTTTAAATAAATAAATTTTTAAATAGTTATTATTAGAAAGATTTTATAATTAATAAATTATCAAAAATAGTATAAGATAAAAAAATATTAATTATCTATCAACATAACATTGTTCATCTTCTTTCCTCTTCTATTGCACTAAGTTATCTTCTTTCTTTTACCGGTGACAAAGAACAATAAGTCCATGACAACGTCTTCTTCTAAAATGAGACCAGCGACCAAATGATGTCTTCTTCCATAGCAAAATATATAACGAGATACATCCCCCTTCTTCCTCCTTTCGGTGAGCATAAGGCAATAAATTTCTCCTCTATTCCGATGAATACATGTAGTACAAAGGATAAAAAAAAAAGGAGAGATGAAAGAAAAAAAATAAAAAAAATAGGGATAAATAATAATTAAATAGTTCATAAGTTCTTTTATTATTCTAAAAGATACTCTCAATAACTTATCTAAAATTATAATTTGATCTAAAAATTTTTTTAGATAAATATTATTATTTATCTTAAAAAATTTTAAAATCAAAATTTAGACCAAAAACTATTTTAAAACTAAAATTTCAATCCTTTTCAATCAGGTAGTATAATGTTTTAGCGAAAGCATGTTGAAAATGGAGACTTACCACAAGTTATCACCAATTTGACATCTTTAAATAATGTATTATGATTTTATGAAAAGAATAATATAAGAAAATATAAATATATCTCTTCATAAATATGTACCGAACATTTGCTTGCAAGGTCAGGAACCAGGTCCCAAGCTATTCTTTAAGTTATAGAAAAAGAACTACTACTTGCTAAAGCTCGAATACCCCTGCTCCCCGGCATCAAACGCAATTTGAAGGAAAAATGCAACACCAAAACAGTACGGAGAAATGTTTTTCAAATTAGAAAGGAAAATAATAATGTTCTGAGATTACATGTGAGATCAAAAGAATTTTCATGCTACTAAGCCATAAACACAATATGGAGATTTTAAGCATTCATAAATACAATATGGTATGGGGATACATTTCCCCCCACAAATACTATAATCACAATCGCCAACTAGGAAACTTCTATATACTGGTACAGCGAGGCCATACTCACATTAGAAAGGAGATAGCAGACAAAAATTATTTATAAGCTGGCAGCATGAAAAGGCAGATAATCTAAACTTATATCATGGTAAAAGTCTTAAAAATTAAGATAACTTCGTTGCAAACATACAACAATGCCTCCAAAACACGTCCTAAATTTTATCATTTGCTCAGACGCGCAAGAAAAACCTGCCACAAACAGTGAATTTTAACAATCAAAACTTTACATCACACATTCATAGACATGATTTGACGTGCGAGACCAGGATCATGTTGTAACAGCTCCCTCAAATTGGTTTCCACCTCAGCGATCTGCTTCTCTAGATATTCTTTTGAGCTCTGTTCAAAGCCAAAGAAAACAACTAATTTCACCTAACCTGATAGAACTAAAGCTCATATTTACTGTTTAGTGGGAGGTTCAAGTACAGTTAAATTCTTTATGCACGTGCCCTCAAACTGAAAACGCATCTGCGGATACAGGGAATATAAAAAATTTGGAAAGTAGAATCTTTACACTGATGTCAGGTTGAAAAGAGAATATTTTAGTGTAGTCAGGAAGGAAGAAGGATATGCACCTGTAAAGAGGTAATCGAAGCTTCACTATCCTTCATCTTGTTCTCCTGTTCAGTCATTAAAGTTGCTTTGGTCTCTAATACAAACCTTCACATGAAGGTAAAATTTATTACAGAATGTCATCTATACATCTAACTACCATTAACTAAGGCATTTCCTGTACTCTATTTAGATTGATGTTCAAATAGGTATGAATGAATGACTCACATTCTCCCTGCAAAACAAGATAAACGGAGACATCATATGAGAAGTCGATCACAGAGCAGTAGGTAAAAGAATTGTGCGAGTAACAGAAGAGAGAATGTTTGCAAAAACAGAGCATGCATTTTATACAGACAGCAAACCGATTTTTCCAATTACAGGATCGTTATTATTATAGCATTTATAATTATAATTAACATGGCTAGTACTACATCACACAATTTCATCCAGGAATAAACTCAATCACGTAACAAAAGAGACATGAGAATCTGACTCTTGTACCAATGGATTTGTATGCATTTGTATCATCAGGCAACTGCCGCAGCTCCTCCAAGGTCAGAAAAGCTTGCTTCTTTTCACCTTCCTTGTTGCGCATCTGCTTCTGCACCTGAAGACCAAGGGTAGAAGTAAACTTGATATGCAAATTACCAATACGCTTGCAAAATAAATTTCTAAGAAATTGGATAAGTCATATATACTGCCTTGTCGGCATCCAACCATTATGGTTTTAAGTTGTTCTTGATTCTAATTAACTAGCGTCATAAAGCGTTCAACCTTGAAGGAAATTACCAATAACATTTAGCTGCGTTGTCAGTGGTAGCTAAGCCTAAATATTCAATGACAGTAACACCATTAGCCTTTGTTTAAGATTCGGAAGGCAGCAATTCCAAACTCAACCATGGCTATTGTCTTCTCCATTAAGGCTGCAATGGTAGCTAAGCCTAACTATTCGAGGTATGAATGATAGTAATGGATGGTCCTCGATAAGGTGTTTTAACTTGGTGTGGTCACCACCACCTCGGGGTCTTTTTTAGGGGTTCAAACTTAATTCATACCTCATGTAGTGCAAATGCCACAATTTTGTTTTTAAACATGGTTCAGTTGGGTTTTGGATCATGTTTAGAAAATTTTTAAAAAGGATCAACATCTAGGTTTGATCAGATATGCCAGACAGTCATAAAACCAGCGAATCCCTGAAAATTCATATCCTAAAACAGTTCAGAACAGATTTCTATACCTAAATCAGATTGAAAACTATGTAGCATTAATATTATTTTTTTTTTCCATTTTTTAACCAATTCATCCCAAATTTGGAAGTCTAGTTTGAGATTCATGTGCACGCACTCTCACACATAGATGTATTAGTTAAAGAATTTTTTCCCTTCAATTTTTCATATTAAAATTTTTTACGTGTTAATTTTGAATTTTAAAATGTCAATATGAAACTCTTGTATCTATGTACATATTATTTAAATAAAATTAGCTTTTTTTTTTACAATATGTTCTAAAATAAATAAAGAGTAGAGTAAAAAAATTAGAGAGTATTTCTTATTGTTTTTGAGGTACCAATTACCAAATACAGAATATATGCCCTCTACTTGTAGGTATATTTTTATAATTTCAACTCTAACGTATTCTAGAAATTTCCTAATGATAGGAGATGATTGGGGGATACTAGAGATTATATGAGAAATATCAATATTCACGAAATATTATATTAATAACATTTACCAAAATTTCACGTTCCAATATTAAATTTTGAAATATTGAAAAAATTGTTTAGCTAATACATATTATCATAAGGAAGGATTTTAGATTTATTTTTGAAATTTATTATTTACTATATGATAATTTATAATTGATCTTCAATCTTTTCCACAAAAAAAATTAGAAAGAATGACAATTAAATAATTTACTGAAGGCATTGTCTTTTATTAAAATTTTAAAATATTCTGGCCTTAAATTATATTAAACTGATGTGTTAGTTATAGACTTATGGCTTCGCTCCCTTTGTACGAAAAGAAAAATAAGGTGTTCCGCTTGTGGTTACTAAAGGAAATTTCCATGAAGGCTTTGATCCCTGTCCTCACTAATTACTCCTTAGACAGCAAAATATTTTAATTTTGATTATATTTGACGAAAACGCCTTCATATATTTATTCTCTAATTATCTCCTACATAATTTTCTTTTTTCATAAGGTTAAAATAAATAACATTTTAAAGAAACTAATTAGCGCCTAAATAAATATTAAAGATACAATTATTTTAAATTAAAATTATTGGAAAACAAAACTATTATGTTAATATTTATTTATTATAGCAAATGAAGTACTTTGTACTTCTTCCTATTATATATATAGTAATTAATTTTTTTATATATTTAAGTAAAATTCACGAGAAATTACGACGAACGTTTCTACTTTCTAGCGATTAACATATTTTGTCTACCACATTTTGAGTATAGGATTCTTACTCTTATCTTAATTACTGCTAAAAGAGGAGCCTTTTTTAATTAAAAATTGTGGCAATATTCCGTTGAAACTGGATAATTCGCTTAATTGTTAAATGATTATTATTGATTTTAAGAAGTGTTAGGCAAGAGTCAATTTTACAAGAAAGACTATTGTAGCGTTGAGTTTTTTTATTTTGGGAGGGGGTCAATTTTTTTAGCTACTTAAATATAATGTTTTATATTTAAATTGGTATGAATATATAAAGAAATCATTTTTGAGAAATTAAGCTTAATAATATTTAAATATGATTTAATTAGAGAATTATATTTAATAAATAGAGAAAAATAACTTGAGAAAGTTAATAATAAGCTATATAATTAAAGAGGACGGGAGAGGAGCACGTTTGTTTGAATAAACGTAAAGGAGGAAGGAAAAGAGAAGAATATGGAAACAAATGAAACCAAGGTGATATTGCAAATCGTTCTTGGGATTCACGTTAACTTATTATGTGTTTATATACACTTTTTAAAAATGAATTATAAAAAAATATTTTTAAATAGTTTGTAGAGAATGAGATTTTGAAGAAAAATTTATAAAAAAATAATTCTAAATAAATAAGTGTTTGGATAGTTATTATCAAATAGATTTTTATAATTAAAAAATTATTAAAAAATATATAATTTTATTAAAAATAGAAGAGATAATAAATAGTAGAAAAGAGAGATAAGAGAGGATGAAGAAGAGTGAATAGAGATGAGAGATGGTGAAAAAAATTTAATAAAGAGGAGATGGGAAATATTGTGGAAAAGACTAAATAAAGATGGGATAAGATAAAGAAGAGTAAATAGAGTTGAGATATGAGAGATTGTGGAAAAAATAGAAGAGAAATGAGAGATCATATAAAAAAATAAAGATAAAATAATAATTTAGTATTTCATAAACTATTTTACCGTTTTAAAAATTATTTCTTTCAATTTATTTGAAATTATAGTTTTAAATTATAATTTAATCTAATAATTAGTTATTTAGATAAATATAATTATTTATTTTTTTTAAAAAAATAAATTATTATTTAAATTAAAAATCTTTTTAAAATTATAGTTTGAGCTACCCACACCCATAGATTACGTTATATATACGAGAATTCTACTATATATTCCTCCATCTTTTTCTTCGTTCCTTTGCCCTTATCCTCATTTAATCTCTCTCTCTCTCTCTCTATATCCATATCTCTATATATACGCACACCCATACATCTTCCATAGCTACTTTCAGCTCTGTATGTACTCTCTCTCTCTTTCTTCCTCTTCCTCTTCTTCTTCTGCTGCTGTCCAGTTCAACTCATCTCTTTCTGGTTGGTTATTAATTAATTTTGAAGAAGACGATGATGATATATCATCGATCATCGTACAAAATAGGGTTATTATTTGCATTAGTATTTGAAAACACCAGCACTGCTTCATAGATAGATATATAGGCTCCTTCTCATGCACATATACACACACACATTCACACACACCTTCGTTCATTAACTTCATGTTTCTGCATTTCATCTTCCTCCATAACACCTTAAAAACACAACGAATGTTTTATTATATATATTTGAATCTGCATATATAGAAATAATATGTTTCTGTTTGTTGTTATAGATGAAAATAATTAACGCATGATTATCTGTGAATAACTGGAGAAGCCATAGTCGTCGTCATCGAGACAGAGAGAGATCAAAGAAGAAGAAGAAGATGTGGAGGCTGAGGATTGCAGAAGGAGGGAAGGATTTGGTGTCGGTGAACAACTTCGTAGGAAGGCAACACTGGGAATTCGATCCAGATGCAGGTACGCCGGAAGAACGAGCAGAGATTGAAGAGCTTCGTCATAATTTCAAACTCAATCGATTTCGTGTTAAACAAAGTGCGGACCTTTTGATGCGTCTCCAGGTAAGTCTTACATAATACGACGTCGTTTTTTCTTGTCTATCCTTTCTCTCACTGTATTGTGTCCCATATTTCTTTCCTTCCCAAACATAGGGCCGTTTAATTTAGTTTATTCTTAACAATAGATTTTAGAAGAAAAATAGTTATAAAAAAATAAGTATTTAAATAATTATTATTAAAAAAATTAATAGGTAAATTATTATAAAGGGTATGTGGTAAAATGATAAAGAGAAAAAATAAAAATAAAATATTTATTATATAACTTAAAAATATTTTTTTCACTCAAACAAGTCTCATAAATTTATCTAAAATTATAGGTTTAAATCTTTTAAAATCATGATTTAATATAAAGTACTTATAAATATTTGATATGTTTGTTTTATAATTTATGTCAAAAATATTTTTAAAATCATGATTTGGATACAAACCACAAAGAGGCACATATTCACATATGCTCTCACCTGCGTCTACTAAGTCATATTAATATATATTTATTGTAACATATATATGGTTTTTTTTACGAGTTTTTCTATTAAAGGGGAGCTATTGAAGGGCTTGCACACCGATATTTAGCGCGGATGATATATAAAATTGTCACTTCATTTTTAATAAAAAAATATAATATTTCAATAATAATAATGTTATTTAATTATTTAATATTTATTATGTATTTGTACTAAAATTTACAGATTATAAACAAAATTGGCTTATCTTTATCAACTTCCATGTACTATGTATCCCTGCGTGTGTGAATATAATTAACACGTACACAGCTCTAGAGTGTTCCCTTGATTTCTTTTTAAGCATCACTTTTGGGGAAAAGTTGTTTTGATAGCAATGTCTTTAGAAAGTATAACGAATAATCATTAATATTGATTTAAAATTTATAATAAATATTATTTATAATTACTTCAAAATATTGCGACTGCGATCTACTTGTATCTTTTCATATAAATGTATATTCTCTTACGAGAGATAATATTATTAGAGGTATTATATGTTAAGTATTAAATATACATATTTTTTTAATTAAGATTAAAAATAGTTTTTTTTATTAAAATTAACTCCAGGTGGGATCCACTTATATTGTCTACTACATCCATTTATATGACCATGTTCATGAACCCTCTCAACTCTCTTACGTCGACGTCCTTTTCTTTTCCTTTTGTCCACAGCTGTGCATAAAATTTACGATTCGGTATATTTATCCGTATCCATACTAACAATATTTTACTTAACCTCATAAATATAAAGTAAAATTAAGTATCATGTTATAAAATATAATCCATATATTTTTTGAGTTGAACACTGGGTATGGGGTTACCCTGTTTTGTCCATAAATATCTATTCTTTTATTTTTTTATTTTTTTTATTTTAGAAGGGAGAATATGATATCTAATGATGATTAGAAAGTCATTTTAAAAATATGAGTAGTTAAATAGGTGAGTTGTATATTTTAATATTTATAATTATACTAATTTTTTAACTTTATTAATTATCATATGATTACATTACAAATTATAATTATTTATTTTATTTTTGTAGATACTTTATCTTTGTAAATATTAAGGAGAATAATATAAAGTTATAATTATAAACTAATTAAACTTCAAATTTTATTTTTTATATACAATTGATATCAAAATTTTAATTATTATCTTTGTTGTCTTATTCTTAGTAAATTAATGATATTATTTAATTTTTAAAGACATATGCATATAATATTATTTTAGAAATTCATAATTGTAGATTTTTTTCATAACATTAGTATGTCATCACGATTTAGGTATATCCAATCCGTTCATATCCAATCTAAAATTATTAAAGTTTTTACTAAACAAGACAGCTCATACTTATTTTAAGTAAGATACTAGATAAGAGACTATCCTACCCATATACACCTCTATATATCAACTTTTTATCTAACTTTACCTATACACATTTTTACATGTCATTTTTCAGCCTCCCCTTACCATTACTTTACATCTTCCTCTTGCCCCGTCCATTCAATAACAATAAAATTATAAAATAGTAATTAATAATTGTTTAGGAGGAGTTGGACTAAATTTTTTTTTTACAATATATTTATAAAATAAGAATTAAAGTGATATTTGTCGTGTAGCTAGCAAGGGAGAGAAGAATAAATGCAAATTAAAATCACACATTTAATTATGAAGTGGCCTGGCCGCCTACTCTACTCGACCCCCTACAATTAGTTGGATGTTAATTTAATACAAATACTGCTTCTTGATGCAAAGAATTAATGGGTCTGTGTACAAATCACTTTTTGTTGTTTTTAGTCATTAATTAATATTTTTTATACTACTATTATTATTCATGTATAATTTATTATGAGGAAATTTGAAGTTTGATGGAGTATATTAAATATTAGAAGTAAACATGATTCTCTTCGTTTTGTTTTTCCGACAATATTAACGAGTGGTTAGTAAGAGGGAATTTATAATAAAGATAGGAGGAAATATGTCTTTACCCGTAAAAACCAAAAAGCACGAAAACATGAACAAAGGGTACAGAATTGTGTAGCCTAAGTCTTAAGGAGCAAATGAAGTAAACAAGAAGGAAAAGAAAAAGTAATAGGGTTGTAGAAAAGAATGGAAAATTACTAGAATTGGGTTAATTATCCGGTCAAATTTTCTTGAATTTCATTGTCAGTTAAAGTTTGACTAAATGTTTTTTTGTTGAGTGTTTCTATTAATTACTACTCACTCTTTGATTTATACTATAAGTTATTTTTTTTAAAAATAATTTGATGTAAAATATAAATCATTTGTAAGATAATTAATATTTATTTATCAATTTTATCATTGTTATTAGTGCTAAAATGTAGTTTCTTAGATTTTTTCCTTATTTAAAACTTCATTTGATATGGATACAATTAAAAAAAATTAATTCAAGACTTGTTTAAAGAATTAAATATATTTTTTAATTTTAATAAATTAGTTAAAATGAGTTATATTGTCTAACGTAGTATATGGAAAATAAGAGAACGAAAAGGCAAAAAGGCTCAGAGGAAGGATGCCTTAGGCATTAATTGGCGGCCTAATCAGTCTTCCTTGTTTAAGATTGTTCGACAATGTTGGGAGTGCTCGAATCCGTTTGATTGTGAAGGCATACTTGTTCATGGAACTTAAAGGCATTGCTTTAGGGCCTATTTAATTTCTTTTAAAATTATGATTTTAATTTTTTTTAATAAAATTTAAATTTAAATTTTATTTAAAATAAATAATTATATTTGTTCAGATGGATTTTTAGGCTAAATTATAGTTTAAAACTAAAGTTTCAGATAAACTGGTCAAAGTAGCTTATAGAACAGTAAAATAGCTTATGAATTAATCAATTACTATATTACCCTTATTTTTTTTATACCTTCTCTCCTTCTTTTTCTTATATTATCTCTCTTACTTTTTCTTATACTATATTTTTTTCTTTTCTTATACCATTTTTTCTTTATATTTTTATATCTTATCTCTTCTCATTTAATACTCATATCTCTTTTTCATAATTTATCAATAATAAAAATATTTCTGTAAATAACTATCCAAATACTCATTTATTCAAAACTATTTTTTTTCATAAATTCTTCTCTAAAAGCCTTTTTCTATAAGTTGATCAAAAGTCATTTTTTTTTTCATAAACCCGTTTCTAAAATCTTATATAAACACATATTTAAATAATATAATAAAGTGATTGAAAAAAGTGAGTTGTTCACTTGCAGCTGAGGAAGGAGAATCCACGGGTGACAATTCCAGAAGCAGTGAAAGTGGGAGATGCGGAGGAGGTCTCGACAGAAGCAGTGATAACGACCATCAGAAGAGCCGTAAGTTTCTATTCAACGATTCAGGCCCACGACGGTCACTGGCCTGCTGAATCTGCCGGCCCCTTGTTCTTTCTTCAACCTTTGGTAAGTATCCTCTCCTTCAATCACCAAAATTTTACATGGCCCATCAAGGTAGTTGAATTCAGTGGGAGGTGCACAATGTAACAAATGAAGGCTTATCGTACAGATATTAAAATATCTAACAATAAATCTGAATAATAAATAATTTAGTATCACTTAAATAAAATATCAAATTTAAACTTTAGTGTATATAAAAAATTCTCATTGAGAGACTCACCTACCATAACTAGATGTGCGATATATATCATATCCGGGTATAGTCAAGATAAAATTTCGATAAAAGGTGAATAAATAAAACAATATCTAACAATATGTTACTTACAATAAAAAGAATTTATACATATAAAATTAAAAAAAATAAAAATTACTTTAAAATCTTAAACAATAATCAATAGATTTAATTATTTAAAATTTTTAATAATAATTGAAGAGTTAATAATAATAAATTTTAGAATAAAAATTTATAATATTTAGAATTTTTTAATAATTAAATTTTTTAATAATTAAATTCTATTTTAGGATTTTAAAATAATTCTAAAAAAAAAATTTATGTGGCCCTAGGTGTATTGTACGGAGCTTAACAATTGGCTTACGCTAGCTATTTATTGCTTGTTGATGAGAGAGAGAGAGATACTTACCTGAATAAAGATAGTAGGACCCATGTGAGAGGAATCCCTGTCTAGGGCTCTTAAATGGATTAATTGAATGACTCTGACAGTAATTAGATGCAATTTGGAGCCCTTAGATGCATCATGGAGCCCAATATTTCTTGTAGTACATACATTACCGGATTACCAGAGGCTGAACTGGTGTATTTGGGAAATCTTAAGTCCTCCAGGTGAGCCTAATCACTTTTTTAAAAAAAAATTACAAAAAAAAGAGAGCATTTTTTATACAATATGAGAAAACCCCCTCATATATTTATTTTATACAATGAAAAATCACTTAAAATAAACTAATCTAAACACACCAAACAACTGAATGTGAGAGATTAACATGTGCAGGTGATGGCGCTGTATATAACAGGCTCTCTTAATGTAGTATTGGGGCCAGAACATCAGAAGGAGATCATTCGGTACTTGTATAATCATCAGGTATGTACCATCTGAGGCAAAGCCTTCTTGTGCTTTCAATAAGAAACAATTACTAAGATGAGTGAGTGACAGAACGAAGATGGAGGATGGGGATTCCACATAGAGGGCCATAGCACCATGTTTGGGACAGCACTTAGCTACATAGCATTGAGAATTCTGGGACAGAGTCCTGAAGATGGTGAAGACAGAGCCATGGCCAGAGGCAGACAATGGATTCTTGACCATGGTGGCTTAGTCGCCATTCCTTCTTGGGGAAAGTTCTGGGTCACGGTATTCTTCTTCATCCCTGCAAGTAACTTATTATAAGTTTATTTCAACTAATTCTCACAATGACAATTAAATTATTACATACCTATGTGTATTAAAAAAATATACTATATATTTTCTCTCACCTCTTTCCTTATTTGATAAGGGCAAAATTGGAAAAATATCATTAATAACCTTATAGATAGACTTATATTTAGGACAATTTTTCCCCCCTAGAATGGATAAGGAAATAGTACGTCTTAAAGCAAGAGTTATTTATATGATGTGGTACAGGTCCTTGGAGTATATGAATGGTCAGGATGCAACCCTCTTCCACCAGAGTTTTGGCTTCTTCCTCAGAGCACCCCGTTTCATCCAAGTCTCTGCCCTAACTAATTACTAACCTTTCACCTTGAAATCATTTAATTGCATCTCTGTACGAATGTGACCCATTTTTCCTAATTGTGTGCAGGCAAAACGTTGTGCTATTGTCGACTGGTTTACATGCCCATGTCATATTTATATGGCAAGAGGTTTGTAGGCCCTATCACTAACTTAGTCAAATCATTAAGAGAGGAAATGTACAACCAACCTTATGATCAAATCAACTGGAACAAAGCCCGAAACACAGTTGCAAAGGTTAGATTAATGCTATTAGTTTCTTTGTTCCACTTCGTTTAAGGGGCCAAAAACACTTATTTTCCCATGCAAGTTACTACTAAGCCATTGTGAAAGCGAAAAATGCAAGTGAATTGATCAAGAACTGATATTTCAGGAGGATCTGTACTATCCGCACCCACTTATTCAAGATATGTTATGGGGATTTCTTCATCACGTAGCAGAGCCTCTTTTGACTCGCTGGCCTTTTTCCAAGTTGAGAGAGAAGGCAATCGGAACCGCAATCAGTCATGTTCACTATGAGGATGAGAACAGCAGATACCTTTGCATTGGCAATGTAGAAAAGGTATATATATATATATATATATATATATATATTGTATATACACATAGCTAGATGTGGCCCCCACCTGTAAAGGTTGAGATAAAATTTTTATTGCACACAAATCAACATCAATAATCAAGAAGTAAAATGATATTACACAGCCTAGAAAAGTGGTGGAACTGATACTATTCTTGGCTATAGTACCGGTTTCCACCAGATTATGTATATATAGATTAGCTTGCTTAAGAATTCACAAATACCTGTTAGTTTATATGAACGGGTTGTAATATTACTACTGAATGGTCATGACAGGTATTATGTTTGATAGCTCGTTGGGTTGAAGACCCCAATTCAGATGCACATAGACTTCATCTGGCCAGAATCCCCGATTACTTCTGGCTTGCTGAGGACGGCTTGAAAATCCAGGTTAATATTATTGACTTGTTCGTGTGCATTTCGAGTTAAATCTTTCCCATTAAAACCTTAAATTTCTACATAAAAGTCATCAATAAATTTGTTAGTCTCTAATAACGTAAAGGTGCTGATAATTTTATGTATATACAGAGTTTTGGGAGTCAAATGTGGGATGCAGCGTTTGCTATACAAGCAATCCTTTCTTGTAATCTGAGTGAAGAGTATGGACCTACACTTCGTAAAGCACATGACTTTGTGAAGGCTTCACAGGTTAGAACTTGTTACTTAATCAGTGGCGACTAACCCAGTTAAATTCTCTCCATTTTCAAATGAATCTAAAGACTTGAATATATTTGAAGGTGCGGGACAATCCTTCAGGTGACTTCAAAGCCATGTTCAGACACATATGCAAAGGAGCATGGACATTCTCAATGCATGATCATGGTTGGCAAGTCTCAGATTGCACAGCAGAAGGACTCAAGGTTCGCATGGATATTTAAATGTGCAAGCAAATTTTGATATTAGTGAAGATGTTTTCATGAGACTATAGCTTTTACTTGGATAATTCTTCTTCATCTTATTACAGGCTGCACTCTTGTTCTCACAAATGCCTACTGATCTAGTTGGGGAAAAAATGGAAACAGAACGTTTCTATGATTCTGTTAATATTATCCTCTCTTTACAAGTAAGCCTTTCTAATTACAATCTCATTTTGTGTCTAAAGCAGCACAAGCCAATCAGTAATAGAAACCTAAACATGTTGGATTCCATGTATGGTTGATTTTGTGTACAGAGTAGCAATGGTGGATTCCCAGCTTGGGAGCCTCAGAGAGCCTATCGGTGGTTAGAGGTAAGAAGAAAAAAAAGTTGAGTAGCAAAAGATTGAGGAACAACTCTAAACTAAGTGACATTCGTGTGTTTTGCAGAAATTCAATCCAACAGAATTCTTTGAAGACACTCTAATTGAGATGGAGTAAGATTCATACCATTAAAAACGCTGTAATTAAATAAATAGTGTACTGTTCACTAAAGCTTATCTGATTCTTACACTGCCATTCTGTGAAACAGGTATGTCGAGTGCACAGGATCAGCAATTCAGGGGCTGGCTCTCTTTAGAAAGTTATACCCAAAGCATAGAAGAACAGAAATAGATCACTGCATTGCTAAAGCAGTTCAATACCTTGAACATACACAAAACCCTGATGGTTCATGGTAATTCTCTTTCATTTTTAATGCTTTACATCTATCTCCATTGTTGCACAATAATCTACAGTACAGCTATAAGTTATATTTTTTATCATTCCAACTGATTCATAGTCTAAACTAATTCTAACAAGAATGTAAGCATAACATGCTAATCTCTTTGACATCCTTTGAAAATAGATTACCGTGCAATGTATTTGTTTTTTTACCAAAGTAACTCATATAAGCGAACGCTAAGAAATAATCAAGTCTACAGGTACGGTTGTTGGGGAATATGTTACACATATGGTACCTGGTTTGCCGTAGAGGGACTGACATCCTGTGGAAGAAATTACCAGAACTGCGAGGCATTGCGCAAAGCTTGTTGGTTTTTGTTGTCAAAGCAGCTACCTAATGGTGGCTGGGGAGAGAGCTACCTGTCAAGCCAAAATAAGGTAAGAAATGTGTTTTTCATTAAATATTGATACTTCAAAATTGATTCTATCATGTCTGGTGTTCAACCATTATACATCAAACAAGATATGCTTTTCTATGTATACAGAATTAATAACAAGATGTATTATATATATATATATATGTATGTATTGATATGAATATATGATACGGCATTAAAAATTGCACTTGAAAGTTACATACTAATATAAGAGAGAATCATCGAAGCTACAGAAGAAACTATATATTCACACGTTCCTTGCAAAACAGGTATATACGAATATTGAAGGCAACCGTGCAAACTTAGTTCAGACTGCATGGGCTCTGTTATCGCTCATTAATGCCGGGCAGGTAATGCGATAATCAAAAGCAAAACTATTCAACTATTTAAGTAGATTTTTTTAATTTATTTTGGGGACATTTCTGAATATAGACTATGATTAAGCATGCATTAAAGTGCCCTAATCACCACAAATTCGCTACTCTTGTTTTCTGAGAACAGGCTGAGATAGATCCAACACCTATACACCGTGGAATAAGGTTGCTGATCAATTCACAGATGGAAGATGGAGATTTCCCCCAGCAGGTAATGGGATAATCAATTCGATAACTTACGTTATCATCGATTCGATGCTCTACAATTTTTGCAGTGAGTTTCGTGCACAATAGTATAAATATGCGTTCAATTTCATCGTGGTTGGATACATGAACATTACAGGAGATCACAGGAGTGTTTATGAGGAACTGTACTTTGAACTACTCGTCGTACCGGAACATCTTTCCCATATGGGCGCTTGGACAATATCGCCAACGAGTCCTCTATGCATAAAATCCCTAAATCTGGTGTGCCTCGCTGTTGAAGCCATTTCCATATCGTTCCCGCCAGCCCGCCAGCTGAAGCACGTCGCTCATACTTCGTGCAACTAAAATACAAGCGATGCCTTCAAAATATAGTACTCCATAAGAATATATATATATATATATATATATATATATATATATATATAGTAAAGTTATACTTTTTTTTCATGTTTCATAAGAATAGATGTAATTTCTCTGCATAATTGCTGCAATGTATTATGAGCTTCCCTATATAAATGTAATAATGTTGATTGTAATCCAATTCTGCTTTCAGAATTCAGATCCTCTCTTTGTACTCCAAATTTAGTTTGATGATTCTTACTCCCTTGTCATCTCATCAGCATTTCACTTTAAAGCAGTGTCAATGTTCCATCTTACAGCATAACTAAAAGAAAAGTATGGAATCTCATGGTGAGAATTCTTCAAGGCGTGCTTTTCATGAAAGTGATTATTATCAAATTAAGGGAATCTCTTGCATATATCCAACACCATGATCGTGTCTTGGGTAAAACAGTATTTCTAAGAACATATATAAAACACGGACATATATGAGATTGGAATTTCATGTTCAATTATGCAAGTCATTCCCCCAAGATTACAGTTTTATTTTGAATTTTTGTTATTCTCACCACTGCAAGATATAAATGATTTTAGTCACTAGTGACTGTCGCAGCAGTGGCAATTGTGGAGAGATGAAGGGGGAGTGAAAGAAAGAAAAGGGGGACTTTCTGATAATCGAGGGGAATGATATTGAAGTTCTGAAAGAGAGAATTAATTTATGGTGATTATAGAACCATAATGTTGCTCATAGGGTCCCGAATTGTCATGTAAAAAAATATCTCTTACTCGGTATCATTTTATTCGGATGCTACCAACAAGGGTTGATCCATAAACAAAATGGAAGATGTAATATTTAAATGTGTCATTTTATAGCATATAATCCAATTCTATATTTATTATTATAATTGTTGATATACGGGTATATATATAAAAAATTATGTTCGTTTATATTACTCTTTGTAACATATAAAACTTCATCTTGCATGCACAGACGTCACTGAATCAAATTTATTATAGATATGTTTGGATTAATTTTTAAAAAATAACTTATTAAAAAAACTTTCAAATAGCTTTTAAAAAAAATTAATAAGAGTTTACAAAAAAAATAATTTTAAATAAATTTTTAAATATTTATTATTAGAAATATTTTTATAATTGATAAATTACTAAAAATAGTATAAGATAAAAAAATATTAATTATCTATCACTATAACATTGTTCACCTTCTTTCCTCTTATATTGTATTAAGTTATCTTCTTTCCTCTACCGGTGACAAAGAACAATGAGTCCATGACAATGTCTTCTTTCACGATGAGACTAGTGACCAAACGATGTCTTCTTCCATAGCAAAATGCACGAGATACATCCCCCTTCTTCCTCCTTTCGATGAATATAAGGCAACAAACTTCTCTTCTATTTCGATGAATACATGTTGTAGAGAGGATAGAGAAAAAAGAGAAGAGAATAAAAAAAATAGAAATAAATAATAATTAGATAGCTCATAAACTCTTTTATTATTCTAAAAAATACTTTCAATAATTTATCCAAAAATATAATTTGATCTAATTTTTTTAAAATAAATATTATTATTTATTTTAAAAATTTTTAAAATTAAAATTTAGACCAAAAACCATTTTAAAACTAAAGTTTCAATACTTTTCTATCAGGTACTATAATGTTTTAGCGAAAGCATGTTGAAAATGGAGACTTACCACAAGTTATCACCAATTTGACATCTTTAAATAATGTATTATGATTTTATGAAAAGAATAATATAAGAAAATATAAATATATCTCTTCATAAATATGTACCGAACATTTGCTTGCAAGGTCAGGAACCAGGTCCCAAGCTATTCTTTAAGTTATAGAAAAAGAACTAGTACTTGCTAAAGCTCGAATACCCCTGCTCCCCGGCATCAAACGCAATTTGAAGGAAAAATGCAACACCAAAACAGTACGGAGAAATGTTTTTCAAATTAGAAAGGAAAATAATAATGTTCTGAGATTACATGTGAGATCAAAAGAATTTTCATGCTACTAAGCCATAAACTCAATATGGAGATTTTAAGCATTCATAAATACAATATGGTATGGGGATACATTTCCCCCCACAAATACTATAATCACAATCGCCAACTAGGAAACTTCTATATACTGGTACAGCGAGGCCATACTCACATTAGAAAGGAGATAGCAGACAAAAATTATTTATAAGCTGGCAGCATGAAAAGGCAGATAATCTAAACTTATATCATGGTAAAAATCTTAAAAATTAAGATAACTTCGTTGCAAACATACAACAATGCCTCTAAAACACGTCCTAAATTTTATTATTTGCTCAGACGCACAAGAAAAACCTTCCACAAACAGTGAATTTTAACAATCAAAACTTTACATCACACATTCATAGACATGATTTGACGTGCGAGACCAGGATCATGTTGTAACAGCTCCCTCAAATTGGTTTCCACCTCAGCGATCTGCTTCTCTAGATATTCTTTTGAGCTCTGTTCAAAGCCAAAGAAAACAACTAATTTCACCTAACCTGATAGAACTAAAGCTCATATTTACTGTTTAGTGGGAGGTTCAAGTACAGTTAAATTCTTTATGCACGTGCCCTCAAACTGAAAACGCATCTGCGGATACAGGGAATATAAAAAATTTGGAAAGTAGAATCTTTACACTGATGTCAGGTTGAAAAGAGAATATTTTAGTGTAGTCAGGAAGGAAGAAGGATATGCACCTGTAAAGAGGTAATCGAAGCTTCACTATCCTTCATCTTGTTCTCCTGTTCAGTCATTAAAGTTGCCTTGGTCTCTAATACAAACCTTCACATGAAGGTAAAATTTATTACAGAATGTCATCTATACATCTAACTACCATTAACTAAGGCATTTCCTGTACTCTATTTAGATTGATGTTCAAATAGGTATGAATGAATGACTCACATTCTCCCTGCAAAACAAGATAAACGGAGACATCATATGAGAAGTCGATCACAGAGCAGTAGGTAAATGAATTGTGCGAGTAACAGAAGAGAGAATGTTAGTAAAAACAGAGCATGTATTTTATACAGACAGCAAACCAATGTTTCCAATTACAGGATCGTTATTATTATAGCATTTATAATTATAATTAACATGGCTAGTACTACATCACACAATTTCATCCAGGAAAAAACTCAATCACGTAACAAAAGAGACATGAGAATCTGACTCTTGTACCAATGGATTTGTATACATTTGTATCATCAGGCAACTGCCGCAGCTCCTCCAAGGTCAGAAAAGCTCGCTTCTTTTCACCTTCCTTGTTGCGCATCTGGTTCTGCACCTGAAGACCAAGGGTAGAAGTAAACTTGATATGCAAATTACCAATACGCTTGCAAAATAAATTTCTAAGAAATTGGAGAAGTCATATATACTGCCTTGTCGGCATCCAACCATTATGATTTTAAGTTGTTCTTGATTCTAATTAACTAGTGTCATAAAGCGTTCAACCTTGAAGGAAATTACCAATAACATTTAGCTGCGTTGTCAGTGGTAGCTAAGCCTAAATATTCAATGACAGTAACACCATTAGCCTTTGTTTAAGATTCGGAAGGCAGCAATTTCACACTCGACCATGGCTATTGTCTTCTCCATTAAGGCTGCAATGGTAGCTAAGCCTAACTATTCGAGGTATGAATGATAGTAATGGATGGTCCTCAATAAGGTGTTTTAACTTGGTGTGGTCACCACCACGCCGGGGTCTTTTTTAGGGGTTCAAAATTAATTCATACCTCATGTAGTGCAAATGCCACAATTTTGTTTTTAAACATGGTTCAGTTGGGTTTTGGATCATGTTTAGAAATTTTTTAAAAAGGATCAACATCTAGGTTTGATCAGATATGTCAGACAGTCATAGAACCAGCGAATCACTGAAAATTCATATCCTAAAACAGTTCAGAACATATTTCTATACCTAAATCAGATTGAAAAAACTTGCAAAGTAACACAGATTTCACCTGCTTCAGCTTCGCGGTAGACTCGATCATGCGACTTTGAATTTCGAGGAAAGCCTGCATGCATCCAACCAGCAGAAAAGGTCAGTGCAGGCATTAGAACAATGCCAAAAACGCAATAGCTAGTGCGTGAAGATAAGCGTATCGTGACTACAAGACTTGGTTCTTACAGTTCTATTGCCTTCGTCAGCCATCTTCGCCTCGTCGGAGCTCAGACAGAAAAATCCCCACTTCAGCGGCTAAGGAGGAAGTTCTAGGTCAAATCCAATCTAACTTGTAAGATCGCAGTATTGACGGAGCTCGTACGAGCGTGTGAGGTCAGCTCGCTAGAGGTGGACTGAGACTAGGGCCTGACTTGGCTTGGGCTAATTAAATCCGCCTCTTTATATCTTTTGTTTATATATGTACAAGGTTAATGTGTAAATTTATCCAAAAAAATTTCAATTTAAGAGTGCTGGTTATTTAGTAAGTTTTTTAAGAGTATTAACCAAAAAAATTTTAAATCGTAGCAACCTCTTCCTGAACATGCAGCCTTAAACAAGATTTATAGAGGTGCTAGATATCAGTTGAGTCAAATAATTCTAACAATATTATAGCTTAGGTTAAACGAACCTTAATTCTTCTTAGGGCCTGTTTGTATTATTAGCTCTTGGAGAATAGATTCTGAAAAGAATATATTTTAGAGAATAGATTTTGGGAAGGGTATATTTTAAAAATAGAGATATTTGGATGATTAGTAGTATAATCACTTTTCATATTGGTAAATTACTAAAAAGGGTATGATTTGATTAAAAGTAGAGAGGAGAGAGAGGGTAGAGAAGAAAGAGAAAAGAGGAGAGAGTATAGAGAAAAGAGGAGAGATGAGAGAAAAAGTAGGGGTAAAATAGTAATTAAATAGTCTATAAACTCTTTTACTGTTACAAAAACTAATTTCAATAGTTTATTTAAAACTATGATTTTAACCAAAATCACTTCTGAATAAATATGACTGTTTGTTTAAAATTTTCCTAAATCAAGGTTTTGCCCAAAAAGACTTTTCAAAGTGCTAAACACACACTTAAATTAAACTTGAGAGGACTAATACGTAATCAAATATAATAATATTGAAATTTGACTTGATAATATTACATACCAGATAATTATATTAAAAGGAAACACAAGTTGTTTAGAATGCCCTTGTTATGCATGTGAGAACCAATTTAAGCACAAATTAACACCTACCAATCAATTAATGTACCCATCACACACTCCAAAAAGTTGTTCAAAAGCTAATGAACCCACACACTGATGTATGGTTGTTGAAATGCTACATACTGCCAACCAAGCAATTCATTATTTCAACAAAATGATGCCTCCACTTGACACTTACCTCCGTATGTATATATTCAATATTTTGTACTTGCCAAAAGTGCTAATATTTTGCATAAAACTTGGTGGAAATAGTCTTTAAATTATATACCTTTGAAGTTTGTGATGAAGGATTCTATGTAAAATACTTTGTTAGCACCTAAGAGAGAAGATAATACCAAATGCCCCTCAAGATAGAAACTGCATGCACTCGAAGTGACGTACGGCTTATATATGTATTAAAAGACATATGAGAGTTGTGTACATTTTTCCTTTCAACATTTCATTAATTGACAACTTATTGAGAGACAAAGACAAAAGTTAAAATAATCAAACCATCCACGACAAAGGCATTTGCACTTGGCCACATAGCTTGATAAAAAATACCTGAAAAGGATCGAAGACAAAGACGAAGACGGAGAAGCCTATGCTGTGGCGTATCGTATCAGCTTCTCCACGAAGAACAAGAGTATAGTTATGCCTCGTTTTTACCGTTATGTAACTTTCAATCACTTTTGGAAATCTCCGTTCCTCCATCAATGTCATCGTTCACTCTCACGTACTTTTAAACCACTTTCTCTTCCTTTTAATCCTTCTCTCTATATATATTCCCCGCAATAATACACCTCATTGAGCAGACTGTAAGTTTTAGTTTCAAGTTCATATATCCATGGCCGCCACTGCGACGAGTTTTCCTACAGTTAACAAATGTGCTTCTATAGGGCGAGAGAAGCACACTGTGGTGGCGGACATGGACGGGACATTACTCCGAGGAAGAAGCTCCTTTCCGTATTTTGCGCTCATGGCGTTTGAGGTTGGTGGGGTTTTGAGGCTTCTGTTTTATGTCTTGCTGGCTCCAATTGCCGGTCTTCTCTACTACTTTGTTTCTGAGTCTGCCGGCATCCAAGTCCTCATCTTCGCTTCCATGGCCGGAATGAAGGTGTCGAGCATCGAGTCGGTGGCGCGTGCGGTGCTGCCCAAGTTCTACGCCGGTGACCTCCACCCGGAGAGCTGGCGAGTGTTTTCGTCATGCGGGAAACGGTGCGTACTGACGGCGAATCCGAGGATAATGGTGGAGCTGTTTCTGAAGGAATTCTTGGGGGCTGACATGGTGTTGGGGACGGAGATAGCGACGTGGAAGGGAAGGGCAACAGGGTTGGTTTCAGATGCAGGGATTCTTGTGGGGAAGAAGAAAGCTGATGCGTTGAAGAAGGCTTTTGGAGATGAACAGCCAGAAATTGGACTCGGTGATAGATCAACCGATGCTCCTTTCATGGCTTTGTGCAAGGTAACATATAAACCAGACATCATCAACACATATCTTTCAAAAACTAGACCAAAAGCATCTAAAAAATGGTCAAAAGTGAAAATAACAAAAGTAAAAAAAAATTAGGAAAAATTGCTAAAAAAAATCCAACCACAAAATTTATAGTTAAAAAGTGGTTTAAGTAATTGAGCAACTGTAATTATTTTTTAATTATGTGTAATATATATTTAATTATGTATTAATATTTTTTATTTATATATAATTAAAAAAATGTTATTAATTTAAACTAGAGTTGCAAGGTTATCCTTTAACAAATTTTAGATATAAATTTTACAATAAGGGGTTTTCAACTATATTTCCACAAATTTTATTCGTAAACAGTGAATATATATATATATTTAGAGCAAGGAGTTGAAAAACTAACACAACTAACTTATGATGATGCACTGACGACTTGTAGGAAGGTTACATCGTACCAAAGAAACCAGAAGTGAAAGCCGTAACAGGCGACAAGCTTCCGAAGCCCATCATCTTCCACGACGGCCGTCTGGTGCAGAAACCAACACCACTCTTGGCTTTGCTCACAATCCTATGGATACCCATCGGATTCCCCTTAGCTGTCCTCCGCATTGCCGCCGGATCACTCCTGCCGATGCACTTGGTCTACTATGCCTTCTGGGTACTCGGCGTTCGTGTGAAGGTTAAGGGCACACCACCGCCTCCGGTGAAGAAAGCTCAAGGTCAATCCGGAGTCCTCTTTATATGCTCTCACAGAACCCTACTTGACCCTATCTTCCTCTCCACGGCCCTCGGTCGCCCCATCCCCGCCGTCACCTACTCCGTCTCCCGCCTCTCTGAGATCATCTCACCGATCAAGACCGTCCGTCTGACCCGCGACCGTCCCAGCGACGCGGCCATGATAAAGAAGCTCTTGGAAGAAGGTGACTTGGCGATATGCCCGGAAGGGACAACTTGCAGGGAGCCATTTCTTCTGAGGTTTTCGGCTTTGTTCGCCGAACTCACCGACGAGCTGGTACCGGTGGCGATGGTAAACCGGATGAGCATGTTTCATGGAACGACGGCGAGAGGATGGAAAGGGATGGATCCATTTTACTTCTTCATGAACCCTAGCCCTGCTTATGAGGTGACTTTCTTGAACAAGTTGCCAAAAGAGCTGACTTGTAGCTCAGGGAAATTAAGCCATGAAGTTGCCAACTATATACAGAGGGTGATTGCTGCAACGTTGTCGTATGAGTGCACGAGCTTTACGAGGAAGGATAAATATAGAGCTCTGGCTGGGAATGATGGCACTGTGTCATCGGAAAAATCTCAGCTCAAGCCGAACAAGGTCATGGGATGCTGATGATTCATATGTATTTTGACTGCCTCGATCTCTTCTATGTAGGACTCTAATTTCTTCTCTTTTTTTTTGCTTTTGTTTTCTATTGGTCGTCTCAATTTGGTAGTTTGAATTCCAAAAGGAAATGTAGGTGACCATGAAATAGTAGGATATAGTAACCAATATATATTGGACGACTTAAATGTTTTGTAAAATAAATGGGTAATGCGAATAAATCAATGATATTTTAATTAGAATAGGAGTTGTTTTCTCGTGAAACCTGAAACCAAGATACATGGCTCTCTAAGCAGTAAATATTAAAGACTGCGGCTTCTTCTTCTTCTTGTTTTTTTTTTTTTTTTGCTACTTGGAATTCTAAGATTGGTTCATTAAAATTTTATCCAAGTATCTAAACCAATGTATGTTTATGTCATATAATAATTTTTTTTATCCAAGCTAATAATTACTACTCTCTTTATGGAGCCACTCTAGCTACATACACAAGAAATGTTACATATAAATAAAGTTACACATATAACATAATGACTGCCTGACATGCACGTCTACAAAGGGAACAATTTTCTTGTGCCATGTACAAAAGCCAACATATGAACAAAAATGTAAATGCGATGGAATGTATATATTATTCTAAGAATTACTCCCTCTGCTACAAAATAGTTAAGAGGTTTTATTAAATTTTAAATATAAAAATTTAACCTATTTTTTTACGATAAGAATTTAACCCCTTTGGTCTCAATCAATTTATAATTATTTTCTTAAACAACCCTATTAATTATATATATTGAAAATGTTTTTAGCATTAAGAGAAACTTTCAATACAAATGATTAAACGTCTCATTTTAAAAAAATTAACACATTTATTATAAATAATTTTGATTATAAATTTATTATTTAAATCCTATAATTAAGAGCTGAGAGAGCATTTGTTTAGCATTATTTACTTTATTTGAATTAGGATTTAAATTTAGACCGATGACTTAGTTATATCTAATACTCTTCTAATTTTTAATATATAACATATTTAATTAATTTAATTAGATTAAAAAAATTAATAAATTAATTTATATGATATTTTTTAAAATATTATAATTATCTTTTTTAACTATTTCCTTCATTCTCTTGATTATTATTAATAATATATCAATATAAATAATTTTAAAAAAAATATAATAAATATAAAAAATAAATTTAGATCAACTTCTTAATTATATTCTATATTAAAATAAAATATTTTAATAATTTAGAAAGAATTCCGAACTACAAGTTATTCATTTATCGAATTTGGTTAATTGGAAAGAATTTGAAGATTTTTCTCTATATATTTCTTCTACCTCTCCCTCCCCACACTTGGGTTCTCATCATGGCTAACAATAGCAATGCACATGGCTAACTCGTGTGGCTAATTATAAATTATATATTCTACATATTGATACTTAACCTTGTGAATTGAGCTACCACCGTAGCCAACCTATGACGCCTACTGACTAGGATTATGCACAATACCCATGGCTCACTATGCCCTGCCCAGCCCGCAAGAAAAATACCCTACCCAGTCCAATTTTTACCAGACAGGGCCGGGCATCGGGCTATAAAATACAGCCCATGCATTTTTCGGGCTGGGCACCGGGCATAGGGGCTGCCCTGCCCATGAGCACCCCTTCTTTTATTTTTTTTATTTTTTCTCTATCTTAAAAGGGAGAATATGATAGCTACTGGTGATTATAAAATAATTTTAAAAATATAAATAGGTAAGTTGTATCTTTTAATATTTATAACTATACTAATTTTTTTAACTTTGTTAATTATCATATAATTACATTACAAATTATAATTATTTATTTTATTTTTTTAGATGCTTTATCTTTATCAATATTAGGGAGATTGATACAAAGTTATAATTACAAACTACTCAGATTTCAACGCGTATTTTTTATATGCAATAGATCTCAAGATTTTAATTATCTTTTGTTCTCTTATTCTTAGTGAATTATAGATATTATTTAACTCTTAAAGACACATGAATATGATATTATTTTAGAAATTCATAATTACAGATTTTTTTCACAACATGAACATGACATCACGACTCGGGCATACCCAACCCGCCCATGCCCAGCCCGCTCATGCCCTGCCCAAAATTGTTCGGGCTTTTACCGGGTAGGGCCGAGCATCGGGTTGCAAAATGCAGCCCATGCATTTTTTGGGTAGGGCACCGGGCAAGGGGCTGCCCTGCCCAGCCCTGCCCATGTACACCCTTGACAAACGTATCGATGATTAATTCATGACACTGTTACGTTTAAAAAAAAAAAAAGAAAAGCAAAGTCGTGCTGTTTTGTAACCGGTAGCGGCAAAATGAAATCTGAGCATTACGTTTAAAAAAAAATAAGCAAAAGGGCCTCCATTTTCATGATACCATAACTGGGTGACCAGGGCCCTACTTATGTATGATTATAAATTACTTGTATAAGAAGCAAATTTCTGAGATCCAAGGCGAAAATTCGTTAAACCAATGTATCCGATAATCGGTCCATCTACTTATTTGTTCTAAACAACCAAATAAATTACTCAGCTGCCACATACGCAAAATTGAATTGAAAAATATCTATATATCTATATATAATATAACCAACAGCTATGTAAAACGATATTCAGTGTATGAGAAGCCGAACTAATGTTACTATTAACACCAACCCATGATGCGTCTAAGAGCAAAAGGAAAGGATGTGGAGATTTTTGGTGTGGGTGGGGCCGGGGGTGGTGGGGGTGGGGGGGAGAGAAGCGAAGAGGAACTTAGATGACCCAGCAAAGACAATATACATAACCCCATCCTCAATGATGCTTATCTACGACAAGATGAAAACAGTATTTGGATGGCATGAATATATCTATAGCCACTATACAGCGGTAACAGCCCCCACCAAAATCGCATGTCCCAAACTACAAAAAGAGCTATAAAACTCAATTTTCTTGATCGCCACAGAGGAGAGTGCTGAGAGAAATTTAGTTAAAAACCTTCCAGGCTCTCTCACCCAACCAGCTTTTAAGAATTACGGATATGGATAAGAACATTGACAGTTCCTCTATGCTAATTTTCCCACTTCCTTCACAGAGCCGCGAAT